>CM032448.1:7752727-8059748 GCA_019049505.1 Pachyrhynchus sulphureomaculatus
TCAAACGTGGGTAAACCAAGCCTACCTTACACCATTACCTGGTTACATCGCCGGAACAAGAGACGCCATGGAGAAACTGGTGGTCGAAGCAAAAGTCAGCGGCCGAAGATCAAGAGGCAAATCTCCTATAAGATGGATAGACCAACTGCAACCCCTTGTTGGAAAAAAAACTCTGCATGAGGCGGGCCAAATGGTCTCTATCCTGAGAGATCTGGAAGGATCAAGTATGAAGAACCAGCGCATGAGTAGTCACCATGCCCTGACAACGGCAATAGGACAGAGGAGGGGATGCAGAAAGACAAAAAAAATCTCTTTAATCTTGCGTTTTCTTTGTTAAGCCGAGAACTTTTAGAACGACCCTCATATTGGTTTAATAATTATTGAATTTGTACACATTATAATTGCTGTTTTAATCAGTATCAAATTAATTGGTTTAAAAAAAAAAAAGTTTAATATCTAATGCCAAGATGCTAGAATTAAATTTCATTTCACATTTCATTTTTACCCATGCCCACCATAAACAGCTCTAAAATTAAATAAGTTTTTCTTACTTTTCAGGAGCAACAATGTTTCAATATCATATAAAAATCGTACCTACCTCGTACGTAGAAAAGACGGATCTGTGATTCATAGTAATCAATACTCGGTTACTAAACATCAAAAGGCTGTGTCTATACTATCTGGCGCAATCAGGTATGTAGATTTTTGCTTTTCTCAATTATCCTCTTAAATAGAACCGCTAGTTTTTGAACGCCCTGTATAAAGAGTAAGGAATAGCGTGAGAGGAGGTAAGCATATTAGTCAATATTTATCTGTTTAAATCAAAATCACTTATTGTTCATTTTGGCTAAACTTTAGTCATACACTAATTCTAAAAATATGCATTTAAATAAAAAAAAAGTTACTAAATGAAAAAGTATAAAGTATGATATAGATGGGAAATTTATTTAATTTTATTTCCTCAAGAGAATCAAATTACAAAGCTAAAGTTATGTAAATAATAATTTAAAAATATTAACATTCTAAAACTAAAAATATAAACAATCTAATAACCTTCTTCTTCTTCCTATAAGATAAACCTCTGTGAAATAGTTTTTAAACGATCGAATTGGAGAAAGAAGCGGAAACGGTTAGAGTCCTCTTAAGGTTTTAGTGTAGACCAGGGATCGGCAACCTTTTAACTAGGGGTGCAATTTTCATCCATACAACATTTTGCGTGCCAACATAGGTACTTACTACAACTAAAATAAACAAAAAATTAACTTAAATTAACTTAAAATATTGCTTTTAGAAGGTTTAATTACAAAAAATTTTAACATTTAACAAATAATTTTATTATACTAGTCCTAGGACCTAGTGTGAACCCTGTGCTTGAAGTTCTTTAGAGAGTTTTCTTATATTCGGTTCATGTCTGGTTATTTTCAGTGTCACACATGCTTCCGAGTTGTCTGTTGTCAGCCTGCTTCGGTACTGGGTTTAAAATCACTCTCATATGGGAAAAAAGTTGTTCACAGATATAGATGATCCGAAAGCTGTAAGCATGGCAAACGCTACTTTCTTAAGACAAATAAATTTCTCTGGTAAACTCATCCAACAACTGAGTATCTCGTTTGAATGGTTCTGGCAGTCACCTTCTAATACCCTTCTTAATTCTACAAATTTCGTGTTCCATAACTCGGAGCTTTTAAATTCAATGTACTGAATATCAAAATCATTAATGTCCATCCATGAGAAAAGAGATATGTCAAAGCAACTGCTGGAAAAATCCATTAAATCTGGTTTGATTAAAAAAGCGAACATAGGACCATGTTTATCAAAATCCTGACCCTCTCGATAAACTCCTCTTTTAAATTAGTCATATATTAAGAATTTCGTCTATTAGTGCACCATCGTCGACACTGGATATATAAGTTTTTAAATTTGGAAAATATTTATATGTGTTTGTAGTAATATCGCTGATAAATAAATCTATTTTTAATTTGAATGACTTCCAAGATTCGTATAAATCCAGAACTGTTTTGCCTGAACCTTTTAACTTTAAGTTGAGTTCACTGAGATGGTTTGTAATATCAGTAAGAAACATTAACATACAGATCCAGGTTCTTATCTTCTAGTTCAGGATAAGCATCCACTTGATTTTTTTCCAACAAGAACGATTTAATTTTCGCCCCAGGACATTGCACAAATCTAGAGAGCACTTTACCACGGCTGAGCCAGCGCACATTATTGTGCAATGGTATATCTGAATATGCACATTTTTTAATTCCTGCAGAAACGCCTTAAATTGTCTATGGATCAGTGAAGAACGACCGACAATGTAGTTAACTATTTTAACCACCCTATCCATCACGGATTTTAAACTTCCAGCGGAGATTTTAGCGCACAAACTCTCTTGGTGAATTATACAATGAAAATTTAAAACTGATCGACCCATGCGTTCAATAAGAAGGGAAACAAATCATTTATGTCTCCCAATCATAGCAGGAGCGCCATCTGTCGTTACGCAAAAATTTTTATTTAAATCAATGTTCCGCTTTTCAAAATATTTAACAAATTCTGAAAATATATCCTCTCCTCTTGTAGTTCCCTGCAATGGGAGCAGACAAATCAGCTCTTCATACACACTGCCATCATCGAAGTATCGCTCAACGATTGCCAGACGGCAATGTCATTAATATCGACACTTTCATCCAATGCTACACTAAATACAAAACTCCGTTTGATAGCGTCTGCTCTGCTGTTTTTGGACATTTTGTGTCATTTCGGTAATTCGTCTCTCGATGGTCCGCGCTAATGCGGTATATCCCTAATCCTGGCCAATATTGTATCCTTATTGGGCAAGTCGTTGAATAAAATCTCGCCAGTACTCAAAAACGTTTGCTTCATAAATTCTCCGTCAGTGAACGGCCTACCCTTTTGTGCCAACGATTGTGCAATTTTGAAACTGCATTCAGTTACCTGATTTTTTCCTTGGAAAACTTTGCTAAAGAATGTTGACTGTTTCTCGTATTGTTTACTTGCTCTTTGTATTGCCTTCCTTTTATCAGCGTTATCTTTAAATGACGATTCATGTTTTATCTGGAAATGTCGTTGAACACTAGATGTCCGGAAAACTACGCTTTCCCAACATAGGACACAAATGGCCCGATCGTTTTGCTGTACAAAACCGTAATCTGTTGTCCATGAAGTTTGAAATGATCGAACGTCTACCTTCTGTTTCTTCGCAGCCATAACGCAACATAATTTTAATTTTTAAAACTTTTCTACTATTGACAGGAACGGATGTTACTTCTATACTAAATGATCCAAACGTGTAGCCGCTTGCTATATATAGAAAAATAATGTTTCCAGAAAATTCCAATAATTACGTTTATTAAATTTCTTAGAACAAAAATTATATCTACAACGCAACCATTGCAATCAAAGGGCCGCCTAGAAATTAAATCTAACGAAAACTAAAGTTCGGCAATATAAAAGAGAGTTGCGGCGCGCGTCGGAACGATTGAAGTCAAGTCAAACAAAAACCGCCTTATAGCGGCTCTTTTGATCTGAATTGAGGACGTTTTATTTGTGTTTTTGCCTAGCTTATATTTTGAGGCTTGCCGTCTTTAATACTTGCCGAAATTTAAGCCAAACCAATGCATTCAGTAAAATTATAAATTACAAAATATATATTTTGTAGTTTTTGGTAATAATACCTAGTGACCTATATAATATATCGTTTTTGTTTGTATCGTTAAAGTAATACTGTCTTCGATTATTTACTTAATTTCGAGACATGTCAGAGATTACAGAATTAATGTGTAAACTTTGAATAGGTACGCGTGCCATTCAAAATTGCTTGGCGTGCCAGAGATGGCACGCGTGTCATAGGTTGCCGACCCCTGGTGTAGACGGTTAGTTATGAAGAAAAAATATATTTTTTTAAACTCTACAAATTTTTCTTCACAGCTAGGTAGATGATTTAAAAAACACCCTCTTATTTACTTCTACGACCGCATAAAATTTATCCTTTCCTTTTTAGGTATGCCAGGAGTATTTTTTCAATATGAACTTTCACCTCTCATGGTAAAATATACAGAGCGAGAAAGATCTTTGGGGCACTTTTTAAACCAATGTATGCGCCATTATCGGCGGTGTCTACACGGTCGCAGGTTTTAGTCGATACGTTTTTTGTATCATTCGATAAAAATGATTCAGAAAAGATGGAACTGGGAAAACTACATTGACAGTGAGACGTAGTAGGAACGGAAAGGTTTTAAACAGTGTTTTTTAAAAATGAAAAGTGTTCAATTTTGACTCTATTAAGCGTAATTTTTTGTATAGTGTTGAACAAATCGAGAAATTTCAATAATACGGACACATGGTACTCGATTTAAGTTGTACAGATTTCTAAAATATTCTGTATGGAAATCAGTCTAAATAATAATTTTCACAAAGGTCTAAAACATTCTATACAGAAATTGAAGTAAAGTAAAACTGTTTTTATGAACTGTTTTTATTCTTAAACAAACAAAACAAATAAATATAGCTGCGTCATAATCAAAATTTAGTTAACAATTCAATTAAAATAAATTTTAAAGCATTGTGTTTATGTTAAAATTACTAACGCAATGGTCTGACTCTGACATATCTCCTAAAAATGACCGGGTCTAGTTGTTGACCGGTGACCGTACATCGCCTTCTTCTCTTTAATTAGCATTATTAATCAAACTTGCTTACATGTTCCTCTCTTAGTTTTTTCGCTATTTATCTACAAATATGAGTTTCGAGTTTATTTGGAGGTATTAACTTCCACTTACATCTGATAGTTAGTCTTTCTGCTTAACTGGATGTATTAACACAGTAAACATAAAACACAACAGCGCCAGTCCAAACTCGGCACCTTTAATCTCAAAGAGTTTGAGTTTGTAATTATCACTTGACCTCCCATATTGTTGGTATGATGCCACAAGTTTTTAAATATTTCTTCTTTCAAGAAAAATCCTATTCTGTAGGATAAAAAATGAATTTTGCTGATTGTTAGGGAAAAAAAAGATAAAATTTTTTTTAGAAACATGTTTTTTATCAAGTTCTTATTAAAACAGATATACAGTCCTGGCCAATTATTAGACGCACTGCAAGATTTCATGTAAAAAATATTAATTACCGACTGATATTGCACCGTTTTATTATTTTAAATTGATTTGTTTTTTATTTTTATATTATCCAATCAATTACCTATTTATTTGACATAAATAAAACAGCATTAATTTAGAAAAGCATAAGTTTATTAAGTTTTAAAGAAAAGTGAAATTAATGTTAGTAAAAGTCAATATTTAGTTGAGCCACCTTTAGCCGCTATCAAAGCTTTAATTCTGCGCGGCATGCTATCAATGCAAGATTGTACTGTCTCCTGCATTTGAGGATGATGATTCCACACATGAATAATCTTTTCTAGGAGCTGGGTTTTGTTGGTAATCACATCTTTAGCCACTTCTCTTTTCATCAGCTCCCACACATTTTCAATGGGGTTCATATCAGGGCCAATCCAACAGAGGGATATTTTTTTTCTGCCAAAAAACCTTTAACAGACCGAGCAGTGTGGCAGGGAGCTCCATCTTGCATGAAAGTGAATGGTTCCCCATTTGGAAACCATCTCTGAGCTGCGGAATCAACCGATTTTGTAATACTTCTTTGTACTGATCTTTGCCTCATTATTCCTTTGACGACGTACAGACGTCCAGTGCCCTTGCCGCTGATGACTGACCAAATCATCACTTTGGTGGGGATGTTTAACCGTCGGGACGACACAATCAGGATGAAACTTTTCTCCATGACAACGACGCACATACTGAGCTTTATTCTGCAAAATTTCGAATGTGCTTTCGTCACTGAAGCAGACCTGTTAAAAAATAGGAAAAATATATAAACTTCCATGTTTATTTGCTTTATTTAACTGAAAATGATAATACTGTATCAATTATTGATTAAATTGCTGTATCTTACCGATCTCCAGAAGTCCACATCTTTGTATTGCCATTGTTTGGCCCACTTCAGGCGCTTTGCTTTCATTGTAGCTGTTAACTTGGGCTTCCTGGCGGGGCGACAGGCCTTAAAATTTAATTCTTTCAATTTTCTTCGAACAGTGCGCTCAGAAGCATTTACGCTAGCATCCTGGAGTTGTGATTTTATTACCTTTGTGGTAGCAAATCTGTTTTTTACACAAATTTTCTTCAAACATCTCTCTGACCGTGGAGTGAAAATTGGTTTTCTACCGCATCTTTTCTTTCTTTTCGGGCTTAATTCCTTCCCTGATTCAATTTTCTTTTTTATGCGTCGTACACTAGCTTCAGAAACCTCCAATCCTTCGTGATATTTCTCGGTTTGTAAATGTTTTCGCAATCACAAGGGCCTTCACTTCAGCTTTTTTACGTGGTGAAAGATCGCCTTTTCTACCCATAATGAAAATACTCCAATTACTTTTTTAAAACACTGCATACAAAATAAACTAATAACTGAGTAGTATAAAACTGTTAAACAAAACAATCACAGTCCATAAAGCCACAGAAACACGTCCGTACCTGACTCGATTCCGATCGCGACTGATACAGGTTTGTACTTATTTACGTTCATGTATCACTTTGTCAACACAGTGTTGCCATATGTTAAAAATAAAATACAAATATGTAGTCTACAACAATTCTTTTAAATAAAAATCAATAATATTGTAGTTTAAATATACCATTATTGCATAAAAACTCTTAAGAAACATGAAATTACTAAAAAAAAATACAGTGCGTCTAATAATTTGGCCAGGGACTGTACGAAAAAACCGAAAAAAAGGCAAAAAATACAAGGAAAAATACATTTGGCTCCAACGCTTGGAGATATTGCCTGGGGGGAAAAAATGTTCATTTTGAGATTATATGAGGCGTTTATTTTAGATACAACATATGTCCAAAATGTTAATTTTTCAGGAGGTGGAAAAAACGCACTGTCAAGTTTATTAACATTTTTTCAGGAACCTTTTTTATCATAGACTGATGTATATGAGTTTAGCAAAGATTTTTCGGCTAGAACATTTAAGAAAAAAACTCGTGATTTTAAACCCCTTACTGCATGACTTTTTTTATTTTTGCAAAAAAAATATATATGTTAGATAATATTTTTAAATACACGAAATAAATGTTAAAAAAAAAATTGGTCACTTTTTTATCAAGATATGAATCACCTTTTGACATGTGCCCAAATTTGGCACAAATTGGGAAAACGGAAAAAAAATTAAACTAGAGAATAAATTTCGGTAAAAATGTTTAAACGTGTCATACAAAGTTTATTCAGTATGGAATTTATAAAAACAGTTTCGGTCTTTATTTAGGCATAAAAATACCACACACTTGTTACAAGACACATGAGATTTTCCCTTGCACTCAGGATATTTACATCTTTGGCGATCTTCATTTACTTCTGGCCAGTGACTCAAGTTATCAGTTCTAACTTCCTGGACTGGTATTTGTGAAAAGGGATACTTTCTTTGTTTCAAATCTAGCTGAGGCTGTAGGCAGGTGCTTGGCCTTCCCCTTTTTTTCTGACTCACGCCAGATTTCGTTAATACTTCTGCAAGAGCAAGCTTGAATTCTGAGAGCGACAAATATAAGTTATCATTTTGCAAACTTCGTCTCCACAGTATCCAACTGTTAGCGCAAGTCATATCAAGAAAATGGAAAAATACCCTCATATACCACTTTTTTTATCTAATTTGGATTCTATAGTATCCTAGCATGCTATCTAGGAGATCTACTCCTCCCATATAAGCATTATATACAGCAACGCTTTGGGGACGGGGGATTTTTATATGGGTATTTGATTTTTTGCAGAACCTCGTTGCTTCTGATGTAGGCTGACTGCCAACATAGGTTGATACGGTATTCACAACTTTATTATCATACCAGGACACTGCAGATATTTGCACACCATCGACAGTTGCCACTTTTTCCAGAAATGTACCTCTACCTTTTTTTTTCATTTCCGATTCCTTAGGAAACTGCAAGCATGGTGCACGATTAGCTCTTACTGTACCCAATGGTAAAATGCCATTTTTGGTGAGATATGTTAGCAGGGGAATGCTTGTAAACCAGTTATCAAAAAAGAGTTTGTAGTTTAGATTTTTCGGAATAGATTCTGAAAGTTTTACTACAACGTTGCTACTGGCTCCTAGATCAGGCTGATTATTCTCAAGCACCGTAGTTCCACAGTAAAAATCAAAGTCGTAAGAAAAAACCAGACACGCCGCTTAGAACGAAAACTTTATATCCCCATTTATGGGGCTTTTTGGGATTATATTGTTTTAGAGTTGAGCGTGCTTTCGTTGGGATGATTTGTTCATCGACGGCCATATGTTCTTCTTTAGGAACAAGTAGAAATCTGTCACGAATCTTGTTCAGAAAGGGACGTATTTTTTAAAAAGTTTATCATAGTCAGGTTGACCCTGAGGAACCTGCAGTGTGTTGTCGTTGAAATGCAGAAATCGTTTGATTTCTTCAAATCTGTTGCATGTCATAGCACTGGAGATATTGGGAATTTCCAACGAATTATTCCAATAAGACCTGGTCGATGGTAACTGAATAATCGACATATATATACAAATGCCACAAAAAACACGAATTTCTTCCTTGGATATATTGGGTGGCTTTTCAGGTCTACTTTGAACCCCGTACAAATTTGACTGTTCAGTTATGTAAACGAAAAGTTCTTCAATAAAACTGAAATTGAAGAAATGGATAGGATCTTCTAATTCTTTTATGAAATCAGGAAGAATTGTACAACCTTGAAATTTTACAAATTCCTCAGAGACAGCTAGAAATTTATTCTCCCAATCAATGGTTTGCTTCTGCTTTTTTTTCGGCTTCTCTTTGGTCGGTTTATTAGTCGATGTCGATGGTAACACATTCTGATGATCTATAAAAGTTTGCCCTAATGCGGACAATGGCATGTCATCATCATCATCTTCTATATCGGTTTCGTCAATAATAACATCTTCGTTTGTCGAAACGATTCTTTCGTTTTCACTGTCTGACTCATATAGGAGAACGGACTTTCTAGGACCCAACAAGTCATTTCTTTGATGTTCATCGTCCGAGGATATAATTTTCATTGTCACTAACGTCACCATTTGGAATTCGGAAATTTCTGGTGTCATAAAACTTACTGGGGTCCATCTAAGAAAGAGATGTAATTATTATAAATTATCATGTCTTTATATAAAACTGTTCCAAATATGGCACAGGTAAAACAAAACTCATATTTTGTCTTCAATACGTCAAAATTATAATTATGATATTACCTTAGTAGCAAAATTAGACACCTACCTTTATAAGAATATTTTTTTTCACAACAAATTATTCACAAGAGAGTATGAAAACTGTTGATCTAAAAAAACCACAAAACAGGATATAGCGTGTCACAAGCCGCCACTGGACTAATGGCTTTTCCTGGCGTCGAGATTTGACTGCGGTGGAGTCTGCGCGTTTTACGTCAGAGCAGCGAACGTGCCGGATATGGAACAATTTAAAATAAGATCCTTAAGCTACTCAGGGACTTAGAAAAAAAATATATTTGATGTGTGACAAATTTGGGACAGTATGCGGTAAGGGGTTAAGAAATAAAATAAAATAACTTGGACTTATGTTGTTTTTGAAAGAAAATAAAATAAATTAAAATTAATACTATTATAAATTTAGTTTTTATTACATTTTAAATTATAATACTTGTGAACAAAATTATTTCGCAACCACTGCTATTGACATCTTCATCGATTTCAATTATGTCATTGCTCTGCAGATCTTGTTGTGAAAAACGCCGTCATACAGCTTCGGTTTTTTTGCATCTCCTAAATACGGTAGAAGATCCCTTATATTTTTTGGTTTGGCAGATGATATTAGCACAGCTTTGCAGATAAACTGGTGTGAGTTTTATGAAACCAGTTATGACCATCTTACTTCTGACAATAGAGGATCTCTTCCTCTCTCTCCCAGGACCATTGTAGGTGTCCCTTAAATTCACTACTGCAGTATCTATACTAATTTCGAACATGCGCACCTATTTTAGGGAAATTGGCGGTTTAGCTGTTTTCAGAAATATTGATTGATGGTTAACTTTATGTTATATATCTTTGAGAAATCCATTTTGACTAACGAAAACTTCGAGGGATTACTTCGTGCTGACATGACAGTATTACTTCATCCCCACTCTTCAGGTGTCTCTACTCTTTCCAAAGGACGTTTTTCTTTTTTTCGATCAGTGCAAAGTCTTGATCATTTGGGAGATACGAATGGCCCCGAACAGGAAAAAGGTACGTAGTCTTGTCGAAAATTTTAAGTACATGGACAAGACTAAATATAAAGTGCAAACATCACATAATTCTTGTTTTGCCCAGGACATCCATCACTAACAGTGGTCAACACAAGTCTTGTTTCCTTTATTTTTTTTCTGTTATTGGGTATTTCTATGGCCCTGACTATGAAAAAAATACTAAGAGATTGCTAACAGCTTTACCTTTTGAAATATACAGTTTTATTATTTTGCCAAAAAAATACAAAAAAAGAATACATTATGTTAACAAAATTTCTATTGAACACTAGCAAATGATCTTTTATAAGATTTCCTTGAATGAACGACTTTAGGTAGATCTCGTTTCAAACTCCAGCAGTAGTCTGCCATCATATGTGAGTCCCATCGCCCCTGATAACACTTCTTCCATTGTCCGAAGATCCTAATGAAATCTTTCACCCTGCTCCTCACTAAAATCACCCAGATTTTGTGAAAATCGGTCTAAATGCGAGTGCAGGAAGTGGATTTTTAGCTCATGTTGACCCTAGCTCTTGCAAGTTCGATAGCATGCACTCAACAAGCTCGACATGGTCGTCAGATTTCTTTTTGCCTAGGAAGCTACTCATAACCAAAACAAATGATTTCCAAGCTTTGGATTCGACTTCAGTCATTGATTTGACAAAATTAGAATCTTTCACGAGTTGCCTAATCTGTGGCCCATCAAAAATACCAGCTTTCAATTTTTCTGAACCTAATCCTGGAAACTTGCGTGAAAAGAAAATTAAAACATTCGCCACTTTTGTCAAGCGCCTTTACAAACTGTTTCATTATGCCGAGTTTAATATGAAGTGGTGGAAGTATGATGCGGTCTCGGCTAACTAAAGGCACGTTTATAACATTTTTTGTACCAACTTTTAGCTCTTCCCGCACTGGCCAAATTTTTTGTGACCAATGATGTTGTTTGTCACGACTATCCGAGAGACACATAACACAAGGTAACTTTGTGTACCCCCCTTGTTGACCTAAAAGAAAGTTAACCATTTTCAGATCAACACAAATGACCCATTTGTGGTCTTGATACTTAATTTTTTTTCCATAACCTTAGAAACATTTACGTATTCTTCTTTTAAAGTCGTCGAATGTGCAATAGGTATAGATCCGTACTTGTTACCGTTATGAAGCAAAACACACTTTAAACTTCTTTTGCTGCTATCTATGAAAAGACGCCAATCACTAGGTTGGTACTGTTTTTAATCCCATCTGCTGCCAAAATACCACCAACATCGTTACAAAAAACTAAATCCTTCTCTTGAGAAAAATACGGTAACAGATTTTTTTCTCGGGTACGATAAAATGTAATGTTGGTTTCCGGAGTAAGCAAATTTTTTTCTTTTAAACGAGATGCTAAAATTTCAGAAGTTTCTTTTGGTAAGTTTAGATCTCTTACTAAGTCATTTAGTTCTTTTCTGATTAAATGGTTGAGGTTCTGAAAGGCTACATTTGTAGTCTGAATCAGAGTCTTCACTTGATGTATTTCGTTCGGGTTCACAGAGATTTGGATCATCAGAAGATTTAGATGTGCTGGGTTGTACCTCTTGTGATTTTAATTGAGGTCGTTGAGCAGAAGATAAGTTAGGATATGACCACTTACTTCGATTTCCAGGTTAATTCCGTTTATTTTCACAACGCAGAACTAGCAATCGTCATGAGGTTTCGAGGTTCTCGCCAAATCATGGGTGTTACGAACATTATTGCATCTCTTTTTCCACTGGACCATAACCGTAGACATACCACACATTTCTGGCATACAATATGAGGAATCTATGGCTTGTCCTGATTACACAATTTTATTTTAAAGTATTGATGATACGCAGTTTTCACAAAGTCCGATATAGGTTTTCGATATTTTGCAAATATATATTCACCACAAATATAGCAAAAAACACTCGGGATTAAGCACACAACATCTTCTTGACGAAGCCATATCTAAAACAACAATAAAATATATTTTAGTGTCCAATAAAAAACGAAAATCTAAGTTAAAATAGTAAATGAGGGTAGTTAGCTATAACTCAAAAACAAAAGCTGTTAGAGAAAAATTGTTGCCATATTTAAAAAATACGCGTCAATTTGAGATAGAAACAAAAAAAAAATCACAGGAAACAAGCAATTTTCTTTTTTTTATTGACCAGTGTAATCATTACAAGATCCCTCGTTGTAAGGTTGTTATTATTAGCACCTTTTTTCACCTACCCTTCAGTATAGGTATAAATAAATGCTCATCTGTAACAAGATTGTGAATACCAAATATGTGGTACCATAACTGACGTGAATAAAAAACTGGATTAGAAGGAATGTGAGGAAGAGCTAGATTCTGCATGAAATCAAAGCTTATGCAATCGATTTCTCCAGCCTTAGTCTGTATTTGGTACTGTTTCTTCATTGTAAAAAATGCTTCAGCCTTTCTCAAATGAATCTCCTTTTCCATCGTTATTTTGATTTTCTCTGCGTCTGTGATTTCTTGGGAAGCAAGTTTTTGTTGAAACGAGTCACACTGAGCACATGTGTCAGATAGAGGAAAGCCAAATTTTATATTAAAGTTGGTTTTAAATATTTTCCAGTAGATTTTATAAGGTATATTGGGTCAGGTATTCAGATCGAAACATGGAATGCATGTCTTTTACGGTTAAACCTTCCGGCAGGAAAAACGAAGGGGATTTTTGCACCGTGGATAATGAGATTGCCTTAAAAGACATAATGTGATCCTTCATTAAATTAATTGAGGGGTCTGGATAATCAGTTGACCTTTGTTTGTTTTTTCCTCTTAAATCTCTTGGCGACTACGTACCTCGTGTGACTAAGTGATTTTGGATGCGCCTAAGTCTCCCCACAGTTATGTCATGAATGCCCAAAAATGCCTTTTTATACACTTCTATTTCCTTGCCTTTAAATCTTATTTTAAATCCATATCCTGCAGAATGTGGTTTTTCAGTCTCGACATTTCTATTTCTCGGACGGCGTTTTCTTTACTTCTTTCGTTAGTAATTAGGCCAGACAAGTGAGAGTGTTGCTCGTTTTTATCGCTCATATTATAAAACTGTTCGAATAAAAATACTTTTGCTTCCCTACTAATATTTTCGTCACACTTGAGCCGTTTACATCTACAAAAACAATAAAAAATTTGAAAGCAAACAATTTAATATTTACCTAAAAGCTGTTATTTACCCGGCAGTTCCTTCCAATACTGCGTTTTTTTTTTCTATAAATTTATTAATATGTTCTTCGCTTTTTACTTTGTCCATTTTTATTACGCTGGCTTTTGGTTATTTTCTGTAATTTTGCGCTCTGGCGCACAGTGAGTCTGTGTTCCACTACCACTTGCTACTGCATAGTTACGTATAATAAATAGGACCTTTCAAAAGTGCAAAACCATACTGTCTTCGATTATTTACTTAATTTCGAAACATGTCACAGATTACAGAATTAATGTGTAAAACTTTGAATAGGTACGCGTGCCAGTCAAAATTGCTTGTCGCGTGTCAGAGATGGCACGCGTGCCATAGGGTGCCGACCCCCTGGACTACATCCTTGGCGGCGTCCCTTTGGTTATTAATATCGGTGCTTGATAATTGTTTTCCTCTTTTACAAAGGGATATATTGTTGTTATAAGGTTCTTTTATGAGAGCAATCAGATGGGTATTCATGTTTAGTTCAGTCAGAGTATTCGGGTTATAATTTCTTTTCCTCCATATTCGTTATCCAGTTTTATAATATCGGTTAATACATAGATTTGTCATAAAACTAGGTCTTGTACATAGATTGATTTTTAGACCAAACCTTTCTGAAGCTTCCTGACGCCGAGTGCAGCATAGTTTGTGCTTCTTGTATTTTGTCTGTTATTAAGGCAATGTTGTCGGACCGACCGACCGAACGGCGGAACAGAGGTCAATGTTAAGTCCCATTCTTCCCCCTCCCACTTTATTGATTGAAAAACTGTAGTTATGTCGAAGGTTAGACCGATGCGGGCGGAAGTTAATTGGTAGAGCTAAAACCGGACTCGATCTTTGTAGTTAGTAAGACGAGACGCCATAGAGCCTTTTTACTGGAAAACATTACTCTACATAGTGCTCTTTTTAACGTCTTTTTTTTACGTTACAAATGAGTGAAACCATAATATCAGGAATATCAAAACATTACAAACCTAATTCAGTAAAAAACATTTAACTTTAATCTGAGTCTACTTTTAAAAATTAGGAGTTTAATTTGACAAGGGGACGCCACTAAGCCGGGCTCATGTTATTAAGCTGAGCAGTTTTTTAAAAGACGAGAAAGTTCTAATTTTTTTAAAAATAATGTGTATGTAATATTTAGAGTGTTTCTGTTATTGGTCCTATATTATAGGGGACAGTTCGTTAATATCGCCCTTTGGTATAGTACTAACCATTAGGGCCTATGATAACTTTATTAGCAATGGATTAGCATGGCAGCAATGGTACAATGGAGTGTAACGGTTACGTCCTGCGTAGGTTTTGTGTGACCCATTTTTTAAATTCATTTGTAAGAATCATGTGAATGATAACGTTACAACACTAGGCGATAAATAGTTTTTCGTCCAGTTACTTAAAACACTCATTTTTTTTTGCAAAATTCGACTTTATTCATCGACATACTTTCTTCAGAACGACACAATCAGTCCAACGCTTTTCCAACACATTTCTATATCTTTCTTGTAGAAGGATTAGTCTTTGTCTTCAAAATTGCCCAGTTTCGGCGATAATTTCTTTCATTGGAGCATGTTTTTTAGGTCTGCGAATAGATCAATAAGCCGCTGGAGGCCAAATCTTTTTTCTTGTTCATTTGGCCGTTTCTTTGCGATTTCTGCCTTCAAACGCACAATATACTTTATATAATATTCGCTATTGTTGGTTTTTCCCCTTCTCAGCCAGAGTAGATGAAAATTATTTTCATGCGGGGGCATCCCAAAATACAGAGGCCAAAAATTCCTAGCCGACTGTTGGGGTCTTTAGTCGCTTCGGACGGCTTTCATCAGCTGCTGTCCACTCAGCTGACTGCCGATTGGATCCGGTGTGTAGCGGTGGATCCATGTTTTATCCATTGTCACATATCCGCATGAAAACATCCTTCCAAACAGCGCTCAGAATCATCAACACGTTGTTGTTTTTGGTCCACTTGTGAGCAAACGCGGTACCCATTTGAACAGAGCTTCCTCATACTCAAATGTTCATGCAAAATGTGACCAAGACGTTCTTTTGATATCTTTAGGGTATCAGCTATCTCATGCAATTTCACTTTACAGTCATCCAAAACAATTTTGTGGATTTTTTTTATGTTTTCCGGGGTGTAACCACCTCATTTGGGAGTCCAGATCGCTTCAAGCAACGTTTGTGTCTGTTTAAATTCAGCATACCAGTCTCAATGATGAGCTGATTTTCAGAGGAAGAGTCCCCGTAACACTTATCAAAGCCATTGCTTTGCTTGAACCAGTATTTTTCCCATTAAAAACACACGAAATTCGATTTTTTTCCATTGTTTTGAAAATATCAAAAGTAGCGTATGCTAAAACCACTGTAATTTATTTAAAATAATCGTCAAAAATGTCATGAAATTTTGACACATATCGTTTGAAGGTTGGTACTTCCTCAAAATCATATGCATTTTTTGAAAAGGGCGACATCTATGTGTCAGAAAAAACTTTTCTAACCTACGTGTTATGACAAGTCAAGTCCGAAGTTAATTAGAGTATAGAAATACGAAGCTAAATTAGATATAAATCCGACTACACATTTGTTTCAATTTTTGTTGAATCAGTACAGCTCTGTGGGGCTGAATGTAGTCGTGAAGTAGTTCCACACTCCGAATGGGCTCCGCCCTGACAAATGGCCATTTGTCATTATAAAATAAGAGGGCTGAAAACCGCTCAAAACTCGAAAAGTGACCGTTTTTGGCTGGAAAAAAGCGGCCCAAGCTTCGTTTCTGCGGTATTGGCGGTGTCTGCCTTTTGCAGGTTTCCTGTTATTTTACCGGGTTTCTTGGTCTGATATTAAAGCATCGTCTAGGAACAAATTTAATAGATGCTTTGCATAGAATGTCTGGGCACAAAACGTAACTCTTTTTACTTATTATTAATATTATTTTCTTTTAATAATTAGGGATTAATAAATTAAGTTTGAATTAAAAAAACAAATAAACTTTTAAAAAGTGTACCCAGTAATACTACCGGAGATGCGGTACTGCCAATCTTTCCACTATATGTTTTATTTTGTTGCATTTTTTTTTGATTATGTAATATGTAAGAAAAATATTTAATTTTAAGCTATTTTTATATGTAGGAAGTGTGTAGGTGTGAGAAATCTATTTTTATTGTTGTGTTCTACCGGTTAGTAGTAGAATATTTATATTATTTTGGGTGTATATAATTGTGATTTTATTGTGTAAATAAATGGAAGAGTTTTTTAAATTAATACTTTTTGATATTTTCATTCTATAAATATGGCGTTACCAAAAAAATAAAATTTATTTGGTTACTATCACCCTACCGCAGAATTTCTTCGAGATCTTTATTACGGAGGTTCGACTCCGACTCCGAAAAGTCGAATTTCCGATTGATATTACACCTCCGATTCCGACTTCGGCTCCGATACTTTTAAATCGGAGGTTATAATTAGAGGTCGAAGCAGAGCGGCGCACGATGCACAGTGTGTCGCGTATAACATGCTAGGTGGACAAAATTCATGTTATGATTTCCAGGAAATCTTATTTGCAAAACGTAAAACAACACCACCAAACCCCGAATTCCGAGAAAAGGTTGAAGATGGGAATTGCAAGCATTGTTGGACGAAGATGATTCGCAAACACACAAAAACAACTCGCCGAGCAAGTTTCCAATCTGCTACCAGAGATGGGAAAGATTCAGAAGACCGGTAGATGGGTACCACATGAGTTAAACGACAGGCAAATGGAAAAAGCGCAAAAACACGTGTGACATTTTACTCGCTCGGTACAAAAGGAAGTCGTTTTTTTTTTGCGTCGTATAGTTACAGGGGATGAAAAGTGGATTTATTTTGAGAAACCCAAGCGCAACCCAGGCGCACCATCCATATCGACCGCAAGATCGAATCGCTTTGGCAGAAAGACGATGCTCGGTGTTTGGTGGGACCAGAGGGGCGTGGTCTATTATGAGCTGTTAAAACCTGGGGAAACGGTTAATACTAAACGTTACCAACAACAATTGACCGATTTGAACCGTTTGCTGCTTGAAAAAAGGCTCCCCGAATACCGAAAGAGGCAACATAAAGTCATTTTTCTTCATGACAATGCTCCATCACATACGGCAAAACCAGTTCGCGACACGTTGGAAGCATCAGCTGGGAAGTTCTACCCCATGCGGCTTACACACCAGACTTGGCTCCTTCCGATTACCACTTGTTTGCATCGATGGGTCATGCACTAGCTGAGCAACGCTTTGGTTCGTACGAAGATGTGAAAAAATAAACTCGATGAATGGTTCGCAGCAAAAGGGGAAGATTTTACTGGCGTGGTATTCACAAATTGCCCGAAAGATGGGAAAAATGTATAACAAGCGATGGAGCATACTTTGAATAAAGCACTTTTTATCATTCTTCCGAATTTAAGATGTTTTTTTAGAAAAAAAATCCGCATTTCATACTTGTACACTTGGTACAGGGTACTTGAAAAAAGTGTGGCCTATTTTCTAATTTATTTTTAAATTCTGCGTAAAATTTTTATAACTTTTTTTTATTGTAATATACCTAAACCTAGTAGTTTTTCTAATATTTCAATTTTTTTTTAAAGAAATACTGGTTCTTAGTTTTGTAAAAATTACCAGTAGCGCCCATTGTTTCTGAATGTGGAATACTCATAATTGGTACGAGCGTTCTATAGAGATGAAAAAAAAAAAGATATATATAAAGAAATTTTGAGTTAGATGCTACAGGGTGTTCAAAATAAATTTATGCACTTCGACTATTTTAAATTGAAAAATCTCAAATTTTTTAAAAACGGCACACCATGTATATTATTATTTTTTCTGATAGATTTTACAAAATCCTGCAACTTTTATTAAGTATAGTCATATACCTATTTCTAATAGTTTTCGATTTATTTTAAATTTTTCAATTTTTACCCTTGTTTTTAATACATTTACGCTATTGTGAAAACATAAACAAATAGTTACACATAATTTTAATATAGTTTAACTTATCTAATGATTAATTATTATGACGTAATAAATATTCAAAAATATGCCCATCTACTTGAATTTTTTTTTATGGGTCTAGCACACGTGCTACAGGGAAGTCCCTAAAGCGCTACAGGAGCGTCACGTGTGCGGAGAAAGCGATTCACGTCGTTCTTAAATCGCTGTAAATTGTACTCGGTGGGAAACACAGTCCTGGGCAAATTATTCCAAAGGGATGATGTTCTCCATATAAATGACTGCTTGAAAAGCGTTGTACGAGGAGTAACAAGCTGAACCTCATACCGATGTGAAGTATTAGCGTGACGTGTACTTCTAACATGCACCGCTCTGGGAGGAATTAAGCGGGCCACATCCTTCGAACACTTTCCATGAAAATACTTGTAGAATAGGCTCAAGTCGCCAACCGTTCTTCGATGTTCCAGCGAATCAAGACCCCCTGTCAGTTCCGGGTCTCCAATCAGACGAACAGCTCTTCTCTGAATGGAATCCAACAAATGCAGTGTATGTTTGGGAGCGGAGCAGTATTTCATAGTTGGTCGAATTTGAGCTTTGTAAAGAATTAACAGTTGTTGTGAAGTGTAAAGCTTTTCTGGTTTGAAATAATATTCCCAACTTCTGAGAAGCCCTCCTTGCTATGCCTGCAACATGTTTATGCCAGGACATATTTGCTCCCAAATTTACGCCCAACAATTTGAGTGACGATGTTAGGGGAATGGAGTGCCCCGACATAACTATGTCGGGTTCAGAAACGTTAACTTTTTTAGAAAAAAACTGCCGCCTGGGTTTTTGTAGCGTTAAATTCCACTTGGTTACTGTCACCCAAGATAGAATTTCTTCCAGGTCTTTGTTCAGTTGAATGACTTCCTGCTGTCTGCGGATATTCGTCTGAGTAGCCGATGTCCGAGCGTTCAAAGTGAATGAAGAGATAAGTGTACTGTCATCTGCAAAGCTGTAGATTGGATTCTCGGTCTTTTCCAAAAGATCGTTAATATAAAATGAGAAAGAGAGTAGGAGACAGTATGGAGCATTGGGGTACACCGGCGTTGATAGTGAAGGTGTTAGAAAGAAATCCGTCGACTGCCACTCGCAAAGAACGCTCCCTGAGGAAACATGAGAGCCACAAACAGAACTTTTCAGACATACCATAAGAACGTAGCTTAGCCAACAGCCCATCGTGCCAAACACGGTCGAATGCCTTGGATATGTCGAGAGCATCCGCTCGAGATTCTCCAAAGTGTTCAGTTGCGTTGTTCCAAACGTGTGTTACATAAGTCAGGAGATCTCCTGTTGATCTATTTTTACGAAAGCCATATTGGTGATCGCTAATAATGTTGAATCCTTCAAGATATTTTAGAAGATGCTGATTGATAGCCTTTTCCATGACTTTCGATATTATTGAGAGCAGTGCGATTGGTCGGTAGTTATTTGGCAAGGTCTTCTTGCCTTTTTTAGGTATTGGCTGAACTGTGGCACATTTTCAGCAGGAAGGAAATATTCCTTTTCTGTAAGATAGATTGAAAAGTCTACAGAAAACTGGTGTTAGTTCCCTGGCACAGTTTTTGAGAACTATGGCAGGTATTCCGTCAGCACCAGAAGCTTCATCAAAATACATTTTATGATACGCTGCCTGAAGACAATATCGGGCATCCTTGACTGCACTATAGGAATATTAGGTGGTGTTTTTCCTTGGAAATCGACAGTAGAATGTGAAGCAAAGAGTTCAGCCAACAAGTTCGCTTTCTCAATAGGTGTCGTTGCAATAGAATTATCTGGCCGTGTGAGTGGTGGTATGGTGGATTTGGTGAAATTTTGACTAACTGCCTTAGCGACTGACCAAAAGGACTTGGAATTGGAACACACATGTTTAGTCATTTTACTATATTTTGCTTCACTTTCCTTAGCATAAAGGGCGTTATTGTCCTGCACGCATCCCGTATCCTATTTTTCATATCTACTGGTGTTGTAGAGGGATTCACATAAACAAGATCTTTAATGTAGCCCCACAAAAAGAAGTCCGAAGGTGTTAAGTTACATGATCGAGGGGGCCACTGAATGAATCCATCCCTACTGATCCTTTTTTGTGGTAACGATCGTTTAAAAATTCCCGAACTTCCCGGTGGTAATGAGCAGGAGCTCCGTCTTGTCGAATCCACATTTATTCCCTTTCAAAGTTATCAACTTCTTCAAGAAGCTGGGGTAATTCGTTTTGCAAAAAATTTAGATATCTAGGCCCGTTAAGCGGACCAATAATTCGAAAATTTAATATTCCACACCATGCATTAAGCGACTAATGGTTTTGGTTTTGAACTTCCCGGACCCAAAATGGATTAACTGTCGAATAATAATGCATGTTAACTGCTGCATTACTGCTAAAACATTATTTTGGATAAAAAATTTGGATCGGCCTTTGTTGCTCCATTCTTGATGGTAGAAAAGTTTACTCGTCGTTCAAAATCACGGTCTTGAAGTTCTTGGTGTAGTTCCATATGAAAGGGATGATACTTGTATTTTCTCGTGGTGCGATTAGCCATAGATTGGGATGTGTCAGATAAGTCAGCTAGTTGACGGCTGCTGACCTGGGGATTATCTTCAACGTGAAGTAAAATCTCCATTTCTTTTTCCTCATTGGTAGCATTCTGGTTTACTACTTTCTGCTTCGTATACTCAACGCTACCACTACCATCAAACCGTTCCATTAAGCACTGAAAAGATGGTATACGTCTATTAGGGTACTTCGCTCCGTAAAGCCTTACTGCCAAAAGACAATTTTTTCCCGCCCCGCCCAGTATCAATTAATTCATTTTTAGGAAAATCTATAACTATTACCTTTATACGTCAGTTACTACAACAAATTAAACTATTTTTATTTGCTTAATAGATATGCCAAAAATTTGACAATGCCTACATTTTTGTTTTGTCTTGGCAACTATGATGTTATAGCGTAAGTGTATTAAAAACAAGGGTTGAAATTGAAAAATTCAAAATAAATCGAAAACTATTAGAAATAGGTATATGACATACTTAATAAAAGTTGGAGGGTTGGAGAAACAATGGCGCTACTGGCAATTATTTACAAAACGGAAAATAGTATTTTTTAAAAAAAATTGAAATGCTATAAAAACTACTAGGTTTAGGAATATAACATTATTAGAAAAGTTATACAATTTTACGCAGAATTTAAAAATAAATTAGAAAAATAAGACGTTCCATTTAAAAAAAAAAAATGTTATATCGGCTAGTAAATAAGACGTTCCATTTAAAAAAAAAAAATGTTATATCGGCCACACTTTTTTGAAGTACCCTGTATACTCAAAACTAATTTTAAACTGTGCACCTTAACATTCCCTAAAACTATTGTATTTAACTAAGTTGGGATGTGGAATCTTGGCACAATGATACTACTCAGTATATATCACCACTACACGAAACACTTTATTTTTGCACTCGACGCGCGTTTCGCTAACCATGTTAGCTTCATCAGGAGCGATGATTGACTAAAGCTAAACTACAAATCTACCTATTTATACTTAGCCTAACCCTTGAATTACTCAAGCGGAACTAATGACATAGGCAAGGCCGTCAGTTCCGGTCAAGTAACCAGTAGAGGGGACTATAAGGAATAGGCCCTCTGTCTTTATTTAAACTACTTTTACATTTTATGATTTCCATACTTTCGTATGCGTTCAACAATCTCCTATCAGATACATCCTTTATTAATCTTAGATTATCTAATGTTACAGTATGATTAGCTTCAAGGGCATGTTCGGCAATGCTAGACTTTTCTGTTCCATTGTATTTTAAGTGTGCTAAGTGTTCTTTAAATCTTGTTTTAATTGACCTTTTAGTTTGCCCAACATACTTTTTGTCACAATCATTACAACTAATTTCATTGATTGATCATTTTGTTTCTAAATTAAATAGCCGGTATGATTCCATTAAATTCACTTACGAAGTTGAGAACAAAGGACAATTGCCTTTTCTAGATATTTTAATTATTAAAAATAATAATAGATTAGAATTTGATATCTATAGGAAGGACACAGTAACAGATAGATATATTCCTAATGATTCATTTCATTGCAAACAACATAAATTAGCCTCATTACATTTTTTAGTTCATCGTTTGGTCACTTTCCCTCTGAATAGAGTAAACTTTAATAAAGAAAGGAATCGTATTAGAAATATAACTAGAGTTAATGGTTATGACGATGACTTAGTAAATAAGCTAATAAATAGACATAAGTTTAGGTTTAATATTCAGAATTCCACCTTTTTTACACGCGAAGAAAATAACACCAAGTATGTCTCCATACCATATAATCCGAAATATAGCAAGGGACTCAATAAGGTATTTAATAAAGTAGGCCTCACCTTAGTCTATTAGTCGTCAGACAATCTAAGGAATATCTTAGGAAATCCCAAAGATAAGATTCCTAATTGTGAGAAAAGTGGAATTTATGAAATTAGTTGTAATGATTGTGACAAAAAGTATGTTGGGCAAACTAAAAGGTCAATTAAAACAAGATTTAAAGAACACTTAGCACACTTAAAATACAAAATAGAACAGAAAAGTCTAGCATTGCCGAACATGCCCTTGAAGCTAATCATACTGTAACATTAGATAATCTAAGATTAATAAAGGATGTATCTGATAGGAGATTGTTGAACGCATACGAAAGTATGGAAATCATAAAATGTTAAAAGTAGTTTAAATAAAGACAGAGGGCCTATTCCTTATAGTCCCCTCTACTGGTTACTTGACCGGAACTGACGGCCTTGCCTATGTCATTAGTTCCGCTTGAGTAATTCAAGGGTTAGGCTAAGTATAAAATAGGTAGATTTGTAGTTTAGCTTTAGTCAATCATCGCTCCTGATGAAGCTAACATGGTTAGCGAAACGCGCGTCGAGTGCAAAAAATAAAGTGTTTGGTGTAGTGGTGATATATACTGAGTAGTATTGTATTTAACATTGAATAACCGAAAACAAATGGGATAATGAACTCTATCGTTGACTCACCCTGTACAGGTCCATACACGGACTACTGCATCCTTAGATAAATGTATGTTAAAACCAGAAATATTCAGTTAGAAATTTAAATATATAAGGAGTGTGAATTAATTTTCTGGGATTTCTAAGACAGAGCGTACCTTGTATTATATCGCATCGGGGCATACTGTTACTATATTGATGGTGCCATCATTGGACTTTAATTTTTAGTATAACACTTAGGCTGAAAAGTTTTTGGTCTAGCTACTTAAAACACATGTTTTTGCAAAATTCGATTTTATTCATAAACATAGTAGTCTCCTTCAAGAGCGATACAATCAGTCCAAAGCTTTTCTAACATTTCTATACCTTTCTTGTAGAAGGATTCCCCTTTGCCTTCAAAATAGACCTCAGTTACGGCGATAACTTCATCATTGGAGCCAAATCTCTTTCTCGCGAGCATTTTTTGAGGTCTGCGAATAAGATAATAGTCGCTGGGGGCCAAATCTGGAGAATACGGTGGATAAAGAAAGCAATTCGAATTTCAATTCATGCAATTTTGCCATCGTAACCATTGACTTGTGATACGATGCATTGTCTTAATGAAAGAACACTCTTCCTCGTTCATTCGGGGCCGTTTCTTTGCGATTTCTGCCTCTAAACGCATCAATAACTTTATATAATATTTGTCATTGATGGCTTTTTTCCCGTCTCAGCATAGTCGATGAAAATTATTCCATGCGCATCCCAAAATACAGAGGCCAAAACCTTCCCAGCCGACTGTTGTGTCTTTGGTCGCTTCGTTCGGCTTTCACCGGCTGCTTTCCACTCAGCTGACTGCCGATTTGATTCTGGTGTGTAGTGGTAGATCCATGTTCATCCATTGTCACATATCGCATGAAAAAATCCTTTTTATTGCTCTTAAACAGGTCCAAACAGCGCTCAGAATCATCAACACGTTGTTGTTTTTGGTCCACTGTGAGCAAACCCGGTACCCATTTCGAACAGAGCTTTCTCATACCAAATGTTCATGCAAAATATGACCAATACGTTCTTTTGATATCTTTAAGGTGTCAACTATCTCACGCAATTTCACTTTACGGTCATCCAAAACAATTTTCTGAATTTGGTGTAACCACCTTATTTGGGCGCCCAGAGCGTTCAGCATCATTTATATCTGTCCAACCGCGTTTAAATTCAGCATACTAGTAAATGGTGAGTGATTTTCCAAGGGCAGGGTCCCCGTAACACTTTTCAAGTCATGCTTTGCTTGAACGGTATTTTTTCCCATCAAAAAACAGTGTTTAATCAATACACGAAATTCGATTTTTTTGAAAATATCAAGACTAGCGTCACTAAAACCACTGTAACTTGTAAACTATTCGTCGAAATGTCATGAAACTTTGACACGTATCGTTTGAAGGTTGATACTTCCTAAAAATCATATGGATTTTTTGAAAAGGGCGACATCTATGTGTCAGACCAAGAACTTTTCAGCCTACGTGTTATTACTGGGAAACGTTACCGACAATAATTAATGGAATTGAGCCGAGCGTTAAAGGAAAAACGACCGCAATATGCCAAAAGACATAACAAAATGTTTTTTCAATGTGACGACGCTCGGCTACATGTTGCAAAATGTGTCATGGAAACACTAGAAGCGCTTGGATGGAATATCCTACTACGCCCGACGTACTTACCAGACATTGCTCCTTCTGATTATCACTTGTTCCGATCGATGACGCACGGCCTGTCTGAACAACGCCTCCATTTTTTATGATGTTATCAAAAAAATGGGTCGATTCGTGGATAGCCTCAAAAGATGAGTCGTGTTTTCAGCGTGGTATTCATATGCTCCCACAAAGATGGGAAAAAGTAGTGGTTAGAGGTTGACAATACTTTGGATAATCAATTTGTAATTACAATATTTTAGAATAAAGCTATATTTTTAACCGAAAAATCCCTCAAAATTAATTTAAACACCCAATATTATACTGTTACAAACCAAAAATATTGGAAAAGATTTTTTACGGGGTTCAAAACTAGTTTGAGTAAAAGCCAATGAAAATGATTTACTGAATTAGTAAGTCATAATTACGCAGAACAAGAAACATTGCGCAGACCTTTTTCAAAAGGAAGGGAAAAAGACAGGAATAAAAAAATTGACAGACTGTACAATAACATCTTTTATTTATTCTAATATAACAATACCTTCAGCCCCACAAACTTATTCTACGTAACAATGAGGGTACTTATTACGTATCCTATTTAATTTAACAATCCAGCTTTAAATTGAGTAAATTAATCATGATTGTCCTGGCGAATGCAAAACTAGATTCCAAATATATGAAACTAATAGAGAACATCTATACATATTAAAATTGACAAAACAGTTGTCACTAACAACATACTATTAAAAAGAGGAGTGCGGCAAGGAGATACTATCTCACCTATTGTTTACATCGGCCCTTGAAGACGTCCTTAACGAGTTAAATAGGGATGAGAAGGGCATCAACATCGACAGCACTAGACTGAGCCACCTTAGGTTTGCAGACGACATAGTCGTGATAGCTAATATCACCAATGAGCTAGAGGAAATGTTAAACCAGCTGAATGTGGTCTCTGCAAGAGTAGGTCTTAAAATATATTTTAAAAAAAACTAAATTAATGAGCCCTGAAGATATTAACATTCAGATAGAAAATAACTCTATAGAACGCGTCGACGAAATATATCTGCTTAGGTAACACTATTAAGATCGGAAAGAAGAACCAGCATGCAGAAATTACCAGGCGAATTAGGCTACCATAGGCAACTTTTGGAAAACTAGGACATATCCTAACAAATACTACAATACCCATAAACCTAAAAACTAAAGTCTAGAATACCTGTGTCCTACCTGTCAGCACATATGGACTGGAAACGATGCGCCTCACTAAAGCATTTGCTAAAAAGTTTGTAACTTCACAGAGAGCTGTAGAAAGAAGCATGCTTGATATCTCCCTTAGAGATAGAATTCAACGAACAGATAAGGAGATGAACCAAAGTCAAGAATATAGCTCTGGAGGCGGCAAGGATGAAGTACGGATAGGCGGGTCATGTGGCTAGATCACCCCGAGACAGATGGGTATATAGGGTCACCGTATGGAGACCCAGAGAAACAGGAAGAGGCGTGAGACGTTCACAGAAATGGTGGGTCAATGATATAAGAGTAGTAGCAGGCAAGCACTGATTAAAGGTGGCAAAAGATAAGGAAGAGTGGAAGAGATTAGAAGACAACTACGTCCAAGAGTGTACAAACTTGGATTGACAAGAATTATCATTGTGACAAATAACAAATAGGTATTGGTCATTTGTTTTTATCTGCCGCTGTTCTCAAGTTGATTTTATTTCGGTATAATTTTAACAACAGCATTGGCACTCATTATTAACACAAAATCCCTCATCATATTCAAGCTGTGTGCAGTGTTCACGACAAAGGTCACTTCCGGTAGTTTCCAGGCAAATAGTAGTGGTGTTGTGTCCTGAAACAGAAGTAAATCATTCTTACTTTATTCAGTTTTTTTTTAAATTAATTCTTTTGTCAAATGTATATGGTCAGTCAATAAGTTTTGAAAGCGACAAGCGGGTGCTGCGTTTGCTAACATCGGAACAAAACGCACTCGAGATAAATTTTTTAAACAATATTTGGCTCGTTTCACAAAGAACAAAATTGATTTTGTGCGTCGATTTGTAACTATGGATGAGAACTGAGTTTACCAGTATGATCCTAAACTGCGATAATAAACTGCACAGTGAACTGAGCCCTGTTCAGCTCCAAAGCAGCCAGAATGGTTAAAGTTGTCGTAAAACATTATAGCATTGTTGCTGTTGTAAAAGGAATTTTGTTAACTGATTACCTTCAAATTGATACAACAATCATAGGAGAATATTATTGCAACCTTTTGGACCAGCTGGATGAGAAAATTCGTGAGAAAAAGCCTGGATTGCAGAAGAAAAAAATCATCTTTCATCATGACAATGCACCTGCTCACAGAGATGATTTAGCAACGGCAAAATTGGTCGGATTAAAGTACGAATTGTTGGAACATCCACCTTATTCGCCAGATCTGGCTCCGTCTGACTTCGATCTATTCCCAAACCTCAAAAGATTTCTACTTGGGAAGCGTCTTTCAACAAATGATGAGGTGATAGCATCCGTAGATGGGTATTTTGGAGGTCTCGAAAAAAGTTTGCCGCTAGCGCGTTCCCTTGCAATACACAGCCTAAACCATTAAATATGGAACAATATTATGTAGCAGAGAATATCTATAATCTATAACCTATAATATATATAAAATGCAATATCTCTCTCTCTCTCTGTCTGTTTGTCTGTCTGTCCATTAGTGCGTTTATCACGCGAGAACCACTTATCCAATTTACGTGTCTTTTTTTAAATTAATACATATATTTTTTGGCCAGGTTATATAATAATAATAATAATCTATATCTATAATATATATAAAATGCAACGTCTCTCTGTCCGTTAGTGCGCTTATCCCTCGAGAACCACTTATCCGATTTACGTGTTTTTTTAAATTCATACATATGTTCTCTGACCAGGTTTATAGATATATATTTTATTACATCTATAATATATCTAAAATGCAACGTCTCTCTGTCTGTCTGTCTGTTAGTGCGTTACGTACTTTTTTTTAAAACACACATGTGTTCTCTGGCCAAGTTATAGGATATATTTTATTACGTCAGGTAACATAAAGAATAAGCAGTGATGATAATAGTGAATCAAGTTGGAAAAAAAAAGTTACCGTTAGCGCGTTCTCTTGCAATACACTGCCTAAACCATTAAATATGGAATAATATCATGTTGCAAAGAATATAATATATATAAAATGCAACGTCTCTCTGTCTGTCTATCTGTCCGTTAGTGCGCTTATCACTTGAGAACCACTTATTCGATTTACGAGTTTTTATAAATTTATACATATGATATGTTCTATATAATTCGATATAAGCCTAGATAATGGGAGATAAGGTGAGATAATGGGAGATAAGGTGAGATAATGGGAGATAAGTATAAATAATGGGAGATAAGGAGAAATTATGGAGATAAGCAGATATAAGTCTAAGTAATGGGAGTTATGGTGAGATAATGGGAGATAAGGAGAAATAATGGGAGATAAGGAGAAATATTGCGAGATAAGGTGAGATAATGGGAGATAACTATAAATAATGGGAGATAAGCAGAGATAAGTCTAGGTAATGGGAGTTATGATGAGATAATGGGAGATAAGGAGAAATAATGGGAGATAAGGAGAAATATTGCGAGATAAGTCGAGATAAGCCTAGATAATGGAAGATAAGGTGAGATAATGGGAGATAAGGAGAAATAATGAGAGATAAGGAGATATAATGGCAGATATTTTATTACGTTAGGTAACATAAGGAATAAGCAGTGACGATAGTAGTGAATCAAGTCCACGCGAGCGGAGCCGCGGGCATGGCTAGTTTCCTAATAAAGAAATGTTCATATGCGCATAAATTTTACTTAATTTAATTTTAACCTGACTGGATCGTCAATTGTTGTATGTCGTAATAAAAAAGTAATGGACATCTACCTGCATTTATTAGTAGTACTAAGAAATTCGTTGGATGTTCAAAAGTCAAGCTTTCCTTGTTTAGTCAGAGGCAAATAACCAAAGGAAGGTAAAGTACAGATTACTACATGGGATGAAAATTTCCAAGACTTTCCTAGAGATAGCGGCACAAAATCCATATGATTTTTAGTTAGTGTCAACTCTCAGAAGATTCGTGTAAAATGTTCACAACATTTGTCTATTACTTTTAGCTACTTTTCATTTTTCAAAATAATGAAACAAAAAGAATTTCGTGTGTTGATTAAACATTGCTTTTTGATAGGAAAAAATATAGCTGGAACCCATGAATGGCATGACATCAGCTGGAAAGGTTTTGGCAAGAATTAATATATATATATATATATATATATATATATATATATATATATATATATATATATATATAATATATATATATATATATAGTATATATATATAAGCGTACTTTAGGCCTATACATTGATCAACATCTTCGTTGGAATGAGCATGTTATCGAAACCTCAAACAAACTCAGAAAACTCTATTTATAAATTTTATCAACTACGGAATGTCTTATCCGAAAAAAAAAACAAAAAAAATAGCATACAACTCACTAGTCGAGTCAATTTTAAGGTATTGTGTAGTAGTTTGGGGAGGTCTTAATGATAATGCAGTGCAGATTTTAACAATATGCCAAAACAAAATTCTCAAAATCATTTTAAACAAAAACAATCAATATCCTACAGTTGACCTTTATTCTTAACTTGATGTCTTAAATTTAGAGACTATTTGTAAGTACACACCTTTGGAGAACTAGACCATCACTACAACACCCGCAAGTTTTTAGGAATGCTACCTTTAAACCTTAGGGCAAAAATTGAAAAAAATGATTACAATGGGCGGTTAAATTTCGGAATAAAAAATTTTATCATTCACAACTATGACCGTTCTAAAAAGTTAATGAAACCGTAGAAAAGGGAAAAATTAAATGCATGTGCATATTGCGTAGACAAATTAACATTATTTACTAAACTCAACCTATTTTCTATTCTTATATGTCATATTGTATTTTCTTTTCTATTCTTATATATATATATATATATATATATATATATATATATATATATATATATATATATATATATATGTATATATATTATATTCTAATTTTCGATTTCTTTTGCTTCACCAGGCTGCAACCCTGGTTCATAGGTTTTCGTGGTTGCTCCGTCTTTTTCGGTTTCCCCTCATGTGCTACTTCTTATATAATAGAATACTTCATATAATCGGATGTGTTCTTTTCACTTGTAAAATATGTATTAAAATGAATATTTAATTTCTGGAACATAAGTTTACTACCATACAGGTCAAGGAATGAAAGACTTCGAATACAGGCCAATGAATGGTCTAGTGAAGTTTTTTATTCCGTAGTAGACAATAAGGATATGATGTGTAAACACCTGAATTATATTAACTTTATGTATTGTAATGTAATGTAAAAAACTTATTGAAATAAATATTGTATTGTATTGTACCATGAAAAATAAACGCTGCACCATGTTGTAATTTCTGTAATTAAATTTTCTAACTAAATATCTGTCAGAGCTTTAAAATGACAAGGAAATTAAATTTGTACATCCCAACTGTTTATGACATAAAACATCATTCTGGAAAATTAATTGTCATACTCTGTAGATTAGGAAACCCTCTATTGAACTTTATTACAAAAGTCATATTTAACTCTGTGGACTTTTATGATACAAGTGTGTAGATGAAAAAATCGCCGAATCTTAACGTTCTTAATAAATAATAAAAAGTACTACTCACCTTCTTTCTCACCCTTTGAAATAGAAAGGAGACAGTAAAAACTAATCAGAAATATCACCAAAAACACAAAAAAATTACCCATTTTGATTATATCAACGTCAACTTTTTACTTTCTATGGGTATATCGTATATGTCAATGTATTCTTTATGTTAAAATTATGATTTTTCTGTGGAATATTATCACTTTATAAATAAATTATGATGTCTATACATATATATGTACTGTATGCTAAATCATTTTACAGTATGTAATTTAATGCTTTTCCCACCAAACCTGTAACTTCCATACAAATAACTACTTAATTAGGTACAGCCTGTCGAGTAAGAACGTTACCGCTCGTATTCTTGAAAAAATATGTTTCGAGAAAATTTTTTGCCATCAATGGATTCTTTGGTATGCTAACAACGACGCAATTACCTTAGGAAATTGCCCAGTCGCCTCCTGCATCAATAATCGCCTGGCATCTTCGAGGTATGCTGTCGACGAGATTTTCTGCATACTCGGGCAATGATTTCCAAATTTTTCGAATCTCGCGATACAACTTATAATTAATTTAATATATTAATTTAATTATATTAATTTAATATCTTATCGTGGGCCCAAGCGAACTGCTTCGCGATGCGATTTTCGCCAAGCAAAAGTTTCTGCAACGTGCTTCGGAATTTGATATCATGAGCACAAAGATGTTGTCGATTTTCTTAATTTTGCCGCTTCTTGACGCAGCGTCAATTTCACACTAACTAAATTCAAATTTTGAATTTAGTTAGTGTTTAGCCTATAAAGGAAGGAAAAAGTGAAACATCCCGAAATTTCAGTCCCGTTTTCTAAACTGTACAGTCACTTAAGCCAAAAAAGAGGGTCAACCTCGGAATGAGAGATAATAAGCTGTAAACTTGTATAAACCTTTATTTTGGCATTCTAAAAATTGTCTCAAAAGTCTCATAAAATCTCGGGTCCGTATCTTAAGATATTCAAGGTCAAAGGTCACAAAAATCGGTTTTTTCGCAAATATCTCGCTTATTCTTATGTGAATATGTCGCCGTACGATTGCCAAGTCATTATATTTATTTAAAAATAAAGATGTCTAATATTGATACGGTCACTATAAATGTTGGTAGGTAACTAAATAGATAACAATTTATGACAAAGTTGTTGAACAGGTGCTTCCATAGACACTAACTAAAATAACCGCCTTGGTTTTACATGAGATCTCACAATTTTTTGTGGTGGAAGGACTGCCCTGCGAGACTTGGCATTTTTTTATATTTATGTTTATGGGATAAATAATTTACATGCTAACATAAAATTCATTACAGAAAAAGAAACTAATAATAGCATAAACTTGTTAGACTTATCTATAACAAAATATAATAATAAACTTATTTTCTGTATTTTACCACAACTGTAATGTAAAAAAAATGCCAAATCTCGCAAGGCAGTCCTTCCATCACAAAAAATTGTGAGATCTCGTGTAAAACCTAGTCAGTTATTTTAGTTAGTATCTATGGAAGCACCTATTTAACAAATTTGTGATAATTTGTTATCTATTTAGTTACCTACCAACATTTATAGTGACCCTATCAATATTAGACATCTTTACTTCTATAATAAATATAATGACTTGGCAATCGCACGGCAACATAATTACATAAGAATAATCTACTATTTCGATTGCGAAGTAAATCTAAACAGTGCACTTAAGAATAAAGTATTTTAAATAGTAGATTATTCTTATGTGATTATGTTGCCGTGCGATTGCGAAGTCATATTTATTATGGAAATAAAGATGTCTAATATTGATAAATGTTGGTAGGTAACTAAACAGATAACAATTTATGACAAAGTTGTTAAATAGGTGCTTCCATAGATACTAACTAAAATAACTGACTGGTTTTACATGAGATCTCACAACTTTGTGTGGTGGAAGGACTGCCTTGCGAGACTTGGCATTTTTTTACATTTTATGTTTTTGATGGGATCTCATTTCTTTTTGTAAGTAGTCCTCTTTTTTTTTTCTTCTCGGGTAATATTTCTTGTACGTCAGCTATGGATTCTCTTAAAACCGACTCCCTGTCTCTCTTGGTTTTTCTCAAAGGCTATGATGTAACAATTTTTGTCTGGACGATAAGTGTTTCTGAGTCGATTATATTCAACGACTGCGGACACCTGAGCTTTGATACTACCGAAGTCGACATTAATTAGATGTAATCCGCCCAGACTTGTCACTCTCGAAAGTGCCAGGTATGCTTCACCACGTGTGAATACTGAAGAACCTATGTCCATCAGTGCACTGTTTAGACTTAGCCCCTGACTTTTGTGTAATGTAACTTTTTTTTATATATTATGTTTTTGATGGGATCTCATTTCTTTTTGTAAGTAGTCCTCTTTTTTTTTCTTCTCGGATAATATTTCTTGTACGTCAGCTATGGATTTTCTTAAAGCCCACTCCCTGTCTCTATTGGTTTTTCTCAAAGGCTATGATTTAATAATTTTTGACAAATCTGGATGATAAGTGCTTCTAAGTCGATTATATTCAACGATTGCGGACTCCTAAGCTTTGATACTACCGAAGTTGACATTAAATAGATGTAATCCTCCCAGACTTGTCACTCTCGAAAGTGCCACGTATGCTTGCCCGTTTGTGAACACTGAAGAACCGATGTCAATCAGCGCACTGTTTAGACTTAGCCCCTGACTTTTGTGTATGGTAATAGCATAGGCTACGAGTATACATATCGGAAACTGTCCACGATGAACATAAGCTCTATTAATAATTTCAAATTTAGTTTTGACTGGACCGAGCTCGTAAAGATGTTCATTATTAAATGTAATATGTATATTTTTTTATTTTATTTGTATTTTCTGAATCAACCTTTACTCCTTGTACTATACCGATAGAACCGTTGACTAAGCCAAGACTCACGTCAATATTTCGTCTTAAAATGACTTTTGCTCCGATTTTAATAACTGTATTCTCTTCTAGCCCTGCTGTTATAGAAGCATCATCTTCATGCTTTTTTATAATTAAAATATACTTAAAGTATTTCACTTAACAATTTTTTAATTACACGAAGTAGGTAAGTATTATTAAACGAATATATTTGATAAATAAAAAATATTATTAAATATAATATATTAATTAATAAATAATACAAATTATTCATAATTATAGATTTTTTAGTGATTAATTAACTTTATACGACGTATTATTTACCGGGACTAACGATTGACCTTGCATTATGCTATGTATGGCTGAGCGCTGCGCGGTCTCCGCGCTCTATCTCAAAAACGGTTAAGCACATAAAAAAATGTTTAGAACAAAATTTGTGGAGAATTCTATGTTCTACAATTTTTATAATAGATGCAAATATCATTGAAACCATAGAAAGCGAAATATTTGGGTGAAGACACGGACACAAGATTTTATGAGACTTTTGAGACAACTTTTAGAATGCCAAAATAAAGGTTTATACAAGTTTACAGCTTATTATCTCTCATTCCGAGGTTGACTCTCTTTTTTGGCTTAAGTGACTGTACAATTTAGAAAACGGGACTGAAATTTCGGGATGTTTCAGTTTTTCCTTCCTTTATAGGCTAAACACTAACTAAATTCAAAATTTGAAGTTTGTGTGTCTGCTAGAAGTACCTTAGAATTTTAATGATCAGTGAGTGTATCAGTGACAAAATTAAAGAACTTCGACTGGCGATAGTTCGTAAACTATAAGATATAAATAGAAGGTAATTTAAGAATATAGCTAGTATAGTATGTCCTCTTGGTCACTGAAAATTCAGGCTTCTAGCTTTATCCACAACGAAGTTACAGGGGGGTCGAAAGTGCCGTAAGTGACTTCGAGAAGGATGGTACGGCTGTGCTTTCAGCTCGACTTATCGGAGGCACTGCCGTGCCCCCAGATTATTAATGTAGCATTTAAAACAGATAACACCCTAAGCAAATATATAAAAAATAATAAATCAAAAACAGACAAAAAGCAAAAATGGGAGTCCAAAATTTCGTCGAAATCACGAGTTTAGAATCGACTGATACTTTTAATAAAATGCGTCGTGGACAAAGGTGCCCACTACAGATTTTTTGTCGAATCTCTAGAATCGCTTCTATCAAAAATAAATTATCGCGGACACGTTCTTTCTTGACAGACTGTATCTATTCAAAACGCAATAATCCCTATGTTTTTATTACACTTAAATGCCAATTAACAAATAATAGTAGCAAGGTGTCGGAAAAAAAATCGGCCAAATGCAAGTGGGACTTGCGCAATTAATGTTCCGTACGGTGATTGCCTTCAAAATAAAAATTTTTGTTACCGAGGTATAAAATGATCGGAGACTTCACAAAACACACCACGTATGCGTTTCCAACAAAGTTTTATTTCCGATCTTTGGACCTAAATACCAGATAAATTATTAGAGGTAATGATAAATTATTAAAGGTAGTGCATTGGTTCCGAACCTGGGGGTAATTACCACTAAAGGGGTAAAATGAACTTTTGTTGGGGGTAATCAAGGGCTGATAATTACGCTGAGGTTTTTTCGTATGATCTAGACGAGAGAGCATCGAAGATGTCCCTCGCTCCGGCCGGCCCACGACGTCTACGACTGAAGAAAACATCGGCAAAGTATGTGATCTCATATTGAAAGACCATAGATTAACTATCAGGGAGATTGCAGACACTATAGGCATCTCGTATGAACGAACACAAAACATCATTGCCAACGAACTCGAATTTTCTAAGGTTTCCGCCAAGTGGGTCTCCAGATTGCTTTCAGTTGAACAAAAACGAATTCGACTCACGATTTCTCGCGATTGTTTGGAGATGTTTGAGGTTGATCTATAAGATTTTTTTAACAGGATTGTGACAATGGACGAAACCTGGGTTCACCAATATACTCTAGAGTCAAAACAACAATCCGAGCAGTGGAAAAAATCTGGTGAACCGACCCTAAAGAAAGCGAAGGCAATTATGTCGGCTGGAAAAGTGACGGCATCAGTTTAATTAATTCTTGGTCAGTCATTTCATCTTCCACACTATCACTGTTTAGCCATTCACAAAAGATTGCCATCTTCATCTACTTCTTCTAAAATATGCTCCAATAACAAACGCCTGTAATTGCGTTTTAAATTTTCTAGTACACCCTGATCCATAGGCAGGAGGCAAAAACATGGCTTCTATTTCCTCACTTTCAAGTTGCTTCGCACTGAGTGGGGGCGTTATCTAGTAACAGAATACATTTTCTAGGATATCGATGTCCTTTTAAAAAAAGTTCCACTTTGGGAACAAAATCTCCAAAAAAAACAGTCTGTAAATAGAGTCGCGATTTTTATACAAACCAGGAAAAGCATTGTGACGAATATTATCAATACATACTAATGGGAGTTTGTGTCTTCCAGAAGCATCACTGCATGCAAGAACAGTAATACGTTCTTTGCTACGTTTGTAACCAGGTGCTCCACCTTCCGCTAAGATATTTGACGGCAACATTTTGTAGTTCAAGCCTGTTTCATCACAATTATAGATTTGGTCTGGTTGTAAACCATGTTCTTTCATAAGCTCTCAAAATTCTCTGCAAATTTTTTTGCAGCAGATACATCAGCCGACAATCTTTCTCCATAAACTTTCAGTTGACGTACACCATGTCTTTTTTTCCACCTGTCTAGCCATCCATCACTTGCAGAAAAATTTACAGGCGCTTCAATAACCTGTAACTCTTCGCTTAAACTCACTGCCTTATGTTTTAAAATTGTTCCTGAAATTGGTATTTCAAGTTCTCGATTCTGTGTAAACCATAAAAATAAAGAATCATTCACTTTTTAATATTCACCGCTTTTCATTCTTTTTCGTGCCTGTGTGGGTGATCACAAAACACCATTTTTCAAGTTTTTTCGCGATTTTTTCTGGACTCTGAAACAGTACTCACAGCTACACCTAAATCCTTGGCTATATTTTTAAGAAGTTCACCATTATCTAAACGTCGAATTGCTTTAAGTTTCTCTTTTAAGGTAATAACAACACATTTACGCTTATTATTATGACGCTCCATTTTGTAAAATATCTATTAAAACGAAACTATTACCTCTGCGATAATAATAGACGTAATGACTTATAACACTCGTCGACTAACCAAAACATAGACCGCGGTGAAATTCTAGTCGTCATGGAGCCCCGACGCGTTAAGGAAACCACTCATCGTCTGTTTCGAATAATGGGGATTTTTTTGTTTACTGGGAATACAATTTGCTTTTTAACAGTTTGTTTCGGATAAACCGGATTTCAGATAAACGCGATTCGGATAATCGGGATTGTACTGTATATGTATCTATATATATATATATATATATATATATATATATATATATATATATATATATATGTATCTATATATATATATATATATATATATATATATATATATATATATATATAAATATATATATATATATATATATATATATATATATATATATATATATATATATATATATATATATATATATATATATTTTTATATATATATATATATATATATATATATATATATATATAAATATATGTATATATATATATATATATATATATATATATATATATATATATATATATATATATATACTAGTTACTAACAGTTTCAAATGGCGGCTTGTTAATGTTTCCAAATTACGAATTTTTTACCAAGTGTTTCCTACTTTAAATCAATAAAGAGAAAAAAAAATGTATGGAAGTTATTCTGCAAATTATTTTAAAAACTTTTACGTCTTTTTAGCTATCAAAAAAGGTATAATACTAGGAGTTTAATAGGAAAACTGTACACAGAATGACACCTAAAGCGGGCTCGGGTAGCAAAAGGTAAATTTTTAGTTCTAGGTGAAAATACGAAAAATACACAAATAAAACAAAAAACCTTGCAATTTAATATTTTTTATTAATTATAATTCATGTTCTATATGGTCGCCCCTACTTTTCACAACGCTGGTTGTGAGGTGCCGCCTCATTTCGTCAGCCGCATCAATTATTTTTTGTCTTAGGACATCCACGTTTTCGATAGGAGTCATCTGGTCGTATACGAGACTTTTCATGTGACCCCACACATAAAAATCCATCGATGTTAGGTCTGGGCTTCTCGCCGGTCAAGGTATGGGTCCGCCTCTTCCAATCCATTTGTTGGGATAATTGTCATTGAGCCATGCACGAACACTTCCTCTGTAGTGAGCTGGGCAGCCATCGTGTTGAAAGTACATGTTTTGTCTCAAACCAATAGGTAGGTCTTCCTTCAAATTAGGTAAATCGTTCCGCAAAAAATTTTCGTATTCCTCGCCATTCAAATTATCTGGCAGGAAGAATGGCCCAACCAAATAATTTGAAATTATACCCATCCACACATTTAAGTTGAATCTTGTTTGTGATCCTTTCGTTCTTTTTTTGTTTGGGTTGCCTTCCTCTTTAGAAGCCCAATAGTGGGCATTGGGTAGTTTGTAAGACCGTCTTTGTCGAATTTCGACTCGTCAGTCCATAGTATTTTCTTAAAAAAAGATGCATCTTCGACATCGGTATTGAGCATAAATCTGCAGAATTCTAATCGTCGCAACGGATCCCCTTCTTCAATGACTTGCACGGGCGTATAGTGGTAAGGGTGTTGCCCAACAGTATGCATTACAAACAATACCTTCCACTGCGAAATACCAAGCTGTTGTGCGACAACATTAGTAGATGTGGTTGGGTCCACCTGAAAGAGACGTCGTATTTCGTTTTTCTTCGTCTTCGTCAAAGATACGTGGTCGCCCCATGTCAGTCCGCCGTCTTTGTACGGAACTAGTTTCTCGTAGTCTTCGATAAGTTCCATCAAATACGCTAACATCAGGTACACGACGAGTAGGATATCGCAGTATGTATTCATCACGTGCATGCGACGACACTCCTTCGCAAAATCCGTAACACATTAGGATGTCAGCATATTCCTCGTTGGTATAGGTTGCCATATTCACAAGCAGAGATCAAAATCCAGTTACGAGCCAATTCACACAGTCAGAAGATGAAACACACATATTTTTGAAAAGCACGGTATAGCACATCTACCACGGACGAATCGCATGAGCAGACTAAAAATCATTCAATAATGTTTAGTGAACAGAAAATGTCACTCGCACAGAGAGTACCCCGACCGGAAAAAATGCTTACCCAACCCTTTTTATTGTTTGACGGTGCAGGTAGTAAACCGGTAATTGGTAGTATCTAAATTCTATTATTATGTTACTCTACATTTGGGCCTATTGAAATCTCATTTTCTTAGAATTTTCAATAGATCCAGTAGACATTATACCGTTTTTAGATAGCTAAAAAGACGTAAAAGTTTTTAAAATAATTTGCAGAATAACTTCCATACATTTTTTTTTCTCTTTATTGATTTAAAGTAGGAAACACTTGGTAAAAATTCGTAATTTAGAAACATTAACAAGCCGCGATTTGAAACTGTTAGTAACTAGTTCAAATTTTTTTGATGATTTTTGATACTTGACATACAGACTAACTAAAAGTAACCAAAAAATCGCACTGGAGAACCTCTAATAAAAAAAATCGATATAAAAGCAAAAAAAAACATGTTTTTTTAGAAAATCTTTAAACTTCAATATATTGAAAACGGTTAAGTTCAGGACATCATGTCATAGAGTCAAATCAGTCAGAAACGACCTAAACTATAAGGTCCTTAATTATCTAGGACGACTTTCCCTGTAACCCTGTATATATATATATATATATATATATATATATATATATATATATATATATATATATATCCCATTTCCATGTTCAAATGTTCTTACTGCTGCTGCTACTCGATACTGTGATCTTGCTGCTGCTCGAAGTTAACTCATGAGCAAGATCACAGTATCCAGGAGCAGCAGTAGCAAGAGCACTTGAAAATGCCAAATGAGATTTTGGCGAAACGTCGTGCAAATTCATTGTTATACGAACGGATTGAAACCCGAAATTGTAATGTATTACATTCCACCAACCGTAAACATTGTAACATATATATATATATATATATATATATATATATATATATATATATATATATATATATATATATATATATATATATATATACATGTTACAATAGAGGTTTTCACGGATGGTGGAATGTAATACACTAAAATTTCGAGTTCCAATCCGTTCGTCTAATAATGAATTGACTAAAAATAAAAAGATACTGATGAATATTGATTAAATGATTTATTTTTACATCAAACCTCTAGTACCCTAAAACACGATATATTCCAAGCAATTCCTCGTTTACCCTGTTTAGTCCCTTACATGTTCGGCTGTAAATACCTGTACTTATAGCGTATTCATTATCCTCACCCAGGATTAAGAAAAATTCTCATAATACTATTGACTTTAATCAAATTTATCGACCGACCCCTATCTCTTTCATTACATTCCCCTGAAGCGCGCACCAAATTTTAAATCTGATATGACATTCCGTTCGAGAGTCGTGTCAACATACAGACAGGTAGACTCCAGAAAATATGTTTCTTTTAATCTAGGGATTCCAGAAGGTGAAGGGGGTGATTTTTTCGGCGTTAGTAAATTTCACACCAAGACTACCTGCGCCCTTAATACAACAGGTAAATTCCACACTAACCTTATAAGGGTGCTTAAATCTTACAGGTAATTTCCACACCAAGCAAATATAATTATGCTTTATTCAACTAAATAAAATTGGACGGATTTCTTTTAAATCAGTTTTTATTGAAAATTTTAGATATTTGCAAAAATATATGTTTTTATTTCATAGTAGAATAATATTGATAAAACATGAGGTTTTTGCTAAATACATAAAATACAATTGGACAAATTTCCTTACATATACTAGATAATGCTACAAACCTATACATATCTATTTATATATATTTACAAAACAGGTTGAGAAAAATAGGAGACACATTTTAAAAAATGGGAAAACGATAAATATTTCCTAATTGTCTTTATTCATAAAGATTTTTTAAATGTTTTAATTTTTTATTATTATGATTATTACTTATTTAAGACGCGTTGACACTTTGTATTTTTATATATACGTTAATCTGAAATTCTTTCAGCCTATCGATAAAAATATACAGAGACGGATGTGTAGAATAAAAAGAATTATTTAGATGGGAATGGAAGGACTCACAACACTTAGTCGTTCGAGTTAAAGATGGACTGGATTCTGCCCATATTTCAACTGGAAAATCGGCTCCTTCCTCTATATACGTTTCTAGTAGGTAATCACAAAGTTTATTTAAACGTTCATCCTCAGGTTTTATAGAATATAAATCGTATGCAAAACTGTCACCTAATTCTTCGGGTGCTAAATAGGACAAGCCGAAACAATACTTTAACCAACGACCAATTTCAGAATTGTTGTCGTAATATTCTTTAGCTAGACCTATATTCTGTATCTTGCGAAACCAAGATTGGTGTAAATGAAATCTACATCTTAACACTTTAGCATTTGGCCAAACTTCAGATACTGCCTTATGAATAGATTTTTCGAAGTTAATAGTATTTTTCTCTGGATTGAAATACAGTGTATCTGTTGAATAAATCTTACATTTTAATAATGTGAAGAGGTTTTTGTATGTTTCAGCTTTCTTATCACGCAATAAGCAAAATAATAATGGAATGTAATGACCGTTTGCAAAACCATGCACTGTAAATAACTGTGTAAAATATTTAGTGCAGTATGAAAAGGTGCCGTCCATATAACACATGGGCTGAAAAGTCCCGGGCCTAACAAAGAAAACACGGTTTTTTTTTTGGTTCAAAATTAGCTTTATTCATCAACGTAATCTCCATCAAGAGCAACGCAATCATTCCAGCGCCGCTCTAACAATGGCCAAACACTGCGTAGAATCATCAACACGTTCTTGTTTTTGATAAACAGTGAGCAAACGCGGCACCCACTTTGAACAGAGCTTTCTCATAGTCAAATGCTCATGCAATATAAAGCCAACACGTTCTTTTGATATCTTTACGATGTCAGCTAACTCACGCAACTTCACTTTTCGATCATTCAAAACGATTTTATGGATTTTTTTGATGTTTTCTGGTGTTACCGCCTCATTTGGTCGTCCACTGCGTTCTGCATCATCGGTGTCTCTACGACCACGTTTGAAGTCAGCAAACCAACGTTTTATTGTTGTTTCTGATGGAGCGGAGTCCCCATAACACTCTTCAAGCCATTGCTTCGCTTGAACGGTATTTTTTCCCATCAAGAAGCAGTGTAAAATTAAAACACGAAATTGTTTTTGATCCATTGTTTTGAAAATAACAAAAGTAGCGTCACTCTTAGCACAATAACTCACAAACTAATGAATAGAATATCATGAAATTTTAACAGCTGTCTTTTGAAGGTTAGTATTAACTGAAAAAAAAGGTGACTGCAATAAAACTAGCGCCATCTATGTGTTAGGCCCGGGACTTTTCAGCCCATGTGTTATATATATTGGATATTTTACACAACATATTGACATTTGTAGTGCAAGAAAAAACAATAATGCCACTTTCGAGTTCATTGATATATAGAAAATTCTCACCCTTGCTAGTTTTTCGCTTGGTATGGGGTGTTTTTTTAATATTTCGACCTTTTTTTTAATTTCAAATGTCTCTAAAACACTATGCACCTCCTCAACACTTCTTGGATTACGTCCTGGCAAAAATTTTCGTCTATGGTTATAAATGTTTTTTCTAATATATTCGACATCTTTTTCTGTTACTCTTTCAGGCAGCGTGTTTTGTAGTTCTTGTCGGATAATTTTAGATGGCCTTTCACTCATATGCTCTCCGGTTTTTCTTTTGCAGGAATTACTAATTATTTGCCGATTCAGCTTCTAGGTGTCGGCTTTCGCGTGTATGGAGTCCTTCACTTCTGGTAACTAAATTCTCGGGCCCAACTGTGAAGACTTTTGATTTGCAATCTTTTTTTGAACATCTCCAAAATGTTTCTCCACATTTTAGCACCTTTTGTCGAAAGTAAGTGCAGTAATTCACACATAACATGTCCTTTCCTCGATTACTTTTTATTAACTTTGCTTCCATATTAGCAACACTTTAAAAAAATATACGCACAACCAAGTAATAATCACAAATTAATAATATGTACTAAACTGATATGTAGAAGGGTTTAATAATGATTTAATTGAACAGGCCGGAGCGTACCCCCACCCATTTATCAACCCTCATCCTCTACCTGAAAGTACTCGGTGTGGAATTTACTTCTGCAATTACAATCCCTTAAATATGTCTAGGTCATTAACGGATTAGTGGTGTGGAAATTACCTGCGCCCGATTTTTTAAGAATAAAGTACTTTCCTTAGATAGGGATGTAAAATAGTACTCACCATTTGTTTCGATTCTAGGAATAGACAAAACCCAGAAAACACTAATCAAAAATATAATCAAAATTAGAACAAATTGACCGTTTTTCATTATTATATATCTTTCGGTTGTTACTACTTATATGTTGTATGTGATAATGAATCTTTTAATTTTAAAACTTGATTTCTTCTTCTATTGCATAATGTTACCTTATGAATAAATTATGATATCTATACGGGTCTATTTAAGCTGATTCTTTTTAAAGCGCGTAATTACATGTTTTTCCAACCAAAACTAATAATTCTCATTCATTTAAGTGCTTAATAATTTACATACCCTTCTACTTAAAAAGTACTCGTAATGGTGATGCTATTAAACAAACAAATATAAATATATCATTCTGTACAAGGTACACAGAAAGCGATTTGAATTTTTCTTTTATTTTTCCTAATTATTTAGTATCTACTGCTTCAATTAACGTTTATCTACACTACCGTATAGTGTTAACGATACGGAGCCCCACATAGTTACACTACCGTCAGAAAGTATTTGCCGACCTAGAAATTCCAATGTAACTGCCAAAATTTAATACCTAATTAAACCCTTTTACGAGGCTAGTTTGAAAAGTCCGTGCAAAGTCCGAGAGATGGCACCACCGGCGCGTATCGAGGTCATGTTTAGTTAGTAGCATCTCTTGAATGAACGCACACCAAGTTTCAGCCATATTGGTCTATTTCTTTGTGTTTGGCATTCGTGTGAATCAAGGAAGTCGAGTGATTTTCAAGAAATGGACGAAAAAGAATTTCGTGTGGTGATTAAACATTACTTTATGAAAGGCAAAACGCCTCAGGAGACTAAAGAGAAGCTTGATAAACATTATGGTGACTTGCACCTTCGATTAGAACAGTTTATAAGTGGTTTCAAAATTTTCGGACTGGCCATATGGGCACAAGTGACGCTGAACGTTCTGGACGGCCTGTGGAGGTTACGACTCCAGAAATCATTGATCAAATCCATGATATGGTGATGGATGACAGAAGAGTTAAGGTGCGTGAGATTGCTAGTGCTGTGGGCATCTCGACTGAATGGGTACATAATATTTTGCATAAACATTTGGACATGAGAAAGCTATCCGCAAGATGGGTGCCGCGATTGCTCACGCTTGACCAAAAACGGAATCGTGTGAAGTGTTGCAAGGATGGTTTGCAGCTGTTCCAGAAGAATCCGGAGGACTTTAAGCGTCGTTTCGTCACTGTGAATGAAACGTGGATACATTACTATACTCCTGAGACCAAACAACAATCTAAAACAATGGGTTACCAAGGGGGAATCTGCACCAAAAAAGGCGGAGACCTTTCCTACGGCCTGAAAGGTTATGGCGACTGTCTTTTGGGATTCGCAAGGGATAATCCTCATCGACTATCTGGAAAAGGGTAAAACTATTACAGGTGAATATTATTCATCGTTATTGTACCGTTTGAAAACCGAGCAAGAAAAACGCCCGCGATTGGCCCACAAGAAAGTCCTTTTCCATCACGACAACGCACCAGCACATACCTCAGCAGTTGTGGTCGCAAAATTAATGGTAATAGGATTCCAACTCGTTTCACATCCCCCCCCTATTCTCCAGACTTGGCTCCCTCGGACTACTATTTGTTCCCCAATTTGAAGAAATGGCTGGCGGGACAAAGATTTTATTCAAACGAGGAGGTGATTGCAGACACTAATGGATATTTTGCAGACTTGGACAAATCCTATTATTCGGAAGGGATCAACAAACTAGAACATCGTTGGACGAAGGGTATAAGCCTAAAAGGAGACTATGTCGAAAAATAAAAAAGGTTTACCCCAAACACATAAGTAGTTTTTATTTTTGCACGGACTTTTCAAACCAGCCTCGTATTATATTAGGTAAATTTAATTAGTATTAACAAGTGTCCATCATAAAATTGTTTAGATAAGCCTTTTTGGTGAAATCACAAATTAAAAACCAATTAGAACAAATTTCCAAGTTTTGCACGATAATTTGCACGATCCAGTTGAAGTAAGAACTCATTTCAAGTTTCTAGGGATTATGGAAATTCCTAGTGACATTTTATGATAGAAACTATGCTATAAATACCATTGCCCTTTTGGAAATTAACCGTTCGCAAACAGTACTTTGTCATTGATACAGGCTCAATTGTTTTGTGAAAATGCCAAAATGAAAGAAGTTTCCGTTGAAAATCGGGCTCTGATAATCGAGAGACATCAAAATGGTCACTCGAGTCGACAAATCGCGAGTGATATGCGAATGCCAAGGAGAACGGTGAACTACATCGTAAAAAAAATTTCTGCGGGACATGGATTTCGCAACCAAAAACGTTCAGGAAGGCCTCGAAAAACGACTCCCGCTGAAGACAGAACTATAACAATATCCAGCAGATGTAATCGCCGCCTAACCGCACCAGAAATCACGGCTCAAGTAAACCTGGAGCGGACCATCCCCATCAGCGTGACAACCGGGAAGAACAGGCTAGCAGAAGGTGGACTACACGGGAGAGTTGCAATGAGAAAACCACTTCTTAGGCAAGTGAATAAACATAAACGATTAGAATGGGCCCGAGGACATGAAAATTGGACATCAGAACAATGGAATTCCGTCCTTTGGAGCGACGAATCTAATTTCGAAATTTTCGGTTCAAATCGGCGAGTTTACCTGCGACGGTCAGCTGGAGAGAGGATGTTGGAAGCCTGTCAGTTGCCTACAGTAAAACATGGTGGAGGTTCAGTAATGGTTTGGGGGGTTGTTTTGGCAACGGTAAAGTTGGAAAAATCTTTAGGATAGAAGGAATCATGCGAAAAGAGCAGTATCAAGCAATTTTGCTAACTCAAATGCTTCCAGAAGGAAGAGATATTTTTCAGAGAAAATTTATTTTTCAGCATGACAACGACCCTAAACATTCTGCTAAACAAATTAGAGAACTTTTGGACCAATGGAAATCCGATGACGTCCTGGAAGTGATGACTTGGCCTCCACAATTACCAGACTTGAACCCGATCGAATTGCTGTGGGATCGTTTGGACAGGTGTGTTCGAAAACTCAATCCAACATCAGAAAATCACTTGTGGGAACTTTTACAAGCAAAATGGGTTAAAATAACCGAAGAAACTCTGAAGAAACTACTGGATAGAATGCCGAAATTCTGTAAAGCGGTAATTAAAAACAAAGGAAGTCACATACATGAGAAAAATCCTGGAAAATCATGAATATTTTTCTGATTTTCTAGACTGTAAATAATGTGAAAATAAATAATAATTCATTAAAATTTAAAAAATATATATTATCTGGGTTTTTGTTGTCTTGGGACTGAAATAACTAGGTGGGCAAATACTTTCTGACGGTAGTTTATGTTAATAAATTATATGGCGAAAAATATAAACTCTTTGGTTAAGATACACAGTCGGTCAAGTAAAAATCTATTTATTTAAAAGTTCTTTACATCTTTGGACAGTAAAGAATTGCCATTAAGGACGTTCCCAAGGAGCAGTCGTGCTCAACTTACAGAAAGATCCGGCCAGTGGTTTCGAACGTCAAAATGCGAATTCGGTAGAGTTGCCCACTAATATCGGTATATTTGTACCCAAAATCGGTATATGAAAAAAAAATACAATATTCAATCAAATTTGTTTATTTTAAACTTCTTTATCTTTGTAAAATAACAGGAACTTACAGAATAGATTAAGTATACAATTAAAACTAATAAGAGTAATTTTTTTTTTATTATATTTTATATATGAGTGAATAAACACTAGTGAATTCTAGTAAAACATAATGAAATCGAAATAACAAAAACATAACAGACTAAATAGTTTGTAATTCGTTTATTAGTAAAGATATCTAACATCAAATAGGTACACAAACTTAAATCTTACTTAATTAATTTTTACGATTTTTAGGATCATACTAATATTCTTTGGCCATAACCGTAGTCGAGTTTAAACTAATTTCGAAGTTATAACAATTAGCGTCATTAAATAATCATGTTGTATGTAACAGACCAGTGATTGACTCAGTAGACAGCTTATTTCGCTGTTTTGTTTTCATAAGATTAATATGCAAGAATACGCGCTCAACATTAGCGGATAAGTGGGGCAGTGATAAAACAGTAAAGAGGAAAGTAGACAACAAAGGAAACATTTGAGTGTTATCACCATACTTTAGCAAACTGACATTATCCCAAAATAGTTCTATGTCATCAGGAAATGTTTTGATTTGTTCACAATTTCTTAAAATACGCCACTCTGTATCAATGTGTTGGAAATCATTGTTCTGAACAATATTGGGAAAGAGTCTACTAACAGGAATTATCGAAGCAGTTTTGCCACTTTTAACATTCGTTGGTTCAATTATGTCTAAACCTTTTATTGGATCATTTTTCAATGGAAACCACGCAGTTATTTGCTTGCACGCTTCGATATAAAAATTTAGGGATCTGCAAATTTACTTGATCTGAGCTTAAATCTGAATTACTAAATAGTTTATTAAACGCCGCAGCGCCATAGTATACGGAATCGATATCCATAAAATGTCTAGGATTTTTAAATCAACATTTCGATTGGAGTTAAATATTCTCTTTTTAAAAAGCAATCAAAAAAGTTCTTAATGTTTAACTTATTTTTTCATATAAAATATGAATTTTCGGGTGTTCTGCTTGCATTTCTTTGTTTAAATCGTTAAACAATGGCAACACAAGATCTAAAAATTCCAAAAATTGCAATGTAGTGGGATCTTGAAGCTTTTGTAATGTATTTTTTGCAACTAAAAGATGATCATTATTAGATACTTGGTCTATGAAATTATAGGTAAAAATGAAGAATCTCTCAAAACCTGTTTCCGAAACGTGGATCTTCACAGGATGTTTCACGATGCGCTGAACCAATCGGTTAGTGGAAATTGACCAGGTTTATGGGGGGTGATAACATAAACCTAAAATGAAGCTGAATGAAGTCTCGATCTATGTTTACCTCTGCCCACGTGATTCATTTCTTTCTGTGTTTTCCCCTCAGCAATCTTGCATTCCCCACTTCAAATCGTCAGCCCGAAGATGAGTGCGAATCGTTTCATGTGATATATCTAAACCTTTCTACTTTAGTTTTAGCGCCCTTTGGTGTAAAGTTAAGGATTTCGGGAAAACATGATAATGACCTTTTGGGTGTTTACATAGAAACACAACCACGAAGCTCTAAGCGTATGCAGCACTCATGTTCGATAATGTACTATTTAATCATAAATAAGGTTACAAAGAATCTCTTTCCACAAAGCATTGTTCGCAGAGGTGCCAACAATAACTTCAAAAAAAAAAGGAATTTCTTTTATCGACTACAAGTTATACACTATAATCCGGGAAAATAAGATGTTCAAAACGATTTTTTGGAGGGGTGTAAGCAGTAGCGTGGCCATGTTCAAGGGGCGTGGGGGCATATATGTTAGATACAAAGAGGATCTCTTCAAGGAAAATAAGCGTGGAATGAACATTTGTCAAAAAGAACTCCCAATAAAAGTAAGCCTCATTGCTAACAAGCTTTATATTGTACTATACATCCATAGAAGCAAGGGGGCGTATGTCTCTCTGCTCTCTCCACTGCACAGGATGTTAAATATGCGAAAATCCGGTTGTGTGTGGTCAGTGAATAAACGATGTAACGTCATACTAGGTATTTAAGTCGTCGCTGCTTACTGAGGCAATCCTTTCAGCTGCAGAGGGTAAAAAGAGGGGTAACGAATCATTACGCTTTTCAAGCAGTCTTTTATATGGAGAACATCATCCCTTTAGAATAATTTAGTGCTGTGCATATTTGACAAAGAACCCTTAATAAAGAAAAAAGTTACATTTCTAAGGCGCATATTTTCTACATCCATGGGGCGGAGGAGCATATTCTCCCTGATCCCCCTTTGCGACGTCACAGCCTATATATGTCATTTTAATTCAGTTAAAATAATCTCAACAAGTCACTCGAACTCATCATTATGGATTTCGAACCGGATCCGATATAGAGAAAAAATGCAGAATTAAGGCAGCCAGTACTAGCCTTAGAAAAATAAACGCTCTTGTTTGCAATGACAATCTGAACCTCAAACTGAGACCGCGGATGGTCAAATGCTATATCTGGCCGGTGCTGTTGTATGAAGTAGAGTGCTGGACCATAAAAATAAGGACGTTGAATCGATTAGAGGCATTTGAACTGTGAATTCACCGCAGGATGCTTCGAATACCGTGGGCTGTCTTGCTGGTGAATGAAGAAGTCTTAAGCAAAGCAAATTCGGAAAGATTACTGATTACCACTATGAAATGTCGCTAAATTTCTTACTTGGCCATGTGACGGGTGGAGAAAAATACTAACTCCTCCAATTAATTATGAAAGGAAAGATTAAAGGGAAGCATGGAGTTGGTAGAGAGCAGATGTCCTAGCTGAAGAATATCGAAGAATGGTCAGGCATACAGAAAGCTGGAGATCTTTTTAGACTGGCTGAAGACAGAGGAGCACTCTCCATAGTGACTGTCCAACGTCCGGGTGACCGGATATGGCACGCAAAGAAGAAGAACCGAATTGAGCATGCAGACTGTAAACTATCCGTAAGTTAATTTTGACCGCACCTGTATTATTACAAAATAAAAAATCTGATTATCGCATTACAAAAAATTAATGCTTAAACAAAGCGAATTTTTTTAACACGGTAATTTCAAGGATGATTATTTGTATAAAGACATAGAGAGATATTTAAATTATTGCGTTTCATGATTTGAATCTTAATTGCTTCCGCGGAACCGTTTTAAATGTGCTAGTATTATAAATGACAGGGGAATGCGGAGAAATGATGCCACTAGAGGTACGCTACCCCCGAAATACTTTGATGACGTAAAGATCCTTTTGAAATAGAACTCTAAAAGCTACCAACACAGTAAATTAAAAAAAAAAACTAACCCATACCAACAACAGAACTCTGAAAATATTCCATTTAAAAATCGATAACCGGAAAATTAACGTTTTTCACAAAGAACCTCTAATAAGAAAAAGTATATATTAATAAGTGGCATATTTTCTATATCCAAAGGGGCGGGGCAGCATATTTAGTACACCACAGCGTATATATGTAATTGATTTTTATTTTAACTTATTTACTTAATCCTTATGCCTTTCTACCCCTTTTGTTAGAAGTGTAAGACCCGTGAAGTTGAGCTATTCCATATTTGTCTTTTCCATATTTCCTTCTATATCCTTCCATCCTGTTTAAATTGCCGATTGCCTCTTTTGTTTCTTCTGTATTAGTTTCTTTTGTTTGTGTGAGTTCTGTATCTTGTTCCGGTATTATGTCTCTATGTTGATTTTTGTATGCTATGTCATTCCCATCTGATGATCTTTATAGTATTCCCTCTATATTTCCATAATTTTGTCTTCTTCTTTTATGACCTTTCCTTCTAATTCTTTGCATCCATTTCCTTTCCTTTCTGTTTCTGTGATTCCTACATAGTGTATTTGTTGTTCTGTCAGTTCATCCTCTTTTCCGTTTATACCCCTATTATTCCGTGTTCTCAAATTAATAACTCGATAATTGATCGTCGTGGCCGTTACTATGTGGTAATTTATCATTTTAACGGAAAGAAATAAAAAACACTTATTATATATTATTACCACTATATTGCACAAGTTTTGCGACTGCAGTTTCGACCTATTCTCTATCCAATCTCTATCTCCCGTGTTTCCAAGTTCTATCTTGTATATAGTAGCTCCTATTTTTATCACATCTTTAATCTGTACTTTTGTGTCCATACTCATCTCCATAAAATGTTCTACACCCATTTTCAGATCTGGTTGGCTATTCGCTTCAAATCTCACTGCCGATATTACAATATTATTCCTTCCGTTGTCTTTTCCCAGTCTACTCATCTTCAAATCCATACTTCTCATGTTTCCTCGTGTTATCTTATTTTCCTCTTTCAATACTTCATTCTTCTTTCTTATTTCCTTCAATCTTGTTGGTATCTCTTCTGATCTTGTTTTATATCCTTTATATTTGACATTAGCTCTCTACGCTTTCGTTTTTGTCTTTCTATGGTGTTCTTATCAGCCTTTTACTTTTCTTAAATAATCCCATTGGCTTTTCTTTTTTTTCGTCTCTTCCTCTCTTCGAGTCTCCTGATGTATAATCATCGCTATCCATTGTTCTTTCTGTTATAAAAACTTTACGTGTGTTCCTCGTATATTCCATTTTCAAACACGGGAGAAAAAGAAAAAAAAAACTGTTGTTTATACTTCTTATCACCGTAAAAAGTAAAATGATCAAAGTCGTCTTTTATCGTTTCGTTATCTTCATACAATGTCACAGAATTATTCTCATAAACCTCCAAATTGTCTTAATTCTAACACTACACTCTGCTTTATTTCTAGTCCCTCTCGTTTACAATCGACAAAATATTTATTTTTTTTTCTTTTTTGGGTCTAGCACACGTCCCTAAAGCGCTACAAGAGCGACACGTGTGCGGAGAAAGCGATTCACGTTATTCTTGAATCGCTGTAGATTGTACTCGGTGGGAAACACAGTCCTGGGCAAATTATTCCAAAGGGATGATGTTCTCCATATAAAAGACTGCTTGAAAAACCTTGTACGAGGAGTAACAAGCTGAACCTCATACGGATGTGAAGAATTAGCGCGACGTGTACTTCTAACATGCACCGCTCTGGGAGGAATTAAGCGGGCCACATCCTTCGAACACTTTCCATGAAAGTACTTGTAGAATAGGCTCAAGTCGCCAACCGTTCTTCGATGTTCCAGCGAATCAAGGCCGACGGTCAGTTCCGGGTCTCCAATCAGACGAACAGCTCTTCTCTGAATAGAATCCAACAAATGCAGTGTATGTTTGGGAGCGGAGCTCCAAACATGGGAGCAGTATTCCATAGTTGGTCGAATTTAAGCTTTGTAAAGAATTAACAGTTGTTGTGAAGTGTAAAGCTTTCTGGTTCGAAATAATATTCCCAACTTTTGAGAAGCCCTCCAGTATGTTCATGCCAGGACATATTTGCTCCCAAATTAACGCCCAACAAATTGAGTGACGATGTTAGAGGAATGGAGTGCCCCGACATAACTATGTCGGGTTCAGCAAAGGTAACTTTTTTTAGAAAAAAACTGTAGCGTTAAATTCCACTTGATTACTGTCACCCCAAGACAGAATTTCTTCCAGGTCTTTGTTAAGTTGAATGACTTCCTGCTGTCTGCGGATATTCGTCTGAGTAGCCGATGTCCGAACATTCAAAGTGAATGAAGAGATAAGTGTACTGTCATCTGCAAAGCTGTAGATTGGATTCTCGGTCTTTTCCAGCAGATCGTTAATGTAAATGAGAAAGAGAGTAGGGGACAGTATGGAGCCTTGGGGTACACCGGCGTTGATAGTGAAGATGTTAGAAAGAAATCCGTCGACTGCCACTCGTAAAGAACGCTCTCTGAGGAAACATGAGAGCCACAAACAGAACTTTTCCGACATACCATAAGAACATAGCTTAGCCAACAGCCCATCGTGCCAAACACGGTCGAATGCCTTGGATATGTCAAGAGCAACCGCTCGAGATTCTCCAAAGTGTTCAATTGCATTGTTCCAAACATGTGTTACATAAGTCAGAAGATCTCCTGTTGATCTATTTTTATGAAAACCATATTGGTGATAGCTAATAATGTTGAATCCTTCAAGATATTTTAGAAGATGCTGATTGATAGCCTTTTCCATGACTTTTGATATTATTGAAAGCAAATGCGATTGGTCGGTAGATATTTGGCAAGGTCTTCTTGCCTTTTTAGGTATCGGCTGAACTGTAGCACATTTCCAGCAGGAAGGAAATATTCCCTTTCTGTAGGATAGGTTGAAAAGTCTACAGAAAACTGGTGTTAGTTCCCTAGCACAGATTTTAAGAACTATGGCAGGTATTCCGTCAGCGCCAGAAGCCTTTTTGGTGTCTAGCTTCATCAGAATACGCTTTATGATACGCTGTCTGAGGACAACATCAGGCATCCTTGACTGCACTATGGGAATAGTAGGTGGTGTTTTTCCTTGGAAATCGACAGTAGAATGGGAAGCAAAGAGTTCAGCCAACAAGTTCGCTTTCTCAACAGGTGTCGTTGCAATAGAATTATCTGGCCATGTGAGTGGTGGTATGGTGGATTTGGTGAAATTTTGACTAACTGCCTTAGCGACCGACCAAAAGGACCTTGAATTGCCGGGACAGGCGAGAAGTTTGTTGATTGTGTACCTCCTTGGTTTCGTCGATAATTTCTTTGCATCTGTTCCTGGCACGAACAAATGTGTTACGATTTATGGTGTTAGGATTTTCGTGCCATTGTCGGTATGCAAGATGTTTAGAAGCAACAGCTTCTTTGCATTTTCGGTCAAACCAAGGCTTGCCGTTGGAAGGGCATTTCTTCGAAAAAGGGATGTAAGCCTCCATACGGGCCAAAATAACATCGGAAACCTCCCTATCGAAAACAAACGTCTAACCAAGGGAAAGTTCGAAAATATTCCATGAGATCTTCCCATTTAGCAGACTTGTAGTGCCAAATCTTGCGCGGTTTAGGCGCCTCTCTGTCATTGATTGGTAGAATACTCGATGTCGAAAGTAGTTTATGGTCGGAAGAACCTAACGGCGGATTTACGCTGACTTTGTAAATCTCCGGATTGGTGGTTAAAAAGAGATCAAGAAGACTGGCAAACTCTCCGTCTCGATTAGGGATCCGTGTTGGTTCGTCAATAAGCTGAGTGAAGCCACAACTGATTGAAAATGATTCGGCTTCACGACCTTGTTCGTCGGTAGTATTTGAATATTTAAGCCAGTTGATGTTGTGGACATTAAAGTCGCCCAGGATGGCAATTTCGGCATTTGTATAATTAATTTGTAAATGATCGATGGTGTCTGCAAGGGAAGCGAAAAGTGTTCTAAAGTTAGTATCACTTGGTGGTCGATAGAGGATACAGATGAACCTTGTGGTTTGGGGGCTCCAGAGCCTCTTCTCGTTGGCAAGAGAGGTCGCTTCTGACATAAAAACAGATTCCAAAGTTACGCCTAAATCGGGAATAGAAGTCGTACCCAGGATAAAGATTTTACTGTGCTGGTCGATGAACTGACCTTAGTTTCACAGAGAGCGAGTACATGAGGTTTATTTGATTGCAGGTGTCGGTGCACTGAATTTATGTTCGTGTTTAAACCTCGTATGTTGCAAAAATCCATTTTGAAATTCTGATCTCTGCATTGCGATGCCCCTGAACCAGCCCCCACCCGGAGATCCGAACGGGGGGCTATTTTACCTCCGGAATTTTTTGTATTCAGGTGCCTCATCATGCTATTTGGTCCCACAGTCCAGGACATCGGCACAGCCACGCAACGTTAAGCAACTTCACGCAGCCTAAGCCGATGCGATGGTATCACACCGGGCGATGCTGGTGGGATCTGGGCATCTACCATCTAGATCGAAACACTACCGTAATAATGCTCGTTGAACGAGTTGACTATTCCCGGGCGTTCGATTCACAGGCACACAGTTCGCGATCCGAAACTCAACTACCATTTTTTTTAAATTTGGTGAAAATAATCGAGCAAATTATGGATTTCTATCCGGATTGTAAGACTGTAAACTATCTGTTTGATAATTTTAATCACACCTGCATTATTGCAAAATAAAAAATGTGATTTTTGCATTACAAAAAATTAATGCTTACACAAAGACAAATTTTTTAACTTTGTAATTTTAAGGCTAATTATTTCTATAAAGACCCAGTAGTTTAAATAACCGGCAAAGTGTAAGTCGGACTTGCGTAATTAGTGGTTCGTAAGTTGATTGCTTTCAAAATAAAACTTTTTGTTACGGATGTTTAAAATGATCAATAACTTCACAAAACCCACCCCAAATGAGTTTTCAACAAAGTTTGTTTCCAATTTTTACTAAAAATTTATGACCTTAAATTTTTTTTTTATACCAGATAAATTATTAAAGATAATACACTCGTAATAATTTTCATTCAATCCATACCTTGAGGAGAATATTCCAGAATTTTTTCAAAATTTTCTGTACTTTTGGAGATAAGCAATTTTTTAAAATTAACATAATGGAGGGATATCAGGTCCTAAAAAACATTAATCCTAGTAAAGGAAACTCAGAATCTCGCACTACTCTTGCAGTCGGTTCCATGGATTCTGGGGGGGGGGGGGGGAATTCGAAAATAACCCAGTCGTATACCCACAGCACATAGACAATCCAAAAGAACAGAATGGTAGATTGCCACACACAAGAACTTTAGGATCCGAAGAAAAAATGATTGAACTGAAGGAGAACTGAAAAACATAAAATGGACAGTGTTGAGCTTAGCGGAAGTAAGAAGAACAGGGGGAGTCTTATATCACTCTAAAAAGTGGCCTTAAATTTTTCTATAGAGGCAAAGAAACTAAGAAAATTGGAAGAGTCGGTATACTTATACATAAAAGAATATCAGAAAATGTTGTTCATTTCAAAACCATATCGGAACGAGTGATTTCAGTAGACATACAGATGAATAGAAGATGCAAATGTAAAATCATTCAGGTATATGCACCGACATCAGACAGCGAGGAAAAAGAAATTGACCAATTCTACGCAGATGTAAATAAATCTTCACCATAAAACAAAATATATCATAATAATCGGTGACTTCAATGCCAAAATAGAGAAACCAACGAATACAAACGAGAAGAGTTGTCGGGAAGTTTAGTTTGGGTTGGAGGAACAGCAGAGGAGAAATGTTTTCAAATTTTGTAAACGAAAATAACTTGTACGTTATGAACACATTTTTTTCAAAAGCCATGGACACTGGAAAGCCCAGATGGTATAACAAGAAACGAAACTGATTATGTTCTATCAAATGGCAAGAATATTGTAATCAACACGACAGTCCTCAACACGATAAGCATTGGCAGTGAACGGCGGATTCTCAGAGCAAAAATAAGAATAAATCTGAAGCAGGAGAAACGTAGATTGATAACGCATACAAAAATAAAGACACCAACAGCAATAATAAAGCAAAAAACAGACGAATATCGACAAGCACTGGAAAATCAAATAAAACACATAAACTACCAAGCAGAACTTGAGGTACTAAACACACAAATAACCATTCATTACTACAAGACAAATAGCAACATCGAAAAAAGAAATAACCGGTCAAGTGCAAGTTGAACTTGCACAATTAATGTTCCGTACGTTGATTGCTTTTAAAGAAAAAAATGTTTTTACGGTGGTATAAAATTATCAGTGACTTCACAAAACACACTCCAAATGAGTTTTCAACAAAGTTCGTATTCAATCTTTACTGAAAATTGATGAGATAAATTATTAAAGGTAATGCACTCGTGATAATTTTCGTTCATTCTACACCCCCTGGAGAATATTCCAGAATTTTTTTTTCAAAATTTTTTGATCAGTACTTTTCGAGATAAGACAGCGATTTTTCGCGATTTTTTAAAAATAATACAAAGAAAAGTGCGCGCAAGTATTACATTATATATATATTTTTTACTCGTGTTTCACAAGCTTTCATTTGACACCACACTCGATTACCTAGTAAAAAATTTTTTTTTTCACTTCCGATTTCACCCCCCAAAACTAACCCCTTAAGTCAAAATTTAACTTTCAAAGCTACATGGCTCTGATGAGGCCATCAATTCCTATATTATTACCAAATTTCAACTTTCTATGACAAATAGTTTCGGAGAAAATCGGTTGTGACAGACGGACAGACAGACACCGAAGTGATCTTATAAGTGTTCCGGAACACTAAAAAGGTTACCGTTAGCGCGTTCTCTTGCAATACACTGCCTAAACCATTAAATATGGAACAATATCATGTTGCAAAGAATATAAATATATATAAATTGCAACGTCTCTCTGTCTGTCTGTCTGTCTGTCCGTTAGTGCGCTTATCACTTGAGAACCACTTATCCGATTTACGTGTTTTTATAAATTTATACATATGTTCTATATAATTCGATATAAGCCTAGATAATGGGAGATAAGGTGAGATAACGGGAGATAAGTATAAATAATGGAAGATAAGGAGAAATAATGGGAGATAAGCAGAGATAAGTCTAGATAATGGGAGTTATGGTGAGATAATGGGAGATAAGGAGAAATAATGGGAGATAAGGAGAAATAATGGGAGATAAGGAGAAATAATGGGAGATGAGCAGATATAAGCCTAGATAACGGAAATTATGTAGAGATAATGGAAGATAAGGAGAAATAATGGGAGATAAGGGGAAATAATGGCAGATATTTTATTACGTTAGGTATTATAAGGAATTAGCTGCGACGGTAGTAGTGAATCAAGTCCACGCGAGCGGAGCCGCAGGCACGGCTAGTAACGTATAGATTAACGAACAAATTAGACAGTTATCAACCTTGTGAACAAGCGAGATTTAGACGGGGATACAGCCATGACCATCTTCAAACAATTAGATTAATAGTGGAAAAAACAAATGAATATAAGGACACCTTGTAAATAGCAATGGTGGACTACAAAAAAGCATTTGATTCGGTAGAGTCCTTAACGCCTTAAGTTAACAGCAATATGAAAACTGCTTCATTGTGTACGCCTTTCTACTACGAAGCTTCTGTTTGATGTATGACCAGACGTTCTCGATTGGATTTGCATCGAGCAACTGGGATGGCCAAGTGTGACGGTACCGGATGCCTCTTTCCACTAGTTACACGTTTTACTCCGATGTTTGGGGTCGTTATCTTTTTGAAAAATCAACTGCTTATTTTTATCAAGAAACCACCGTTTGGTAGTCGGTACTAATGCCTTCGTGTAAATCTGGAGCATTTTTTTTCGGCGTTGAAGTTGTAGATAAAGATGAAGGGTCTCCTACTTTTTTCCTAAAAACATCCTCCACTGTTTTCGGTAATATCGAAAGTCATGGAAAAGGCTATCAATCAGCGTCTTCTAAAATATCTTGAAAGATTGTAATTGTTCCTTAAGGCGACGACATTTCTCCACCTTCCACTAAATTAAAAAGGTATTTAACAAACATTTTATTATAAATTTTATTGGTGATTATGGTGTAATAGTTATAATGCTTATTTATGACACAGGATATTTATTTTCCTCAATTTAGAGGGAATTATCATTATCACTTATGACCTGAATTCATTTTTGTAATATTCAGACTAGGGCGACGCTTCCGGTCTAACTATCTCTCCAGACCAGCGTTTCTCAACCCGTGGGGCACGCCCCACTAGGGGACCGTGATTACACTATTGGGGGGGCGCGAGCTTATCGAAAAAAAAATTATTATTGAAATCATTCATTAAAAACATTTAATATAATTATTGAAAGGAAAGCAAAACAAAATACATTCTGACATAATAAAAAATAAAATATACATTTACACTGATATAATACAGCAATAAATAGGATTGTATTAGTACTGCACAATGTATTTACCTAATAATTAACATATCAATACTAAGTTAAAAACAAGTTTAATAATTATTAGTGACTCCCTTGGGCCTGTTTAGCAGAGCAAAGTTTTTCGAAAGATTGTTTAATATTAGAAATAGACATTCTGAGTTCTTTTTCTATATTTAGTTGAGATCTATATTTTGTTTTCAAAGCATCCACCGAAGAAAATCCGGTTTCGCAAAGGTAGAATGTTAAAAATGGTAATAGTATACAAAATGCTCTTGTTTTCAGTGCAGAAAACTCATCATTCACCCCTGCTCAAAATTCAAAAAGTGATTTATTATTAAATTGTCTTGATTTCGCCACTTGAAGTGAAGTTTATGAAGATTTCTTCTTCGGAAGTTGAGAGCCCTTCGGGAGTATTTTGAAATGAATCCCTAACCCACTTGTAACTTGCTACCAAGTTGTCGTCAGTAAGAAAATACTTTTTAAAATTCTTTGGCAACATAGCTAGATGATTTTCAATGGTTACTAAAACAACTTTCGTCTGTTGTTCTTCAGCCTTGTATGTTTTAACATATTCACCTACATTTGCAAACATTTCTAGGTTTTTTTTGCTTTACATTTCTGCTCCACAATTCCAGTTTTCTACAACAAGCATTAATTTTATCACTTGTATCGAATATATGGGTATTTGTTCCTTGGAGTTGAAGATTTAAGGTATTTAGTTTTTCGAATATATCGACCAAGTAGCTCAATTTCATCACAAATAAACTATCTCGAAACTTTCGGCTTCCGGTCGGTTTTCCTCTTCTAAAAAAATGAGGATTTCATTTCTTAATTCATAAACACATTGCAAACATTTCCCACGTGATAACCATCTTTTCTCGCAATAAAATAGTAACGCTGAGTGTTCGGCACCCATGTCTTTACTAAGTGCAGAAAGAATTTTAAATTTTAGGGGTCTTATTTTAATATAATTTACTACAGTAGTGAGCACAATATTCAGAGCAGCACTCATTTTTTTGGAAGTCAAAGCTTCTCTGTGAATCATACAATGTGTCCACATACACACAGTGGAGATTTTTGTTTCACAAGTGCTTGTACACTTTGAAATCTTCCAGACATTGAATGAGCACCATCGGTACATATTCCGACGCAATTTTTCCACTCCATATTTGCCTCGTTTATAAAATCATTTAAGATAGCAAATAATGCGAGTGATGTTGCTTTGAGTTCTGTTAGTTTGCAGAAAAATAGTTATTTTACTGCTGACATACTATCACAAAATCGAACATAGGCAATGAAATGAGCATCTTTATTGCTATCTGTTGCCTCATCAAGCTGAATTGAAAACGATTTGTCACGCAACTTCCCGAAAAGCTGTTGCTGTACATCTTCAGCTATATCACCAATTCGACGGGCCACAGTTTTTTTTTTTTATGGGTCTAGCACACGTGCTACAGGGAAGTCCCTAAAGCGCTACAGGAACGACACGTGTGCGGAGAAGGCGATTCACGTTGTTCTTGAATCGCTCTAGATTGTACTCGGTGGGAAACACAGTCCTGGGCAAATTATTCCAAAGGGATGATGTTCTCCATATAAAAGACTGCTTGAAAAGTGTTGTACGGGGAGTAACAAGCTGAACCTCATACGGATGTGAAGAATTAGCGCGACGTGTACTTCTAACATGCACCGCTCTGGGAGGAATTAAGCGGGCCACATCCTTCGAACACTTTCCATGAAAGTACTTGTAGAATAGGCTTAAGTCGCCAACCATTCTTCAATGTTCCAGCGAATCAAGGCCGACGGTCAGTTCCGGGTCTCCAATCAGACGAACAGCTCTTCTCTGAATAGAATCCAACAAATGCAGTGTATGTTTGGGAGCGGAACTCCAAACATGGGAGCAGTATTCCATAGTTAGTCGAATTTGAGCTTTGTAAAGAATTAACAGTTGTTGTGGAGTGTAAAGCTTTTTGGTTCGAAATAATATTCCCAACTTTTAAGAAGCTCTTCTTGCTATGCCTGCAACATGTTCATGCCAGGACATATTTGCTCCCAAATTAACGCCCAACAAATTAAGTGACGATGTTAGAGGGATGGAGTGCCCCGACATAACTATGTCGGGTTCAGCAACGTTAACTTTTTTAGAAAAAACTGCCGCCTGGGTTTTTGTAGCGTTAAATTCCACTTGGTTACTGTCACCCCCCAAGATAGAATTTCTTCCAGGTCTTTGGTAAGTTGAACGACTTCCTGCTGTCTGCGGATATTCGTCTGAGTAGCCGATGTCCGAGCGTTCAAAGTGAATGAAGAGATAAGTGTACTGTCATCTGCAAAGCTGTAGATTGGATTCTCGGTCTTTTCCAGCAGATCGTTAATGTAAATGAGAAAAAGAGTAGGAGACAGTATGGAGCCTTGAGGTACACCGGCGTTGATAGTGAAGGTGTCAGAAAGAAATCCGTCGACTGCCACTCGTAAAGAACGCTCTCTGAGGAAACATGAGAGCCACAAACAGAACTTTTCAGACATACCATAAGAGTGTAGCTTAGCCAACAGCCCATCGTGCCAAACACGGTCGAATGCCTTGGATATGTCCAGAGCAACCGCTCGAGATTCTCCAAAGTGTTCAATTGCATTGTTCCAAACATGTGTTACATAAGTCAGAAGATCTTCTGTTGATCTATTTTTACGAAAGCCATATTGGTGATCGCTAATAATGTTGAATCCTTCAAGATATTTTAGAAAAAAAAAGATGCTGATTGATAGCCTTTTCCATGACTTTCGATATTATTGAAAGCAGCGCGATTGGTCGGTAGTTATTTGGCAAGGTCTTCTTGCCTTTTTTAGGTATCGGCTGAACTGTAGCGCATTTCCAGCAGGAAGGAAATATTATTCCCTTTCTGTAGGATAGGTTGAAAAGTCTACAGAAAACTGGTGTTAGTTCCCTCACACAGATTTTAAGAACTATGGCAGGTATTCCGTCAGCGCCAGAAGCCTTTTTGGTGTCTAGCTTCATCAGAATACGCTGTATCATTTGATCATTTGATATAGGTAGGGCTAGCAATTGTTTGGCAAAATTATCTCCAGACATAGTTTCTACAATCTCAATTGCTGCTGGCAAAACAAGCTCTTCACCAATGGTGTGAGGCTTTTTACATCTGGCTATTTTATATGAAACTTTGTAAGAGGCAAGTAAAGCTTTTTCAATCACAGACAAAGTTTTTTTAAAAAATGATTTCTGCTTTACATATGATTTTAATTTTAATTGGAAGAATTCTCAGGGTTTGTTAAGGTAATTACTATGAAGCGTATTTCCAAATTTCGTTTAAGTTTATTTGGTTTCATGCTGTCTGCTGCCAAGATTTTGGAGCAAATAACACACAGGGGCCTTTCTTCTTCATTTACTTCAGTACTGGTAAACCGTAAATTTAAGTATTCTTGAGAATATTTTCTTGATTTTATTTTCGGAACCACGCTCGTCTGTGCACTTGTTGATGCTTCACTATCGTCTAATGCTCGCTTACGCCCACTTAAAAATTTATCCATGATTCTGTATAAATTTACTGCCGTGAATTCTTAATACCTTGAATTTCAATTAACACGTAAATTACAATATTCACATTCACGATAAATCCGATAGCAGTAGAAGGATCAACTCAACTGAGACGGGCTGTAATTGAACGAGGTGCAGCATTTATACACTTTTGGGCAGACTTTCCGAATGTCCGAGACATCTCGGAACTTCTCGTGAAGCCGCTACCGGTATGGTGGACGTGTCAGAGAGCAATAGAGAAGCATCGATTCTAGTTTTGTCAACGCAGCAGATATGTGTTGCCAAATATTCTTGGTAGTTTGTAGGGTTTGTAATTAAGGTCATAGTGTAGCTTTAGCATCAAAACACTGAAAATACATTATTTTTGCACGTATTGTTATTGTATGAGGGGGGGGGGGGGGGAGGCGCGACGAAAATTATGTTTGAAAATTGTACTGCTCCCATGTTTGGGGCTCCGCTCCCAAACATACACTACATTTGTTGCACTCTATTCAGAGAAGAGCTGTTCGTCTGATTGAAGACCCGGAACTAACCGGCGGCCTGGATTCACTGGAACATCGAAGAACGGTTGGCGACTTGAGCCTATTCTACAAGTATTTTCATGGAAAGTGTTAGAAGGATGTAGCCTGCTTAATTCCTTCCAGAGCGGTGCATGTTAAAAATACACGTCGTGTTAATACTTCACATCCATATGAGGTTCAGCTTGTTACTTCTCGTACAACGCTTTTCAAGCAGTCTTTTATATAGAGAACATCATCCCTTTGGAATAATTTGCCCAGGACTGTGTTTACCACCGAGTACAATTTACAGCGATTCAAGAACAACGTGAATCGCTTTTTTCGCACACGTGTCGCTCCTGTAGCGCCTTAGGGACTCCCCTGCAGCACGTGTGCTAGACCCATAAAAAAAAATTTGTCAAAACATAGTCTACGAGTTACTACTCGAGCACCTGAAGTATCCTCGGATCCTAGAACAAAATAAAAACTGTTTAAATTAAAAAAACGAATAAATACAAAATATCACGTGGTTTTCCCCGTCTGATTTAAAGACCATGAAAACCCCCATTTCATGGGAAATCTTGGTTAATATTGATATATTTGATTAGTGCAAATACTCTTTTTTTTGTGTTAAAACCAATAAAATCACTGGGTCGCGCTCTGAAGCATAAAAATACCTTTTTAAATACCGAAAAACGGGTTTTCGTACAATTTGGAATAACACACAAAAAGAAAAATCACTTTTTTAAATAACTGTTTCGTAACGAATGCCGAGAAGAGAAATGAACACTCGGAGAGACCATCAAATTTCTACTGAGACTACGGCACACGCGCTGTTTGATGGGTAACGGGGGGTCACCTATTATTCTATGCTTATTCAACATTGTTAGATAGCAAATTTTTTCGACCTGAGACAAGTTTTAGGAAATCGATTTAGCCTAAAACGCTGAAATATCCCTATGTGTAGCGTGTGTTGTTGGCAATGCGGAATGCCAGGTGTACAAGTATGAAATGAGGATTTTTTTCTAAAAAAAACATGTTAAATTCGGAAGAATGATAAAAAGTGCTTTATTCAAAGTATATTCCATCGCTTGTTATACATTTTTCCCATCTTTCGGGCAATTTGTGAATATCACGCCAGTAAAAATCTTCCCCTTTTGCTGTGAACCATTCATCGAGCCATTTTTTCACATCTTCGTACGAACCAAAGCGCTGCTCAGCAAGTGCGTGACCCATCGATGCAACCAAGTGGTAATCGGAAGGAGCCAAGTCTGGTGAGTAAGCCGCATGGGGTATAACTTCCCAGCTGAGTGCTTCCAACGTGTCGCGAACTGGTTTTGCCGTATGTGATGGAGCATTGTCATGAAGAAAAATGACTTTGTGTTGCCTCTTTTGGTATTCTGGCCTTTTTTCAAGCAGCGAACGCACAGTGATTCGGCAAGAACATGCTAACGGGACAATATTCATCACGTAATTTCCAGGAACCACTGATAACGACTTGTAAACACCCCCCCCCCCCCCATTTAACGAATTCCAAGAATTAATTTGTTTATCACCTCATAAAGGTATCTTATCAGGGTGTCAAAGTAAGCCTTATAAGAGAGGTCATTTTCATTTGCAAATCAGTTGCATTTTATGCACACTTGTGATAACATATTTTAAAATTGGTAGCAAAGTGAAACGAGTTTTTTGTGATGGAATATTCTGTTGAAGGTATGTACTCTATTATGACTTATATTTTTTATAAAAAATATGTATACTTTTGGTGTAATATCAATTTGTAAATGGATAGATAAATCCAGCAAATTTTACATTAATTGTAAACTTTAAAAGTAGCAACTTTTGTTATCCACATATATCCACCTAGATTTTTCTATATGTAATACCTACAACATTCAGGCACAGATTCATATATATTATAGACCCCGAAAAGGCCCGAAAGTAAAATTATTTTATTTTTTTCAGAACGAGTCGTGACTATGACGAAAATGGAGTTTTTTGAAGAATGGCTAAAACATGACAAAACTGAACGAAACAGTGGCATTTTTTATTATATAAGTGAAAAATTCAATATGTCTGATGTTCCTGACGATTCTCTAAAACGACTCAAAATGAAAATATCAAGCCTTTCAGCAAAATTCAATCAAAAGTGGACTTCTTTAAAGTGTAACAAAGAAATGTTTCTAATCAAACATAAAGATTGGTTAGAGGGATCCGGAATCGAAATAAAGATGTGTGTTAACCAGCCGTGCACTTCAACATCATCAGCGGCTCTTTCCGTAGGGCGACCCAGAAAATCATTTGAGGACTCATCAACGAAAACGAAGAGACGGAGAGTAGAGGATCTTTTGGAATCGCGAAGTGCAAGTGAGCTTATTACAGCAGCTGAGTTAGCTACTCGAAAAGAAGGGCATCGAAGTGTTGCTAAACAGACGTCGCGGTCAGTGAAACTAGAGAAAAGAATAAGTGTTCTGAACAAAGTCGGCAGTTAACACCAGACGAAGCTTTAGCTTATTATGTGGACTCGAAATCGACTTCTCACTCATATAAACAAACAAGAAAATGGTCAATGAAAGCGGGACATCAAGTGTATCCATCGTTTTATAGTTTAGGTGAGTCCAAAGCTTCTTGTTGTCCTTCTGACGAATATATTTCTGTGACTGAATCTCGAGCTGAAATTAAACTTCACGCGATTTTGGATAAAACGGCTGAACGATTAGTTAAAGCTCAGACGGAAGTCATTAGAAGTGTGTTACCTCGTTCATATTATACGTTGGTAAGCAAATGGGGCTGTGATGGGAGTTCGGGGCATAGCACGTATAAGCAGAAATTTGAGAACACTAACGCTACAGACGAATTTTTGTTCGTATACTCATTTGTCCCTTTGAGACTGCTTGATGGCGAAACTGTGATCTGGCAAAATCCAAGACCTTCCTCTACTTTATATTGCCGTCCTATTAAGTTTATTTTTGCCAAGGAGACAAAAGAGTTTACGAAAGAAGGAACTTCTAAAATTTTAGATGAAGTAAGTCAGCTTCTTCCAACATTATGTAACGTTGTTGGATCTCAAATCTCTGTTAAACACGATTTGTTGTTGACAGTGACTGATGGCAAAGTGTGCAATGCCTTAACAGACACAAGTGCAACACAAAAGTGTTATATTTGCGGTGCCACCCCGTCTACTATGAACGAGGAGTCAAAGAAATATCCCAGCAACGAAGATCGCCTTGCATTTGGTTTATCTACTTTACATGCATGGATCCGCACGTTTTAATGTTTGCTTCACATCAGCTATCGTTTAGAAATAAAAAAGTGGCAAGTCAGGGGAGATAACGACAAAGCTATTGTGAAGCAACGCTCACAAGAGATACAAAAAGTGTTTAAAGATCGTATGGGTCTCATTGTAGATAAACTAAAACCTGGGTATGGTAACACAAACGATGGAAACACAGCACGTAGATTTTTTTCCAAAGCTGAATTGAGCAGCGAAATTACAGGATTAGACGTAAACCTTATTCGTAGATTTCATGTAATTTTAAGAACTTTGTCATCGGGATATGACATAAATTATATAAAATTCGAAAAGTTTTGTGTTGATACTAGAAAATTATACCTTGATCTGTATTCGTGGTATTCCATGCCCGTTACTGTGCATAAAAATTCTTGTACACAGCGCGGAAGTTATAAAGTCTTTTCTTCTTCCCATTGGACAACTCTCCGAAGAAGCCCAGGAGGGAAGAAATAAAGACTGTCGTAGATTCCATGAACGGCACACCAGGAAGCGGTCACGTATTGCCACAAATACAGATCTTTTGAGAATGCTTTTTAATTACGTCTGATCCTGTTATCAACTCGTATAGAGAAGTACCGCGAAGAAAATTTACTTCTTTGCCATCGGAGGTTCTGCAGTTGATTATCCCACCTTCATTGCCATCCGAAACACCATCAGTAAGTCATCATCACGAATTAAATGAGGAGGATTATTTACTCTCTGAATCTTCTACTGAATGGGAGAGCGGTGATGATGACGACTCATCTGATGGTGATTAGTAAGTTTAAGTATTTTTTTTTATTGTAATTATTATTCTTATTTTATTGTGTGTTGTAGTTGCTTATAATTCATTTAATATTATATTTCTTTTACTTATACACCTTGTTATTGTAAATAATTGATATATAGATACTGTTATTGTACTAAGCAAAAACGAAACCATCGTTCGCACGTATTTTGCGATGGAGCATATTCACCATAAGTTTTTCTCGAAGTAATCGGTATGATTCAACAGCAGTTGTCTTCAAATGAAAACACAAAAAAATTAATGCTGTCCGCGAATGCTCTTTGTTCGGTATAAATTTCGCCATGTTGAACACAACAACACAACACTATGCACACACTTTTCCAATTTATCACTCGTGCGCGTCTGACACTTGTTGATGACCCGACAAAATAGCGCAGTGTCAAATCTTTATAGTACAAACTGCATTGGTGCACCATCTGTTGTCTGAAATCCGCATTTCATACTTGTACACCTGGTAGCTCTGTTCGTAACTGTTCAAAACCCAAGGCAGTTTTGATCCCTTTTAAAAAAGAATGAATTATATCTGTGGTAACATTGGTTGTCTAACAATCCAGGCGCGATTCGATATCAAAAATCTTTCTCAAAGACAGCTCGTCCATCCCGCATGAAGAAAATTATCTTTGTTTACAAACACTTCCCATATAATTCTCAACACCCAATTAATTCTCATGCGTTCATAATGAACGTGCAACAATTAAAACAGTAACAAACCGTCCGGACGAGCGAACGGTCGGATTCTTACGTAAAATAACTCGGACGAAATTAGAAAGTTGCGCCAGCGATCTCTTTTTTTTTCATTTGTGAAAAATCAACATGGCGCTGAAAAACAAGTGCAAGTGCTAATCGGTTTTTATTTAATAAAAACAAATGATCGGGTATCATGGATTATAAGAAAATCGAGTGATGTTCGAGTGTAAATATAGTTTAGTGTCTAACATACACCTTCATACTTTAAGCAGGTAGGTCTTTGACCTTTATTTCATATAAAATAAGGTTGAAAATAGTTTAGCGAAATGGGGCAAATATTTTTTTTCTTCTCAAGGACCAAGCATAAACCTTATGGGGAAATGGTCCAGCTGTTATTTGAATGGTAACCTGGTTTTCGTACTTGGTTTTTAACTTATTGAATAAAAGTCCTCATAGACTCATCAGTATCTTAGAGTGGTCTTTAATATACCTACCTAGTGCCCTTTAAAAGCCTTTTCAATTAAACTCACGATTAAAAAGAAATAGAGAAGTAAAGCACCCTAGGCCTGTTTTCTTTTCTAATTCGTTTAACTGGAACTTTATTTTTAAAGCAGTTAAAAAAGTTTAAATTTAACCAATAATGCATAATTTTAATAACTAATTTATGTTATTTTAGATAGCATAAAGTGCAAGGAAACACAAGCCTGCCGCAATGGCAGACAGCCAGGGGCAAACGGTTGAATATCAGTGGGCCTACTCAATTATGGACTCGAGTCGAGTATCAACATTTATAATCTCAATGCTACTGATAGTGTATGGAAGTTTTAGGTAAGTTTACCAAATATATGTTTATGTTATGGAATGTTTCAGTTTTCGTTATTTCATAAATTAAATCAGATGACAGAAACTGTCAGAATATATATCAGGACTGCCTTGATTGGGTACAAAATAGACAAAATGCCATTTTTGCCAGTGTAGAGGCTTATAGATAATTATTAGAAAAAGCATATGCTTTTTCTAATAATTATCTACAATTACCTTACAGAATTGTCAGTTGGTTCAATTTTATTCATGTCATGACTTAAGACATGAAGTGTCAATTACTTTTAAAAATAGTTACAGTTTTAATTATCAATTATTTTGAGAACTAATTCAGATATGAATTACCAATTACCAGTAATTTGAAAATATTGTCAGTTATCTGTTACTGATACAATGTAATTCATTCCACAATGAATTATTCTAATTGAATTAACCTGTTTTTCTAATTTGATTATTCTATGGTAATTTAATTACTTTATAGTAATTTAATTACCCAACACTAATTTAATTAACCTATGGTAAGCCAATTAGTGTCTATTTATCCAATTAAGGTACAGGGTGCGCCATATGTATGGAATAATGATTCCACAGCATTTATTAATCAGTGTACTGAAAAAATGTTTAAAAAAAAGTTATAGGGTGTAATACGATGCACATGCTGACGTTGACATAAAATGTTTTGAACTGTCAGTTCGAAGAAATTACGCCATCTTAAATTTTTTTAAATGGAAAGCCCTGTATATTATTTTATTTTTAAGTCCTACTAAAAATTGTAGATATTATTTGTCTAACATACCATATGTCTAAATTAAACTGTTTTATAATTATTGATATTTGAAATTAAAGAGATCAAATTAAATTTTTTTTTTACGCCGGCTTGTGTCAAACATTTACTGTCAGGAAATGATTTAACGCATCAAAAAATGATTTATTGACGAAAACTTTTATTGTTGCATATTGTGAAACTGCAATTTGAGCATAATATCGTAATAGTACATTTAACAGAAACGGAAAGAATCACTTTGTTAATTATGGTTGGTTAGGGAGACTGTAGGAGAACACAACAGGAAGTGCGTGATCTTTTTAACGCTGAATATCTGAATTAAGAGCCTATTACCCAATCCGTAGTAGATTTAGAGAATCGGGTCATGTTAAGGATCATTCTAAATTTTGATCTCCAAAATTTAAAACAAGCAATGATAAAAAGTTAGATATTTTATTGGAAATTACAGAAAATCCCCATACAGCCATTCGTCAGCTTTGCCTAGACCACCACATAAGTAAAGGTACCTTAAGTCATATACTGAATGAAGAAAAATTGCATCCATACAAATCCATTCTATTGCAAGAATTATCTGATGATGACTACGATAGACCCATTGAATCTTGAGAGGTCATGATGGGACGAATCAATAATGATCCTAACCTAATTCATAATATTGTTTTTTCTTAACACTGAAAATATGATGACGGATTACAGGGACTTATCCATTTTCAAAGGCAAAATCCGCAATATCTGGATAGAGAGATGGAAAACTATCTCTGAAACAAAGGGACGTTTTTACGCATCCCTAATTTCGGCTCCTTACAACAGACCCTGGTTTAAAGATATTCCTCTTAGTAGAAAATATATCTTTACTTTTTGTAGATTAAGAAGCAATCACTGTTCATCTCCTAAACACCTATACAAATTAAAAGTTTTGGAAAGCCCTCTCTGTGCATGCGGAGCAGAAAGTGTTATTAACCACCTTCTTTTTGAATGTCCCAATTTTACTGCTGAATCTAATAATCTTTATCATTCAATTTCCAACTTCCACACCAGGTCCCCTATAACATTATCAGACGCTTTACAATCCCATGAATATCTGGGTAAAATAATTATACCTTTCCTAAATTACTGCAAAATCAAATTATAGACACCCTCATCTCCATCCACCTTGGATGACGTTACTCAAACTCACCCAGGTTCATTCATAATAATTAACTAATCCGAGAAGGTTATGGAGACATTCCAGACACACTGCAAGGTGGACCTTGTCGGATATCATTTAAGATAAAAGGAAAAGATAAGGGTTTTGGAATATAAACCGCCACCCGACCGAATAGCCCTGGCAGCTGTGGTCGTAAAAAGCATAGAGAAAGAGATTGTTTTTTCTGACGAGACCACATTTTGTCTTAACGGAAGAGTTAACAGGTATAACTGCCGGTACTGGTCTACTAAGAATCCCCACTGGATAATCGATAGTCATTCTCAAAGACCACTAAAGACAAACGCTTGGGCAGAGATTTGTGGACGTCGTATTATTGGTCCTTTTTTTATTGATGGAAATCTTACAGGACAGCGGTATTAGTTAGTTACTCCAAGAGCAAGTTATTCCCAACTTGTGCAAGTCTTTTTCCTGATGAAAATAATTTGGATACCCCTAACAGGAATATGTGGTAACAATATTCGTAGATATTTGGATGCGATAGGCAGAAGAGGTGATGTAGAATGTCCTGCAAGGAGTCCTGACCTTATACCCCTTGATTTTTTTTATGGGGTCATTTGAAAATCAAAGTTTACCGAAGTCGACCTGAAACTGTAGAAGATTTACAACAAAGAATTCAATATGAAGTAGCACAGATCACCCCAGATTCTCTGTAAAACTCTGTTCAGGCTGTTTATGACAGATTGGGTCATTGCCTCGCTGTTAACGGTAGCCATTTTAAGCAATTGTTACCTTAAAAATAAACCTAGGGTATTTATTAATAGGTTTTTGTCTTTTTTTATTTTAAAGTTCAAATGACAATAATTCCAAAACAGTTCAATTTTGACATATGGTATGTTAGACAAATAATATCTAGAATTTTTAGTAGGACTCAAAAATAAAATAATATACAGGGCTTCCCACTTAAAAAAATCAAGATGGCGTATTTTCTTCAAACTGACACTTCAAAATATTTTCTTAACAAAGTCAGCATGTGTGCCATATATCACCCTATAACTTTTATTTAAACATTTTTTTGATATACTGATTAATAAATGCTGTGGAATCATTATTCCATTTATATGGGGCAACCTGTATATTATTTCACATATTTTATGGTAGTTCATTCACTTAGAGGTAAAATCCAAGTATGGCAATTTTGAGAACATACCAGGTGTACAAGTATGAAATGCGGATTTCAGACAACAGATGGTGCACCAATGCAGTTTTTGTGCTATAAAGATTTGACACTGCGCCAAACACCAAATCCATACCAATTGGTAGGGGAGTAAGACAATGCGACACGATGTCGCCTAAACTATTCACTGCAGTTTCAGAACACACTTTCAAGGAATTCAACTGGGAAGGAAAAGGCCTTAACATAGATGGGCAAAGTCTGACAAATCTGGGTTTGGCAGATGATATAGTCCTTATATCTGACAATCTTGAAGAGCTTGCAGTAATGCTTCAAAAACTTCGAGAAGTATATGCAGACGTGGGGTTGGAAATGGAAGCTTCTAAAACAAAATATATGTATACATATATACATATATGTAAAACAAGTGTCAGACGCGCACGAGTGATAAATTGGAAAAGTGTGTGCATAGTGTTGTGTTGTTCTGTTCAATATGTCGAAATTTATACCGAAGAAAGAGCATTCGCGGACAGCATTAATTTTTTGTTTTCATTTGAAGAAAACTGCTGTTGAATCATACCGATTACTTCGAGAAGCTTATGGTGAACATGCTCCATCGCAAGATACGTGTGAACGATGGTTTCGGCGTTTCAAAAGTGGTGACTTTGATGTTGCAGACAAGGAACGTGGAAAACTGCCAAAAAAATACGAAGATGTGGAATTGCAAGCATTGTTGGACGAAGATGATTCGTAAACATAAAAACAACTCGCCGAGTAATTGGGCGTTAGTCAACAAGCTGTTTCCAATCGGCTACGAGAGATGGGAAAGATTCAGAAGCCTGTAGATGGGTACCACATGAGCTGAACGACAGGCAAATGGAAAAGCGCAAAAACACGTTTGACATTTTGCTCGCTCGGTACAAAAGAAAGTCGTTTTTTGCATCGCATGGTTACAGGGGATGAAATGTAGATTTATTTGGAGAATCCCAAGCGCAAAAAATCATGAATAGACCCAGGCGCACCATCCACATCGACCGCAAGACCGAATCGCTGTGGCAGAAAGACGATGCTCTGTGTTTGATGGGACCAGAGGGGCGTAGTCTATTATGAGCTGTTAAAACCTGGGGAAACGGTTAATACTAAACGTTACCAAAAACAATTGACCGATTTGAACCGTTCCCTGCTTGAAAAAAAGGCCAGAATACCGAAAGAGGCAACACAAAGTCATTTTTCTTCATGACAATGCTCCATCACATACGGCAAAACCAGTTGGCGACACGTTGGAAGCACTCAGCTGGGAAGTTCTACCCCATGCGGCTTACTCATCAGACTTGGCTCCTTCCGATTATCACTTGTTTGCATCGATGGAGCACGCACTTGCTGAGCAGCGCTTTGGTTCGTACGAAGATGTGAAAAAATGGCTCGATGAATGGTTCGCAGCAAAAGGGGAAGATTTTTACTGACGTGGTATTCACAAATTGTCCGAAATATAGGAAAAATGTATAACAAGCGATGGAGCATACTTTGAATAAAGCACTTTTTATCATTCTTCCGAATTTAACATGTTTTTTTAGAAAAAAAATCCGCAGTTCATATTTGTACACCTGGTAACTGTTATTTAAAACATTTTTTTGATACACTGATTAATAAATGCTGTGGAATCATTATTCCATATATATGGGGCAACCTGTATATTATTTCACATGTTTTATGGTAGTTCATTCATTTAGAGGTAATAATCCAGGTATGGCAACTCTGAGGACATAGCATAAATAACAGGGGCACATTGGGGAGACTATAGATTGTCCTAAAAAATTAAAAAGATAAGGAGGAAAGCATAATCATATTAGATAGATATTTATTCATGCTAAATTACAAAAAATGTCTTACACACGTCAGTAAATAATGATATAATAAAAAATGTAGTTGCTATACTACACAAATGTTAATACATAAAATTTCTGTTTCTGTTACTGTGCTATTTACACTTAAGGAAGAACTATTAAAACTGTATGGAAACCAACCCCTCAAAAATAAAACTCAGAACCTAAAACTTATAACAAAAGTACTCATTTATGGAGTAAAAAGGATTTGCCACCAGGATTTTTTTTAACCTTTTAACCTTTTTTTTTTCAAATTCTTTGTCTGGTAAAACCCTAATATTTTGCGGTAATACATTAAAAAATTTTGCGGCCAGTACCTAGGTCCCGTTTGACATCTCTTCAGCCTCCAATATGTTGGAATTAGATTCTCCTTTTTTTTTGTGGGTCTAGCACACGTGCTACAGGGAAATCCCTAAAGCGCTACAGGAGCGACACGTGTGCGGAGAAAGCGATTAACGTTGTTCTTAAATCGCTGTAGATTGTACTCGATGGGAAACAGTCCTGGGCAAACTATTCCAAAGGTATGATGTTCTCCATACAAAAGACTGCTTGAAAAGCGTTGTACGAGGAGTAACAAGCTGAACCTCATACGAATGTGAAGTATTAGCGCGACGTGTACTCCTAACATGCACCGCTCTGGGAGGAATAAAGCGGGCCACATCCTTCGAACACTTTCTATGAAAATACTTGTAGAATAGGCTCAAGTCGCCAACCGTTCTTCGATGTTCCAGCGAATTAAGGCCGTCGGTCAGTTCCGGGTGTCCAATCAGACGAACAGCTTTTCTCTGGATAGAATCCAACAAATGCAGTGTATGTTTGGGAGCGGAGCTCCAAACATGGGAGCAGTATTCCATAGTTGGTCGAATTTGAGCTTTGTAAAGAATTAACAGTTGTTGTGGAGTGTAAAGCTTTCTGGTTCGAAACAATATTCCCAACTTTTGAGAAGCTCTCCTTGCTATGCCTGCAACATGTTCATGCCAGGACATATTTGCTCCCAAATTAACGCCTAACAGATTGAGTGACGATGTTAGAGGGATGGAGTGCCCCGACATAACTATGTCGGGTTCTGCAACGTTAACTTTTTTAGAAAAAACTGCCGCCTGGGTTTTTGTAGCGTTAAATTCCACTTGGTTACTGTCACCCCAAGATAGAATTTCTTCCAGGTCTTTGTTAAGTCGAATGACTTCCTGCTGTCTGCGGATATTTGTCTAAGTAGTCGATGTCCGAGCATTCAAAGTGAATGAAGAGATAAGTGTACTGTCATCTGCAAAGCTGTAGATTGGATTCTCGGTCTTTTCCAGCAGATCGTTAATATAAATAAGGAAGAGAGTAGGATATAGTATGGAACCTTGGGGCACACCGGCGTTGATAGTGAAGGTGTTAGAAAGAAATCCGTCGACTGCCACTCGTAAAGAACGCTCTCTGAGGAAACATGAGAGCCACAAACAGAACTTTTCAGACATACCATAAGAACGTAACTTAGCCAACAGCCCATCGTGCCAAACACGGGTCAAATGCCTTGGATATGTCAAGAGCAACCGCTCGAGATTCTCCAAAGTGTTCAATTGCGTTGTTCCAAACATGTGTTACATAAGTCAGAAGATCTCCTGTTGATCTATTTTTACGAAAGCCATATTGGTGATCACTAATAATGTTGAATCCTTCAAGATATTTTAGAAGATGCTGATTGATAGCCTTTTCCATGACTTTCGATATTATTGAGAGTAGTGCGACTGGTCGGTAGTTATTTGGCAATGCCTGGTCTTATGACAATGCACATCTCCATGACTTCTGTTGGAATGAACATATTGCCTTAAGAACTGGAGATTCTCAAGAATGTACTGTGAAGGAACTGTTTTTTAAAATTCTGAGCAGTACAAATGACTGTCAGAAGTCATCTGTGAAACCAAGTCCATCAAGTATTCTCAGTACCTTGCACTGCAAGCTGAACACTCGATGGACAGAGTGTCCCCAGATGAGAATGGAATAGGCAAGACCAGAGTGAAATATTGAGTGATAGGCATTTCATAATATTTGCACAGTGTGCAAGATCCCGAAGTACAAAAAGATGTTTGCTCAATTCTTTACACATCCTGCTTATGTGTGTACCCCCATTCAGCTTTGGATCCAAGTATACACCCAAAAAGCTCACCTCACCCACTTCCAAATTCAAGTCATACACCGAATGACAACAGTGAAAAAACAACCGGTTTGATTTTGTTGCTATTCAAAGTCAGTCTATTTATGTCAAATCACTGTTGAGTCCTCTCTCGTCACCGTAAATTCAATGCAGTAGCGAAACTCATGAGTAACCATATAGGAAAATCACATTATACAAATGTTTGAAATGAGTAATATAAAAAAAAAAAACAAAAAGACAGAAGAAAAAAGATGAACACCAGTGAAAAACTTGACACAAAGGCATTTTCAGAAAAAATGTTGCAGACAAAAGTTTTAGTATTTTCTCCAGGGAATCAAATAGGCATATTAGATTTTGGGCCCAACACTTTGTTGGGACTTTATAAGGTCCAAAAGTAAAAACTTAAACTGGAACCCAAATTTTTAAATACGTATTTGAATTCAGCAAGGAATTTCATGTCCGAATGATTCTGGGCCTGATTGAGCCTCATTGTAACTACTATAAAATCCAACTCTTATAAGGATCTTTACCTGTGTTATTAGCCTGTGGCACAAGGAGTATTCTTTATCGTATCTTATATTAACGTCTGGGTACGCATGTACGAATAAACGATTTTTCAAATCATTTTTATACATTTTCTGAGTAAAATGTAAGGCGCATGTTTTATAATTTTAGCACAAATTTTCTCTTGGACAATTGATGACGCATTTGGTTGCCGCAAGCCAAATCTTTGCTCTATAACTAAAAAAATAAGAGAAATAGCTTCCTAGAATATTCAATTTATTCGCGTACGATTTCTAACGCAATCGATATTCTTTACTTAACTCACTTACCTTTCAACATCTTTGGGGAAGAAGAAGAAACTCACTCCCGGCGTACTTTTTGAATTATTGTCAACGGCACAAAAATAACCTCCTTTCCCCATGATTACATATATTGTTTGTCAACCTTAAATTCATATAAACTGCAGTTACATCAAGAAATGATCGACAATACGTTTCAAAAGACACATTCCGAGATCAGATGTCAATGTCATGGTCATTTTGAAAGAGCTCGCGCCGTCAAAATCTCGTCACCAATTTGGAGCTTGGAACCAGAATGCAACAATTAGCATGGAGGGTCGTTCAGTGGAGCGTCAATGGAGAATGCTAAGTCTACAGCAGCTCTTAAATAATTTGGCGATCAGCAGTCAAGAATACGGACTTCGGCTGAATGGAATGTGGTAATTAGTTAGAGCAATGGCTCTACTACTCTTAGGATCCACAAAAATAGAACAAAGTACAAAGGTAATATAATTGGGTACAGTTGTTAATGGTCAGTGAGATCACTCTATAGAAATCAAAGCCCGTAAAAAAAAAGCAAGAACAGATTTCAACAAATTAAGCCCTCTCTTCCATCCATAGTCGAATGTAAGCCTCGTCAAGTTGTCTCCAATGAGCTTTGTTGTTTGCTTTTTGTATCCAATCGTATCCTGCTAATTTTTTTATGTCGGCCGTCCATTTTGTCTGTGGTCTACCTCTGCATGGTGTTCTCTAGGCCTCTATTCAACTATACGGCGTGTCCATCATTCATCCTAGCGAGATGCCCCGCCCAATTCCACCTTAATATACGTATTCGTTTAATTACAACTGTCACTTTTGATCTTCTTCATATCTCGATGTTAGGAATACGATCTTGGAATCTAATATTTAGCATTCTCCTCTCTATTGATTTTTGAGTTACCTGGAGTTTATTCATTATACTTTTAGTTAAAGCCTACGTTCCAGTGCTATGTGTTAATACCGGCAGTACATATTTATGCAACACTCTAGCTTTTATATTTACTGGAACCGGGAAAACTGGCCGTGGTAGAAAAAGAAATGGGAGAACACAATATAGATATCTTGGGACTGAGTGAAACACACTGGAAAGGTGAAGATGGAGGTCATTTCACCACGTCACATGGTAACACAGTATACTTTGCTGGGCAGAAAGAACAAAATTATAGTGGTGTTGCTTTTATTGTACCTTCGAGACTTGATAACTTAGTTTTGTCTTACTCAGGTGCTACAGAGAGAATAATCACCATAAAACTGGACATTAAACCGGTTAGTCTCAATATAATTCAAGTACATGCCCCTACAGCAGCAGCAGATGATAATGTGATAGATGAATTTTATCTAAAACTGCAAGAAACAATGCGAAAAATCCCAACAAGGGAAATTACCTTGCTTGTAGGAGATCTAAATGCTAAAATTGGGGAAACAAAGAATGATGACCATCTAAGACATGTTATTGGGCTGTATGGAATGGGGAAGAGAAATGTTAGAGGTGAGAAATTGATTAACTTTTGTATACAAAATAAACTGGCTATCACCAATATCCTGTTCAAACATCATATCCGCCGTCTTTATACTTGGAAATCTCCAGGAGATTACAGAAATCAAATAGATTATATAATCATAAGCCAAAGGTGGAAATCATCTATACTGGACACGAGAACTTACCCAGGAGCAGACTGTAATTCCAACCATCAACTTCTAGTTACAGTTCTTCGTATTAAATTCAAAGCTTCTCAAAAAAATATAAAGGTGCAACGAATGAAGATATATCCTCCACGAAAACAACAATTTACGGAACTAGTAAATAAAAATATCCGAAATATCCAATATAATGAAGATCCTGGAAATAATGAAGAGATGTGGAACAAAGTGAAAACATCGATAAAAGATGCCCACGAAGAAATAGCATCCCGAAGAGTAAGAAAAGGTATTAAAAAATCTTGGATGTCTGCAGAAACATGGCAATTTATAGAGCATAGGAAAAACGTAAAGAAAACTGGACTAAACGATGATCAGCAGATAAAAGAGTACCAAGATTTAAATCGACTTATACAGAAGAACTGTAGACAAGATAAGAATACATATCTCAATAACCAATGTAAAGAAGTACAAGCATATGTAGAGAAAAATCAAGTTAAAGATCTTTTTAAAAAAATTAAAGAGATAGATAAGGATTTCAAACCTCAAACTTGGGCAATCGAGGATAAAAATGGAACACTGCTTACAGAGAAAGAAAGAATAATAGACAGATGGAGAGAATATTGTGAAGATCTTTATTATGATGCACAAGAACAAGACATACACCAACAGATCAATACCACGCAGCAAGAAACTGAAATAATGAGGACTGAAGTAGAGGATGCTGTTAAGAAACTGAAAAGCAATAAGGTACCTGGCTACGATGACATCACGGGAGATATTCTTAAGGAACTAGATCATGACACAGTGGTGATGATCTATAAAATATGTAATAACATCTGGAAAACTGGAATATGGCCGAAAGATTGGACGACCTCTATAATAATACCACTACATAAGAAAGGCTCTACCCGTAAATGTAGTAATTATCGTACATTATCTCTATTATCACATCCAAGTAAGGTAATGATACATATCATAAATAATCGATTAAGATATTATGTTGACCGACAAATCTCTAGAGAACAAGCGGGATTCGTTAAAGGACGAGGCACAAGAAATCAGATTGTTAACATAAGACAATTGATAGAGAAATGTAGAGAGTATAATGTGTCTATGGTAATGTGCTTCATAGACTATAATAAGGCTTTTGATTTTGTCAACTGGAAAAAGCTTTGGGAGGTACTAGAGCAAATGGGTGTTCCTTATCATCTGATTAAACTGATTAAAAACCTCTACTTGGACAGCACTGCAGTGGTGAGAATAGACAATACAATATCCGATCAGTTTCATCCTCGCCGAGGTGTAAGACAGGGCTGTGTTCTGTTTCCTACATTATTTAATGTTTATGGTGAATTTATAATGAGAAATGCGCTGCATGAATGGGATGGTGGAATCCTAATAGGAGGTGAGCGAATAAACAACTTGCGTTACGCTGATGATACCACCATATTTGCAGCGACCGAGGAAGAGATGGCTACACTTTTAAATCGAATAGAGCAAGAAAGTGAGAAACTAGGTCTGACCATAAATAAGGACAAAACGAAGCTGATGATAGTCGATAAGTCTGACCAAATACTAAGATCCGACTTACTCAATAGCATTGAGAGAGTAACAACCTTTGTATATCTAGGATCATCCGTAAGTAGTATGGGAGGAGGAATGAAATAAAAAGAAGAATATCTCTAGCAAGAAATGCTATGACGAGACTTACTAAGATATGGAAAAGTCCATACATAACTAAAGGAACGAAATTAAATCTCGTACAGACCTTAGTATTTCCAATATTTTCGTATGGTGTAGAATCCTGGACACTTAGAGTAAAGGAACGTAAATCTATTGATTCCTTTGAAATGTTGTGTTATAGGAGGATGTTGAGAATATCCTGGACCGCCAGAAGAACTAATCAATCTATACTGAATGAACTAAATGTAACTGTAAGGTTATCATCACTATGCATGAAAAGAATTCTTCAGTATTTTGGACATGTAGCTAGAAGGCCAGGCAATAATGTAGACCGGCTAATAATAATGGGAGAGGTCCAGGGTAAAAGGAGGAGAGGCCGTTCGCCAACAAGATGGTCAGATCAAATAAAACAAGTTATGGATCAACCACTCCATGTATCGTTGCACTTGGCAGAAGATCGAGAGAAATGGAGAGAAATAGTGAACAGAACAGTGAAGTCATTCCATAGAGATCACGACCCTCAAGACTGAGGAAACGAATAGAGAGAGAGAGAGAGAGCTTTTATATATATATATATATATATATATATATATATATATATATATATATATATATATATATATATATATATATTTGGGATGTTCAATTTAAAAGTAGAATTCATCTTTCTCTTCTACCCAAGTCAGTCCTTAAATTATTTTTTGTTATTGCAGGTTTTTTATCCTAAATATATGAATGTTTGTACCTTTTATTAATAGTTCCTGGCTGCTATCTTCACTTTTTTTGTTCAAATATTTAGTTTTGGTGAAGTTTATTTTTAGACCTATTTCTCGAGACTTGTTATTTAATTGCATCAGCATTTCTTGTAATTCTTCTAAAAATAAATTAGAGTACCTCGAACATATTATGCGTAACCAACTAAGATATGGACTGCTTCAGTTAGTACTACAGGGGAAAGTCGTTGGAAAAAGAGGCGTCAGCAGAAGGAGAATTTCATGACTTAAAAATTTCTGCATCAACAAGTCTGTTTCGAGAAGCAGTGGACAGACTGAAGATAGCGCTGAAGATCGCCGACATCCGGCACGGATAGGCCTTCGAAGAAGATGGGCATGCTTTAGCGCCCGCGCGTATATAAATGTAGTTACGAGGGTCGTTAGAAAAGCCCCTGCAAAATTCAAAAGATGACTCTATCATTACCCACTGCCTTCTAACTGTAGCTAGGGCTTTTATCAGACAACCAAACAAGTTTTATCTTGTTTTTTTAAAAGGGTCTAGCACGCGTGCTGCAGTGAAGTCCCTAAAGCGCTACAGGAGCTACATGTGTGCGGAAAAAAGCGATTCGCATTGTTCTTGAATCGCTGTAAATTGTACTCGATGGGAAACACAGTCCTGGGCAGATTATCCCAAAGGAATGATGTTCTTCATATAAAAGACTACTTGAAAAGCGTTGTACGAGGAGTAACAATTATATATTATATATATTAGCGCGACGTGTACTTCTAACATGCACCACTCTGAGAGGAATTAAGCGGGCTACATCCTTCGAACACTTTCCATGAAAATACTTGTAGAAGAGGCTCAAGTCGCCAACCGTTCTTCAATGTTCCAGCGAATTAAGGCCGGCGGTCAGTTCCGGGTCTCCAATCAGACGAACACCTCTTCTCTGAGTAGAATCCAACAAATGCAGTGTATATTTGGGAGCGGAGTCCCAAATATGGGAGCAGTATTCCATAGTTGGTCAAATTTGAGCTTTGTAAAGAATTAACAGATGTTGTGGAGTGTAAAGCTTTCTGGTTCGAAATAATATTCCCAACTTTTGAGAAGCTCTTCTTGCTATGCCTGCAACATGCAAGGACATATTTGTTTCCAAATTAAGGCCCAACAAATTGACTGACGATGTTAGAGGAATGGAGTGCCCCGACATAACTAGGTCGCAGTTTATGGTCGGAAGAACCTAACGGCGGATTTACGGTAACCGTGTAAATCTCCGAATTGGTGGTTAAAAACAGATCAAGAAGACTGGCGAACTCCCCGTCTCGATCAAGGATCCGTGTTGGTTCGTCAGTAAGCTGAGTTAAGCCACAACTGATTGAGAATGATTCAGATTCACGACCTTGTTCGTCGGTAGTATTTGAATATTTAAGCCAGTTGATGTTGTGGACATTAAAGTCGCCCAGGATGGCAATTTCGGCATTTGGATAGTTAATTTGTAAATGATCGATGGTATGTGCAAGAGAAGCGAAAAGTGTTCTGAAGTTAGTATCACATGGTGGTCGATAGAGGATACAGATGAACCTTGTGGTTTGTTGAGTCGTTATTTTTAACCACATAACATCAAAGTTTGGGGGCTCCAGAGCCTCTTCTTGTTGGCAAGAGAGGTCACTTCTGACAAAAAGACAGATTTCAAAGTTACGCCTAAATCGGGAATAGAAGTCGTAAGCAGGATAAAGATAGTTGACTGTGCTGGTCGATGAATTGACCTTGGTTTCATAGAGAGCGAGTACATGAGGTTTATTTGATTGCAGGTGTTGGTGCACTGAATTTATGTTCGAGTTTAAACCTCGTATGTTGCAAAAATCAATTTTAAAATTATGATCTCTGCATGTCTATGCCCCTGAACCAGCCCCCACCCGGAGATCCGAACGGGGGGCTTGTTACTATCATAACTCTGTAAGTAGCCTACTTTTTATTCTTCCAAGTTCTGTTATTTGATCAACATGGGCGAAAAGGAATTTTGCGTCGTGGTTAAACATTTTTTTTAAAAAGGGAATGGTTCAGAACCAACGCAAAACTTGACAAACACTATGGGGAATCTAAACTTTCGATAAGAATGTTTTGGTCACTTTTGAGCATAGGGAATGGAAAACGTTCCGGCAGGCCCTTTGATATGAATACGCCAGAAAACATGTGTACTTAGATAAGACTTTTAAGGGTTTTTAGTAAATTTTCACTTTCTATTAAGATGAATAAATATTTTTTTGCGCGCACTCAATTCAAAAGCAGTTTTTTTAGTTTGAATTTAAATTTCAGGAGCTTGAACATGGAACAAGAGGCAAGAGATAAGGCGCACGGATCTACAAATTGTCTGCTGAACCCATCACAGACTGTCCAGCAAGAAAACAACGTACAGACTTTAGATACAATGCACGCATTGTGTTTACCTTTGGGAGCTAGTATATCTCTGTTGGTCATGTTCTTTTTTTTCGATTCTATGCAGATGTTGTTCGCCATTTGTACTGCAAGTAAGTGTATTTTTAATAATGATATTGTTGATAATGATGCAAAAGCATTTTTATAAGTCATAAAATATTTGAAAACTTAAGAGAGTACAACTAGGAAATAAAATTAGGTTATACTCTATCCGTTTGCAACGGCGCACAGTGTGTCGCGTAGAACATGCTAGGTGGACAAAATTCATGTTATGATTTCCAGGAAATCTTATTTGCAAAACGTAAACAACACTACCAAACCCCGAATTCCGAGAAAAGGTTGTTTATCAAATTTGCAAGTGGCGAGTCATAAGCGTCAGAAGTCAGGTAATGAGTTTAATGCAGCTCTTTCAATCAATCAGTTGCAATTTAGCGACACTTTCGTGCACATCTTATAGTGACATATTGTAATATTGTGAAAGTTTTTGTGATGAATATTAATACTGAGGGTAAGTACTATTTTTTAATGTATTTTTTTAATCAGAATCTATTAATTTCAATTTTTAGTATTTTTTTTTAAATAGCCTATATATTTTAGCGTGTTTTTTTAAAAAAAAAACTTTGAAAGTTCAGAATATACAGACATTCACCTCTATCCGGGCTAGTTTTTAGATATTACACAGAAATAACTTTATTCTTCGTAAAAATACACATATTGTTTAGCACACTGCAGTACAACATGTTTTTTTTTTCTTTTTTTCCAGAACACGTTTACTCTATTTCAAGGGTAGCCTTTTTTGAGGAGTGGTTGAAACACACGAAGAATGAAAAAAACTCGCGTGTATATGACTTTCTTTCTTCAAAATTTCACTTTGGTGACATTACTGAAAGCAGCCAAAAAGAAATAAAGTTGAAGATATCCAACTTGTCTAATAAGTTTGGTGCCAAATGGTTGGCTTCAGGAAAGTCGAAAGAGCGTTTTTTAATTAAAAATAAGAATTGGTTGGATGAAGCAGACATACAGTTTACTGCGAGTTCTTTTGCGCCACAACCTTCAACATCAAGTGAGAATGTGACTCCTGCAGGAAGACCTCGCAAAGATTTCGAGGAATCGTCGTTTAAGACGAAGAAACGTCGCGTCGTGGATCTCGTAGAATCCCGAAGTGTCAGTGAATTGGTGACTGCTGCCGAAATTGCTGTGCGTTCAGCAGGGCAAAGGAAAATTGCCAATGTGATTAGAGACATTAGTGAGAGCCCAGATAATATTATTAAGTCTAAAAAATACCAGTTCCGTTAATCCTAGGCAATTAAGTAGTGACGAAGCCTTAGCTTACTATATGGATTCTAAGTCAACAACGCATTCTTACAAACAAACTAGGAAGTGGTCCATGAAGGCGGGGCATAATGTGTTTCCGTCATATTTTAGTTTAAAAAAGTCCAAACAGGCCTGTTACCCTGCAGAGGAGCACATTGCTATAACAGAAACTCGTGCTGAAATAAATTTGCAAGCCTTATTAAATAAAACAGTGGAACGTCTAGTATTAGCACAGAATGAAGTTATCAGCAGTGTGCTCCCAACAAGTTCATCGTTTACACTTGTTAGTAAATGGGGATGTGATGGAAGTTCTGGGCACAGCACATACAAACAGAGATTTGAGAACACTGAATATACGGACGAGTTTCTTTTCGCATTTTCTTTAGTTCCCCTTAAGTTGGGTCCAAAATTATTTGGCAAAATCCTCGGCCTTCATCAACTTTGTATTGTCGCCCAATCAAATTTATATTTGCCAAAGAAACGAACGACTTCACGTTAGTGGAGACAAATAAATTGTTGGAAGAAGTTAATGCTCTTCTTCCAACACTTATCAACTTTGGTGATTCTCAAATCTCTGTAAAACACGAACTTTTGCTGACAATGACAGACGGAAAGGTGTGTAACGCCTTAACGGAAACTAGTTCATCATCAAAAAATGTATAATATTTTGTTTTTCTTTTGTTATTGCGCTTTTTTACCGAAAAAAAAATAATGAATTTTACACGAAAAAAATTTTTTTCTTCATTAATTTCTAAATAACTCCAAAACGATAAAAGATAGAATAAAATAATATTCAATCAACTTTAATAAAATTTTGTTACGCATTTTTTAATGTTTTATTTATAAAAATCTGACAAGTTGTTCCCGAGTTATCGTTAAATATGTCTGCGTAGCTGACTAATTTAGGAGAAAAAATTAGCCACGCCCATAAGAAAAACCAACGCGATGAATTTTTTCTTAAAATAACTTAATATGCCTAGAATATACATAAACAATTGAAATAAGTGAAAAAATAATTTTGTCCAGCTAACTTGTACTAGTCGACACACTGTGCGGCGTTAGTAAATTTCACACCAAGACTACCTGTGCCCTTAATACAACAGGTAAATTCCACACTAACCTTATAAGGGTGCTTAAATGTTACAGATAATTCCCACACCAAGCAAATATAATTATGCTTTATTCATCTAAATAAAATTGGACGGATTTCTTCTAAATCAGTTTTTGTTGAGAATTTTAGATATTTGCAAAAATATATGTTTTTATTTCATAGTAGAATAATATTGATAAAAAATGAAGTTTTTGCTAAGTACATAAAATACAATTGGACAAATTTCCTTACATATACTAGATAATGCTACAAACCTATACATATCTATTTATATATATTTACAAAACAGGTTGAGAAACATAGGAGACACATTTTAAAAAATGGAAACGATTAATATTTCCTAATTGTCTTTGTTCATAAAGATTTTTTAAATGCTTTAATTTTTGATTATTATGATTATTACTTATTTTAGACTCGTAGACACTTTGTATGTTTATATATACGTTAATCTGAAATTCTTTAGGCCTATCGATAAAAGTATACAGAGGCGGATGTGTAGAATAAAAAGAATTATTTAGATGGGAATGGAAGGACTCACAACAGTTAGTCGTTCGAGTTAAAGATGGACTCGATTATGCCCATATTTCAACTGGAAAATCGGTTCCTTCCTCTATATACGTTTCTAGTAGGTAATCACAAAATTTATTTAAACGTTCATCTTCAGGTTTTATAGAATATAAATCGTATGCAAAACTGTCACCTAATTCTATTTTATTTTATTATATCGGTTTCACAACGTTCTCCGACGTCCTCCGATACCCAGTCTCCATTCGGTGCGGTCATTCCATTGGCCTTCCTCCAGTCCTCTTGCATTTCTTTGTCAATGCCCTCTCTCCAGCTCATTCTTGATCTACCTCTTCTTCTTCTTCCTGTAGGTGTCCAATCTAATATTTGTTTTGGGAGCCTCTCTGGTGTCATTCTTTGGACGTGTCCATACCATTTAAGTTGTTTCACCCTTATTTCTTCGACTATGGTCTTTTTTACACCCATAATTTCACGAATTCTCTCGTTCCTTATTCTTTCCAGCTTAGATCTTCCGGCTGCCCGTCTCCAGTAGTCCATTTCTGTAACCATATGTTACAATGCTTTTAACTATTGTGTTTTATATTCGGTGTTTGTTCTCTTTGTTTATTTTCTGGTCCCATAAAATACTGTTCAGAGACCTGATAGCTTTCCTGCCCTGAACATTCCTTTCTTTGATGGCGTCATCGAGAGTTCCGTTGTTAGTTATATTTAGACCCAAGTATTTATAGCTACTGCATGATTTAAGATTGTGTCCGTCTTCTGTCACCAAATCCTGTTGCGTACCCCCTATGCACATATATTCTGTCTTTGATAGATTTAGTTGTAGACCCCATTTTTTGTATTCTTCAATAAGTTTCCTGGTCATATATTCCAAGTCTTCTTGTTCCGGGGCCACTACTATTTGGTCATCTGCAAAACTAAGAGTGTAGAGAACAGTATCGTTGAGCGGAATTCCCATATTTTTACATTTGAGTTTCCATCTAAGAAGCACCTTCTCAAGAAAAATCTTGAAAAGCGTTGGTGATAGGCAGCAGCCCTGTTTTAGATCTTTATTTGGGGAAAAACCCTTTGATATTTTATTGCCGATTTTTATTCGGATATGGCAATTTTGGTATAGATCTTGCACTGCTCTGATCAAATTAGTGTTTATGTTTGTTGTTTTTAATGATTCCCATAGTTTTGTAAGTGGGACGCTATCGTAAGCTTGTTTCAAGTCCACATAGAGAATATGTAACTCCTTGTTCATCGCTGTCATCTTTTCTATGAGCTGAGTTAGACAAAAAAGGTGGTCTACGGTTGATCTTCCTGCTCTGAACCCGGCTTGTTCTTCTGCCTCGCTGTCCACATATTCTCGCTCTATTCTTGCTTTTATCACTTTTCCGTAGATTCTACTTATTGTCCCCATGACTGCAATACCTCGATAGTTATCGCAGCTCTCTTTGTTGCCCTTTTTATGTAGGGGTGTCAGAAAAGATAGTTTCCATTCCTGTGGTATTTGCTCAGTGCTGAGGCATTTTTGGAACAAATTGGTTAGATGTTCAAACAACTTTGGTGTGCCATATTTTATCAATTCTGCTGGTACATTTCCAGGTCCAGGAGCTTTTCTGTTTTTGAGTTTTGTGCACACCTCTTTTACTTCTCTGACTGTAATACGGATCGGTGATGCGGTCACTTTTATGGCGTCAATTTCCTCAGGTGGATCTCTGTATAGTTCTTGGTTTTCCGTAAGTAAAGAGCTGAAGTATTTATCCCAATTTGTTAAAGTGATGGGCGATATAATTTCCTTTTTGGTATTTTGGCGCAGTGATTTTATAAGTCTCCAACTTTCTGTACTTTTGGCTCCTCCTATGTACGTGTTTACTCTGTTACAGCGTCTCTCCCAAGTTTCATTTTTCTTTTGTGTAATCATCCTACGTACATTAGCTTGAAGTTGTTTATACATTTCTTTGTTGTTTTCTGTTCGCATGCTGAGGTATCTTTTATGTGCTTCGTTCTTTTCTTTTATTTTTTCTTCTATATCCGAGTCCCACCAGTAAGGTTTTAGACGGCTTTTTCTCCTTCTTTGAATCCTAGTGACTCTTTTGCTGCTTCGTGTAGACAGTTTTTAATGTGGTTGTAGTGCTCTGATGTGGTCGAAAAGTCTCTGGGTTGTAGATTCTCATCTAGTCTCCTTCTGTACAGATTTTTGCTACTTTCTTGGTCTAAGCTTTCTAGGTTGTATTTACTAAATTCTATCTCTTCATAGTTGTCACGTTTTTGAGTATGCGTGTGTGGCTTTTTACCAGTAAAGCTTATTTTTGCATTTAGGAGATGGTGGTCACTACCGCAAGTAGCTCCTCTATAAGCTCTGACGTCGTGGATTCTAAGGGTTGTTTTCTGACGGACAATCAGGTAATCAATTATGGATCGCTGGTTTCTAGATGGCTTAGTCCAGGTATATTTATGGATCCATTTGTGTGAGTAGAATCCATTAGTTATTCTTAACTCATTTTGTTCGCACTCTGTTATTAGTCTTTGGCCGTTATCATTTAGAATTTCCTCTCCATGTCTACCTACTACTTCGTCTTGAACTTTTTTCCCTATTCTAGCGTTCAGGTCTCCTAAGATTATTACTTCTCTGGTATCTCCAACGTTTACTATTTCTCTATTTAGTAGCTCAAAGAATTCGTTTTTCTGATTTACTAGGGCGTCATCATTTATTGCATATACCCCAAAGATTGTAACTTTATGTCCTTGCGCTGTTAAGTTCATTTTTATAATTCTTTCGCTGATTGGTTCCCACGATGTTATGCATTTTCTGAGTTTTTTAGATATCACGCCTTGCTGGGCACGCTTATCTTTCGGTACACCCGCTGTAAAAGTGGTCATACCTTCCTAAATTTTCTGAGCCCTGTCCCTTTTTTTTGTCTCTGTTAGTACCGCAAGGGAGACATCTGATTTTTGGAGCTCAAAAATTACTTCATTGGTCTTATTCGTCCATCCTTGCACATTCCATGTTGCAAAAATCATTATCCGTTTTCGTAGCGTTTGTCGTCTTCGTGTATTTTGTTCTTTATTCCGAGGCTGTTGACTAGGTTTTTTAACAGTAACGTTTTTTTCCGAGTATCGAGGAGTTAAACCCGATGCCTCAACCCCCAACCTGGAGGGCCGGTCAATTTGTGGTCAAGGTTTTCTTCCTCTAGCCTTTGGCGAGTTCAACGTCTTCCTACAAGGCAGCAGGTTCGCCTGTATCCTAGGCAGGAGCCCTGACAGGGTGCTATCATCCGGGCCAGACGAACCCTGGTTTTTTTTAACGAGGTTGTTACTCCTCCCCCTCCTCGCTTTCCCTTAGTGCAGTGGGACCCCAGGCTTGGGACTGGCGTAGCGGAGTTGTCACCTAATTCTTCAGGTGCTAAATAGGACAAGCCGAAACAATACTTTAACCAACGACCAATTTCAGAATTTTTGTCGCAATATTCTTTAGCTAGACCTAGATTCTGTATCTTGCGAAACCAAGATTGGTGTAAATGAAATCTACATCCTAACACTTTAGCATTTGGCCAAACTTCAGATACTGCCTTATGAATAGATTTTTCGAAGTCAATAGTAATTTTCTCTGGATTGAAATACAGTGTATCTGTTGAATAAATCTTACATTTTAATAATGTGAAGATGTTTTTTGTATGTTTTCAGCTCTCTTATCACGCAATAAACAAAATAATAGAGGAATGTAATGACCGTTTGCAAAACCATGCACTGTAAATAACTGTGTAAAATATTTAGTGTAGTATGAAAAGGTGCCGTCCATATATATATTGGATATTTTACACAACATATTGACATTTGTAGTGCAAGAAAAAACAATAATGCCACTTTCGAGTTCATTGATATATAGAAAATTCTCACCCTTGCAAGTTTTGATTTAAAATGTCTCTAAAACACTATGCACCTCCTCAGCACTTCTTGGATTACGTCCTGGCAAAAATGTTCGTCTATGGTTATAAATGTTTTTCCTATATATTCGACATCTTTTTCTGTTACTGTTTCAGGCAGCGTGTTTTCTAGTTCTTGTCGGATAATTTTAGATGGCCTTTCACTCATATGCTCTCCGGCTTTTCTTTTGCAGGAATTACTAACTATTTGCCTATTCAGCTTCTTGGTGTCGGCTTCGTGTGTATGGAGTCCTTCACTTCTGGTAACTAAATTCTCGGGCCCAACGGTGAAGACTTTTGATTTGCAATCTTTTTTTGAACATCTCCAAAATGTTTCTCCACATTTTAGCACCTTTTGTCGAAAGTAAGTGTAGTAATTCACTCATAACATGTCCTTTCCTCGATTACTTTTTATTAACTTTGCTTCCATATTAACAACACTTTAAAAAATATACGCACAACCAAGTAATAATCACAAATGAATAATATGTACTAAACTGATATGTAGAAGGGTTTAATAATGATTTAATTGAACAGGCCGGTACGTACCACCACCCATTTATGAACCCTCATCCTCTACCTGAAAGTACTCGGTGTGGAATTTACTTCTGCAATTACAATCCCTTAAATATGTCTAGGTCATAAACGGATTAGTGGTGTGGAAATTACCTGCGCCCGTTTGCAAGGCGAAGTAATAAATCATGTAAAATTATGCAAATTAGTAATAAAAGTGACCCAGTGGGTACTAAACCAAAGGCGCGTTGTTTTACCTGATGAGGTTAATTTGGATCATAAACCGTATCGAGGGTATACTCTCGGTTTATTTTCACACATAACACGTAGTGCATCAGTTCAGAACAAAACGTCAAAAAATAACAGCTTTAAGTTTAAATGGAAAGATCATAATTAGATATGTCTTGAATTACATCAAAAGTGATGAAAACCTTAATTTAAGTGTCGACGATAGTGTTCAAAAGTGTTCCCTAATGAGCGGAGTTGAAAAAACAACTATCTATCAAATTTTGAAGGAGAAAGGGCAGGAGGAGTTACTGCGTCAAAGCTAAAACCAGGTAAAATAAAACTGGAACTGACAGAAGATGTAAAAAATTCCCTGCGAAGAAACATTCATGGGTTTTTCATTGAAAAAAAATCCCAACTTTGGACTTTATTCTAGAGACTGTTAAAAGTAACCCACGGATACCAACGATGGGCAAGAGCAAGTTGTGGGACGTTTTAAAATCAATCAATTTTCATTGGGAAAAATTTCAAAGAAAATCCTTGTTAATTGAAAGGAGAGAAATCGTACGCTGGAGAAGAGATTATCTGAGAAATATTAGACACGAGCGTTCCCAAGGAAAACCTATTATTCTTTAAACGAAACTTGAATAAATAAAGGGTACACCGTAAATAAGTTTTAGCAGGACAAAAACGTTTTGAGTTCAAGACAAGCTTTTATGGAAGGTTGGTCAACCGGTCTCCGTCCACCATCTGGAAAAGGACGCCGATTAATTATAACACATATAGGGAGTATCCTCGGTTTCGTTAATGGCGGTCTGCTTACATTCGAATCGAAAAAAAACCAGGAGATTACCACGAGGATATGAATTTTGATGTGTTTGAAGAATTGTTTACGCAGATGATAGATTTGAATCCCCGAAGCTCAATAATTGTCATGGATAATGCAAGTTTCCATTCCAAAAAAGTTGAACGTGTTCCCACGATGGGATGGCTTAAACGTAATATACAGTCCTTGGTTAACTCAGCGAAATATATTATTGTATGATGACAATGTTAAACGCGAGTTAATACAATTAGTCAAACATGAAGTTTTAATAAACAAAGATAAGTATAATAAGTACGTTATCGACGAAATTGCCACAACTCGGGATATAACTGTTCTTCGCTTGCCCCCATACCACTGTGAGCTTAATCCTATAGAGCAGGGGTGCTCAAACTTGAACTGCTGGCGATCTACCTCAATATTGTTAGACTACGATCGATCGACCGAGAGGCTGCAAGTAAGTGTGATGCAGGATTGTCGTCTAGGTAGAGTGTATCGTGGCATAGATATTAGTTTTCCGCACAATATGCATTTTTTTAGTCAAGGTAAGTGTAGGTCTGCTCTAAAATGTCAATGAAAAGACTCATAATTATTCAAAATTGCGAGTTTATTGGTTCTTACAAAACAAACGAGTTCTAGTGTCTAAACTTAACTAAAGAGTGACTTTGGATGTTGAAGCGTGGCACTGCATGTCCTCAGCATACTTTTCATAAGATGGTACGTAATTACCGAGTGCTAATCGCAAGCATGATGACAAAATAAAAACTACTTGTGTGTTTTTTATTTTTCGACATGGTCTCCTTTTAGGCTTATACACTTTGTCCAACAATGTTCTAGTTTGTTGATCCCTTCCGAATAATAGGATTTGTCCAAGTCTGCAAAATATCCATTAGTGTCTGCAATCACCTCCTCGTTTGAATAAAATCTTTGTCCCGCCAGCCATTTCTTCAAATTGGGGAACAAATACTAGTCCGAGGGAGCCAAGTCTGGAGAATAGGGGGGATGTGAAATGAGTTGGAATCCCATTTCCATTAATTTTGCGACCACAACTGCTGAGGTGTGTGCTGGTGCATTGTCGTGATGGAAAAGGACTTTCTTGTGGGCCAATCGCGGCGTTTTTCTTGCAGCTCGGTTTTCAAACGGTCCAATAACGATGAATAATATTCACCTGTAATAGTTTTTTACCCTTTTCCAGATAGTCGATGAGGATTATCCCTTGCGAATCCCAAAAGACAGTCGCCATAACCTTTCCGGCCGAAGGAACGGTCTTCGCCTTTTTTGGTGCAGATTCCCCCTTGGTAACCCATTGTTTAGATTGTTGTTTGGTCTCAGGAGTATAGTAATGTATCCATATTTCATCCACAGTGACGAAACGACGCTTAAAGTCCTCCGGATTCTTCTGGAACAGCTGCAAACCATCCTTGCAACACTTCACAGGATTCCGTTTTTGGTCAAGCGTGAGCAATCGCGGCACCCAACTTGCGGATAGCTTTCTCATGTCCAAATGTTTATGCAAAATATTATGTACTCGTTCAGTCGAGATGCCCACAGCACTAGCAATCTCACGCACCTTAACTCTTCTGTCATCCATCACCATATCATGGATTTGATCAATGATTTTTGGAGTCGTAACCTCCACAGGCCGTCCAGAACGTTCAGCGTTGTGCCCATATGGCCAGTCCGAAAATTTTGAAACCACTTATAAACTGTTCTAATCGAAGGTCCAGAGTCACCATAATATTTATCAAGCTTCTCTTTAGTCTCCTGAGGCGTTTTGCCTTTCATAAAGTAACGTTTAATCACCACACGAAATTCTTTTTCGTCCCTTTCTTGAAAATCACTCGATTTCCTTGATTCACAAACACAAAGAAATAGACCAATATGGCTGAAACTTGGTGTGCGTTCATTCAAGAGATGCTACTAAATAAACATGACCTCGATACGCGCCGGTGGTACCATCTCTCGGTCTTTGCACTGACTTTTCAAACCAGCCTCGTATGTTCGTCAGTTAGTCGATTGCGATATTTTGACTTAATTATCTTCATTTCAGAAAATGCAGACTCGCACAAGTAACCAAGCACTCAAACACTGCCGTCAGTTGAAGGGCGATTTGCCTTAGATTCGGATATTTATCTTCAGATATAAAACACCAGAATTTTGTATCAGATGCTGTGGCTTTGAGATGTATATCTGATATAATCTGCACTAACTCATTTTCAACAGAACATGAGTCCATGTTAAACTGACTTGCTATTTTAGTAGCTAATTCCTCAATGTTTTTTACACGAAAAAGGATAACTCATAAATTATGCGATATTTGCCAATTTACTGAAATCATAAAAACGTATTTCGAATTGGCCCAAAATATTTGATAATTCTGCCTCATAAATATCATAATTCAACTGAGGAATCCTTGCTTTCAAAGACGGAAAATTTTTCAGATCCTTTCTTTTCAGTTGATCTATCGTAAGTTGCAATTTACTTTTGAATGCGTTTATTGCGTTAATCATCTCAATAATAGTTTTTCCTTTACCTTGAAGCTCCAAATTGATGGTGTTTTTAAATGCATTGTGATGTCTGTCAAAAATGCCAAATCAGTCAGCCATTTTCCGTTTTTCAGCATCTGAGTGTCATCACCTCTTTCGTCCAGAAAAGCTGTTATTTTTCGTGCAATAATTCTTGAAACCTTTCTAGGAATTTTCCGCGAGTCAACCACATGACGTCCGTGTGAAGAACTAAATCAGTGTGTTCAGCTGACTCACTATCTTCCAACTGCAATTTAAAGAGCCGTCGTTGCAAGCTACGTGCACGGATAGAATTCACAATTTTTTATTGCAATGCCCATAATCTCCTTCATGTTTAGAACTTTTGAACACAAAACTTGTTGATGTATAATGCAATGGAAGGAGAAAAATAAAGGGAAATCATCATTAGCTCACACAATGCCACAAAACCGTTCGTTTTTTCGTTTCCACTCATTGCTGGTGCTCCATCGGTTGTAATGCACACGAGTTTATATATTGGTAGTTTGTTACAAAATTGAAGAAAACGTCATATATATCTTCGCCACGGGTCTTTCCTTTCAGAGGAATCATTGTCAAAAACTCTTCCTTAGCCGACATGTCATTGAATACCATTCGAATAAAAATACACAGCTGGGCAGTGTCTGTCATATCGGTGGATTCGTCGAACTGTAAAGAAAAGTATGTACATTCCATGATATCATGTTTTAGTTTATCTGCCATGTCCTGACTCATGACTTCAACACGCTTTGTCGGACGAGATAACTGAAGTTCTCTAATAGCAGACATAATCTCTGTTTTTTATTTTAAAATCTCCAAATAAAGTCTCACCCGCTTCAATAAATGCTTCCTTCACAACCAATCCATCATCGAATGGTTTCTTGTGTTTCGCCAATATATGAGATATTTTAAATGACGCGATCGTTGCAGCTTTTGATTGTTTGGCTGGTCTTGTGAACATGGTTTGTTCTTTTTTCAAACAAGTTATCAAATCACGTACTTTTCGTTTTCTTAATTCACTCTGTGACGGAAAATCCTTTTCATAGTTTTTATGAACCGTTTTATGATGCCTCTCTAAGTTCTCACGCTTAGGTATTGCGACTGACGCACGGCAAATTAGACAAATGCACTTATCCTTTACCATAGAAAAGAAAAATTCTTCCTCCCAATCGTTATTAAAATGATAAGTTTTACTTTTCTTCGCCGCACTCATTTTGGACTATTTATTAATAAACTTTGTATCGATGTATCGCCTTCAAGTTACAACTCAGACTGACTCTTATTCCTGCAGGCGCAACACTTATATCGGCGCGAACGAAGTCTCGAATGTTCCCGTCAAACACGCCGCCCGAAGTTTCTAGAAAAATCGGCGGGAATCAAAAACGCGGCTTTTCTTTGACAAGTACCGCGCGTTTCCTTTAATAAAGCCGCCTTTTGCCGCTAGCAGGGGTTATTACGATAAAAGAAAGTGATGAGGGGGTTATTCTGGCCTAATTGTGGATCGAATAAATTTTAGTAGTTTATTCATTACATTTTGTTTTAGTTACCTAAAACAAAATCTGTGAATAGTTCTATATCGGAATTTTTTTCTCGAGATCGACTCAAAAAGCACTCGCGATCGACCGTTTGAGCACCCCTGGCCTAGGGCCTCTGTTTCATTTTCTTTTAAAAATGTCAGATGTAAGTTTACAAATAATTTGTCGCAGGACTTTTCCCATAAACACAGTCGTGAAAGTTTAGAGTTACTGTATAAGCAAACTTATTTATCAGTTTCTTGTTACTAAAATAGATTGCAAGTTTAATTAAAACCTAAAAAAAGAACTATGCGAAGATAGATTTCAGCCAACAACTTGACAAAAAGAACCGGAGAGTACTTTCCCTTTTTTTTAATTGAGTATTGATACAATTTATTTAACAATTGATTGAAAAATCGAACTTTCACCGAAATAATTACAATTACAAGTTACTAAAAATATGATTAACATTTTTGTTGCTTCAGTTTTTTTATAACTAGGTATTGTCAGCTTTCATTTATTCAGTAGCAATGTGTACTGCTGACCTATTTTTTTATATTAGCGTATACCATATTTAAGTTGTATTCAAATTAGTGTTTTATATCGAGATGGGTGATTTCTTGAGTTAGAGTCAACGCCTCGCATTCTTCACTAAAAAAATGTATTTATTTAAAAGTTTTTTTTACATCATTCGACAACAGGGATTACCACAACTCCGTAGACTGCTAGTTTAATGTGGATCGAAAGGTCTTGATTTCCAAAGACCCGCTTCCATAACTCCCAAAATCCTCTAGATCAGAGTTTCCCAACCTTTTCTAGACCACCGTCCCCTTTACAAGAAAAAAAAATCCAACAACAATCCCTTCTTCCATAATAACACAGGCCAACGATGAAAAAACTTTTTTAATAATTTTACCTGATTCCTGTGTTTTTTCGGTGTGCCTAGTCCGAAAATAATAATAAAAAAGTCGCATCACCCACCAATTTTTCACATTTTAATATTCAAAATGTGAAAAGTTTATTTTTTACCATTCGAATGTTATTAGGTTGGCAATCAAATCAGAATTTTATAAGGTTGGCAGTAAAATCAAATGTTATTAAATTTTGGATTGTTGTAGCTTCTACTTGATGGAAATTCATTATAAATATATAATAAAAGACTGTTTTTAGTCAATTTCCACCTTATGGTGCCACAATTTTGTGGCACCATAAGGATGTGGGGAGACTTCGGGCCGATGTTCAGGCAGATTTATCTAAGATGAAGGCTTGGTGTGATGATAACAAACTGTCCTTCAATATAGCCAAGACAAGGATTCTGAGCTTTAGATGCAATATAGAGAATGTTAATATTGAGAATGAGATCATCTCTTCAGCTGATAAGAATTCATTTCTCGGTCTAATAATTGACTCATCGCTGCGGTTTGAGGATCACATTGGCAACATCTGCAGCAAAATTTCTTCAGGCTGCTATGCCCTTAGGGTTATTGCAAGTAGCCTGGGGCTGAATGTAGCTAGAACCTCTTATTTTTCACTAGTTCAGGTTCATTTGAGGTATGGGATCTGTTTCTGGCTTGCTGCTGCTCCCGAGTTCACTTTAGTTCTGTTTTTGTATTGCAAAAGAGAGCTATCAGATATATTTCGGGAGCTGGGTTGCGAGAGTCATGTCGACCATTGTTTCCGAGGTTAGGGATTCTTACTCTTTGTGCCCTATTTATCCTGGAAACTGCTATCATGATCTTTAAAAAACATCGTCTTGAGGCAATGCCAGTCAGCCGGCACGGCACTACGCGAGCGTTCGTCCTGCCATTGCCGGCCCCGAAAACGGAGCTGATCAAATCTGCAATTGTTTATAATGGCAAAAAAATATATAATCATCTGCCTCTCAAATTGAGAGGATTGAATTGCGAGAGAGTCTTTAGACGAAAGACTAGGGCCCTACTTATAAAAAAGGCGTACTATGTACTTGAGGAATTCTACAATGATAGACTGGAATAAGCATATAACAGTAGTTGAGTGGTTGGCATTTGGGTTGACATATGTGTAATTTTTATTTCTTTTATTTTGTATTTACTGCATTGACTACTAATCTTGATCTGTTTCCTTATTTTCTCTTTCTTTGAATTTGTGTTTATTAATATAATAATAATTTAAGTTAAGCTTGCTTTGTCAACAAATACGTTGTATTTTAGGACAATAAAGCATATTTCTATTCTATTCTATTCTATTAACTGGAAGAAAACAAACAGCTGTGACATTTATCGGAACTGCTAACCTAATAACATTTGAATATATAATAAAAGACTGTTTTTAGTCAATTTCCACTGGTTTATTTAAATTGCGATGACGCGTTTCGCTGTCGATGCAGCTTCTTCAGATCTACATTTTACACTGTCAAGTTAGGTTTAATATTCACAGTTTTATATAATTTCTTAATTATAATATTACACCTAATTAAATTACATTGATAGTATTGGGAAATCCACACAGATTTGGAGTTAGGAGAATAAATTCAATAATGGTGAATTGCTTAAATCTACCTGGTCGTTGAGTAAAGTACCTGTAGTCCTTAATCGATTTATTTGCATAATCTCTAAAAGGTTTAGTTTTAAACATTTTTGTTGGGTGTGTAAAATTTTGAAATTCTTGTTAAATGTGTGATTTTCTGTTAATACTCGTAGATGATTAGCATATGTTGAATTAAATTTTCTATCGATTAAACTTTTTTCGTGTTCTGTAATTCTTTGTCTAAATGTACGTCCAGTTTGTCCGATGTATGTTTTAGGACATGATCCACATGTTAATTGATAAACCCCTGATTTATTGTCTTTATTGATTTGTGGTTTGTAGTTTTTAAGGTATTTCCCTATAGTATTGTTAGTCTTGTACGCTATGTTGATATTTTTTTGATTTAACAATTTCCCCAGTTTTTCCGTTGGTTTGCCGAAATAAGTTAAGCATTTAAAAGTGGTATTTCTGTCCTTAAAACGTGGGGATATTTCTGAGATAGCCTTGTTTTCTAAGTTTTTTTTCTTAACGATACTATTGATTAAAGTAACCGAATAACCGTTGTTAACGGCTACTTGTTTTATGTAGTTTAATTCTTTAGTAAAATTTTCTTCTGATAAGGGGATATTAGTTAGTCTATGTGTAAAACTATGATAAGCGGCAAGTTTATGATGGTTAGGGTGGTGAGAACTATTGTGAATTGTGGTATCTGTATGACAAGGTTTGTGATATATTGCAAATTCATGTTTTTTCCTGCTTTACTTCCCTGTCCCTTCGACTTCTTCTTCCATTGTAAAACTGATATTTCTATGTAAAGAATTAATATACTGTAAAAAGTGAGTTATTAAAAAAGAATTCATATCTAACACTAACAACATCAACCAAGACTTAAGGACAATAAAAACAATTCAGAGTAAAGCAAAACAAAATGATGTAATCTTTACCAAAGCAGACAAAGGTAACACAGTAATAGCAATAGACAAAATCGACTATATTAATAAAACGTTAGATTTTTTCAAAACAGGAAAGTACGAAATTTTAAATAAAGATCCAACAAATATTTTTCAAAAAGAAATAAAACAACAAATTGAACAGGCTAAAAGTATCATTCACGATAAAGATAAAATTAAATTGATAAATATGAATCCCCAAATCCCACAACTTTATTCACTCATAAAACTACACAAACTTGACCACCCAATCAGACCAGTTGTTTCCTACATGTCTGCTCCAGCATATAAGACGTCATCCTTTTTAATTGATTTAATCAAATATCATACCAAATTTGAACCTAAATATAGTATCAAAAACTCATACGAACTCGTGAATAAAGTTAAGAATATAACAATTCCAGATAATTCTAAGTTAGTCTCTTTCGATGTCAAAAACTTATTTCCAAGTGTTCCTCCAGACGAAACAATAATTTTAATAGAGAACCTATTAACAAAAAACAAAGTAAATGAAGTTATAAAAATGGACATAATTAATTTATTAAGAACTTGCCTAAGACAAAATTATTTTTCATTTAACAATACATTCTACGATAGTAAGGAAGGGTTAATTATGGGGAGTCCATTACTTGCTGAAATTTTCATGGACAGTATTGAAACAATGATATTTAACAACCATAACAACAATAGTAGTAATTGCCTATACTGGTATCGATACGTAGACGATATAATTGTATGCTTTACAGGTACGGACAGACAATTAACTCACTTTTTACAGTATATTAATTCTTTACATAGAAATATCAGTTTTACAATGGAAGAAGAAGTCGAAGGGAAAATCAATTTCCTAGACTTAACAATCAGTAAAGCCAGGAAAAAACATGAATTTGCAATATATCACAAACCTTGTCATACAGATACCACAATTCACAATAGTTCTCACCATCCTAACCATCATAAACTTGCCGCTTATCATAGTTTTATACATAGACTAACTAATATCCCCTTATCAGAAGAAAATTTTACTAAAGAATTAAACTACATAAAACAAGTAGCCGTTAACAACGGTTATTCGGTTACTTTAATCAATAGTATCGTTAAGAAAAAACTTAGAAACAAGGCTATCTCAGAAATATCCCCACGTTTTAAGGACAGAAATACCACTTTTAAATGCTTAAACTATTTCGGCAAACCAACGGAAAAACTGGGGAAATTGTTAAATCAAAAAAATATCAACATAGCGTACAAGACTAACAATACTATAGGGAAATACCTTAAAAACTACAAACCACAAATCAATAAAGACAATAAATCAGGGGTTTATCAATTAACATGTGGATCATGTCCTAAAACATACATCGGACAAACTGGACGTACATTTAGACAAAGAATTACAGAACACGAAAAAAGTTTCATCCATAGAAAATCTAATTCAACATATGCTAATCATCTATTAACAGAAAATCACACATTTAACATGAATTTCAAAATTTTACACACCCAACAAAAAGGTTTAAAACTAAACCTTTTAGAGACTATGCAAATAAATCGATTAAGGGCTACAGGTACTTTACTCAACGACCAGGTAGATTTAAGCAATTCACCATTATTGAATTTATTCTCTTAACTCCAAATCTGTGTGGATTTTCCAATACTATCAATGTAATTTAATTAGGTGTAATATTATAATTAAGAAATTATATAAAACTGTGAATATTAAACCTAACTTGACAGTGTAAAATGTAGATCTGAAGAAGCTGCATCGACAGCGAAACACGTCATCGCAATTTAAATAAACCAGTGGAAATTGACTAAAAACAGTCTTTTATTATATATTCAAATGTTATTAGGTTAGCAGTTCCGATAAATGTCACAGCTGTTTGTTTTCTTCCAGTTAATAGAATAGAATAGAAATATGCTTTATTGTCCTAAAATACAACGTATTTGTTGACAAAGCAAGCTTAACTTAAAATTATTATTATATTAATAAACACAAATTCAAAGAAAGAGAAAATAAGGAAACAGATCAAGATTAGTAGTCAATGCAGTAAATACAAAATAAAAGAAATAAAAATTACACATATGTTAACCCAAATGCCAACCACTCAACTACTGTTATATGCTTATTCCAGTCTATCATTGTAGAATTCCTGAAGTACATAGTACGCCTTTTTTATAAGTAGGGCCCTAGTCTTTCGTCTAAAGACTCTCTCGCAATTCAATCCTCTCAATTTGAGAGGCAGATGATTATATATTTTTTTGCCATTATAAACAATTGCAGATTTGATCAGCTCCGGCTGACTGGCATTGCCTCAAGACGATGTTTTTTTAAAGATCATGATAGCAGTTTCCAGGATAAATAGGGCACAAAGAGTAAGAATTCCTAACCTCGGAAACAATGGTCGACATGACTCGCAACCCAGCTCCCGAAATATATCTGATAGCTCTCTTTTGCAATACAAAAACAGAACTAAAGTGAACTCGGGAGCAGCAAGCCCAGAAACAGACCCCATACCTCAAATGAGCCTGAACTAGTAAAAAATAAGAGGGTCTATCTACATTCAGCCCCAGGCTACTTGCAATAACCCTAAGGGCATAGCAGCCTGAAGAAATTTTGCTGCAGATGTTGCCAATGTGATCCTCAAACCGCAGCGATGAGTCAATTATTAGACCGAGAAATGAATTCTTATCAGCTGAAGAGATGATCTCATTCTCAATATTAACATTCTCTATATTGCATCTAAAGCTCAGAATCCTTGTCTTGGCTATATTGAAGGACAGTTTGTTATCATCACACCAAGCCTTCATCTTAGATAAATCTGCCTGAACATCGGCCCGAAGTCTCCCCACAACCTTATTGTGCCACAAAATTGTGGTGTCATCAGCAAAGATGGTAAATCTGCCAGCCACTGTCAAACGGGGCAGGTCATTAACATATATCAAAAACAATAGTGGTCCAAGTACAGAGCCTTGAGGGATACCCACACTGATCTCAACCCCCTCCGAGCACTGATCCTTGAAAGTCACTCCCTGGACTCGGCCCGACAAATACGACCGAAACCAATCCCGAGCTAACCCCCTGAACTCATAAATGTCCAGCTTTGACAGCAAGCTCCCATGATCAACACAATCGAAAGCTTTTGTCAAATCACAAAACCCCGCCGCAACATGTTCACCAGAATTCAATTTGAGATAAAGTCGTTCAAGCAGATTAAAAATTGCATCGTTCGTGCTCCTCGAGGCTCGGAACCCGAATTGCTGCGCACTAAGAAGGTCATGTTTGTTCAAAAAATCAACCATTCTCTTCCCGACCAACCTCTCCACCACTTTCGCCAATGTCGGGAGTAAAGAAATGGGTCTAAAATTTGAAGGGATATTACAATCTCCACCTTTATGCAATGGCACAATTAGAGCCCTCTTCAAACATGCCGGAAAAGTACCACTGGAAAACGAGCAGTTAATTGCATCTGCCAGGGCCCCTACGGCTCTCTGCGGCATTGCCAGGAGGACCCTCAGAGAGACACCGTCCCAGCCAAAGGAATTCTTATTTCTCATTTCCCCTAAAACCTCACTTATTTCAATGGTGGAAGTTGGGGACAAGAAAAAGGTAACAGACACTGAGACATGACTGAGATATTTTATGGGATCCCCTGGATTAACGATTTTTGTTGATAAGTTATGTGCAATATTACAGTAGTAATCATTAATTTGACCGGCGTCAAGAGCGCAAGAAGAAACCGGTTCGATACCAGAGCCGCCTCTATGTTTATGAATGGTTTTCCAGGTTTATTTAACCTCGTATTGCTGTGTTTAACCCATGTGCTTTAATTCACACTCAAAGTATGGCTAATCGTAGTTGTAAAAACTCTCCCAACACTTTTTGTTATATATGTGGTGAGTTTGTAGTTAAAAAACATCACAGAAACATTATTGACTTTGTAAAGAAAGTATACTTTGCATATTTTGGTGTAGAAATCGGTAATTAAGAAAAATGTTGGGCTCCTCACAAAGTATGTTATGTTTGTGTCGAGGATCTTAGGAAGTGGTATAAGAAAGAAAAGAAAGCTTTTAGATTTGCAGTACCCATCGTATGGAGAGAGCAAGAAAATCATTCAAATGATTGTTATTTTTGCAGCTTTGATGTTTTCTGGATATAACGCCAAAAATAAAAAAGTAATTGTCTATCCTAACTTTACTTCAGTTAATCGGCCGGTAGGACATGGACCGGGAATTCCTGTCCCTGAGCCACCTCAGTCTATTGATGACGTTTTACAGTCAAGTCCCGAATTTAATGAAAGTCGACCGGATGATGATGAATTTCAATGTTCTCTAGAAAATTTAAAACCACAGTTGTTTACACAAGCTGAGTTAAACGATTTAGTAAGAGATTTGGGTTTGACTAAGGAAAAAGCAAAATTGCTTGGTTCTAGGCTGAAAGAAAAACATTTATTGGAATCTGGAACATCTATTTACCATTATAGAACAAGAGATCAACAGTTTGCTCAGTTTTTCAAGCAGGAAGAGGATTTGGCTTACTGCCATGATATTGGTAGACTAATGAATGAATTTGGCATTGAGTACAAGAAGGAAGATTGGAGGCTTTTTATAGACTCATCAAAAACTAGTTTAAAAGGTGCTCTGTTACACAACGGAAATACTTATGCTTCACTGCCTGTTACTCATTCAGTCCATATGAAGGAAACTTACGAAAATCTTAACATGATTTTACAGAACATTAACTATCCAGCTGACGATTGGATGCTATGTGGAGATTTAAAAGTTGTCTCCATGATTCTTAGTCAACAAAAGGGATTTACAAAGTTTCCATGTTTTATATGTGAATGGGACAGCAGAGCAAGGGATCAACATTGTTCCAAGAAACAATGGCCCGTAAGAAAAACTTTAACACCTGGCGAGAAGAACATTTTGCATAAAACTTTAGTAGACCCAAAAAAGATTCTTCTACCACCACTACGCATCGAGTTAGGCTTAATGAAACAATTTGTGAAAGCCTTGCCTAAAGATGGTAAATGTTTTAAATATTTGTGTAAAAGATTTCCTCATTTATCACAAGCCAAACTGAAAGAAGGGGTTTTCGTTGGGCCTGATATTCGTAAAATGATGTTCGATTCCAACTTTGAAGCAAGGATGATTACAAAGGAAAAGGAGGCTTGGATATCGTTTTAAGAAGTTGTGACTAAGTTTTTTGGGCAATGTGAAAGACCCTAACTATGAACTTATCGCAGCTGATATGATAGACAAGCTCAAAAATCTGGGTTGTCTGATGAGCCTTAAAGTCCACTTCTTGCACAACCATCTTGACTTTTTTCCTAAAAAACTTAGGCGATGTGAGTGAAGAGCAGGAGGAACGATTCCATCAGGACCTAAAGGAGATGAAGAAACGGTACCAGGGACGGTGGAATATCAACATGATGGGTGATTACTGTTGGTCACTTCATAGAGAACAACAAAATGCATCACATCGGAGAAAAAACTATACAAGAAACTTCACAGAGAAAAGGAAATACAAAAAAATAAGCATTGCACATTGAAGTGAAATATGTTATCGTGAGTAAAAATTGTAGCCTAATCAAATAAAAGTACGGTTTAAGTTTTTATTTTTTATGTATCAAATTTTCCCTATTTTGAAATTTAATCGATGTCATATTGTGAGAGAACTGTGGGTGATATAAAAAAACTGATACCAAATACGGTTTCAGCACCCAAAAATACATAACACTTAGATGTATTGGTTTAAAAAGTTTTTACAAATACTTTTTTGTTGGCCTGTGTAATCAAGCAGTTGTCCTTATACCCGTCTTCAAGTTTTTAATTACAGTCTGTCAAGTAAGAACGTATCCGCAATAATTCATTTTTGGTAGATACGATTCAAGCGATTCAACAAGAAATCGGTAGAGGAACCTTTTTTAGTCGATTCCGAACTTTCTGCGAAATCACGTAAAATCTAAAATGAGTCATTTATTTGCTTGTCAGTTTGGGGCAGTTTTTCTTTGTTCCCATCCCAAGAGCCCCAAAATGACACATTCCTCGGCCGCTAAATATATTAAAAAGTCGGTGTCGTTTGTGAAGAAGTGATTAAATCATTTTAACAAGACGAAAAATGTCGACAACTTACCAAAACGTGACTCGATAGGCAAAGTCACTCCGAAAGTCGAAAAACGAGTCGTGTTTTTGTTTTCACGGGACCCGAAATTGACGTTGCGTTAAGGGGCGGCAAAATTAAGAAAATCTGGTTTGGACGTGTCGCATGAGACCATTCTACCAAATTTTCGTGGGTTCCGAAGAACGTTGAAAAAACCTTTCTTGGGTGAAAATCACGTCGCGAACCGGCTCGCTTAGGCCCACGATAAGATACTAGAGTGGACGTCATAATCACCGGATGCCAATTCAATTGAAAACGGTTGGTCCCCTTGTAAAGAGAAAGCTCAGAGGAAAGACTCTGACGACTTAAACTCAGTTGTCTTACGAGATTCGAGAAATTTGCAGAGTATACAGAAAATCTCGTCGACAGCTTGCCTCGAAGATGCCAGGCGATTATTGATGCAGGAGGTGATTAGACAACTTACCAAGGTAATTGCGCCGTTGTTACCACACCAAAGAATACATTGATTACAAAAATTGTTCTCGAAACATATTTTTTTCAAGAATACGAACGGTTACGTTCTTACTTGACACACTGTATTATCTATCCCTAGAGTTTGCTCACTAGGAGTAGATACGGTTTCTTTAATAGACAGCCAATAAATGTTAAGTATGTTTTACACTGAGCGTTTCAGTTCTGAGAAAATATGTGGATTGACTAGTTTCTCTATTCTTAATCGACTTGTATATGAGTGTATTTTGAAATGACATTCATTTCAAATTTCATCTTGGAGATGACTGGATGATGGTCGGATCCGCAATCCACATCTGTTCGTGCCTTCGTGAGCAGTACTTCCTTAATATCCCTCGTACGTACTCTGATGATTGATGAGTACATTTACAGCGACTCATAAGATAGGTATTAAATCATTTAACAATGTAGAAAGGTGCATTTAATAAAGGAAAAAATTATGTTTCGCAGGAACAAATTAATTAAATTAATTACAGCGAAATCGGCACGTAACCATCTCAGACGCACTCTGTTGAGCTTTTCCTCGAATTATGTTTAGAATGCATCATTTACCTAGTTCGAAACACCTATTTATATTTCTGGAGAATTCGTCCACGATTTTGCGGAGATGTTTATGCCGATTATTATTATTATTTACGGAAATTTGTCATCGTCGTTAAAATTCTTTATAATTTCTAGATATTTTCTAAGCTTATAATTAATATAAAATTACGCTTTTTTCCTGTTTTGTTGTTTCCTAGCTAAGAAACTTAAAAGAGCCCGCCTGAAATGAATAATATAGTGTTAACGATACGGAATTCCACATAGTTACACTACTGTCAGAAAGAGTAACACTACTGTCAGAAAGTATTTGCCCACCTAGAAATTTCAGTGTAACTGCCAAATTTTAATTCCTAATTAAACCCTTTTATTATATTAGGTAAATTGAATTGTTCTTAACAAATGTCCATCATAAAATTGTTTAGATAAGCATTTTTGGTGTAATCCCAAATTAAAAACCAATTAGAACAAATTTCAAATCATTTTGAGGCGATTTCTGAGAATTCCAGTTGTAGTAAGAACTCATTTCAAGTTTCTAAAGATTATGGAAATTCCTACTGATATTTTATGATAAAAACTATGCTATAAATACCATTGCCCTTTTGGAAATTAACCATTCGCAAACAGTACTTTGTCATTGATACAGGCTCAATTGTTTTGTGAAAATGTCAAAAACAAAAGAAGTTTCCGTTGAAAATCGGGCTCTGATGGACTAGATCGTAAAAAAAACTTTCTGCGGGACATGGAATTCTGAACCAAAAACGTTCAGGAAGGCCTCGAAAAACGACTGCCGCTGAAGACAGAGCTATAAAAATGTCCAGCAGACGTAATCGCCGCCTAACTGCACCAAAAATCACAGCACAAGTAAATCTGGAGCGGCCCATCCCCATCAGCGTGACAACCGTGAAGAACAGGTTAGCAGAAGGTGGACTACACGGGAGAGTTGCAGTGAGGAAACCACTTCTTAGGCAAGGGAATAAACGTAAATGATTAGAATGGGCCCGAGCACATGAAAATTGGAGATCAGAACAATGGAATTCCGTTCTTTGGAGCGACGAATCTAAATTCGAAATTTTCAGTTCAAATCGACGAGTTTATGTGCAGCAGTCGATTGGAGAGAGGATGTTGGAAGCCTGTCAGTTGCCTACAGCAAGACATGGTGGAGGTTCAGTAATGATTTGGGATTGTGTTGGCAACAGTAAAGTTGGAACAATCTTTAGGATAGAAGAAATCATGCAAAAAGAACAGTATCAAGAAATTTTACTAACTCAAATGCTTCCTTCTGGAAGAGGGAAATTTGACAACATGACGACTACCCTAAACATTCCGCTAAACAAATTAGGGAACTTTTGGACCAATGGAAATCCGGTAACGTCCTGGAAGTGATGATTTGGCCTCCACAATCACCCGACTTGAACCCCATCGAATTGCTGTGGGACCATTTGGAAAATTCAATCCAACATCAGAAAATCATCTGTGGGAACTTCTACAAGCAGAATGGGTTAAAATAACCTAAGAAACTACTGGACAGAATGCCGAAACTCTGTAAAGCGGTAATTAAAAACAAAGGAGGTAGATGAGAAAAATCCTGGAAAATCATGAATATTTTTCTGATTTTCTAGACTGTAAATAATGTGAAAATAAATAATAATTCATTAAAATTTAAAAAATATATTATCTGAGTTTTTGTTGTCTTGGGACTGAAATAACTAGGTGTAACTGTAGTGTATATCGGGACACTGCATTCCTCTGGCATCTTCACTCAAGTCGCTGGACGCTAACTTGAGAGAAAATATGCCTTGGCATGAACATAGAAAAGTGAGCTTCTCAAAAGCTGGGAATACTATTTCGGTTCAAAGCTCAAATTCGACCTACCCAGGAATATTGCTCCCATGTATAGAGCTCTGCTCCCAAACTTGCATTTGTTGGATTCTACTGTAAGTCAATAAGTTTTGAAAGCGGAAATGAAACAAGATGAATTAATGAGTCCAAATACTTTTTTCTTCTGTATAATCTTCCTTAAGCTCAATATATTTTTTCCAGCGATTTTTCAATTCATTTACCCCATCTCTGAAGTGGTTTTCCAGAAGACCTTCAAAATATCTATCTACGGATGCTATCACCTCATTTTGTTGAAAAACGCTTCCCATGTAGAAATCTTTTTCTACAAGTATTTTCATAGAAACTATTCGATAGATATACAAGTGAGTGTCGGGAAGTTTAGTTTGGGTAGGAGGAACAGCAGAAGAAAAATGTTATGAAATTTTGTAAACGTAAATAACTTGTACGTTTTGAACACATTTTTCCAAAAGCCAGAACATAGACGATGGACATGACAAAGCTCAGATAGTATAACAAGAAACGAAATTGATTATGTTTTATCAAATGACAAAAATATTTGAATCGAGGCGACAGTCCTGAACACGATAAGCACTGGCAGTGACCGTCGGATGCCTAGAGCAAAAATAAGAATAAATCTGAAGCAGGAGAGACATAGATTGATAACGCATCTAAGATAAAGACACCAAGATAAATAATAAAGCAAAACACAGACGAATATCGACAAGCACTGGAAAATCATATAAAACACATGAACTACGAAAGAGAACTAAACACAAATAACCAACAGCTTACTCATGACTACAAAACAAATAGCACCAAAGAGACACAAAAGACTATTAAGAAATAATCCTACAAATGACAGATTAGAATTTGCAGAAACAGACAAAAAAAAAATAAAGAAAAAGATCGAAAAGGCGAATTACAGACCCATTAGCCTGTTATCGGTACTATACAAAATACTCACTAGAATTATAACATATATATTAACGAACAAATTAGACAGTTATCAACTACGTGGACCATCTTCAAACAATTAGATTTCTAGTGGAAAAAGCAAATCAATATAAGATCACCTTGTGAATAGCAATAGTTGACTACGAGGAAGCTTTTGATTGGGTAGAGATATGAGCAGTCCTTAACGCCTTAAGTAACAGCAGAGTCGATGAAAGAAACACAACTCTTCTTGAATACGTATATAAAAATGCCACTTCACAAATAATGCTTGAAGAAAAAATAAATAAAACCAAAATTAAAAGAGGAATTAGGCAAGGAGACTCAATATTCCCAAAGTTGACTTATGTTCAAGTGGGAACATGGGCATTGATGTGGCTAATCTTTTTGCAAGTTACTTCGGCTCTGTTTACTCTGATGCGTTACTTGATTATCCAGCCTTACCCTCTACCAATATTCATAATATCTTCAAATTTAAGATTTGAATCTCTGAAATTTACGAGGGGCTCTCGAAATTGGATCACAGAAAGGGATCTGGTCCTGATGGTTTTACCTCCTGGATTACTAAAGGCATGTAGCTTCGTATTATCGCGACCATTATGCATGTTGTTTAACCGGTCATTGGAGGAGAGTTACTTTCCTGACTATTGGAAGACCAGTTTTGTCACCCCGGTATTCAAGTCAGGGGACAGTGCTGATATCGCAAAGTATAGGCCAATAAGTATTTTGAGTACTATTTCTTAATTATTTGAAAACCTAGTAACTAAAGTATTGGCATCTAACTTGGGACCATCTATAATAGATAAACAGTTTAGTTTTGAGAGAGGCAAGTCTGTTAAGTTGAACTTGATTTCCTCTACGGACTACCTGTCGAGAACCTTGGAGAGTGGATCTGAGGTACATTCCATCTATACCGATTTCTCTAAGGCCTTTGATAGAGTCAACCATGGTGTTCTTAAGAAGCTTAATAACCGTGGCATATCGGCTCCACTGTTGGGCTGGATTAGGAGTTATTTGTGTGACAGGGTTCAGATGGTTCGAGCTAATAATTTTAAGTCTGTCAACATTACTGTGCCCTCGCATGTGCCTCCCACATGGGGCCTCTGCTGTTTAACCTGTTTTTGAATGATGTGGCCGACTGCTTTCGGTCTTCCAGGTTCTTGCTCTTTGCTGATGATTTGAAGTTGTATACGGCGGTTGGATCGATTGAGGATTGTGTAGGATTGCAGTTTGATTTGGATAAACTTAGTGTCTGGTGTCAGTTAAACGGTATGGTTTTAAATACTCCTAAATGCTTCTCTATGTCTTTCTCGAGATCGCGCAATCCATTGTTTTTTTATTACAGCATAAATGGGACTTTTCTCGTGTCCGTGGTTAATGTTAGCGATCTGGGGGTTAAGTTTGATTCGGCACTGAGTTTTTATTCCTCATATAACCGAGGTAACGTCTAGTTCTCTGAGGATGCTTGAGTTCATTAGGCGTTGCTCTTCAGAATTTTCATCCATTACCTCTAGAAAAAAGCTGTACTGCTTGTTGGTTAGGCTTCTCTTGGAATATTGCTCATGTGTATGGAACCCACCTTTTGTTTGCCCTACTAGGAGCTTGGAGCTTGTTCAGAGTAAATTTCTACGTCATATTAATTTTAAATTCTTTAACAATGATTCTTTTAGTTATGACATCTATATTAAACTTGAATACCCTGTCTAACTGGAGAGTTCAACGAGATTTTGTAATGTTCTTTAAAATTCTAAATTCCATTGTAAATTGTCCAGAACTTTTATCTCAGATTAATTTGTATGCACCCTCTACACATACTAGATCTACGTTATCCTTTTTCAAACCTTATCATAAGACAACCTACGGAGCTAATACCTTCATGACAAGATCTATGGGCATTGTAAATAACTGCCCATCACTGGACTTGTTCTCCAGCTCCTTTTTAAGAGGCAGATCAGGGTTCTTTTCTGAATTTCTTAGTTTTAGCCTTTAGTAGTTTTAAGTGTCATTTATAGATGTAAACTATTGTATTTCGTCTTTATGAGTTAATGGGCCTGTCCCGTAAATAAATAAATAAAGGAATAATAATGGACGGTGAACGATTAAATCACTTAAGGTTCGCAGATGATATCACTCTGATCGCCAATACAAAAGAAGAATTACAAGAAATGCTGAAGAAATTACATAACAAGTCTCGAGAAATAGCTCTAAAAATAAACTTTATCAAAACCAAATATTTGAACAACGAAAGTGAAGATAACAGCCAGGAACTATTAATAGAAGGTGAAAGAATGGGAAAGGTTATAGCCTCACGTTTGCTGCGTTATTTTGTAACGTCTCTTTTGCGGCGCTATTTTACCCCTTATGTATAACTTAATTTTGAGAATGGATTGAGTGGATATTAATATTGATAGAGGACAGAACTAAGCTATCAGCTAGCTCGTTTTTTTTCTGGTAGAGAACATGGATAAGAGATAATTTTTTGTACGTCTTTTGAAAATAGTCTCTATAGTTATTTAAAACTTGGTTGTACCGTTTTTGGGCACCATTCATTTTAGAATAAAAAGAATTTAAGTTCAGCTCCAAAGATGAAAAAAAACTGAAGAGTTATTTAGTTGTTGAAAAAAAAATTGAGTTGGGTACAACCGTTGCGTCCTGAAAAAAAGAGCAGGAATTTAGTGAGACACTACACATTTAAATAAAGAAGGGTACATTAACAAAATAAAAATCCCTACTTTAATTACACTGCTAAATAAATAACCTTGTATACTATGTGAGTGCACACTGTTGCATATAGTCTCTAAGTTGGAATTATTAAGGTCTTATCGTATGGCTTTAAAAAACACGAAATAAAAGTTTGAGAAATCTTCTTCGCGGATTACACATGTTACATATGTTACGTAGTTGTTGGAAACACACGTTGCAGACAGGAAGTGAGATATTTAAACTGGTGTGCTTGGCTTGGCTTCTCCTCGTGGGTTTTCCATAAACTACTTGGCCCCTACTGGTGAGATTCTCATCAAAATATTGTCTCAGCCATTACTCTCCTGTTTTCATTTGAGTAGCTAATCACTTTTTGACTCGAAATGCCTTAGGATAAGTAGAATATTTTAAGATCGGAAAAAGGCATTAAGCTTGAGATCTAGAAACGACACCCGCTTGCTGATAAAAAAAAAGGCCGTTACTGCACTACGGCATGACGGAAAAAAGCCTACTCCGGCATGCTGGAGGAAAAGGCCATTACGGCACACTGGCGGAAAAAGCCCTTAAAAATTTCATATGGCCGTTTAAATATCTTTTGCCCCTTCTTCAAAGTGAAGTCTTTAAAAAGGCTCACTTCCGGGACGCAAAATCAATGCAAACTATATAAATTAGGTCAGCAACATGTTATACTCGGTTGAGTTACACTATTTAAAAATTGAAATCACTGTTTTAAGTTACACTGCTCAGAAATTGAAATCCCTGCCTAATCAAATATAAAAATGCAATAAAAAATAAATTATAGAAAGAAAAATAGTGTCGTAACATGATCTTAAAATGTAAGAAAGAATAAATGCTACGAAAGAAAAGCATAATAAATAAACTCCAGGTAACCCAAAGAGCAATGGAGAGGAGAATGCTCAGTATTTGACTCCAAGATCGTATACCTAATATCGAGATTCGAAGAAGATCAAAAGTGACCAATGTGATACAACGAGTATTTATATTAAGATACAGTTGGGCGGAGTACATCGCAAGAATGAATGCTAACAGATAGACACGCCATATAGTTGAATGGAGGCCTAGAGAACACAAAAGATGCAGAGGTAGACCACAGACAAGATGGACGGACGACATAAAAAGATTAGCAGGACACGATTGGATGCAAAAAGCAAACAACAAAGCTAATTGGAGACAACTTGTGGAGGCTAACATACGACTTTCGATGGATGTAGCCTGCGAGCTCCCAGAGCGGTGCATGCTATTAATACACGTCGCGATAATACATCACATCCGTATAATGTTCAGCTTGTGATTATTCGCACGACACTTTTCAAACAGTGTTTTATATCGAGAACACCATCCCTTTGGAAAGTGTTTCCCACCAAGTACAACTTACAGCGATTCATGATAAACGGAATCGCTTTTTCCGCATACGCGTCGCTCCTTTAAGGATTTCCCTGTAGCACGCGTGCTGCGCCCATAAAAAAATTTATTACAATTAAAGATATTTATTTTTTGATGAATGATTTAAACCTAATATTTGTAAGGTCATATTTAAACCTCACCTACACCTATTAATACAATAATACACACCTAATTCATAGAAAGCTTGTCTATTTTTGTGCAATGGAATGTGTTGCAAATTATTAAACTGTTGGAGAAAATTGTAGAATATTGAAATTTGTTGTGTAACGTAAAGTATATGTTAAACCAAAAAATTTTTGAAAAATTTCCAAAATTCTGTTTTCTTAGGAAAGCCTTGTTTTGCTGCCTCTCATACGCGGAAGATGATAGGTTGCAGATTAAAACATCTTTCTCTCTATCCAGCGTTTATTGACTATGATTAGACATGTCTTTTCTTCATTTTTCTACATGTTTCAGTCCTGTGTTCCATCCCTTCCCAGCTTCTTTCCTAATGTCGTCATACGTGCCGCTCCTGGAGCGTTTTAGGGACTTCCCTGCAGCTCGTGTGCTAGACCCATAAAAAAAATATATATATTTTAGTGCGGGTCGTTGTATAGTAAATCCCAAGATATAAGATCCTACCTTTTCGCTTTTTCAATGGGGCAATAAACGACGATTTTATTAAAGGCTTAACTTAACAACAATGCCTCGAATGTCATCGCTCAACTTTTATTAATGAATCACTATCAGAAAAGACTGTTTACAATTGGTTTGCTGAATTTCGTCATGGTGGTCAGTTGTTATTCCAAAAAACATCGATGCTGTAACCAGCATGATGGAAGAGGATCGGCATATGACTTACCATGAAATAGAGGCATTCTTAGGCATGTCGAAGACTGCAGTACTTTCGATTTTACATGAACATTTAGCTGTTAGAAAGATCTGTTTCTGGTGGATTCCTTATAATTTAACCGAAACTGAAAAACAAGCTCGTGTCAATTGGTGTAAGCAAATGCTCAAAAAATTCGACCGAGGACATGCAAAATCTTTATACAACATCGTAACAGCAGACAAAACTTGGATATATCTCTCTCTCCTTTTTCTCAGTTTTTTGACTTGATGGTCATAGTGTTCTTTGTTTGTTGATTTTTTGATATCCTATTTTCACTCTTTTCCCATTTTTTCTCTCGTTCTCTGCTATATGCTTCAATTTCTTTTGAATTTCCCGTTAATTTTTTGTTAAATCGTTGTTTATGTAAACTCTTTTTCAGTTTGTTTTTTTTTTCATCACAGCTTCTTTATCTCCCGTGTTTCCAAATTCTATCTTGTATACAGTCGCTCCTATTTTTATCACGTCTTTAATCTGTACTTTTGTGTCCATACTCCTCTCGGTAAAATGTTCTGCATCCATTTTCAGATCTGGTTGGCAATTCGCTTCAAATCTCATTCCCAATATTACAATATTATTCCTTACGTTGTCTTTTTCCAGCCTACTCATCTTCAAATCCATGTTTTCTCTAATTATCTTATTTTCTTCTTTTAATACTTCATTCTCCTTTGTTAGTTCCTTGAACTCTTGTTGGTATCTCTTCTGATTTGGTTTTATTTCCTTTATATCTGACATTACCTCTCTGATCATTTTTTTTATCAAATTGTCTATCTTATTTACTCTTTCGTTGTTCTCTTTCTGTACTGTTTACTCTTCTTGAATAATTCCATTGGCTCGTCTTTTTCTTCGACTCTTCCTCTTTTCGAGTCTCCTGATGTATAATCATCGCTATCCATTGTACTTTCTGTTATAAAAACTTTACGTGTGTTCCTTGTATATTGCATTTTCAAACACAGGGAAAAAAGAAAAAACACTGTTGTTTACACTTCTTATTCTCCGTTCTCCGGTGGTTCGCTCACCTTGTACGCAGTAAAACGTTCAAGGTCGTCGCTTATCGTTTCGTTAGCTTCATACAATTTCACAGAAATATTCTCATAAACCTCTAAATTTTTTTTATTGTCTTAATTCTAACACTACACTCGTATTTCTAGTCCTTCTCGTTTGCAATCGACAAAATAATTAAATAAATCGAGACACTACCGTAATAATGCTCGTTAAACGAGTTGATTATTGCCGGGCGTTCGATTCACATGCACACACTTCGCGATCGGAAACTCAACTACTAAAGAAAAAAAAAGAAGAAAAAAAATCTTATGAGAAACAATAAAATGATTTATACCAAAAAAAATTTGTCTTTCATTGTTTTTGTAAAAACTTAAAAGGTAGCCTTCGTATCTGTTGGTATGAGTATTTGTGTTATTTTTCCTTTGCACTATACAAGTATATCTTGAGTTGTCCGACACCTTTTATTATTAATCATATAGGTAGTTGATTAAACGTATATTATCCCTAACAATATAAAATTTATACGGGATTATTCATAATTTTGCTTCTGAAAACAGTAATGAACACGAACCATATAAATAAAACAATAAGTTTACTTGTTATTGTTATGATATGTTAATAATATCTCATTTATTCTTCTTAGATTAATAGTTTCATTTTCAACCTAGATAGGAAGATATGTTTTTTTTATAAATCTAATGAGGTATCATCACAGATTTATATATACAGTAATTATTGTGTTTAAGATTCATGTTAACGATAACGTAAGTGCCGTATAGAAATTGGAAAGAGTGAAAGTTTGTGCTTGTATAAATTAATATGATAGTTGTTTACGTGCCAAGTCCGGAAAATGGTATTTTGCAGTAAGCCAGTAGACAAGTTTCAAGACGAGGCTGTACGCGGAGCCCTGGAATTTTACAAGCCGTGCTAGAATTGTACGTCTCTAAAAAAGTAAATACCTACATGGAGTATGAAATGGCAACACCTAGCAAGTGAAACAGTTTGGGAAATTTAGTTTGTGTTATATTCTTGTACGAATATGTTTGCTCATATAGTATACGAGAATAATCAAAATTTTGTTTTTCACTCTTTCAAAGTTTTTTCTTTTTTTGAGTTTCTGTACCGTCTGACGTCTTCTCTGATCATTTTCTTTAATTTTTTTTGTCTATTTCTACCAATTCTAATCTGCCATTTGTAAGATCATTTCTTAATAGTCTTCTCAGTTTCATTAGATTTTGTGACTCTTTTCTTAATTTTTGTGTTTTTTTTTCTTTTTTGGATGTTGCTATTTGTTTTGTTGTCATGAAAAGTCTGTTGATTATTTGTGCGTTTAGTTCATCAAGTTCTGTTTGGTAGTTTATGTGTTTTATATGGTTTTTCAGTGCTTGTCGATATTCGTCTGTGTTTGCTTTATTTCTGTTGGTGTCTTTATCTTTGTCTGCGTTATCAATCTACGTCTCCTCTCTTTAGATTTGTTCTTATTTTTGCTCTAAGCATCCGATGGTCACTGCCAATGCCAATAGTGTTCAGGACTGTCGTGTCGAGTCCAATATTCTTGTCATTTGATAAAATATAATCAATTTCGTTTCCTGTTATACCATCTTGGTTTTGCCACGTCCATCGTCTATGTCCTGGCTTTTGGAAAAATGTGTTTGTGACGTACAAGTTATTTTCGTTTACAGATTTTGATAACATTTCTCCCGTGCTGTTCCTCGTACCCCAAACCAAACTTCCCGACACTCTTCGCAGTTTGTATTCGCTGGTTTACCTATTTTGGCGTTAAAGTCGCCCATTATTATGATATATCTTGTTTTATGGTGTAGCAATGCTTTGTTTATATCTTCGTAGAATGGCTTTGAACTGAAAAACATTTTCTGTTATTCTTTTATGTATAAGTAGACCGACTCCTCCAATTTTCTTACTTTCATTGCCTCTGTAGGAAAATTTATACACTGTTTAGGGTGCTACAGGATTCCTTACTTTTTACTTATGTTTTTTAGTTCTTTTTCCAATTCCATCATTTTTTCTTCGGGTCCTAAGTTTCTTGTGTTGTAAGTTGCTATGTACCATTCTATTCTTTTGGGTTACCTATATGCTGTGGGTGTACGACTATGTTTTACTTTCAAATTTTTGTCCCCCCCCCCCAGAATCCACGGGATTGACTGTAAGAGCAGTGCAAGATTCTGAGTTTCGTTCACTCGCCTGGGGTACTGTGTTTTGGAAATTCAATATGAAATATATATATATATATATATATATATATATATATATATATATATATATATATATATATATACATACATATATATATATATATATATATATATATATATATATATATATATATATATATACATATATATATATATATATATATATATATATATATATATATATATACATATATAAATTGTACAATAGAGATTTTCACGGATGATGGAATGTAATACATTAAAATTCCGGGTTTCAATACGTTCGTCTAACAATGAATTTGCATGACTTGTCGCCAAAGGTCATTTGACATTTTCAAATGCTCTTGCTGCTGTGATCTTGCTGCTGCTGCCGCTCGAAGCTAACTCTTAGGACTTGAAAATGCCAAATGAGATTTTGGCGAAACGTCGTGCAAATTCAAGCTAAGAGTTAGCTTCGAGCGGCAACAGCAGCAAGATCAGAGCATCAAGTAGCAGCAGCAGCAAGAGCACTTGAAGCGTCATGCAAATTCATTGTTAGACGAACGGATTGAAACCCGGAATTTTAATCTGACACACCTTCAAACGATACGTGTCAAAATTTCATGACATTTCGACAATTAGTTTACAAGTTACAGTGGTTTTAGTGACGCTACTTTTGATATGTTCAAAATAATAAAAAAATCGAATTTTGTGTGTTGATCAAACACTGTTTTTTGATGGGAAAAAATACCGTTCAAGCAAAGCAATGGCTTGATAAGTGTAACTGTCACTCTGCTCCTGGAAAATCAGTCATCGTTGACTGGTATGCTGAATTTAAACGGGGTCGTACAGACCGGAAAACATCATAAAATCCACAAAATTGTTTCGGATGTGAAAGTGAAATTGCGTAAGAAAGCTGACACAAAAGAACGTGTTGATCATAATTTGCATGAACATTTGGGCATGAGAAAGCTCTGTTCGAAAGGGGTACCGCGTTTGCTCACAGCAGACCAAAAACAACAACGTGTTGATGACCCTGAGCGCTATTTAGACCTGTTTAAGCGCAATAAAAAGGATTTTTTCATGCGATATGTGACAATGGATGAAACATGGATCCATCACTACACACCGGAATCAAATCGGCAGTCAACTGAATGGCCAGCAGCCGGTGAAAGCCGCCCGAACTGACCAAAGACACAACAGTCAGCTGGGAAGGTTTTTACCTTTGCATTTTGGGATGCGTGTGGAATAATTTTCATCTAGAAGGGAAAAACCATCAATAGCGAATATTATATAAAGTTGTTGGTGCGTTTAAAGGCAGAAATCGCAAAGAAACGTCCCCAAATGAACAGGAAAAAAGTTACTATTATCTATTCGCAGAGCTTAAAAAAAATGCTCATGGAAAACTGAGGCCTATTTTGAAAGCAAAGATAAATCCTTCTACAAGAAATGTGTAGAAATGTTAGAGAAGCGTTTGGACTGATTGTATCGCTCTTGAAGAAGACTATTTGATGAATAAAGGCGAATTTTGCAAAAAAAAATCTGTTTTAAGTAGCTAGACCAAAAATTTTCCAGCCTACGTTTATATAACCAATATATTGCTAATCCCGTCCAAATTCTAAGCGAGCGAGTTTGCACATTTCGGACAATCGAAAATGCATTATAAACAATGTCTTTTTTTATATTGTAAATACATACTAATGTTTCTTTAGGAATTTATTTCGCTAATTCAATATTAATATAAGTATTTATTCTGAAAAAAAACCACTGTTGAAAAACTTGTTGATGATTTGATAATTAATCTATCGATTATTAAATTTGTAAAAACAAAAAAATACTTATCAATTCTATTTATAATTAAATTATTATTGTCCTGTTACTAACACGTCATACATTGTTATGTCATTTGCCTTGCTTAGAATGCAGCATTTATCCGTTGCTTCGCTCACTTGAATTTGAGACCATGACGATATTGGCATACTACACATCTGTCGATGCAAATTGTATTTAAGTAACTTTAACGTTCTCAGTTATAGAAAACGATCCACTTCATTTCGTTTCGCTTACAATGGCGCGATACCTCTTCGAGATTAGAACACTGAATGAGCTCGAAGAAGCACAACTCAAATATTTATACCTAACCGTGTGATGTAGACTGAAACCCGAGTCCCTATTAATGTTGTCAACCCTAAATTGAGACAGGTGCACAATGATTCATTTTACCGGATGTACAAGTATGAAATGCGGATTTTTTTTCTAAAAAAACATGTTAAATTCGGAAGAATGATAAGAAGTGCTTTATTCAAAGTATGCTCCATCGCTTGTTATATACGAGGCATGTTTTTTAAGTAAGTACCGTTTTGGAATTAAAAAAAGACGTGCAAAGATATCGCTATAATTTTATTTTTACATGAAAGTCTGTACCTTAATCTACTTTTCTACATAATTTCCGTGAATATTGAGGCACTTGTCATAACGTGGCACCAGTTTTTGAATACCCTCCTCATAAAATTCTGCCGCCTGACTTGTTAACCACTGTATCACAAATGTTTTGACTTCGTTATCGTCTTGAGGACGCTGACCACCCAGGTGCTTCTTCAAGTGCAGGAACAAATGGTAGTCGCTGGGCGCCAGATCAGGGCTGTATGGAGGATGATCTAGAGTTTCCCATTTAAAAGAATTGATGAGATCTTTGGTCCGATTAGCCACATGTGGACGGGCATTGTCATGCAGCAAAACGATACCCTTACTCAACTTGCCACGTCTTTTGTTCTGGATTGCACGACGCAGATTGTTCAATGTCTCACAATAAGACGCTGCATTGATTGTCTCATTACGAGGCAGAAACTCCACTAGCAATACTCCTTTTCTGTCCCAAAAAACTGTGCACATGATTTTGCGGGCAGAAATTGTTTGCTTAAACTTCACTTTTTTGGGTAATGATGAATGTCGCCATTCCATGGATTGTTGTTTCGATTCTGGTGTGACGTAGGCCACCCATGTTTCGTCACCAGTGACAATTTGGTCTAAAAAATGTTCACCTTCATTGTGGTACCGCTCAAGGAAAGTCAATGCACTGCCTAAACGTTGGGTTTTGTGCAAATCCGTCAACATTTTTGGAACCCAACGTGAATACAATTTCCGGTAATTCAAGTTCTCGGTCACAATGCGATACAAAACACTACGAGAATATTGAGGAAAGCAGTCGCACAATGATGAAATTGTAAAGCGTATGTTTTCTCTCACCTTTTCGTCCACTTTCTGCAACAAATCTTCATTAACGACCGAAGGACGCCCACTCCGTTCTTCATCATGCACATTTGTGCGGCCATCTTTAAATGCTCTCACCCATTTCCTTACCATTCCATCACTCATAATGTTTTGTCCGTAAACTTCACAGATCTCACGATGAATATCGATCGGTTTTACGCCTTTAGCACTAAGAAATCGTATAACAGCCCGTACTTCACAATCGGCGGGACTCACGATTGTCGGAGGCATCTTAAACACTCAGTAAACAACGTATACAATGAAGAATCAGACTTTAATGGCGTCAGTGCGTAGACATGAGATGTAGGTTACCAGCGCGCATGCGCGGAACGCCGACCGTATCGCTGCGGCGGCGGAATCGCAAAACGGTACTTACTTAAAAAACATGCCTCGTATTTTTCCCATCTTTCGGGCAATTTGTGAATACTACGCCAGTAAAGATCTACCCCTTTTGCTGCGAACCATTCATCGAGCCATTTTTTCACATCTTCGTACGAACCAAAACGCTGCTCAGCAAGTGCGTGACCCATCGATGCAAACAAGTGGTAATCGGAAAGAGCCAAGTCTGGTGAGTAAGCCGCATGGGGTAGAACTTCTCAGCTGAGTGCCGCGAACTCGTTTTCCCGTATGTGATGGAGCATTGTCATGAAGAAAAGTGGCTTTGTGTTGCCTCTTTCGGTATTCTGACCTTTTTTCAAGCAGCGAACGGTTCAAATCGGTCGATTATTGTTGGTAACGTTTAGTATTAACCGTTTTCCCAGGTTTTAACAGCTCATAATAGACCACACCCCTCTGGTCCCACCAAACACAGAGCATCGTCTTTCTGCCAAAGCGATTCGGTCTTGCGGTCGATGTGGATGGTGCGCCTGGGTCTACCCATGATTTTTTGCTCTTGGAATTCTCAAAATAAATCCACTTTTCATCCCCTGTAAGTATACGATGCAAAAACGACTTCCTTTTGTAACGAGCGAGCAAAATGTCACACGTGTTTTTGCACTTTTCCATTTGCCTGTCATTAAACTCATATGGTACCCATCTACCGTTGACTAACGCCCAATTGCTCGGCGAGTTGTTTTTGTGTTTGCGAATCATCTTCGTCCAACAATGCTTGCAATTCCACACCTTCGTATTTTTTTGGCGGTTTTCCACGTTCCTTCTCTGCAACATCGAAGTCACCACTTTTGAAACGCCGAAACCATCGTTCACACGTATCTTGCGATGGAGTATGTTCACCATAAGCTTCTCGAAGTAATCGGTATGATTCAACAGCAGTTTTCTGCTTTCCGCGAATGCTCTTTGTTCGGTATAAATTTCGACATATTGAACACAACAACACAACACTATGCACACACTTTTCCAATTTATCACTCGTGCGCGTCTGACACTTGTTGATGACACAACAAAATGGCGCAGTGTCAAATCTTTATAGCACAAACTGCATTAGTGCACCGTCTGTTGTCTGAAATCCGCATTTCATACTTGTACACCTGGTATAAGTGTTCCGTACGAAACACTAAAAAGAAATAAATTACGCAATTGATGTTGGAAAGTCAAAAAAACACTGACAAAAATTTAAACAAAGGCTAAAATCTGAGAAAAACCCTTCACAATAGCTCGTTAGAACAAAAATTAGAAATCCAAACAGCTATAATCCATTTACTATGAACAATCGACTCTAATAATTGACTCTAGCAAGTATTGTAAGTGTTTTTTTGACTTTTCAACATCAAGTGCGTAATTTATTTCTTCTTTGTTACTCGAACATGAATTTCATTTGAATAAAGTACTTCTATGCTGACACTAACGGCTTCTTTTCTTTTTCAGAAAAGCACCTTGATAGATCTCACATTTTTAGCACTTCCAGCATATAATATACGTTATACTGAGATTAAAAAAAAAAGATTACCATCATTGGATTTTCCCACTGTGCGCCTTATCCACCAGATCTAGCCCCTAGCGACTATTATCTCTTTCCAAATTTTAAAAAAGTAACTCCAAGAAAAAAAAATCGATTTTTGGCAAAAACCTTCTTTTTTTCTTCAAAAGTCTCGCTATTTTTCACCCCATGTAGTATACTTAAGTCGTTCCTCATAAATTAAACTTACACTGGAAGCTCGTCATTACGTAATCAATATCTGTTATTTATCTAAAACTCGTAAACCAAATGAAACATTTATTGCCTTTTCCCTCTTGACATTTACTTGTTTTTATTCCCCTTAAATGGAAAATAGTCAATCGCCAGTGAAATGTTCAGTTATTAATAGGGTAAACTTTATTTATAGAAATTACATGTAATCAGTTTACCCACCAGCTATTTGTTGATGGATTTTTTCTTCAATCCAATTACTATTTTCGGTTAACAACGAATCTTGATTGATTATGTCCCGTTTTAATATCAAATTAGGTAAATTTGTTGTTAGTTATCCTTATAAATAACACTGTTTCTATATTATTAATATTGCTTTTATGATAAAAGAAAACATAGTTTCCTTTTTTTTTCCTAATTTTGTAAATCGTACACACGTTTATGTCATTTGAATTAATGAAGGAAGGTATTAACTAAAGAATAAAAGAAAAAAATTAATTACCCGGGGTGCTTCTTTCGCAAATACGTAGTTCTACAATAAATACAGAATTTGAAAATTATTAAAAATAATGCATTGACGATCTCAATTAGGGGATCTCTGACCTATCAAACCAGTATGGGATGAGTTAGATTGAAGTGTTACACTCGTTGCCGGTCTTGAGAATACCTAAAACAGAATTGGGAACAGTTGCAGGCCCAATATTTTAATAAATTAATAAATAAAATTCCGAACATTTGGGAGACAGTAATTAAAGATAAAATTGGTCATTTTGACGACCGTAAGATGTGATGTAAATATTTTTGATGGGCATATTTATAACTAGGAATAAAAATGTAAACAAATGTTTAAGATCACCACTTATGTTTATTATTGCTAACAATTGTTTCGGCACACTGTCTCTTCTTCTGGAGCACGATGTAAATTAACTAACAAAGTATGTTACAGAAAAATATAGTTTACCTAATTACAAGTACTAAATTCATTAACAATATTTACCTTAATAGACAAGGCGAAATCGGCGCCATCGTTGGAAAAAATTTTCTAATTGAATTTTTTTTCATAACCTTCTCCAGGAGATGCCCCTGAAAGAGGATCAACATGTTGCCGGGCGGTAACCTGGTCCGAATTTGTTTAAACAAATTTTTTTTAAACAAAGTCCAAAAATTGAAATTTTCGCCCGGAAAATTGGACCATTTTGAACAAAAAATGTCTCTTGTGAATTTTCTCTAAAATGCGCCGTTTTCGAGATATCGGCGATTTTAGGTGCGAGAAAACGCGAAAATGGCCACTTTCACCTCCCAATATTGGGGTCAAAAATTAAAATTTTCAATGTTGCCAAGTGTCCAAATTAAAGTTTGAGATCTCTTCTACAAATTACCGTAGGAAATATTGCAATATCTTTATTTTTAAACATTGTTTTTTAACAGTTAACAAATTGCGTTCGAGCGCCCGCGGCCGCATCGAAACTGTATACATAGATATATACGCAACGCCCGTACGTAGGCGCGAATATATTTATTCAAAACTGTGATACAAAAATTCCAAAAAATATTAAAACTTTAATGATGAATACAAATAATAAGTTTCAATTGGTTCAATATTTATCTAATATTGCTGTAAATTACGTTGCATTAAGTCACACTCAACAATTAATAATATCAGGTGGATTCTATAACATTGAAAAGTGCTATTGTATACAAGGAAATAATATACATGAAATTATTGAGTTAGAAAACAATCACTTAGAGGCTGATACAAGGATATTTTGTCATGCTCGATATATGTTACCTTATAATTCTGAAATAATAATTCATTCCGTTGATACCGACGTTTTTATATTAGCAATTCATTATTGGAGCTTTTTCAAATTAATTGGTTGTACAGGATTGTATTTCAAAGTAGTTGGTCAGAAGCCAAGATTATTGTCTTGTAATGTAGCTGCTGAATATTTAACTAGTCAAGTTTGTCAAGTTTTGCCTGCTTTACATGCGTTTACAGGCTGTGATACTACTAGTAAAGTAGGTACTAAAAATAAAGCTTTAGATTTAGTCTTTGATTTAGATACTCAAAATGCATTAACCCCACTTGGTACTGGCTTACAATTAAATGCCATGGAATTCAATGCATTAGAAAAATTGTATTTGAAAATTTTGAATAAAGCTGGAGAAACAGCAGATAATGCTAGACAAATAATTTTAGAACGTTCTTGTGGGATGGGTATTAATTTTGGAAAAATTCCATGTACATCCGATGCTTTAAAATTGCACATTTCACGAGCTTCACTACAAACGTACATATGGAAAATGTCATTGTATTCTCGGTATCGACATTTAGATGCAACAGAATTTGGTTACACTATAGAAACAGGTGAATTGTTACCCAAATTCATGTTAAAAAATTCGATACCAGATTCGTTAATTAGGCAATGTAAATGTACAAAAAATTGTAAAACTAATGCATGTAATTGCAAAAGCAACAACGTAAGTTGTATACTCATGTGTGGGTGTAATTTAAATATTTGCGAAAATTCTATTAAATATATATAAGTTATATTTCATAAAATTGTTTTCATTCTTCTACCATCCTAATCGAATATTGAATTTTTATTTATATTCATTTGTTATAATAATTAAATTTGATATAACAATTACTCTTTAATAAATAAATATTTTTTACATACTTTTCAAATATATTAATTTTAATAAGAAATCAAGAAACAAAGCTTTATAGAGCATCGCAGTGCGTATACAGTTCCGTGCGCCTACGTACGGGCGTTGCGTATATATCTATGTATACAGTTTCGATGCAGCCGCGGGCGCTCGAACGCAATTTGTTAACTGTTAAAAAACAATATTTAAAAATGAAGATATTGCAATATTTCCTACGGTAATTTGTAGAGGAGATCTCAAACTTTAATTTGGACACTTGGCAACATTGAAAATTTTAATTTTTGACCCCGATATTGGGAGGTGAAAGTGGCCATTTTTGCGTTTTCTCGCACCTAAAATCGCCGATATCTCGAAAACGGCGCATTTTAGAGAAAATTCACAAGAGACATTTTTTGTTCAAAATGGTCCAATTTACCTAAAAAAACTTGTTCCGGGGCGAAAATTTCAATTTTTGGACTAAAAAAAAATTTGTTTAAACAAATTCGGACCAGGTTACCGCCCGGCAACATGTTGATCCTCTTTCAGGGGCATCTCCTGGAGAAGGTTATGAAAAAAAATTCAATTAGAAATTTTTTTCCAACGATGGCGCCGATTTCGCCTTGTCTATAATACCTAGAATAAGTTCAATAAAGGAGACCCTCCCCCATCTAATTGATCGTTGAGTAATAAACCTGAGGATTTTTTCTGGTTAATTTCTACCTGTTCTAAACAATTCAGTAATTTTCCTTTCTTTCCGTTATGCAAAATTTTGAAATCTTCATTGAAAGTATGATTTTCCTGTGTTAAATGTTTAGCGTAATGAGATTTGTTATTTTTCATTATATAGCTTTGTTTATGTTTATTTATTCTTTTATAAAAAGATCTGCCTGTTGGCCTATATACGTTTTATTGCAAGCACACTGCACCAAAATTATAGCGTCTGAGGATGGTTCAAAGATTACTCAATAAAAATAGTGTTAACCCAATAATTAAACAAGAAATATTAGACATCTTAACAATGTGTTTAGACCAGAATTATTTCGAATTTAACGATAAGATTTATATAAGTAAGAAAGGTTTAATAATGGAAAACCCTCTTAGTCCAATTTTATCTGAAATTTTCATGGACCTTTTAGAAGAACAAATCAGTAATTCTCATCTTTTTAATAATTTCTTTTATTGGTACCGGTATGTAGATAATATATTGACTTGCTTTACAGATACAGATCGACAATTAAAACTATTTCTAGATTATATTAACCAACTTCATAATAGTATTACTTTTACAACAGAAATAGAGACAAATAAATCGATTAATTTCCTAGATTTAAAAATATCAAACAAAATGAATAAACACGATTTTGAAATCTTCCATAAACCAATAGATATAACTAAACACGCTAATTCTAACCACCCGTTCACACATAAAATCTCGGCTTATAATAGTTTCAGTCATAGACTAATAAATACACCATTAACGGAAGAAAATTTTCAGAAAGAATTAAATATTATAAAACAAATTAGTATAAACAATGGATATAGGAGCGACTTTATAGATAATATTTTAATGAAAAAAAAAACAATGTAAAAAAGCAATAGGACTGGTGTACCCGTATAAACAACTAAACAAAGAAAAATTTCATACGCTCACTTATACCGGAAAATTGACTAATAAAATTCAAAATTTTTTCCGTAAAAATCATGTAAATATCGCTTTCCGAACAAATAACACATTAGCTCAACATATTAAAAATAATAAAAGTAAAACAAAAAAAGAAAATAAATCGGGGGTTTACGAATTATGCTGTGGCACTTGCAATAAAACGTATATAGGACAAACAGGCAGATCTTTTTATAAAAGAATAAATGAACATAAACAAAGCTATAGAATAAAAAATAACAAATCTCATTACGCTAAACACTTAACAGATGAAAATCATACGTTCAATGGAGATTTCAAAATTTTGCATAATGGAAAGAAAGGAAAATTACTGAATTGTTTAGAACAGGTAGAAAATAACCAGAAAAAAAAAACTCAGGTTTATTATTCAACGATCAATTAGATGGGGGAGGGTCTCCTTTATTGAACTTTTTCTAGGTATTAAGGTAAATACTGGTAATGAATTTAGTACTTGTAATTAAGTAAACTATATATTCTGTAACATACTTTGTTAGTTAATTTACATCGTGCTCCAGAAGAAGACACAGTGTGTCAAAACAATTGTCAGCAATAATAAACATGTGCTGATCTTAAACATTTGTTTAAATTTTTATGTAATATATTTATAACTGATTTAATAGACACCAATTTATTGCAAAAGTAGACATTTATTTTACGATAATAACAACCCTTTTGTATTTTAAGTTTTAATTAAAAATTTCTTAGTATGTTAAGCGAATGCTTCCAATTATGTGACTTTTTTAAATATACAGTGAAGTCTGCTTATAACGAATCCATTTATAGCGAATTTCCGGTTAAAACGAACTGTTTTATAAGGCACAAAAAACTTCCATAAGACCAATACAATTTTTTATCGGTTGTAATGAACCCGGTTATAACGAACGTCGGGATAAAGCGAACCAAATTTGGATGTTTTGTGTCCGTTTTATAACGAACTTGCCACTCCTTGTGTTCGATGTCGCATGACTTGATCTAGGGAATTCACCGAAACTCGCTGGGAACCCCTGTTCTACTTCTTTCCGCATCGTCGCTAGTTCGAGCAGTATTATTTTCAATTCAATTGTATTATGAACGAATCTTGTTTGATTATGTCCCGTTTTAATATCAAATTAGGTAAATTTGTTGTTGGTAATCCTTATAAATAACACTGTTTCTATGTTATTAATATTGCTATTATGATAAAAGAAAAACATAGTTTCCATTTTTTTCTAATTTTGTAAATCGTACACACGTTTATGTCATTTGAATTAATGAAGGAAGTTATTAACTAAAGAATAAAAGAAAAAAGGTAATTACCCGCGGTGCTTCTCTCGCAAATACGCAGTTCTACAATAAATACAGAATTTGATTTTCGCACCTAAAAAAATAACTTAATGCAAGTGTTGGGAAACCCAAGTTGTTAGCTGAACTCTTTGCATTACATTCTGCTGTCGATTTCCAAACCACCACCAACTATTCCCAGAGGGCAGTCAGACAGCGTACCATACGAAGGCTACTAAATTATATTAAAAAAAAAATTAACTCTAATTCGCAGATACAGACATCAGTGAAGATGGGCACAAATTTGATACCTCAGACTAGTCCTTATAATACTCCACTAAAGAATAAAAAGCTTTCGGGTTAATAAGGGACGAAAATAATGGCAGAATTCGAAATATATTGATTTAAAGTATATGAAACTGGTGAAAATAGCAATATTCATAAATCCATAGAATTAAAACATTGTGATGGTTTTGACAATGTTTTTAATTGTAGAATAATCAAAAAAAGCTAAAGTTGTCTAGCCTCATTGATTTCATTTGACGATTATTCTCGAAGTTTACTTAATCACAAAATTATTAATACATCACAACATTTTGTAAGATCAGAAAAGCATAACGTTTTTACAATTCAACAGTCTAAATCTGTCCTTAGTCCTTTTGACCATAAATCTTTTGTGAATTATACGAGGCTGGCTTGAAAAATCCGTGTAAAGTCCGAGAGATGGCACCACCGGCGCGTATCGAGGTCATGTTTAGTTAGTAGCATCTCTGGAATGAACGCACACCAAGTTTCAGCCATATTGGTCTATTTCTTTGTGTTTGGCATTCGTGTGAATCAAGGAAGTCGAGTGATTTTCAAGAAATGGACGAAACAGAATTTCGTGTGGTGATTAAACATTACTTTATGAAAGGCAAAACGCCTCAGGAGACTAAAGAGAAGCTTGATAAACATTATGGTGACTCTGCACCTTCGATTAGAACAGTTTATAAGTGGTTTCAAAATTTTCGGACTGGCCATATGGGCACAAGTGACGCTGAACGTTCTGGACGGCCTGTGGAGGTTACGACTCCAGAAATCATTGATCAAATCCATGATATGGTGATAGATGACAGAAGAGTTAAGGTGCGTGAGAGTGCTAGTGCTGTGAGCATCTTGACTCAACGGGTACATAATATTTTGCATAAACATTTGGACATGAGAAAGCTATCCGCAAGATGGGTGCCGCGATTGCTCACGCTTGACCAAAAACGGAATCGTGTGAAATGTTGCAAGGATGGTTTGCAGCTGTTCCAGAAGAATCCGGAGGACTTTAAGCGTTGTTTCGTCACTGTGGATGAAACATGGATACATTACTATACTCCTGAGACCAAACAACAATCTAAACAATGGGTTACCAAGGGGAAATCTGCACCAAAAAAGGCGAAGACCGTTCCTACGGCCGGAAAGGTTATGGCGACTGTCTTTTGGGATTCGCAACGGATAATCCTCATCGACTATCTGGAAAAGGGTAAAACTATTACAGGTGAATATTATTTATCGTTATTGGACCGTTTGAAAACCGAGCTGCAAGAAAAACGCCCGCGATTGGCCCACAAGAAAGTCCTTTTCCATCACGACAACGCACCAGCACACAGCACACAGCAGTTGTGGTCGCAAAATTAATGGAAATAGGATTCCAACTCGTTTCACATCCCCCCAATTCTCCAGACTTGGCTCCCTCGGTCTACTATTTGTTCCCCAATTTGAAGAAATGGCTGGCGGGACAAAGATTTTATTCAAACGAGGAGGTGATTGCAGACACTAAATGGATATTTTGCAGACTTGGACAAATCCTATTATTCGAAAGGGATCAACAAACTAGAACATCGTTGGACGAAGTGTATAAGCCTAAAAGGAGACTATGTCGAAAAATAAAAAAGGTTTACCCCAAACACATAAGTAGTTTTTATTTTTGCACGGACTTTTCAAACCAGCCTCGTATATATATATATATATATATATATATATATATATATATATATATATATATATATATATATATATATATATATATGTATATATATATATATATATATATATATATATATATATATATATATATATATATATATATATATACTATTAGGTCAAGATGGTAATTTACGTTGATCTGAGAGAAACACAAAAAAAGGCAAGTCTATTTATTTACGTACTTGACATTCAAGGTGGCAACGGTGACGGGTCCTATTATTCGATTTAAATTACGACATGACTAAAATTAAAACAATTGAATACTCTATAATATAATAATAAATGACTCTTAATAAAAGCACAGCAATCGCGAATCGTAAATTCCTTATTTTAACACATCAGTTAACAAATTCTTGGTTTTTATCTAAAATATGTCGTATTCATATGGTATTGTTTAAATTTCCGACTCAATCACTTTTCAAGCGATAATTAGTGGAATAGGTTGTAATCTCTTTTATTGTTTAAATGCCTCCAAGCATATGAATTTTTTTCTAGTTAATACTCGTAGTAATTGACGAGCTTACTTAATAAAGAAATTAAAATTGCTGTAATATGCGATGAGTTTTTAGATAAGAAACATGCTGTTCACAATTATTTCCTATTGGTCAATTGTTTTATTTGTTTTCTACGTAGAAAGTGCGGTATTTTTAAATTGAGAAACCTGGGGTAATAAAGTTTTAATAATTGTAGTCACTAGTGATGTCAAGTATGGGTACTTTCGAGTATTTAGGGTACCCGGTATTTCTTTAAAAAGTACCCGTTATATTGTACCCGATGCAAAGTACCGATCTCGTCACGTAATTGCCAATATACGTACCTACACTAGTCGGTGGCTGGCCAGATTATTACTGAACGGCGTAACAAACTCAAATCAAATCATGTAAATAAACTGATTTTTTCTCAACTGTAATCAGCAAGGAAACCCAAATATGCAAGTGAAAAACTTTAAAATATGCGTATAAATATGCAAATGATTTTCTCAAAATATGCACATACGAGGCTGGTTTGAAAAGTCCGTGCAAAGTCCGAGAGATGGCACCACCGGCGCGTATCGAGGTCATGTTTAGTTAGTAGCATCTCTTGAATGAACGCACACCAAGTTTCAGCCATATTGGTCTATTTCTTTGTGTTTGGCATTCGTGTGAATCAAGGAAGTCGAGTGATTTTCAAGAAATGGACGAAAAAGAATTTCGTGTGGTGATTAAACATTACTTTATGAAAGGCAAAACGCCTCAGGAGACTAAAGAGAAGCTTGATAAACATTATGGTGACTCTGCACCTTCGATTAGAACAGTTTATAAGTGGTTTCAAAATTTTCGTACTGGCCATATGGGCAGAAGTGACGCTGAACGTTCTGGACGGCCTGTGGAGGTTATGACTCCAGAAATCATTGATCAAATCCATGATATGGTGATGGATGACAGAAGAGTTAAGGTGCGTGAGATTGCTAGTGCTGTGGGCATCTCGACTGAACGGGTACATAATATTTTGCATAAACATTTGGACATGAGAAAGCTATCCGCAAGATGGGTGCCGCGATTGCTCACGCTTGACCAAAAACGGAATCGTGTGAAGTGTTGCAAGGATGGTTTGCAGCTGTTCCAGAAGAATCCGGAGGACTTTAAGCATCGTTTCGTCACTGTGGATGAAACATGGATACATTACTATACTCCTGAGACCAAACAACAATCTAAACAATGGGTTACCAAGGGGGAATCTGCACCAAAAAAGGCGAAGACCGTTCCTTCGGCCGGAAAGGTTATGGCGACTGTCTTTTGGGATTCCTAAGGGATAATCCTCATCGACTATCTGGAAAAGGGTAAAACTATTACAGGTGAATATTATTCATCGTTATTGGACCGTTTGAAAACCGAGCTGCAAGAAAAAACGCCCGCGATTGGCCCACAAGAAGGTCCTTTTCCATCACGACAACGCAACAGCACACACCTCAGCAGTTGTGGTCGCAAAATTAATGGAAATAGGATTCCAACTCGTTTCACATCCCCCCTATTCTCCAGACTTGGCTCCCTCGGACTACTATTTGTTCCTCAATTTGAAGAAATGGCTGGCGGGACAAAGATTTTATTCAAACGAGGAGGTGATTGCAGACACTAACGGATATTTTGCAGACTTGGACAAATCCTATTATTCGGAAGGAATCAACAAACTAGAACATTGTTGGACGAAGTGTATAAGCCTAAAAGGAGACTATGTCGAAAAATAAAAAAGGTTTACCCCAAACACATAAGTAGTTTTTTATTTTTGCACGGACTTTTCAAACCAGCCTCGTATATATATATATATATATATATATATATATATATATATATACACATAAAAATACAATCTTAGTTGGGGAACTCGGCAAAAAAGGTGGCGTGATAAGAGATCACACAATTTTCATTAAGCCAATATTTCGGTCCTGGATTGGGACCTTCTTCAGGGCAGAACTGAAAAGAAGAACAAAGCGTATTCCCTGATCATGTTTGGGACAAATTTAAATTAATGATGTTGTCATTAGGTTGTTATAATAAATAAAATTAGTGTAGAACAAGAATAAAATATTAGTCATAATAAATCAAAAAAAACTCACATGAGAAGTGCCAAGATTTCGTTAGCTTGAATGGCCGTAGGTAGCTTATACATAAAAAAGTTGTTACATAAAAAAGTTGCTTAATCCATAAAATATATAAAATACACACTAAAACACTGTAGACAAAATTATAAAAACCAAATTTAAAACGTGGATGTCATTGGGAACCTTGGATGTTGAGAACATTGTTAATTATTTCACCTATGACCAACACACATGGCCACCGCCATATAGGAAAGATGACAAGGACGACAGGAGACAGCTGACCGACAGAGATAAGGGGTTTAGTCAAGAAAACTCAAGTAACCAGAATGCGGGGTCGACACCTGGAAGGAACCGATCAAAATTGGGAAGTGCATGTATTGGACCTTTAAGTGAGAAAGAGATAGCCAATTGAGCGACCAAAAAACCGGTATGGAGCCGAGGAAGGATAAATCATAACCTAATTATAGGTAAAGGGTGAGAGAGAGAGAGAGAAAATAATGGGAGCAACGAAGCTATATATAGTTTAACAGCAAACTTAGCCCTATTTCCGATACCTTAAGAATTTTATGTTTGCTATATATATATTTATATATATATATATATATATATATATATATATATATATATATATATATATATATATATATATATATATATATAGTATTACGTCAAGATGGTAATTTACGTTCATCTGAGAGAAACACAAAAAAAAGGCAAGTCCATTTATTTACGTACTTGACATTCAAGGTGGCAGCGGTGATGGGTCCTATTATTCGATTTGAATTACGACATGACTAAAATTAAAACAATTGAATACTCTATGATATAATAATAAATGACTCTTAATAAAAGCACAGCAATCGCGAATCGTAAATTCCTTATTTCAACACATCAGTTAACGAATTCTCGGTTTTTATCTAAAATATGTCGTATTCATATGGTATTGTTTAAATTTCCGACTCAATCACTTTTCAAACGATAATTAGTGGAATAGGTTGTAATCTCTTTTATTGTTTAAATGCCTCCAAGCATATGAATTTTTTTCTAGTTAATAGTAATTGACGAGCTTACTTCATAAAGAAATTAAAATTGCTGTAATATGCGATGAGTTTTTAGATAAGAAACATGCTGTTCACAATTATTTCCTATTGGTCAATTGTTTTATTTGTTTTCTACGTAGAAAGTGTGGTATTTTTAAATTGGGAAACCTGAGGTAATAAAGTTTTAATAATTGCAGTCACTAGTGATGTCAACTATGGGTACTTTTGAGTATTTAGGGTACCCGGTATTTCTTAAAAAAGTACCCGTTACATTGTACCCGATGCAAAGTACCGATCTCGTCACGTAGTTGCCAATATACGTACCTACACTAGTCGGTGGCTGGCCAGATTATTACTGAACGGCGTAACAAACTCAAATCAAATCATGTAAATAAACTGATTTTTAGTGTTCCGTACGGAACACTTATAAGATCACTTCGGTGTCTGTCTGTCTGTCTGTCTGTCTGTCTGTCTGTCTGTCTGTCACACCCGATTTTCTCCGAAACTATTTGACATAGAAAGGTGAAATTTGGTAATAATATAGGAATTGATGGCCTCATCAGAGCCATGTAGTTTTGAGAATTAAATTTTGACTTAAGGGGTTAGTTTTGGGGGGGTGAAGTCGGAAGTGAAAAAAAAATTTTTTTACTAGGTCATCGAGTGTGGTTTCAAATAAAAGCTTGTGAAAACACGAGTAAAAAATATATATATAATATTATACTTGCGCGCACTTTTCTTTGTATTATTTTTAAAAATTCGCGAAAAATCGCTGTCCCGGGCCTTATCTCGAAAAGTACTTATCGAAAAATTTCGAAAAAATTCTGGAATATTCTCCACGGGGTGTAGATTGAACGAAAATTATCACGAGTGGATTACCTTTAATAATTTATATGGTATATAAAAAAAAAACAAAAATTTCAAGGTCATTAGATTTCAGTAAAGATTGGAAACAAACTTTGTTGAAAACTCATTTGGGCTGTGTTTTGTAAAGTCACTAATCATTTTATACCACCGTAACATAAATTTTGACTTAAGGGGTTCGTTTTGAGGGGTGAAATCGGAAGTGAAAAAAATTTTTTTTTACTAGGTCATCGAGTGTGATGTCAAATGAAAGCTTGTGAAAACACGAGTAAAAAATATATATATAATGTAATACTTGCGCACACTTTTCTTCGTATTACTTTTAAAAAATCGTTGTCCCCTACCTTATCTCGAAAAGTACTGATCAAAAAATTTTGAAAAAATTCTGGAATATTCTCTACGGGGTATAGATTGAACGAAAATTATCACGAGTGCATTACCTTTAATAATTTATTTGGTATATAAAAAAAATAACAAAATTTCAAGGTCACCAGTTTTCAGTAAAGATTGGAAACAAACTTTGTTGAAAACTCATTTGGGGTGTGTTTTGTGAAGTCATTGATCATTTTATACTACCCTTACAAAAATTTTTATTTTAAAAGCAATCAACGTACGGAACACTAATTGTGCAAGTTCAACTTGCACTTGACCGGTTTTTCTCAACTGTAATCAGCAAGGAAACCCAAATATGCAAGTGAAAAACTTTAAAATATGCGCATAAATATGCAAATAATTTTCTCAAAATATGCACATATGTACATGTTGTAAATATGCAGTAAAAATAAAAAACCGGTCAAGTGCAAGTTGAACTTGCACAATTAGTGTTCCGTACGTTGATTGTTTTTAAAATAAAAATTTTTGTTAGGGTGGTGTAAAATGATCAGTGACTTCACAAAACACACCCCAAATGAATTTTCAACAAAGTTTGTTTCCAGTCTTTACTAAAAACTGGTGACCTTGAAATTTTTTTTTTTTTTTTATATACCAAATAAATTATTAAAGGTAATGCACTCGTGATAATTTTCGTTCAATCTATACCCCGTGGAGAATATTCCAGAATTTTTTCAAAATTTTTTGATCAGTATTTTTCGAGATAAGGTAGGGGACAGCGATTTTTTAAAAGTAATACGAAGAAAATTGTGCGCAAGTATTACATTATTATATATATATATATATATATATATATATATATATATATATATATATATATTTACTCGTGTTTTCACAAGCTTTCATTTGACACCACACTCGATGACCTAGTAAAAAAATTTTTTTTCACTTCCGATTTCACCCCTGAAAACGAACCTCTTAAGTGACTTCACAAAACACACCCCAAATGAGTTTTCAACAAAGTTTGTTTCCAATCTTTACTGAAATCTGATGACCTTGAAATTTTTGTTTTTTTTATATACCATATAAATTATTAAAGGTAATTCACTCGTGATAATTTTCGTTCAATCTACACCCCCTGGAGAATATTCCAGAATTTTTTCGAAATTTTTTGATAAGTACTTTTCGAGATAAGGCCCGGGACAGCGATTTTTCGCGAATTTTTAAAAATAATACAAAGAAAAGTGCGCGCAAGTATAATATTATATATATATTTTTTACTCGTGTTTTCACAAGCTTTCATTTGACACCACACTCGATGACCTAGTAAAAAAATTTTTTTTTCACTTCCGACTTCACCCCCAAAAACTAACCCCTTAAGTCAAAATTTAATTCTCAAAACTACATGGCTCTGATGAGGCCATCAATTCCTATATTATTACCAAATTTCACCTTTCTATGTCAAATAGTTTCCGAGAAAATCGGGTGTGACAGACAGACAGACAGACAGACACCGAAGTGATCTTATAAGTGTTCCGTACGGAATACTAAAAATCGAAATAGACTTGAAAATTGTAAATTTATTGTTTCACATTACATGATACGAGTACTACACAAATGTAGCAATAAAAAACCCATTTTAAATTTTCAACATACAGGGCGAATGAACTAAATCTAAATATAATATTATACAAAGTAAAAAATAAATATAAATAATAATGTATTTTATTACTTTACTTAAAGATGAATATATAATAATATTAATAATAATGTAGGTACTTATTATAAAAATTTATATACGTAGTAAACAGCATTATAAAACATACATTTTAAATTTGATACATACAGGGCGATGCAACTAAGTAAGCGGAAATGTGCAAATCTTGCAAATGACAGGGTCGCCGTTAGTTGTAAAAACAATAAACTACTAAATGTTTCTCAAAATTCTCCATTAAAAAGTTTTGTCTTCTATCGTTGTATAAAAATAAATTGAGAAACTCCTTTCCGACTGATGTAATAGGGGCGTTTTTAAAAACCCACTATTTTTTTCCATAACATTCCGAAATTTTTGAAAAATTTTGCTCCCAATTTTACCTGCGACATTTTCAAAAGCGACCTCACATTGTTTTATTAGTTGAACACTTCGGGTCAATGGCAAATTAGATTCCTCCATTTGAGTTATGGTTTTAGAAACAAAGCTATAATTTGTCTTAAGAAAGGAAAGTTGTTGTTTTATCTCCTTGTTTTTGAATAATCGTTTAAGTTCTGTAAGGGATTGGGAAGAATCGTCTGATAATTCTGCAATTAGACCATCTAGTTGACAGAAGTTGTTGCAATAAAAAAAATGTTGCTTCCAACCAAGTGCCCCATCTTGTAATAACAGGCTAAGATGGAAGAGGAGTGTTTGGTAGTTTTTCTTTGTAGAACTGAATCCTTAAAGGCGCTTTAAGGAAGATTTTCTTTATGTTAGAAATTAAGCTATTCACAAGCGGAAAATGATTCCTAATTTCCTCAGCAACCCTATTTAAAGCATGAGCGAGACATGTTACATGTATTAGGTTTGGATAAAAAAATTTCAAATTTTGCCCGGCCTTTATCATGTACGGTGCTGCATCTGACAAAATAAGCAAAAAATTTTCTCCTGGAACAGCTCTGATGGCCGTCTGGGTTTACTGACTGGTTTTTACTGACCATATAATAATAAAATTTATTTGGGGAAAACCACCGGCACGGCGCACAGTGGGGAAAAACAAAAAATCGTGTTTCAAAATTGTCTAGAGCCTTCAATTTTGGTTCGATTTGGACGATTTTTTTTTTAAATTGAAGCTTATTAAATTCCAAACAAAGTTGTCGGAGCCGATTTTGCAATTAAACTTTTGTTTCAAAATGGCGGACGTCTTCAAAATGGCTTGGTTACCATTTCTTATATATAGACAACATTTTATGTAAGAGTAAGTTAAGGTTAGACATATTTATTTTCTTATTTTTCTAGTCTATTCCTATAATTCAGTAGTTCTGTATATGTACTAAAGGGTTTTCTCGTTAATAAAGATTATTATTACTCTTACAAAATACACGCAGAGAAATGCTAAAAAAGGGACAGTTAAATATTTTGCTGCAGCAGCCACTGTTTAGCAACAGCAGCCACTTTTTTGCTACAACAGCAAACAATGTGGCTAGTGCAGCAAAATATTTAGCTGTCCCTATTTTAACAAAACGTTTTAGCTGTTGTAGCCATTTTCTAGCTGTGTGAGCTGTCCTTCTCTGCGTGTATCGCTGTTTTTTGTATCTGCTAGAAAATTGTCTACGATACTTAAAATTTACAGTAGCAATATTCTAGCAGTAACTGCATGAAAATTTAAATCCCGCAACTAAACTTGAATAACTTGAATGATCTGACTGCCACAGTCTAAATGCCACAGAGAAACTTTCTTGCTCGATTCAATTTTGGCATCCGCCATATTTGATTTGTCATTTTAAGTCAATTGTTGAAACATATTTATAATTAACAACCTTAAAGAAATTATTTATGCAAATGTTATGGATATAAAATAATAATGGTACGTTTATTCATATTTATAATACTTTTATTGTTCATGGCGGCCATTTTGGGTTTATTATTATTAATCTTGTAACTGTGATATTAGATATATTATCTGCGACATAAAAAAACATACATACACGCATTTTAGCACAACTGGGTTTGAAACTGTAAGCGTTTTCTGTGTCTCAGTCGCTATTTAATCAGAAACCAACGTCCGCCATTTTGAAACAAAAGTTTAATTGCAAAATCGGCTCCGACAACTTTGTTCGGAATTTAATAAGCTTCAATTTAAAAAAAAAATCGTCCAAATCGAACCAAAATTGAAGGCTCTAGACAATTTTGAAACACGATTTTTCGTTTTTTTTCCCCACTGTGGGTCCCCAATAAGGGTCAATGTTTAGGCCGCCACGGCGGCCTAAACATTGACCCTTATTCCGAAAAATGAATGAAAACGCCTGCCAAAGACCTACATTATTATAAATTCACACAAATATGCACATATATGCTATTTTTAAAGCATTTATGCAAATATTTAGAAAAATGCATATAATATGCAATATATGCGCTTTGGATATTTCAGTGTCCTTAGTAATCAGTTTTTATTGAGTGTTGAGAAACGAAAAATAGCATAACCAAAAAGTAGATGTGTTTATGGGAAATATACAGTCAGTCTAAAAAGTCTCCATATAGACAAGGCGAAATCGGCGCCATCGTTGGAAAAAATTTTCTAATTGAATTTTTTTTCATAACCTTCTCCAGGAGATGCCCCTGAAAGAGGATCAACATGTTGCCGGGCGGTAACCTGGTCCGAATTTGTTTAAACAAATTTTTTTTAAACAAAGTCCAAAAATTGAAATTTTCGCCCCGGAACAAGTTTTTTTAGGTAAATTGGACCATTTTGAACAAAAAATGTCTCTTGTGAATTTTCTCTAAAATGCGCCGTTTTCGAGATATCGGCGATTTTAGGTGCGAGAAAACGCGAAAATGGCCACTTTCACCTCCCAATATCGGGGTCAAAAATGAAAATTTTCAATGTTGCCAAGTGTCCAAATTAAAGTTTGAGATCTCCTCTACAAATTACCGTAGGAAATATTGCAATATCTTCATTTTTAAATATTGTTTTTTAACAGTTAACAAATTGCGTTCGAGCGCCCGCGGCTGCATCGAAACTGTATACATAGATATATACGCAACGCCCGTACGTAGGCGCACGGAACTGTATACGCACTGCGATGCTCTATAAAGCTTTGTTTCTTGATTTCTTATTAAAATTAATATATTTGAAAAGTATGTAAAAAATATTTATTTATTAAAGAGTAATTGTTATATCAAATTTAATTATTATAACAAATGAATATAAATAAAAATTCAATATTCGATTAGGATGGTAGAAGAATTAAAACAATTTTATGAAATATAACTTATATATATTTAATAGAATTTTCGCAAATATTTAAATTACACCCACACATGAGTATACAACTTACGTTGTTGCTTTTGCAATTACATGCATTAGTTTTACAATTTTTTGTACATTTACATTGCCTAATTAACGAATCTGGTATCGAATTTTTTAACATGAATTTGGGTAACAATTCACCTGTTTCTATAGTGTAACCAAATTCTGTTGCATCTAAATGTCGATACCGAGAATACAATGACATTTTCCATATGTACGTTTGTAGTGAAGCTCGTGAAATGTGCAATTTTAAAGCATCGGATGTACATGGAATTTTTCCAAAATTAATACCCATCCCACAAGAACGTTCTAAAATTATTTTCTGCTTCCAGTTTTTTGAGAGCATTTTCCCGACGTACAATTTTTTCTTTACTTACATAGGAAGCATAACACTTTCTGTGCCAAGAAAAAGTTTGTTCACTGCTACTTGGATTATATAAATCGTTAAATTTTGTACTTATGTCATCTTTCCGACGATTAGCTGCTTGTTGAATTTTTTGAAATGATTCAAAATTTGGTTGTTGTACAACATCATCACACTTACCACAGAAAATGCACTTATGATCACATTTAATTCGTTTTATAGAAAAAGACATAATTACACATGTACATACTTGTAAGGGCGGAAAAGAAATGAATAAACTATTAAAGTGTCCGACTCTTATTTAAGCAATAGCATGTTTGAACTTTTGCATGATACTTCACGTTACAGCGAGTTGCAGCGCGTATACAGTTCCGCGCGCCTACGTACGGGCGTTGCGTATATATCTATGTATACAGTTTCGATGCGGCCGCGGGCGCTCGAACGCAATTTGTTAACTGTTAAAAAACAATGTTTAAAAATAAAGATATTGCAATATTTCCTACGGTAATTTGTAGAAGAGATCTCAAACTTTAATTTGGACACTTGGCAACATTGAAAATTTTAATTTTTGACCCCGATATTGGGAGGTGAAAGTGGCCATTTTCGCGTTTTCTCGCACCTAAAATAGCCGATATCTCGAAAACGGCGCATTTTAGAGAAAATTCACAAGAGACATTTTTTGTTCAAAATGGTCCAATTTACCTAAAAAAACTTGTTCCGGGGCGAAAATTTCAATTTTTGGACTTTGTTTAAAAAAAATTTGTTTAAACAAATTCGGACCAGGTTACCGCCCGGCAACATGTTGATCCTCTTTCAGGGGCATCTCCTGGAGAAGGTTATGAAAAAAAATTCAATTAGAAAATTTTTTCCAACGATGGCGCCGATTTCGCCTTGTCTAATACACCACCTGCTTTCTACACTATTTTTCTGTCATGTTTAACTAATTAATTGGAATTATGACAAAACATGTTTAAATTAATATTTGAAACTTAACCAACGAAGATTAGTGTTAAAAACAACTACGGAACATTTTATTTAGAAGTTACATCATTGTTATAAAAATGTAAACAAAATTAATGTAAAAAAAGCCTCCATACACTCAAGAACTGCATCGAAAAAAACACGTTATAATCGGCCGCATTTTATCAGACTATCTATTGCTCTCTAAACTGAAAACAAATGAATAGTTTTCGGCTATACTTTATAATCGGTCGCTCGTTGCTAGTTATTTTGCAGTGAGTTTTCAAAGTACTATTAAAAATAAGCGAGAAAAATTGTGAAATTCCATTCCATTCCAAAGATCATAATTGATTTGTAGAAAGATGAAAAATCGTACAGAAATTTAGGAAAAATTGTTCAAAAGTCGCATGATACTATTCAGTACATTGTAAAACACGATAAATCAATGGGTTCCTATAAAATTCGACCACGCTCCGTTCGCCCAAGAAACTGACTCCACGTAAAGAGGCCAGTATTGTTAGACAAATAATTATGGATCCCAAGTAAAGTGTACCAAAATTAAAAGAAGAAGTACGGGAACTATTTTCGAAAAATGTTTGTTTACAAACAGTTTGAAATTGATATATAATAAAAGACTGTTTTTAGTCAATTTCCACTGGTTTATTTAAATTGCGATAACGCGTTTCGCTGTCGATGCAGCTTCTTCAGATCTACATTTTACACTGTCAAGTTAGGTTTAATGTTCACAATTTTTTATAATTTCTTAATTATAATATTACACCTAATTAAATTACATTGATAGTATTGGAAAACCCACACAGATCTGGAATTAGGAGAATAAATTCAATAATGGTGAATTGCTTAAATCTACCTGGTCATTGAGTAAAGTAGCTATAGTCCTTAACAGGTTGACTGCCGATCTATATTTTTGAGTTTGTGGTTGACGCCGGTAAGATTTTTCCAAATATTTTTATTTTATTGTGGTAAATATGAATTAAAATGAGTCTTGGATGTGTTTTTTTTATGTGCCATTCAAAATATTAGAAAAAAAAAATTTCACTCCGATCGGAGTAATCGGCATTGCAAGTGAAAATTTTTACTAGATGCCGAACACTCCGATCGGAGTGTCCAATTAAATAAGTAAAGAAATAATAAATCGAACTCATGAACTCAAAACATTTATTTCTAAATCATTTTTGTACATTTTTATGGTAATCCTCAAAGCAATTAAGGCAAAAACCTGGTTGTCCAGGGCACATTTTGCATTCATACACTGTTTGCTTTCTTATTTTATTTTTCCTGCATTCTTTGCATTCCTTTCTGCTTACCCGTTTTGTTTCTTTAGTTCCTTTTTTTTCACTAACAATTTTTTCTACTTTGCTAATGCTGTGGACATTTATTTGGCCTGGAGGAATTTGCGGCAAATTAGTAATTGGTCGTCTGGCTAGTAAATTTCTTATGACATCCAATCGGAAGTCATATAATCGTAACTGGTCAGACCGCGAATATTTATTGTACAAAAAATAGGCGTTTATCATGCTCATTTGCAGCACATGCATGAATAACTTTTTGTACCACCGAATGGTTTTACGGCTGCAAGGATAATATGCCATCATTTGATCCTGTCTATCTATACCGGACATAAAAGCATTATATCCAATGATTGCGGAAGGTTTTTCAGATTCTTGATTTCTTTTGTTTTTAAAAATGCCCATTTCGCTTCCAAATTCTGTTGAAATGTATTGAACATTGCGTTTATCGCGCCATTTTCCGACATACACTCCATTGCAAAACACAGATTTATTCTCACCACGTTTTAAGTTTGCACTCATTACCTCTTTCGGATTATCGTTCCTCTCAGCTCTCAGCGTACCAGTGCAGTATGTATTTTGTTGAAGTAATTTTCTAGCTAAATTAACACTATTGTAAAAATTGTCTAGATAAACAGCATGTCCCACACCCAATAAATGTAAAACAATCTTTTCAGTATGTCCGCTTCCACCATAAACATCTGTCGCACCTTCGTAGACACGAAATTTCAAAATAAGTCCATTAGGCTCAATGTCTTTTTTTAATACCAGAAGGTCCAGGTTGATTGTCCATATTGTACGGCAGATTACAACTAAACCAAAAGCAAATCCTCGGAACCACTTAAGCACCTGTTAGAACTTGCGTTTTTAAGCAACGCCACCACTAGAAACACGTTTCATATACAACGCCGATGGAATACTAAAACGTTTCGTAAGAACGCATGTCGAACTCCGATCGGAGTAGACGGCGTTGGCGAAGAGACCCGACGCACTCCGATCGGAGTGGTCGGCGGTCAACCTGTTAATCGATTTATTTGCATTGTCTCTAAAAGGTTTAGTTTTAAACCTTTTTGTTGGGTGTGTAAAATTTTGAAATTCTTGTTAAATGTATGATTTTCTGTTAAAAGATGATTAGCATATGTTGAATTAGACTTTCTATGGATGAAACTTTTTTGGTGTTCTGTAATTCTTTGTATAAATGTACGTCCAGTTTGTCCGATGTATGTTTTAGGACATGACTCACATGTTAATTGATAAACCCCTGATTTATTGTCTTTATTGATTTGTGGTTTGTAGTTTTTAAGATATTTCCCTATAGTATTGTTAGTCTTGTAAGCTATGTTGATATTTTTTTCATTTAAAAATTTCCCCAGTTTTTCCATTGGTTTGCTGAAATAGATTAAGTATTTAAATGTGGTATTTCTGTCCTTAAAACGTGGGTATATTTCTGAGATTGCCTTGTTTCTAAGTTTTTTCCTAACGATATTATTGATTAAAGTAACCGAATAACCGTTGTTAACGACTACTAGTTTTATGTAGTTTAATTCTTTAGTAAAATTTTCCTCTGATAAGGGGATATTAGTTAGCCTGTGTATAAAACTATGATAAGCTGCGAGTTTATGATGGTTAGAGTGGTGAGAACTATTGTGAATTGTGGTATCTGTATGACAAGGTTGGTGATATATTGCAAATTCATGTTTTTTTATGATTTTACTGATTGTTAAGTCTAGGAAGTTGATTTTCCCTTCGACTTCTTGTTGCATTGTAAAACTGATATTTCTTTGTAAAGAATTAATATACTGTAAAAAGTGAGTTAATTGTCTGTCCGTACCTGTAAAGCATACAATTATATCGTCTACGTATCGATACCAGTATAGACATTTATTATTGTTATTATGGTTGTTAAATATCATTGTTTCAATACTGTCCATGACAAGTTCGGCAAGTAATGGACTTAATGGACTCCCCATAATTAACCCTTCCTTACTATTGTAACACATGGGCTGAAAAAGTCCCGGGCCTAACAAAGAAAACACGGTTTTTTTGGTTCAAAATTAGCTTTATTCATCAACGTAATCTCCATCAAGAGCAACGCAATCATTCCAGCGCCGCTCTAACATTTCAATACCACTTTTGTAGAACGATTTATCTTTTGCCTCAAAATAGGCCTCAGTTTCAGCGATAACCTCTTCATTCGTGCGAAATTTCTTACCGGCGAGCATTTTTTTCAGGTCTGTGAACAGCCAGTAGTCGCTGGGAGCCAAATCTGGCGAATACGGTGGATGTGGGAGCAATTCGAAGTTCAATTCATGTAGTTTTGCCATTGTTTTGATTGACTTGTGACACGGTGCGTTGTCTTGATGAAACAAAAATTTTTTTCTTTGCCATATGCGGTCGTTTCTTTGCAATTTCGGCCTTCAAACGCTCCAATAACGCTATATAATATTCACTGTTGATGATATTTCCTTTCTCAAGATAGTCGATGAATATTACACCACGCACATCCCAAAATACCGAGGCCATAACCTTTCCAGCCGATTGTTGTGCTTTCGGGCGCTTTGGACGAGGTTCACCAGTTGCTGTCCACTCAGATGACGATCGTTTTGATTCCGGAGTGAAGTGATGGATTCATGTTTCATCCATTGTCACATATCGACGCAAAAATTCCGGTTTGTTACGTTTAAACATGGCCAAACACTGCTCAGAATCATCAACACGTTCTTGTTTTTGATCAACAGTGAGCAAACGCGGCACCCACTTTGAACAGAGCTTTCTCATAGTCAAATGCTCATGCAATATAAAGCCAACACGTTCTTTTGATATCTTTACGATGTCAGCTAACTCACGCAACTTCACTTTTCGATCATTCTAAACGATTTTATGAATTTTTTTGATGTTTTCTGGTGTTACCGCCTCATTTGGACGTCCACTGCGTTCTGCATCATCGGTGTCTCTACGACCACGTTTGAAGTCAGCAAACCAACGTTTTATTGTTGTTTCTGATGGAGCGGAGTCCCCACAACACTTTTCAAGCCATTGCTTCGCTTGAACGGTATTTTTTCCCATCAAGAAGCAGTGTAAAATTAAAACACGAAATTGTTTTTGATCCATTGTTTTGAAAATAACAAAAGTAGCGTCACTCTTAGCACAATAACTCACAAACTAATGAATAGAATATCATGAAATTTTAACAGCTGTCTTTTGAAGGTTAGTATTAACTGAAAAAAAGGTGACTGCAATAAAACTAGCGCCATCTATGTGTTAGGCCCGGAACTTTTCAGCCCATGTGTTAGAATGTATTGTTAAATGAAAAATAATTTTGTCTTAGGCAAGTTCTTAATAAATTAATTATGTCCATTTTTATAACTTCATTTACTATAATAATTGTCTATACTTGTATCGATACGTAGACGATATAATTGTATGCTTTACAGGTACGGACAAAGAATTAACACACTTTTTACAGTATATTAATTCTTTACATAGAAATATTAGTTTTACAATGGAAGAAGAAGTCGAAGGGAAAATCAACTTCCTAGACTTAACAATCAGTAAAACCATGAAAAAACATGAATTTGCAATATATCACAAACCTTGTCATGCAGATACCACAATTCACAATAGTTCTCACCACCCTAACCATCATAAACTCGCAGCGTATCATAGTTTAATACATAGACTAACTAATATCCCCTTATCAGAGGAAAATTTTACTAAAGAATTAAACTACATAAAACAAGTAGCCGTTAACAACGGTTATTCGGTTACTTTAATCAATAATATCGTTAGGAAAAAACTTAGAAACGAGGCAATCTCAGAAATATACCCACGTTTTAAGGACAGAAATACCACATTTAAATACTTAACCTATTTCGGCAAACCAACGGAAAAACTGGGGAAATTTTTAAATCAAAAAAATATCAACATAGCTTACAAGACTAACAATACTATAGGGAAATATCTTAAAAACTACAAACCACAAATCAATAAAGACAATAAATCAGGGGTTTATCAATTAACATGTGGCTCATGTCCTAAAACATACATTGGATAAACTGGACGTACATTTATACAAAGAATTACAAAACACCAAAAAAGTTTCATCCATAGAAAATCTAATTCAACATATGCTAATCATCTTTTAACAGAAAATCACACATTTAACAAGAATTTCAAAATTTTACACACCCAACAAAAAGGTTTAAAACTAAACCTTTTAGAGACAATGCAAATAAATCGATTAAGGACTACAGGTACTTTACTCAACGACCACGTAGATTTAAGCAATTCACCATTATTGAATTTATTCTCCTAATTCCAAATCTGTGTGGGTTTTCCAATACTATCAATGTAATTTAATTAGGTGTAATATTATAATTAAGAAATTATATAAAATTGTGAACATTAAACCTAACTTGACAGTGTAAAATGTAGATCTGAATAAGCTGCATCGAAAGCGAAACGCGTCATCGCAATTTAAATAAACCAGTGGAAATTGACTAAAAACAGTCTTTTATTATATATTTATAATGAATTTCCATCAAGTAGAAGCTACAACCATCCAAAGTATGAAATTGTTTACACAGGGCAGGCTATAAAAGGGGTGTGCAGCCAGGAAGAAGCCGTTAATTTCGGAAGCTAATCGCAAAAAGCGGTTAGCTTTTGCTAGGGAATACGTTACTAAACCTCCTGAATTTTGGGAATCCGTAATCTATAGTGATGAAACTAAAATTAACCTTTTTGGGACTGATAGCAAAACTAAAGTTTGGAGAAAGAAAAATACCGCATTCGATATTAAAAACATTTGTTCCACGGTAAGACAAAGGAGTGGCAGTGTTCTGCTTTAGGGTTGCATGTCCACTAGAGGGGTTGGAAATTTACATTTTGTTAATGGTACCATAGATCAGCATGTTTATCCCAACATTTTGAGAGACAATTTAAGATAAAGTGTCTAAAAATTAGCACTCGAAAACAGATACATTTGCCAGCAGGACAATGATCTGAAACATACTGCACTTGGTGCGAGAATGGATGATCCATAATGTGCGACAGCAGCTTCATACACCTCCGCAGTCACCCGATGTTAACCCCATCGAGCATTTATGTGAGGAACTTAAACGGCGCGTTCGCAAACATAATGTTTCAAATAGAGAAGAATTAAAAAACAGAATATTGAACGGGGGGAGAACATGCCAGCAGAAGTTACTAAAAAGCTGGTTGCAAGCATGACAAAAAGGTTATAGGAGATTATCAAGGCCAACGGCGCACATACAGATATTTGAACGATCTACGCGGCCAAAAGTCAAAAAATCAAAACACAAAATATTGCCATGTAACCGACTACCAGAGGCAGAGGACCCTTCCGAGAACAAAAGACAACCGCTTCCAACCCCTCCCGTGCAGTCTTACCTATTTTATGTCAGTCGGAATTCGATCCTGTTACCTCGGGTACGTTATCAGTTCTCGGCGCTCTTAGAAATCATAATTCTGAAAGTGGAATTTTATGTCTATAAGTTCTAAAGTAGTGGAAAAAGTGATGGATTCTCAAAGTACAGGTATGTAACTTTTATCATTTACTTATTTGTAAGTCAACGTAAGGGACAGTAAAGAAAGGTCTTTTCCACGAGTATTATTTTGTAAAAAAAAATATGTTTTACTGTCGTTTTCATACTTCCCCGTTAGATCCGGCTATAATTTTGATAATATTCTAAAGTTGGTAGTTTCAGTAAATAATAAATCAAAAAACTGGCCCCGGATAAGATACACTTTGAAAATTATGGTTAAAATTGTAAAAAAAAATAGATTTTGATTTTATCAATTTTAACTTAACGATTCTTTGTTGTAGGTTCACTTGGTACATCGGGAATGAAGGTTGTGACCTGGAAATACTTATTTGACCGCATGATGAAGGAAAATTTACCTTATTTGGAAGACAAACTAAATTGCTTTAAAGAACAACTTTTGTCAACTGAAGGATATACACAAGAGCAAATACAAACCTTAAAAAGGAATTTTTCTCATTTTAAATCTGCAGTTAAACGTAGGTTGATCAAAGCCCATAATAAGGAAGACATGTTTGTTCAATACAATAGTTCATGGCTAGAAGGAACCTTTGAAATTCCAGTGGTTCACAGTCTGCAAAATCGATCTGGTCGACCAAGCAAACCTTTTGAACAATTGAGCGAGAGAAGTAAAAAGAAGAAAGACGGAGGAGCTTCGCTCTACCTTTGAAGAGGAGGTGATAGTGCATGCCGCGCAAGTTGAGTTGAGAAAAATGGGAGAGCGAGATGCTTCAGATGTACTCAAAGAAATCATCACTACACCAACTCGAGCAACGAAATATAAAAAGGTGTATTATCGCACAAAATCATCAAAAAATAAAAGTAGCCCTTTGACTGTCAAGGAAGCAATCCAAATGTACATAGACGCAGATCTAACAAGAGAACAGTATGAAATCATAAGAAGGACGGACAAACATATTTTTCCGTGTTATAGCCTCCTACAAAAGGAAAAAAAATGTGTTACCCGCCACCAGAAGCGTGCAAGATAACTAGCACTAGTGCGGAAGCTCAATTACAGCCTTGGTGGATCTTACTGTTACACGATTGTCCGACTACCTGGAAGAGGTATTGCAAACATTAAATGAACAAAAACGGAATACCCTAACGATGATTCATAAATGGGGTTGCGACGGATCACAACAATCCCAATACAAACAAAAGTTTGACAGTGATGCGGATTCGGATAGCAATATATTTCAGAGTTGCTTCATGCCTCTAAAATTAGTGTGTGGAAAAAATAATGAAAAAACCATGTGGGGGAATCCGACTCTGTCTTCTCCGCATTTTTGTCAGCCAATAAGATTTCGTTTTATCAAAGAGAGTACTGATGTCACAGAACAAGAAATAATAAATAATGAATAATAATGAATAAATCAGTTGATTCTCTTATTCCTACTGAGGTTGATTTGGATGAGAAAAAGTTTATAGTCAAACACAAATTTATTATGACAATGGTGGATGGAAAAGTGTGTAATACCGCCACTGGAACGTTGCTATATTTGTGGTGCAACCTCAAAGGATTTTAACCGATTGGATATAACAAAAGAAGTTAATGCCGAGGCAGTACAATTCGGTCTCTCAATATTACATGCCAGGATAAGATTATTTGAGAGTGTCCTACATCTGGCTTATAAACCGCCAGTAAAAAAATAAAGAGAAAGAAAAACAGAGGCTTAAAAGGAACTCGAGAAAGAGAAGAAACTTGAAATCCAGACCCGGTTTCGCAATGAAACCGGGTTATTGGTCGATATGCCAAAGGCAAATTTTGGAAACACCAATGATGGGAACACCAGTCGAAGATTTTTTGAAGACCAGAAATTGGCAGCAGAAATAACGGGCTTTAGCTATAACCTGTTATATGGGTTAAAAGTCATTTTGGAGACAATCTCAAGCGGACATAAAGTCGACCCAGAACCAACAAGATTTTGCCCGAAAGTTTTCACGAGAAAGCTGCAACAGGGACATTTTTAATCGTTTACTTTTAAGTTCCGATCCTTTGTTGAGCAGTATGAGGCGAATAAAGAGGATAAAGTGACATTCATTCCTACCAGAGACGCTAGAAATGCTCCTGCCTGCAGAGCCGAACCCACTGTGTTCTTCTGGAAGTGAAGATGAAAATACGTTTGTGGACGACAAAATATGATTGTTTATAGAGTATTTTTAACCCTTGACGCAAAAGAGGGGTGTTGTAAGTTTAAATTTATTTGGTAAATAAATGTTATCATTTAAAATATTTTTTTTTTTGTAAAATTAAGTTTAGTTTTTTTATTTTTTATTACAAATTAAGTAATTTTATGCAAAGTAACTGATAAATTTAACTTGGTAATATAATTTAGCATACAATAGAGCCGAAAAATAATGTGGCCGCGTAGATCGTTTAAATACCCCTATGTGCGGCGGTCCCACTAAATATTAGTTTAAACGAAGTTTTTATTTTCCATTAAACTCCGTCAAACTATTATTGGTTAAGTGTATGGAGACTTTTTTGACATTAATTTTGTTTACATTTTTATAACAATCATGTATCTTCTAAATAAAATGTTCCGTAGTTGTTTTTAATACTAATCCTCATTGGTTAAGTTTCAAATATTAATTTAAACATGTTTTCTCATAGTTTCAATTAATTAGTCAAACATAACAAAAAAATAGTACAGAAAGCAGGTGGTGTATGGAGGCTTTTTGGACTGACTGTATATGTAATTTTTACTTCCCTTGCTAAACGAAAGAATCTAATTATGAAACAATCACATGAGAATTTAGTTCTTAAAAGAGAGTTATCAATACAATTCAATATGATTATCATTAGAGACCAGATTATATGCATTTGCATATTTTCATATGCATTTGCATATTTAGACCATTCTCACCGATTATTGCATATTTTACCCAAAATATAGTAATGATGCATATTTTCCCTATATTTACAATATTTCTCGGTATTACTAGGCAATTGAATTGCTCAGGGTATTGTTAATGTCGCCGTCTGGAACCAATCTTATCGCCGGAACATTACCTGCAATAGTCTAAACATCGATTAGGTTATAGTGCCAAGGGAATACCCAAAATTACGACGGTATTTTATTCTTTTGTTTCTTGGTCCGGATATTAAGTGATAAATAGTTAGTTTCTAAGAATATTTGTTTGAGCGTGTATCAAATAAACAATTTTCTCGAAGACGAATTTTTATTTTAAAAAAAGATATCAGTTTTAACATTATTGTTGACGCGCTTGCATCAGTGTAGTCTTTTTTGCAATTTTTAACGAGTTGTGTTAAAGTTTAACGTGTACCATGCCCCCCGCAAAAAAGTGTCTCTTCGTGGGTAGCTGATTATCCTGGAACATTTACATACGATGGAAATGTTTTATATTGTCGAGTTTGCGAGAAAAATATTTCGTGCACAAAAAAGTTTCAAATTGATCAGCATGTCAAGACAAGTCTTCATATCGCAGGATTGCAAAAAAAGACCCACGACAACAACTTATAACAGCAGCAAGTAGCAGTGATTCCACTTCTATAGGCAAACAAAAAAACCACTTTAGCATGAATTTATGTGAAGCATTGCTTACAAGTAATATTCCTCTCCACAAACTTACAAATCCTACATTCAAAGATTTTCTGCGAAAATATTGCTTGAATCAAAAAATATCAGACGAATCAACACTGCATAAATATTACATACCAACATGTTCTGGAAGAAATACGTAATGAACTTAAGGATGACATTATTTGGATTTCAGCTGATGAAACTACCGACAGTTGTGGTCGCTATATTGCGAATTTAATTGTGGGTGCATTAAGATTAGAGCCTTCTTCTTCCTATTTGGTGGCCTGCAAAGAACTTGACAAGACAAATCAGTCTACGATCGCCAGATTTGTGAATGAGGTTATTAAAAAAATATTTCCTGAATCTTCTGCAGATGCAAGAGCAATTTCTCTCAGATGCTGCTCCCTGTATAATCAAGGCAGCCAAAGTCCTCCAAGTATTTTATCCAAATTTAATGCATGTGACGTGCTTTGCTCACGGAGTCCATCGACTCGCTGAAGAAGTACGATCCATGTTTGGAAATGTAAATAAACTGATTTCATCAGCAAAGAAAGTGTTTCTTAAGGCACCTGCTCGCAATAACGCCTATAAAGAGAAACTGTCAAATGTGCCTTTACCTCCCGAACCAGTGGTAACTCGATGGGGAACATGGGTTGAAGCTGTACTATTTTACAACGAACATTTCGAGGCCATCAAAGGTGTAGTAAATGACTTCGATAGTGCAGATTCTATGGCAGTTCGTCAATCCAAGGAAGCATTTAACGATTCGGATATTTTAAAAAGACATAGCTTTGATTAGCACTCACTTTTCCCACATACCTGCGGGTATTAAAAAGCTTGAAACTCGAGGTTTGACGTTGACCGAATCAATTCAGTTAATGAATAAAATCCGTCAAATAAACTCCACATTGCCAGATGCATTCCCGCGTAGAGTTAAAGAAAAGTTTGATAAACATTTTGTGTAATAACCCAGGCTTTGAACCTTTGTGTCAATTTGATAGTTATATTATTGGGACGGGTGAACTTTTGCCACAAACAATACGGTCCCTGGCCAAATTATTAGACGCACTGCAAGATTTCATGTAAAATATTAATTACCGAGTGATATTGTACCGTTTTATTATTTTAAATTGATTTGTTTTTTATTTTTATATTATCCAATCAATATTTATTTGACATAAATAAAACAGCATTAATTTAGAAAAGCATAAGTTTATTAAGTTTTAAAGAAAAGTGAAATTAATGTTAGTAAAAGTCAATATTTAGTTGAGCCACCTTTAGCCGCTATCAAAGCTTTAATTCTGCGCGGCATGCTATCAATGCAAGATTGTACTGTCTCCTGCATTTGAGGATGATGATTCCACACATGAATAATCTTTTCTAGGAGCTGGGTTTTGTTGGTAATCACATCTTTAGCCACTTCTCTTTTCATCAGCTCCCACACATTTTCAATGGGGCTATTACCCGGCCAATCCAACAGAGGGATATTTTTTTTCTGCCAAAAAAGCTTTAACAGACCGAGCAGTGTGGCAGGGAGCTCCATCTTGCATGAAAGTGAATGGTTCCCCATTTGGAAACCATTCTCTGAGCTGCGGAATCAACCGATTTTGTAATACTTCTTTGTACTGATCTTGCCTCATTATTCCTTTGACGACGTACAGACGTCCAGTGCCCTTGCCGCTGATGACTGACCAAATCATCACTTTGGTGGGATGTTTAACCGTCGGGACGACACAATCAGGATGAAACTTTTCTCCATGACGACGACGCACATACTGAGCTTTATTCTGCAAAATTTCGAATGTGCTTTCGTCACTGAAGCAGACCTGTCAAAAATAGGAAAAATATATAAATTTCCATGTTTATTTGCTTTATTTAACTGAAAATGATAATAATGTATCAATTATTGATTAAATTGCTGTATCTTACCGATCTCCAGAAGTCCACATCTTTGTCTTGCCATTGTTTGGCCCACTTCAGGCGCTTTGCTTTCATTGCAGCTGTTAACTTGGGCTTCCTGGCGGGGCGACAGGCCTTAAAATCTAATTCTTTCAATTTTCTTCGAACAGTGCGCTCAGAAGCATTTAACATACGCTAGTATCCTGGAGTTGTGATTTTATTACCTTTGTGGTAGCAAATCTGTTTTCTACACAAATTTTCTTCAAACATCTCTCTGACCGTGGAGTGAAAATTGGTTTTCTACCGCATCTTTTCTTTCTTTTCGGGCTTAATTCCTTCCCTGACTCAATTTTCTTTTTTATGCGTCGTACACTAGCTTCAGAAACCTCCAATCTTCGTGATATTTCTCGGTTTGTAAATGTTTTCGCAATCACAAGGGCCTTCACTTCAGCTTTTTTACGTGGTGAAAGATCGCCTTTTCTACCCATAATGAAAATAGTCCAATTACTTTTTTAAAACACTGCATACAAAATAAACTAATAACTGAGTAGTATAAAACTGTTTAAACAAACAATCACAGTCCATAAAGCCACAGAAACACGTCCGTACCTGACTCGATTCCGATCGCGACTGATACAGGTTTGTACTTGTTTACGTTCATGTATGACTTTGTCAACACAGTGTTGCCATATGTTAAAAATAAATGCAAATATGTAGTCTACAACAATTTTTTTAAATAAAAAATCAATAATATTGTAGTTTAAATATACCATTATTGCATAAAAACTCTTAAGAAACATAAAATTACTAAAAAAAAAATATAGTGCGTCTAATAATTTGGCCAGGGACTGTAAGTGCTAACATAGCACCCAAATTCAAATACTGCCCAGTTACCTCAGTGGATGTGGAACGGACTTTTTCCACTTATAAAAATATTTTAAGTGATTGAAGACACAATCTTACTACCCAATATTTGGAACAATACCTTATTGTTTACGTGTACAAGAATACAAATGTTAAATAATTTTAAAAAATGTTAAATAATCGTCGATAACTTGTTAATTTTATGCTGATTTTGAAATAAAAAACTAAAAATTACTACTTTTATTATTATTTAATATTGCATATTTTGACTCTTTTCATGCATATTTTAAGCATTTTTCATGCATATTTGCATGCATATTTCAAGAGTTTTATGTTGTAAATAATCCGGTCTCTAGTTATCATTATCGGCTTTTAAAGTTATTTACAAAGTTATACAGAAAATTCATTACCTGCAGAGTCTTCAGCAACATGTTTTTAATAATTTTTTTTATCCCTTTTCAGTTATTGCCACCGTAGCTTTAGCCTTTCTTCTCTTGCCCATGTGTCAGTACATTATAAGACCTTGTTCAGATGGAAACAAAATTTCGTTTGGCGTTTGTGGACGATTCACTGCTGCTGAATTACTCTCTTTTTCTCTGTCTGTCCTCATTGTATGTATATGGGTTTTAACAGGTAAGTATCTTTTTATTTAATTATTTAAGCGGAATTACTGATGTTCCTGTACGCCTGGCTATTATCGTAAGCTTTTAGAAGTGGCTGTACTAGTACTGTAGTCAGGACGTTTAGCAACCAAAAAAAAATTTGAATTTCTTTCTACATACAGTCTGTCAAGAACGTGTCCGCGATAATTCATTTTTGGTTGATGCTATTCTAGCGATTCAACAAAAAACTCGGTAGAGGGAACCTTGGTATATGACGCAATCGTTTTAACGAGACGAAAAATGTCGACGACTTGTCAACAAAGTCCCTCCGAAAGTCGAAAAACGAACCGTGTCTTTTGTTTTCACGGGACACGAAATTGTCTGCGTTAAGGAGCGGCAAAATTAAGGAAATCGGGTTTGAATATGTACCAGGAGATAATTTGACGACATCTTCGTGCTCATGATGTCAAATTCCGAAGTAACTCCCAGGCTGAAAAGTTTTTGGTCTGACATATAGATGTCGCCCTTTTCAAAAAATTCTTATGATTTTTAGGAAGTACCAACCTTCAAACGATATGTGTCAAAATTTTATGACATTTCGACGATTAGTTTACAAGTGTGGTTCATTAGACTTATATTCTGGTATTCCGCGCACTTTCTAGGGTTATTATTTTTTGGCAATGCTTTAAAATTGATGTCAACCAATCATGAAATACATCACCTGTGTTGTATACACTGTTGAAGAGGTTCTGTATAATGTCCATATGTTTTTCAAAAAATATTTTAATGATTTCTGTAGGTACTACTGCCTTTTTAGTGTTCCGTACGGAACACTTATAAGATCACTTCGGTGTCTGTCTGTCTGTCTGTCTGTCTGTCACACCCGATTTTTTCGGAAACTGTTTGACATAGAAAGGTGAAATTTGGTAATAATATAGGAATTGATGGCCTCATCAGAGCCATGTAGTTTTGAGAATTAAATTTTGACTTAAGGGGTTAGTTTTGGGGGGTGAAGTCGGAAGTGAAAAAAAAATTTTTTTACTAGGCCATCGAGTGTGGTGTCAAATGAAAGCTTGTGAAAACACGAGTAAAAAATATATATATAATATTATACTTGCGCGCACTTTTCTTTGTATTATTTTTAAAAATTCGCGAAAAATCGCTGTCCCGGGCCTTATCTCGAAAAGTACTTATCAAAAAATTTCGAAAAAATTCTGGAATATTCTCCACGGGGTGTAGATTAATAATTTATATGGTATATAAAAAAAAAACAAAAATTTCAAGGTCATCAGATTTCAGTAAAGATTGGACACAAACTTTGTTGAAAACTCATTTGGGGTGTGTTTTGTGAAGTCACTGATCATTTTATACCACCGTAACATAAATTTTGACTTAAGAGGTTCGTTTTGAGGGGTGAAATCGGAAGTGAAAAAAAAAATTTTTTTTACTAAGTCATCGAGTGTGGTGTCAAATGAAAGCTTGTGAAAACACGAGTAAAATAAAAATATATATATATATATATATATATATATATATATATATATATATATATATATATATATATATATATATATATATATATATATATATATATATATATATATATATATATATATATATATATATATATATAAATATATATATATATATAAATATATATATATATATATATATATTATATATATATATATATATATATATATATATATATGTATATATATATATATATATATATATATATATATATATATATAATGTAATACTTGCGCACACTTTTCTTCGTATTACTTTTAAAAAATCGCTGTCCCCTACCTTATCTCGAAAAAATACTGATCTAAAAATTTTGAAAAAATTCTGGAATATTCTCCACGGGGTATAGATTGAACGAAAATTATCACGAGTGCATTACCTTTAATAATTTATTTGGTGTATAAAAAAAAAACAAAATTTCAAGGTCACCAGTTTTCAGTAAAGATTGGAAACAAACTTTGTTGAAAATTCATTTGGGGTATGTTTTGTGAAGTCACTGATCACTTTATACCACCCTAACAAAAATTTTTATTTTAAAAACAATCAACGTACGGAACACTAATTGTGCAAGTTCAACTTGCACTTGACCGGTTTTTTTTAAGCTGATTTGCTGCTGCTAATATTTCGTCTTTATTTATGGGGGGAGGGCTATTGTATTGAGCTGATTTGTATTATGTAGTCTAGTTGTGTCACTATACATTTCCCTTATATATTCTTCCCATCTATCTATTCTTTCTTGTATGTTCAGTAGTAGTTTACCTTTTTTATCCTCTGTTACTTCACTTGACTCATATCTATACTCAGCCGTATTTCCACTGATCTTTCTGTCGCCTGCTGTATTATTTCCTGCAGTTCCAAGCAGTTAACCGATCCATTTATTAAAGGAATTCCTAATTTTCGTAATCATCATCTGATTAACAAAAAAAATGACTCATTATGTGTATCTAATAAATAAGAGGAAGTATTTTCCAGTATATACCTAAAAACATATGTTTATTGCTTAAATATTTATATAAGCAAAATCTTTATTACCCTGAAGATAAACAAATCGACATAAAAGAAGGTAAAGTTCAATGGTACCGTAACTATTTAGGCTGCTTTTATATATAAATTATGCAAGTTTAATAGGTGATAGCGTATAAGAATTAGTATGTTAATTAATTACAGTTAGATAGGAACATGATTAGCTTGTTAATGTTGAAATTTATGGGTGTTCAAGGTAAATAATGCGAATTAGTTGTAAATGTGCTATAATTTTTGGAATCTCAAAGTAACATTGGTGTTAAAGGTTAAGTGCACTTGGAATATGAACTATTTTTGTCAGTATTTGGTTAGTAGTAACAAGTTTTATATTTCAATATTTTCTTATAATCAGTAAAAGTTTTAACAGGTAATTCACCAAAATTTTATTTACCTCCTTGTAAAAAAGATAATAACATAAATGTTGGGATGAATTGTTCCCCTTTATTTATTATAGACTAGAAAGAATTTTGTTGTCAGATGTCGACAAAAAGAGAGATGGTAGAGTTAATTTTTAGGCTTTTGCTGTAGTGGAGGCTCGTGTGTATTATATTATACGACTTTTGTTTATTGATTCTTTCAACATATTTTTGTAAGGAGTTTTTTTGTACAGTATTTTTTGTAGTATTGGACATAAAGATTTTAAAATTGTTTTTAAGGCTTTAACGTTAAACCCCAAAATAGACGGTTCACTATTTAAATATGGCAATCTATTCGAAGACGTCAAGTGGTTGAGCAATTTGCTTGTTTTCATTATTGATAATAATAGAAGGCCCTTGTAAGATCGATGTGCTTTCATTACTTGAGTTTGTTTTTGAGAGACAGCGAGAGCATTTATATTTTTAGCTGCTTTAAAGAAATGTTCGGGAAATACTTTTTTATCCATGAGCCAAACTCCAGCCGCTTGAAATCCGTTCACAATGGTGCCAGTGTTAGCAGCTCTTCGATAAGGTTCTGCAAATAAACTTACATCTTGATATTGCGTTTTTTGACGACCTGGTTTTTTCTCAGTCACTATTAGCGGCGCCCCACAAGGTAGTAACCTCTCACCATTGTTGTTCTCAATTTCATAAATGATATTGTGGAGTCCATTGTTAGTAACACACTCTTATTTGCTGATGATCTTGAACTGTTCCGGGTACTTCATGACATTAACGATTGTATTATACTTCAGAAAGACATACATACTGTCGAAAATTGGTATGCTATCAACAAGTTGACCTTGAATCGCGGGAAATGTTTTGTTATGTCGTTCTCCAACCAACTGAACCCCACTCATTATGAGTATGTCTTGGATAAAGCGACTATAAATCGTTGCTATACTTTCAGGGACCTGGGAGTAGTGTTTGATACCCGATTGTCATTTGCCGATCACATTGATGGTGTTTGTGGAGAAGCGTTAAAGATGCTTGGATTTATTTTTCGCAATTCAAGGGGGTTGGTAGATATAGGGTCCCTCAAAATGCTATACTTTTGCAATGTGCGATCTAAGTTGGAATACGGCGCAGTGATTTGGCACCCAATCTATCACAGATACATTGATAGAATAGAGAACATACAGAGAAAGTTCCTTAAGTTCCTGTGCTTCAGAGATGGCGGTACTTACCCTCCTAGAGGTATAGAAAGCAAGATCTTGTTAGCGCGTTTCAACATGCCGTCGTTAATGAATCGCAGGATTTACTTGCTGAATCAATTTTTGTTCAAGATATGTAAATCCTTTATTGATTGCCCTGACCTGCTTTCCCAAATTAACTTTCATGTGCCGTCTCGACTTACCAGATTTCCTCCTTTTGCTTGAGTACACCACGAACTAATATTTTAATGAAGACTCCTTTGTATCAATCCATGAATATTTTCAATGTGGTTTGTAGCGATTTCGATAGGCACAACTTAACTCATGCTCAGTTTACTAAATTGATGAAGACGAAGGTTCTTGATGCTCGGTGGACGTGTCCACATTTTTGAACGGTATTTACGGGTTATATATATTGTTGTTATATTTATTTAAGCAATTATTGTAATTTTCTTTTTTTTCTTTTCTTTGTAATTTACACATTTGTCTTGTAAATGGATATTCTATCTATTAGACAATAAAGATTATTATTATTATTATTATTATTTTTCTGTTGCTTGAATATAATAAGAGCTCGTAGGTTTAAAAAAAAAACACGTCAAGTGGCTGAAGCCAGTAAGTAGTAAAGCCTGACAGTTGTAACATTAGCCTTTGCTATGTTCAACGCTTCCAGGTTCTTTGAATGCATTGTATTTCCATCAAGCAGAAGTAATACTTTATTTTCAAGGGTTGGCTTTATGAAGCTTATAAAATGTTTCATCTCCACCATACCACCACTCACACGCCAGATAATTCTATTGCAACGACACCTGTTGAGAAAGCGAACTTGTTGGCTGAACTCTTTGCTTCACATTCTACTGTCGATTTCCGAGGAAAAACACCACCTACTATTCCCCATAGTGCAGTCAAGGATGCCCGATATTGTCTTCAGACAGCGTATCATAAAACGTATTTTGATGAAGCTAGACACCAAAAAGGCTTCAGGCGCTGACGGAATACCTGCTATAGTTCTCAAGAACTGTGCGAAGGAACTAACACCAGTTTTCTGTAGACTTTTCAACCTATCCTACAGAAAGGGAATATTTCCTTCCTGCTGGAAATGTGCCACAGTTCAGCCGATACCTAAAAAAGGCAAGAAGACCTTGCCAAATAACTACCGACCAATCGCACTACTCTCAATAATATCGAAAGTCATGGAAAAGGCTATCAATCAGCATCTTCTAAAATATCTTGAAGGATTCAACATTATTAGTGATCAGCAATATGGCTTTCGTAAAAATAGATCAACAGGAGATCTTCTGACTTATGTAACACATGTTTGGAACAACGCAATTGAACACTTTGGAGAATCTCGAGCGGTTGCTCTTGACATATCCAAGGCATTTGACCGTGTTTGGCACGATGGGCTGTTGGCTAAGCTACGTTCTTATGGTATGTCTGAAAAGTTCTGTTTGTGGCTCTCATGTTTCCTCGGAGAGCGTTCTTTACGAGTGGCAGTTGACGGATTTCTTTCTAGCACCTTCACTACCAACGCCGGTGTGCCCCAAGGTTCCATACTGTCTCCTACTCTCTTCCTCATTTATATTAACGATCTGCTGGAAAAGACCGAGAATCCAATCTACAGCTTTGCAGATGACAGTACACTTATCTCTTCATTCACTTTGAACGCTCGGACATCGACTACTCAGACGAATATCCGCAGACAGCAGGAAGTCATTCAACTTAACAAAGACCTGGAAGAAATTCTATCTTGGGGTGACAGTAACCAAGTGGAATTTAACGCTACAAAAACCCAGGCAGCAGTTTTTTCTAAAAAAGTTAACGTTGCAGAACCCGACATAGTTATGTCGGGGCACTCCATCCCTCTAATATCGTCACTCAATCTGTTAGGCGTTAATTTGGGAGCAAATATGTCCTGGCATGAGCATGTTGCAGGCATAGCAAGAAGAGCTTCTCAAAAGTTGGGAATATTGTTTCGAACCAGAAAGCTTTACACTCCACAACAACTGTTAATTCTTTACAAAGCGCAAATTCGACCAACTATGTAATACTGCTCCCATGTTTGGAGCTCCGCTCCCAAACATACACTGCATTTGTTGGATTCTATCCAGAGAAGAGCTGTTCGTCTGATTGGACACCCGGAACTGACCGACGGCCTTGATTCGCTGGAACATCGAAGAACGGTTGGCGACTTGAGCCTATTCTACAAGTACTTTCATGGAAAGTGTTCGAAAGATGTGGCCCGTTTAATTCCTCCCAGAGCGGTGCATGTTAGAAGTGCACGTCGCGCTAATGCTTCACATCCGTATGAGGTTCAGCTTGTTACTCCTCGTACAACGCTTTTCAAGCAGTCTTTTATATGGAGAACATCATACCTTTGGAATGGTTTACCCAGGACTGTGTTTCCCACCGAGTACAATCTACAGCAATTCAAGAACAACGTGAATCGCTTTCTCCGCACACGTGTCGCTCCTGTAGCGCTTTAGGGACTTCCCTGTAGCACGTGTGCTAGACCCATAAAAAAAAAAAAAAAAAAAAAAAAAAAAATCTATTATACAAATAAGTTTGAGTTAATGTAGCCAGTGTCTAGAATGGTGACAACCCTCTCAGATGGTGTGGCATTCCCCAATTCAGAATTTTCTCTCATTCTTTCCAATATTTAACTAAAACTTTTTGCGTTTTTAAGGTATGTGTCGATTTGCCCCACTCTCCCTACTTGAAAACAGTGATATAGTTGTTCCGGCGCCAAGGTCAGCCTTTCATGGCCGGGGCCGTTTTGTAAATATTTGATAAAAAGCGTTTTGCCCTTTTTTATTTTTCAAAAAATTTTCGGATTTGAAAAAATGTTTTGAATGTGCATGGCCCGACGAGTCACCCATTTCAATACATGTAGTGAATTTCATAACACCCTGTATATATATATATATATATATATATATATATATATATATATATATATATATATATCGAGTGTATCAATGGTTTCAATGTGATCGTAGAAAATTTGCTATGCGAGTTTTATTGCAAATACTTGTAATAGACAAGGCGAAATCGGCGCCATCGTTGGAAAAAATTTTCTAATTGAATTTTTTTTCATAACCTTCTCCAGGAGATGCCCCTGAAAGAGGATCAACATGTTGCCGGGCGGTAACCTGGTCCGAATTTGTTTAAACAAAGTCCAAAAATTGAAATTTTCGCCCCGGAACAAGTTTTTTTAGGTAAATTGGACCATTTTGAACAAAAAATGTCTCTTGTGAATTTTCTCTAAAATGCGCCGTTTTCGAGATATCGGGCGATTTTAGGTGCGAGAAAACGCGAAAATGGCCACTTTCACCTCCCAATATTGGGGTCAAAAATTAAAATTTTCAATGTTGCCAAGTGTCCAAATTAAAGTTTGAGATCTCTTCTACAAATTACCGTAGGAAATATTGCAATATCTTTATTTTTAAACATTGTTTTTTAACAGTTAACAAATTGCGTTCGAGCGCCCGCGGCCGCATCGAAACTGTATACATAGATATATACGCAACGCCCGTACGTAGGCGCGAATATATTTATTCAAAACTGTGATACAAAAATTCCAAAAAATATTAAAACTTTAATGATGAATACAAATAATAAGTTTCAATTGGTTCAATATTTATCTAATAATGCTGTAAATTACGTTGCATTAAGTCACACTCAACAATTAATAATATCAGGTGGATTCTATAACATTGAAAAGTGCTATTGTATACAGGGAAATAATATACATGAAATTATTGAGTTAGAAAACAATCACTTAGAGGCTGATACAAGGATATTTTGTCATGCTCGATATATGTTACCTTATAATTCTGAAATAATAATTCATTCCGTTGATACCGACGTTTTTATATTAGCAATTCATTATTGGAGCTTTTTCAAATTAATTGGTTGTACAGGATTGTATTTTAAAGTAGTTGGTCAGAAGCCAAGATTATTGTCTTGTAATGTAGCTGCTGAATATTTAACTAGTCAAGTTTGTCAAGTTTTGCCTGCTTTACATGCGTTTACAGGCTGTGATACTACTAGTAAAGTAGGTACTAAAAATAAAGCTTTAGATTTAGTCTTTGATTTAGATACTCAAAATGCATTAACCCCACTTGGTACTGGCTTACAATTAAATGCCATGGAATTCAATGCATTAGAAAAATTGTATTTGAAAATTTTGAATAAAGCTGGAGAAACAGCAGATAATGCTAGACAAATAATTTTAGAACGTTCTTGTGTACATCCGATGCTTTAAAATTGCACATTTCACGAGCTTCACTACAAACGTACATATGGAAAATGTCATTGTATTCTCGGTATCGACATTTAGATGCAACAGAATTTGGTTACACTATAGAAACAGGTGAATTGTTACCCAAATTCATGTTAAAAAATTCGATACCAGATTCGTTAATTAGGCAATGTAAATGTACAAAAAGTTGTAAAACTAATGCATGTAATTGCAAAAGCAACAACGTGCAGTTGTATACTCATGTGTGGGTGTAATTTAAATATTTGCGAAAATTCTATTAAATATATATAAGTTATATTTCATAAAATTGTTTTAATTCTTCTACCATCCTAATCGAATATTGAATTTTTATTTATATTCATTTGTTATAATAATTAAATTTGATATAACAATTACTCTTTAATAAATAAATATTTTTTACATACTTTTCAAATATATTAATTTTAATAAGAAATCAAGAAACAAAGCTTTATAGAGCATCGCAGTGCGTATACAGTTCCGTGCGCCTACGTACGGGCGTTGCGTATATATCTATGTATACAGTTTCGATGCAGCCGCGGGCGCTCGAACGCAATTTGTTAACTGTTAAAAAACAATATTTAAAAATGAAGATATTGCAATATTTCCTACGGTAATTTGTAGAGGAGATCTCAAACTTTAATTTGGACACTTGGCAACATTGAAAATTTTAATTTTTGACCCCGATATTGGGAGGTGAAAGTGGCCATTTTCGCGTTTTCTCGCACCTAAAATCGCCGATATCTCGAAAACGGCGCATTTTAGAGAAAATTCACAAGAGACATTTTTTGTTCAAAATGGTCCAATTTACCTAAAAAAACTTGTTCCGGGGCGAAAATTTCAATTTTTGGACTTTGTTTAAAAAAAATTTGTTTAAACAAATTCGGACCAGGTTACCGCCCGGCAACATGTTGATCCTCTTTCAGGGGCATCTCCTGGAGAAGGTTATGAAAAAAAAATTCAATTAGAAAATTTTTTCCAACGATGGCGCCGATTTCGCCTTGTCTATAAAGCGCTGATTGGGATTAGTAATAAGACTTCTGCGACTTTTTTTAATATTTTTTTATGATTTATTTCTTACAAATTGGAAGTTCGATTATTATGAAACAGTTCTAAAGTAAATTAAGTTTATGTACTGGATTTTTGGGCTTATTCACCTGATTTAGCACTCTGTGACTTCTTTCTCTTTCTTGGACTCCTTTTACCGATGAAGGGAATGCAAAGGGGATACAAAACGTTGAAGATGTGTAAGCGGCAGTGATCACAACCTATATAACAAACTCTATATCGATTAAAAAATAAATGATTTGAACAATAATAATTATATTTATCTGTTCGGTTTCTTATTGGACAGCGTGTGTATGTATGTATATCTGGGTATAACTCCAGAACGAATAATCCGATTTTCATGCGGGCTTCTTCTACTCTCTCTGGTACATTATCTTACCAGATTTTGCACTATATTGGATTAAAGCTGTTTAGTAACAGAGAAAATGTCGCAAAAATGCAAGTCTTATTGTAACTATGAAACGCATCCGCCCGTAAATAATTGCTTATGTAACAATTACTGCAAATATGTATATGAGGAAATCTTTAGGTTAGTTCAGGTTCAGGAAAATAGTAGAAACCTGGAGTTCTAGCACTTTTTTATGTATTGATACCTTCAAATATTTAAATTATCCAGTCCGGGCTGGGCACATATGAATTACTTACTACGTTCAGATTTTGGGATCTTTGGCAATGGCACTACAGTTATTACCACTACACTAAACACTTCGTTTCTGAACTCGACGGACGTTTTGTTAACCACGTTAGCATCATCAGGAGCGATGATTGACTCAAGTCAATGGTGTAGTGATGACAACTGTTGTGTAACATACGAATTACATATAATACTGAAATTGATGAAACTCGCACGTTGTCTATGACATCCACTTTAGTAATTTTCTTTTTCAGGTCATTGGTTACTAATGGACGCCATGGGCATGGGCCTTTGCGTGGCCTTTATAGCCTTCGTCCGTTTGCCCAGCCTTAAGGTATCTACTTTGCTCTTGACTGGTTTACTGATCTACGATGTGTTTTGGGTGTTTTTCTCATCTTATATATTCAGCGCCAATGTTATGGTTAAGGTAAGAAAAAACGTCTAAGTTCTATTTAATATACTAATAAGTTCCAGGCGTAGAGATCATTTACTGTGCGTAGAGTAAGTAATTGTCAGTTATGCTAACTGAAAAGATGATTTCACAGAGTTAATGTGAAAAAATTGTTATAGTAAATCCCAAGATATAAAATCCCGCCTTTTTGCTTTTTCAGTGGGGCAATAAACGACCCTATTAAGGTTTTGTGCATAGTTGCCAGGTATTACGATAAACGTATTTTTATTTTACCTGCTTTGTATACCGCCCTCACTTGCACCTGCAATCATATTGGATCTATTTTTACCTATATATTTACTACCTTGCAACTCGGTTTGGAGCCCTTTAAGTATTTGATAATATAGGCCTAATGACCACATGTCCCCATTAAGATTCGAAAGATACTTTTTATTATTTTTATTTTTAGTTTTACTTATAACGTAACGGTTCTATTTTAATTATGTGGTGTCCGTGGGAAAATTTCAATAGTGGCTATCGCAAGAGAAAACATTTATCACTTGACGCTAAGCAAATAGTGAAAAATGTTTACGACAGTTTGGTAAAAAGAAATTTGAATAAACAAAGTGCTTTGCAAGAAACCAATGAACTAACAAAAACCCCAATTTCTACGATTAAGGGTATTGTAGGAAAACCATCACTCAGGAAGAGGAAAAAACAGAAATATTTTCAAATGCATCATGTAGACGATTGTGAAAAAGACGTCATCAGGAGAAAAATATATTCTATGTATGAAGAGCAGTTGGTGCCGACACTAGACAAAATAAAATTAAGACTGGTGCAGGACGGGACCAATATACATTGTGGCCGATCAACCTTTTAGAGAATTCTCTTAAGAATGGGATTCAGGTTCCGAAAAATCAACAAAAGGCAAGTAGTGATGGAGTCACAAATATTACGAATCTTGCGACATACTTATTTACAAGAAATTAAAAAGTATCGATCAGAGAATTGGCCAATAATTTACCTTGACGAAACATGGTTCGATACCCATGACACTGTGCAAAAAGGGTAGGTTGACAGCAGTACAAAATGTCAGACTAAAGCACCTTCAAATAAAGGTAAATGAATAACCATTTTGCATGCTGGCTCTGAAAAGGGCTGGATTTCAAATTGTCTACTATTATCTGCAAAAAACATAAAAGATTCTAGTTTGGACTATCACGAAGACACGACCGCAGAACTTTTTGAAAATTGATTTCAAAATTCCCTTTTGCCAAATGTTCCCGAACAGAGTCTTTTAGCTATGGACAATGCAAGTTACCATAGTCGTCTACTAAATAAGGTTCCTAATGCAGCCAACACCAAATCGGAAATACAGAAATATATGTTAGAAAATGACATTTATATTGACTTTAGTTATAAAAAAAGTGATCTTTTGGAAGTTTTGAAAAACTATAAATTGAAAAAGAAATATATTTGTGATAGTATGGCTGAGAAAATGGGACACACTGTTTTGCTGCTTCCTCCGCATTATTGTGTGTTTAATTCAATTGAACATATTTGGCATCAAGTTAAATCAAAAATAAGGGCACAAAATGTTTCTCCTACTTTAAGCGTGTTAGTGGTTGAATTAGTAAAAAAAGTTATAAATGATATACCTTGTGAAAGCTGGAAGAATTCCATTCAGCACGTTATATATTTATGTAAATAATATAAAACCATTGATAATTACCCAGCTGATGACAGTGATAGTGAAACCGATTTAGGCTTAAGTTACCACCATCACTCAGGAACAGGAAAAAAACGGAAAGATTTTCAAATGCATCATGTACACGATTGTGAAAAAGACGTCATCAGGAGAAAAATATATTCTATGTATGAGCAGAGCAGTTAGTGCCGACACTAGACAAAATAAAATTAAGACTGGAGCAGGACGGGACCAATATACATTGTGGCCGATCAACCCTTTACAGAATTCTCTTAAGAATGGGATTCATGTTCCGAAAAATCAACAAAAGGTAAGTAGTGATGGAATCACAAAGATTACGAATCTTGCGACATACTTATTTACAAGAAATTAAAAAGTATCAATCAGAGAATTGGCCAATAATTTACCTTGACGAAAGATGGTTCGATACCCATGACACTGTGCAAAAAGGGTAGGTTGACAGCAGTACAAAATGTCAGACTAACGCACCTCCAAATAAAGGTAAACGAATAACCATTTTGCATGCTGGATCTGAAAAGGGCTGCATTTCAAATTGTCTACTATTATCTGCAAAAAACATAAAAGATTCTAGTTTGGACTATCACGAAGACACGACCGCAGAACTTTTTGAAAATTGGTTTCAAAATTCCCTTTTGCCAAATGTTCCCGAACAGAGTGTTATAGCTATGAACAATGCTTATAATTTTATTAATTTGCATTAATGAATAAAACTCTTAAGTCCATCTTTGCAACCTATCATAAACAGAAGGTCAGAATTTTAATATTGCCCACTTAAAACGGCAAAAATCAAGATCTTATTTTTTGGGACAGGCTATAATCGACATGTGATTTACAAAGAAATTTAAATCAGGGCCCATCCCTTTTGCATGTACTGGTACACATGAAAATAAAAACATTGATATGGCAATTTTATGCTTACAGGGTAGTGATGTCAAGTATCGGTACTTTCAAGTATTTAGGGTACCCGGTATTTCTTAAAAAAGTACCCGTTACATTGTACCCGATACAAAGTACCGATCACGTCACGTAGTTGCCAACCTACACTAGTCGGTGGCTGGCCAGATTATTATTGAACGGCGGAACAGACTCAAATCAAATCACGTAAATAAACTGATTTTTCTCAACTGTAACCAATTTTTATTGAGTGTTGAGAAATGAAATATAGCATAAAAGTTCCCGTTGCTATAAAGTTTATTTTTGTTTTAATATTCAGTTACTTATTTTCATTATTTTTAAGGATTGAGAGTATATAAGTACTTTTATAATTTTCTGTATTATATTTGTGTATTATATTAATAAAATATCGTCTTATTTTAATTTAAAACTCTTCCTAAAGCCAAAGAGTTATCCTTTATGTATTTATTATTGTGTCTAATTAATTTATTAAATAAAAGAATATTCATATTCAATTCAATATTCATAAACGACAAAATGTGTACAGGGTGGTCCAAATTGGATACTTTTAAAGGTAAACCCCTTTATCTAAAGGAGATAGACGAAAACTGATAACAATGTCTGAGGCTCAATTTTTATGATAAACGCAATGGTGAAAACCGCATGTCGATAACTAGTACCGTTTTAGATATAAAGGGTGTTTTTCAAAAACCTGCATTTTGGAAAAAGGTAATTCTTTTCCTATGAAAATTTTTGATTTCTGTAAAAACATTCTCAAAGCTTTTTCATTTTCACGTGGAGTTCAACCGTGTAAGTTACATTTTTTTACAACTAATATTTTAATAGTTATTAACGCAAAAATATATTTTTTAAATTGTATACCCTGTATATTTTTCCTTATCCGAATAAAGCTTTAAATTACCATTCTAAAAATATAGCACACTTTATATTTTGCTTAAATCTACTTCAAAATACAAAGGTTTTCAGCTTTTACGCGAGTTTTAAATGCACATTTTGTGAAATAGGCTTTGGACGGAGCGGCAATATCAATTGTTTACCGATAGCAATCAAATCGTAAAAAAAAAAATTCCCAGAAGTAACTCTAAGCGCCATAACTACTAAATGCTATAGTACTTTAAACTATGTCGAAAATAAAACAAAACAACAATAAAACAATTTATTCCGAGTAGAGCAAACTAAAACAAAACAATTTTCTACAAGTGGTCTTCGAAATGTCGACCAGTTTCATTTACACATAGGCGGCACCTTTTCTGGACACTTCTTACCGAGTTGATTAGTTCAAGAGGAATGAGAGCTGCAAAACTTTGTATCACTGCAACTTAACTCTTGCCTGGTGTTTGTCGGCAATTTAAAAACTAGGGCTTAAAATCTTCCCCAGAGATAGAAGTCCGTGGGTGTTAAATCCGGTGACCTTGCCGGCTAACGGTTTGGACCTTGGCTGGCTATCCAGTTATTGTCGAAACTGGCCGATAAAAAAAACTGCAGCGTTATGAGGGGATGCCCCGTCGTGTTGAAAAAATATATTTCTAAGGTCCATTAACGGCAGTTCATCAATAAGAGGTTCTGTTTGTTGCCTTAAAATTTCTAAATATCTCTGAAAGGTGAGTGTTCCTTCGTAAATAAATAGACCTATAACCCTACCTCAAAAAGTTCCTGCCCACACATTAAATCCAAATCTGCCTTGATTTCTTTGCTCCACAACTAAATGAGGTTTTTCTTGTGCCCACGTATAAGAATTGTAACGGTTAAAAATACCTGCATTGCTTACATAAGCTTCGTCTGTCCAAATACAATTTAATGAAAAATTCGGAACATGGTTACAATTCTCCAGAAACCATTGGCTAAAATCCATACGCCGTTCAAAATCTCTGTCTCTAAGGTGATGAACTTTTCTTGTCCTATATGGCCTGAATTTGTGCTTCTTCAAAGTATGACTTACGTTAGTTCTTGGTAGTCCAGTGGATTCTTTTAACTGTCGGGTTGGGATTATTTGCGATAGTTCCTAAAACTACTACGCGGCTGGTTTGAAAAGTCCGTGCAAAAATAAAAACTACTTATGTGTTTGGGGTAAACCTTTTTTATTTTTCGACATAGTCTCCTTTTAGGCTTATACACTTCGTCCAACGATGTTCTAGTTTGTTGATCCCTTCCAAATAATAGGATTTGTCCAAGTCTGCAAAATATCCATTAGTGTCTGCAATCACCTCCTCGTTTGAATAAAATCTTTGTCCCGCCAGCCATTCCTTCAAATTGGGGAACAAATAGTAGTCCGAGGGAGCCAAGTCTGGAGAATAGGGGGGATATGAAACGAGTTGGAATCCTATTTCCATTAATTTTGCGACCACAACTGCTGAGGTGTGTGCTGGTGCGTTGTCGTGATGGAAAATGACTTTCTTGTGGGCCAATCGCGGGCGTTTTTCTTGCAGCTCGGTTTTCAAACGGTCCAATAACGATGAATAATATTCACCTGTAATAGTTTTACCCTTTTCCAGATAGTCGATGAGGATTATCCCTTGCGAATCCCAAAAGACAGTCGCCATAACCTTTCCGGCCGAAGGAACGGTCTTCGCCTTTTTTGGTGCCGATTCCCCCTTGGTAACCCATTGTTTAGATTGTCGTTTGGTCTCAGGAGTATAGTAATGTATCCCTGTTTCATCCACAGTGACGAAACGACGCTTAAAGTCCTCCGGATTCTTCTGGAACAGCTGCAAACCATCCTTGCAACACTTCACACGATTCCGTTTTTGGTCAAGCGTGAGCAATCGCGGCACCCATCTTGCGGATAGCTTTCTCATGTCCAAATGTTTATGCAAAATATTATGTACCCGTTCAGTCGAGATGCCCACAGCACTAGCAATCTCACGCACCTTAACTCTCCACAGGCCGTCCAGAACGTTCAGCGTCACTTGTGCCCATATGGCCAGTCCGAAAATTTTGAAACCACTTATAAACTGTTCTAATCGAAGGTGCAGAGTGACCGTAATGTTTATCAAGCTTCTCTTTAGTCTCCTGAGGCGTTTTGCCTTTCATAAAGTAATGTTTAATCACCACACGAAATTATTTTTCGTCCATTTCTTGAAAATCACTCGACTTCCTTGATTCACACGAATGCCAAACACAAAGAAATAGACCAATATGGCTGAAACTTGGTGTGCGTTCATTCAAGAGATGCTACTAACTAAACATGACCTCGATACGCGCCGGTGGTGCCATCTCTCGGACTTTGCACGGACTTTTCAAACCAGCCTTCTTATCCCTGTTTGATGCACCATTTTTGGGTCGTTTCTTGTCAAACTGGTCACTATTAACTAGGTTATATTGCAATCGAGCGAATATATCCTTGAAGGGTTGACGCCTCTCTGGATACCGTTCGTGGTACAAATTACTTACCGATTTTGAATTTTTTCCGGTTTGTATGAAACACACTATCATATCCCATTTTTCGTAATTTTAAAACTTCATTGCGATTTATTTGACAATTCAATAACTGATCCTGAAGTAAAATTTGACAACTACGAGTAAACAATTGAATTAAACCATATAGCCGCTCCGTCCAAAGCCTACTCCACAAAAGGTGCATTTAAAACTCGCGTAAAAACTGAAAACCGTTATATTTTGAAGTAGATTTAAGCAAAATATAAAGTGTGCTATATTTTTAGAATGGTAATTTAAAGCTCTATTCGGATAAGGAAAAATATACAGAGTATCTTATTTAAAAAATATATTTTTGCGTTAATAACTATTAAAATATTAGTTGTAAAAAAATGTAACTTACACTATTGAGATCCACGTGAAAAAGTGCTCTGAGAATGTTTTTACAGAAATCAAAAATTTTCAATAGGTAAAGAATTACAAACATTTTTCCAAAATGCAGATTTTTGAAAAACACCCTGTATATCTAAAACGGTCCTAGATATCGATATGCGGTTTTCACCATTGGGTTTATCATAAAAATTGAGCCTCAGACGCCGCCATCAGTTTTCGTCTATCTCCTTTAAATAAAGGGGTTTACCTTTAAAAGTGTCCAATTTGGACCACCCTGTAAACATCTTGTCGTTTATGAATATTGAATTGAATATGAATATTTTTTTATTTAATAAATTAATTGGACACAATAATAAATACATAAAGAACAACTCAGGAATTTTGAAAAAATATTTATTCTCTGGCTTTAGGAACAGCTTTAAATTAAAATAAGAAGATATTTTTATTAACATAATACACAAATATAATACAGAAAATTATAAAAGTACTTATATACTCTCAATCCTTAAAAACAATGAAAATAAGTAACTGAATATTACAACAAAAATAAACTTTATAGCAACGGGAACTTTTATGTTATTTTTCATTTCTTAACACTCAACAAAAACTGATTGCAGTTGAGAAAAATCAGTTTATTTACGCTCCGTCCAAAGCCTACTTCACAAAATGTGCATTTAAAACTCGCGTAAAAACTCAAAACCTTTATGTTTTGAAGTAGATTTAAGCAAAATATAAAGTGTGCTATATTTTTAGAATGGTAATTTAAAGCTCTATTCGGACAATATACAGGGTATCCCATTTAAAAAATATATGTTTGCGTTAAAAACTATTCATATATTAGTTGTAAAAAAATGTAACTTACACTGTTGAAATCCACGTGAAAAAGTGCTTTGAGAATGTTTTTTTCCAGAAATCAAAAATTTTCAGTAGAAAAAGAATTACAAACATTTTTCCAAAATGCAGATTTTTGAAAAACACCCTGTATATCTGAAACGGTACTAGATATCGATATGCGGTTTTCACCATTGAGGTTATCAGAAAATTTGAGTCTCAGGCACCAACATCAGGTTTCGTCTATCTCCTTTAGATAAAGGGGTTTACCTTTAAAAGTGTCCAATTTGGACCACCCTGTACAGAGTGAGTCAACGATAGAGTAAAGTTCATTATCTCATTTGTTTCGGGAAGTGCTTTTTTTAATATTTCAATTTTAAAAAAAATACTGGTTTTCAAGAGTTGATTGAGTGGTCCGTTACTTTGTGACAGTACATTTTAACAATAAAACTACTTAATTACTTTGTTAACTGTCACTAAATATATTTGTAAAGATTTTACAATTGCGTTATCGCGATTTCGTAGTACAACTACATTGTCAAACGCTTAACTAAGACTAAAACAGATTTTTGGTATTTTATGTTTATATGATGAACAGATGTGGGTCTATTTTATGTTAAAAAACTTTGAACAAAGGAGAATTTGCTACGTCTAATTGACTATTCAGTAAATTTATATTATGGTCCTTTGAATGTCTGTAAATTTCTATAGATTCTAAGAAGTTGAGTTTTGACCCTTTAGGTGCCATATGGAGTATTTGTAAACAATCGATATTGGGAAAAGTATGGCCTGTTTCTAAGAAATGTTTAGCAAAGTGTGATTTTTCATTTTTTAGCCTATAAGAGGCATTGTGTTCTGCGAATCTTGTTTGAAATTCCGTCCCGTTTGGCCTACGTAACAGCTATTGCACTCTTGACAATTAAGTTTATAAACTCCTGATTTATTATATTTATTAGTTTTATCTCTGGCATTAAAAAATATATTGGATAATTTTTGAGCGGGTTTTAAAGCTCCTTTGTTCAAAGTTTTTTAACATAAAATAGACCCACATCTGTTCATCATATAAACATAAAATACCAAAAATCTGTTTTAGTCTTAGTTAAGCGTTTGACAATGTAGTTGTACTACGAAATCGCGATAACGCAATTGTAAAATCTTTACAAATATATTTAGTGGCAGTTAACAAAGTAATTAAGTAGTTTTATTGTACTGGTTTTCAGTTTTGTAAAAAATTGCCAGTAGCGCCATTGTTTCTGAAAGTGGAATACTTGTAATTGTTACTAGCGTTCTATAGAGATAAAAAAAGATATATGTAAAGAAATTTGAGTTAGATGTTATAGGGTGTTCAAATAAATTTATACATTTCGACTATTTTAAATTGAAAAATCTCAAATTTTTTAAATGACACACCCTGTATATTATTAATTTTTCTGATAGATTTTACAAAACCCTCAAACTTTTATTAAGTTTTCGTATACCTATTTCTAATAGTTTTCGATTTATTTTGAATTTTCAATTTTTACCCTTGTTTTTAATATACTTACGCTATAACATCATAGTTGCCAAGATGAGACAAAAAGGTAGGCATTGTCAAATTTTGACATGTCTATTAAGCAAGTAAAAATAGTTTAATTTGTTGTAGTAAGTGACGTATAAAGGTAATAGTTATGGATTTCCCTAAAAATGAATTAATTGATATGGTTTATATACTGGGCGAGACGGGAAAAAATTGTCTTTTGGCAGTACGGCTTTACGGAGCAAAGTACCCTAATAGATGTATACCATCTAGAAAATCTTTTCAGTGCTTAATGGAACGGTTTGATGGTAGTGGTAGCGTTGAGTATACGAAACGGAAAATAGTAAACCAGGATGCTACCAATGAGGAAAAAGAAATGGAGATTTTTTACGCAAGTCCAATCTGCACTTTACTGTTTTTTAAAATATTAAAATATTTTCACTTATTTATTACTATATAAATGATTTTTGATTTTTTTTTCAGGTTGCTACTAGACCGGCCGAGAACCCCGTTGGTTTAGTAGCTAGAAAATTGCACATAGGGGGCGTTGCCAAGGAAGCTCCCAAACTCAGTCTACCTGGAAAATTAGTCTTTCCAAGCATACATAATAGCGGACACTTTAGTATGTTAGGTGTGTACGATATAATTACGAATTTTAACTTTATATTTTCAATACTTTATTAATTTAAATGCAAACCCAACTTTGTAAAAAACTATTATAATTTTTCTAATACTCGCCTACAATTACGGCATCATAGAATTTTCCGTCACTTTCTTTTTTTACTTTCACGATTTGCTGGAGAAGACTATAACTCTGCTGATTACACAGGGCAACAAAAAAATATTTTTGTGTTGGTGCCTGGGATTTTAGAGCTGATTTTAACTATATTTGAGACGCTAAATCTATACATGCAATCCGTTTTTCTCTATCAGCTCTACTTTTTGAGATACATCAACTTATCTACCAATGTGGTTTTTATTCAGTATATTCATTTATGAGAGTTCTAAAATTATTATATATTCATTAATGTAGGTACAATGGTTTTATTGTCAGTCTGTAATTGAGTAAATTCCAGGTAAATCTATAAATAGTGGAACCATTGCCTATCAGGTACCTGAACTGACCCTTTTAATCACCTAACTCGGGTAAGTCTCGTCAGTTTGTGCGTTCTTACTAATGAGAGTAGATCGAATTCGGCGTGTTATTTTATGTTAAAAAAAGAGTGTTTTTGTGTTATTGAACAGAATTAAAATGAGTTCAGGTTCCAGTTCAAGAAGAAGTTGTGTAAATCAACCTGATGCGTTTTGCTATATATGCGGAGAATACATGTTTCAACAAAACAGACAAACTATTACTGACTTTGTAAAGCGAGCGTATCTTGGATACTTTGGAGTTAAGCTTGGTGATCAGGACAAAACGTGGGCCCCGCATCTCGTATGTAAAACTTGTACAGAGCATTTACGGCAGTGGGCTACCGGGAAAAGAAAATGTCTAAAATTCGGCGTACCAATGGTTTGGAGAGAACCAAAAAACCACTTCAATGATTGTTATTTCTGTTTAGTAAATACTAATGGAATCAATCGAAATAACCGCAGTAAGTGGACTTATCCCAATTTAGACTCGGCAATACGCCCTATCCCGCACTCAGATGAAATACCGATTCCAACATTTCATCAGCTACCACATATCTCTGGTGACGAATATTTTCCCTCTGATCGCTCTTCTGATGCTAATAAAAGTTCTGATGCTAATGAAACTAACAGTGACTATGAGGGGACGTCATCAGTTCCTCAACGCTTCAATCAAAATGAATTAAATGATCTCACAGATCGAAAAAAGCTTCTGAAGTACTGGCTTCTAAGTTGAACGACAAAAATTTACTGGAACAAGGAACCAAAATTACCTTTTACCGTACAAGAGAAAAAGATCTGCTACCATTCTTTTCTCAAGAAGACAATCTTGTATTTTGTTACGAAATTAGGGGACTCATGAAAGAAATATATTCCAGATGATTGGCGCCTATTTATTGACAGTTCAAAGCGAAGTTTAAAATGTGTCCTTCTACATAATGGGAATAAATATGGTTCAATACCACTAGCTCACTCAACGAAACGAAACTGAAAGAAGAATATAATACCATAGCTTTGGTCTTGCAAAAGATAAAGTATTACGAACATCAATGGATGATTTGTGTAGACTTAAAAATGGTAAACTTTCTTCTTGGGCAGCAAAGTGGTTACACGAAATATCCGTGTTTCTTGTGCCTCTGGGATAGTAGGGACAAAAAACACACCACTGGGTTAGAAAAGATTGGCCTCAGAGAGAAAACATGGACGTTGGGGAAAAGAATGTCATTAACGAAGCTTTGGTTGAAAGAGAAAAAATCATACTTCCTCCGTTACATATAAAGTTGGGCTTAATGAAGCAATTTGTAAAGGCTCTTGATAAGAATGGGTCTTGTTTTGCATATATAGGGGTAAAAATGCATCAGTTGAGCACAGAAAAACTCAAAGCAGGGATATTTGACGGCCCACAAATAAGACAATTAATTAAGGATCCTGCCTTCATAAATTCAATGAATCAAGTTGAACGAGAAGCTTGGACATCATTTGTTGCAGTTGTAGAAAATTTTCTAGGCAAACATAAAGCTCAAAACTATGTTGAAATGGTTAACAAGATGCTTAATAGTTTCAAATCCTTAGGGTGCAATATGAGTATTAAAATACACTATTTACACAGCCACTTAGACCGTTTTCCAGAAAATTTAGGAGACATGAGTGAGGAACAAGGTGAAAGATTTCACCAAGATATTAAAGTTTTGGAGGACCGCTACCAAGGAAGATGGGACATGCACATGATGGCAGATTACTGCTGGAGTTTAAAAAGGGACTGTTTAAAAAAACATTCAAAAATGTCGCGGAAAAGAAGCTTTCCAAGTGTTGAGTGACTATTTCATTTCTTCAATTTTTTTTTTGTTTGTAAGTACGTCATAATATTGTATTTTGTATAACTAAAATAAAAATTTCGTATCTACTTTTGTTTACTACACTTACGGATTTGAGTTACAATAATGTAACTTATATTTCTCTAAAATTGTACATCTTAAAAATTTGAGCTCCTAGGTACAAATACGTTATTTGAATTCAGGACATCAAATTGATATAGAATCAGCTCAAAAAACCTCGACACCAAAACAGCTGTTCCCCTGTGTTATAGCAAGATTGTTTCTCACTCACCTTAAATGCTTGAGCATCAGCTGCCCGTGCAAATATCCGCGAATAGTAGAAAGCTTATATCTGTTTTGTTGACTTCTCCAGAGTCTGACAGTGTCAGACATGAAAAACTCATACGGATACTAAAAGGACAAATATAGATGAAAAAGACGTAAAAATCATTACAATCTTATAAAGGGTGTTTTTTTATAGAGGTATAGAACTTTGAAATGGAATAAAACAAAGATGAATTTTTTAAATTGACATGAAATTTACTTTATTCGAAAGATAATCTTCTGGCATTATAATTTAAATATGACTTGTGGCATATGACCGCCACGGCTGGCTCGGACGTAGTCTAATCTGGAGGTCCAATTTTCGATGACTTTTTCCAACATTTGGCCGTATATCGGCAATAACGCGGCGAATGTTGTCCTCCAAGTGGTCAATCGTTTCGGGCTTATCGGCGTAGACTAGCGACTTCACATATCCCCACAGAAAATAGTCTAGCGGCGTTAAATCGTACGATCTTGGAGGCCAATTCACGGGTCCGAAACGTAAAACTATGCGGTTACCAAACGTTTCCTTCAATAAATCAATTGTGGCACGAGCTGTGTGACATGTTGTGCCGTCTTGTTGAAACCACAGCTCCTGCACATCATGGTTGTTCAATTGATGAACGAAAAAGTCAGTAATCATGGCTCTATAGCGGTCACCATTGACTGTAACGTTCTGACCAGCATCGTTTTTAAAGAAGTACGGACCAATGATTCCACCAGCCCATAAAGCACACCAAACAGTCAGTTTTTCTGGATGTAACGGTGTCTTAACATACACTTGAGGATTATCATCACTCCAAATACGGCAGTTTTGTTTATTGACGTATCCATTCAAACAAAAGTTTCATCGCTAAACAAAATTCGCTTATGAAAATCGGGATCAACGGCAATCTTGTTTTGGGCCCATTCACGAATCTACGCCTTGCTAGGTAATCGTGTGGCTTCAATTGTTGCACGAGTTGGATTTTGTAAGCACGCAAACCAAGATCTTTCCGCAAAATCTTCCATAAAGTGGATGGACACATATCCAATTCCTGTGCACGATGGCGGATAGACTGATTCGGGTCTTCCTCTACGCTACGCTCTACAGCAGCAATGACTTCTTCTGTACGCACTGTATGACGTCTCTGTGGATGCGTATTATCATTTAGAGTAAACGTGGTGCGAAAACGTTCCATAGTTAATCGAATTAATTGTATTGCTCTGATGGACGATTAAGTTGACCGTAAAATGGACGTATTGCGCGATACGTATTTCGAACAGAACCATGATTTTCAAAATAAATTTGCACAATTTGGAAGCGTTGTTCAGGCGTCAGTCTATTCATGTTGAAATGCCAAACCAAACTAAACATAAATTACTTGACAGCTGACAAAATGGCCGCCAGTTAAAAAAGTGTTGCCAACTTAAAGTTTTATACCTCTATAAAAAACACCCTTTATCTTCAGAGGAAATCGAGATATGTCACAGAGTACACCAGGATTGTGTTCTCTCTCCCACTTTATTTAATCTCTATTCTGAGGAAATATTCCGCGAAGCTCTAGAAGGACAAACAGGTATAAAGATTAATATAGTACCTATAAATAGTATATGATACGCCGATGGTACTGCCATTGTTACCAAAGATTTAACAGACAACATATGTTGGGAATGTGGAATCTTTGACACAATTTCGCTAACCATGTTAGCTTTATCAGGCGCGATGATTGACTAAAGCTAAACTACAAATCTACCCTATTTCTACTCAGCCTAGCACCTGAATTACTCAGGCGGAACTAATGGCATAGGCAAGGCCGTCAGTTCCGGTCAAGTAACCAGTAGAGGCGACTATAAGAAATAGGCCCTCTGTGTTTATTTAATCTACTTTTACAGTTTATAATTTCCATATTTTCGTATGCATTCAACAATCTCCTATGAGATGCATTTTTAATTAATCTTTGATTATCTAATGTTACACTACGATCAGCTTCAAGCGCATGTTCGGCAATTCTAGACTTTTCTGTTCTACTGTATTTTAAATGTTTAAGTGCTCTTTAAATCGTGTTTTAATTGATCTTTTAGTTTGCCCAACATACTTTTTCTTAACTTAATAAATAGACATAAGTTCAGATTAAATATTCAGAATTTCACCTTTTTTAAACGCAAAGAAAATAAGACCAAGTATGTCCCCATACCATATAATCTGAAATATAGCAGGGGACTCAATAAGGTATTTAATAAGATAGGCCTCACTTTAATCTATAAGTCATCAGACAATCTGAGGAATATCTTAGGAAACCCAAAGACAAGATTCCTAATTGTTAAACAAGTGTGAGTATGATGAAATTAGTTATAATGATTGCGACAAAAGCTAGCTTAACTTTGTTTTCCAGCAACTCACAATTATTCTTTTATCACGAAGAAGTCCATCAATTCTCGATTCCAACGAGAGACCAGAAATTGCGACTAGACGTCCACTTCATTACTCGTCACACACTCTCGTTCGACCATCTTCAGGCTTCAGTCTCAGCTTTGAACAACTGGATCAAAGCCAATGGTTTATCTCTTTCTCCATCCAAGTCAAGCATCGCTCATTTTTGCAAAGTAAGGAGTTGCCCAAAGATCAACTCGCTGAACGTCGACAATAAACCCATCCCAATCTCCTCATCCACTAGAATCTTGGGCTTAACATTTGATAATAAATTAAACTGGTCTACTCATATCAAACAACTCAGTCCAGTACAAACAAAGACATAATTGTTCTCAGAGCCATTACCAGTATGAAATGGGGTGCTGACTTTCCTTCACTGAGAAACATTTACAAATCCCTAATCCTCACCAGGCTCAAATATGGAGATTTCATTTATGATTCCGCCAGCCCTAGCACTAAGAGATATCTAAACACAATCCAAAATAATGAATTGGGAATAATGACTGGAGCCTTCAGAACCACTCCAATTCCCAGCCTTAAATGTCTAGCCTCCAATGCCTAGCCTGCAATGCCTAACCTCCATCCCTCCTTTATAACTAGACAGACAACTTTCATTAATGAAATATTACACCTCACTCATTCAGAGCATCTAAAAGCATCTCTAAATCTAACTAAGGTGCATCAGTCCAATCTAACATTCCCACCCAAGTCCATCCCTGATCGAATCAATGAATACCTCACATTACACAATCTCTCACCTCCCATTTTCAACTACCCGTTTTGGCGCTCTGTCCCCCCATGGCTCTCTCCAATCCCACCAGTTGATTTCTCTCTTCACATCCCAAATATAAAAAACCTCAGTCACACTGAAATAAAACAAATTTTACTGGAAATATTACACTCTCACTACCCCAACTTTACAATAACACAGGGGAACAGCTGTTTTGGTGTCGAGGTTTTTTGAGCTGATTCTATATCAATTTGATGTCCTGAATTCAAATAACGTATTCATTTGTACCTAGGAGCTCAAATTTTTAAGATATACAATTTTAGAGAAATATAAGTTACATTATTGTAACTCAAATCCGTAAGTGTAGTAAACAAAAGTAGATACGAAATTTTTATTTTAGTTATACAAAATACAATATTATGTCGTACTTACAAACAAAAAAAAACATTGAAGAAATGAAATAGTCACTCAACACTTGGAAAGCTCCTTTTCCGCGACATTCTTGAATGTTTTTTTAAACAGTCCCTTTTTAAACTCCAGCAGTAATCTGCCATCATGTGCATGTCCCATCTTCCTTGGTAGTGGTCCTCCATAACTTTAATATCTTGGTGAAATCTTTCACCTTGTTCCTCACTCATGTCTCCTAAATTTCCTGGAAAACGGTCTAAGTGGCTGTGTAAATAGTGTATTTTAATACTCATATTGCACCCTAAGGATTTGAAACTATTAAGCATCTTGTTAACCATTTCAACATAGTTTTGAGCTTTATGTTTGCCTAGAAAATTTTCTACAACTGCAACAAATGATGTCCAAGCTTCTCGTTCAACTTGATTCATTGAATTTATGAAGGCAGGATCCTTAATTAATTGTCTTATTTGTGGGCCGTCAAATATCCCTGCTTTGAGTTTTTTCTGTGCTCAACTGATGCATTTTTTACCCCTATATATGCAAAACAAGACCCATTCTTATCAAGAGTCTTTACAAATTGCTTCATTAAGCCCAACTTTATATGTAACGGAGGAAGTATGATTTTTTCTCTTTCAACCAAAGCGTCGTTAATGACATTCTTTTCCCCCAACGTCCATGTTTTCTCTCTGAGGCCAATCTTTTCTAACCCAGTGGTGTGTTTTGTCCCTACTATCCCAGAGGCACAAGAAACACGAATATTTCGTGTAACCACTTTGCTGCCCAAGAAGAAAGTTTACCATTTTTAAGTCTACACAAATCATCCATTGATGTTCCTAATACTTTATCTTCTGCAAGACCAAAGCTATGGTATTATATTCTTCTTTCAGTTTCGTTGAGTGAGCTAGTGGTATTGAACCATATTTATTCCCATTATGTAGAAGGACACATTTTAAACTTCGCTTTGAACTGTCAATAAATAGGCGCCAATCATCTGGAATATATTCAGAAAGTCCCATTTCTTTCATGAGTCCCCTAATTTCGTGACAAAATACAAGATTGTCTTCTTGAGAAAAGAATGGTAGCAGATCTTTTTCTCTTGTACGGTAAAAGGTAATTTTGGTTCCTTGTTCCAGTAAATTTTTGTCGTTCAACCCAGAAGCCAGTACTTCAGAAGCTTTTTTCGATAAATTGAGGTCCCTGGTGAGATCATTTAATTCATTTTGATTGAAGCGTTGAGGAACTGATGACGTCCCCTCATAGTCACTGTTAGTTTCATTAGCATCAGAAATTTTATTAGCATCAGAAGAGCGATCAGAGGGAAAATATTCGTCATCAGAGATATGTGGTAGCTGATGAAATGTTGGAATCGGTATTTCATCTGAGTGCGGGATAGGGCGTATTGCCGAGTCTAAATTGGGATAAGTCCACTTACTGCGGTTATTTCGATTGATTCCATTAGTATTTACTAAACAGAAATAACAATCATTGAAGTGGTTTTTTGGTTCTCTCCAAACCATTGGTACGCCGAATTTTAGACATTTTCTTTTCCCGGTAGTCCACTGCCGTAAATGCTCTGTACAAGTTTTACATACGAGATGCGGGGCCCACGTTTTTTCCTGATCACCAAGCTTAACTCCAAAGTATCCAAGATACGCTCGCTTTACAAAGTCAGTAATAGTTTGCCTGTTTTGTTGAAACATGTATTCTCCGCATATATAGCAAAACACATCAGGTTGATTTACACAACTTCTTCTTGAACTGGAACCTGAACTCATTTTAATTCTGTTCAATAACACAAAAACACTCTTTTCTTAACATAAAATAACACTCCGAATTCGATCTACTCTCATTAGTAAGAACGCACAAACTGACGAGACTTACCCGAGTTAGGTGATTAAAAGGGTCAGTTCAGGTACCTGATAGGCAATGGTTCCACTATTTATAGATTTACCTGGAATTTACTCAATTACAGACTGACAATAAAACCATTGTACCTACATTAATGAATATATAATAATTTTAGAACTCTCATAAATGAATATACTGAATAAAAACCACATTGGTAGATAAGTTGATGTATCTAAAAAAGTAGAGCTGATAGAGAAAAACGGATTGCATGTATAGATTTAGCGTCCCAAATATAGTTAAAATCAGCTCTAAAATCCCAGGCACCAAAACAAAAATATTTTTTTGTTGCCCTGTGTAATTTATACTGATGGCTCTAAAACTGAAAATGGAGCTGGAGCTGCTATAGTTTTCAAAAACGTCACAAAATCCTTCAAACTCTCACAGCACAAAACAGTATACACCGCAGAACTCCTAGCAATCAAGGAGGCAACCAAACTTGCCATTACAAACAGTAAAGGAAGCAAATTCCTGATAGTTTCCGATTCATAAGGTGCATTAAAGTCTTTATCCATTAATAGCACCAATCAATCATTCCTAAGACAGCTCTTTGATCTTCAACATATAGCCAACATAATAAATAAAAAAATTGCGTACATGTGGATTCCAGGACACAGCGGCATAAAAGGCAATGTCAAAGCTTACCAAGAAACTAAAAAAGCCACAACAAATGGCTCCCAACAACTGAAGAAAACCATCCCAAAGACTTCCAAAAGGTTCTAACTAACATTAGCAGAGAATTATTCCAGCTGGAGTGGGATTTAAAAGACGATAGAAACAAACTCTGGGAAATCAAATCAATTGTATATCCCCCACTTCACTATCAGAATTTAACCAGATTTGAAAACGTCACCTTGAGAAGATTAGCCGCAGGACATTCATTTCACACTCATTCTTATCTGCTAAAAGGCGAACCCTCTCCAGTCTGCCCAGTTTGTAACTCCCCCCCAATCCATTAAGCACATCTTTGAAGCTGAACACTCAACCAACATTAGATTAAAACATAACATTCCCTCTACCTTCGTAAAAGTAATCAACTCCTTTCAGTCGAACAAAGAGAACGTATTCAACTATCTCAAAGAATTAGAAATCAGAATATAACCATGAAAACATAAATAAACTTCGGGCGCCAAATTACCAAAGATGTCGACGCGCCCAATCACCCTAAAATCATCTTCATCATCATCATCTTTCGGCCACTTTAGAACCGATCTTATCTTGTAAACGTTCGCACGGTTCATACGACTTTGTTTATGCTCTTAATACCATTCTAGAATGTATTTCACTTGGTTTAAGACCTTCTGCTACTAAAAATGCAGTCTTCCAAAGGACTCGCACTGGATATTTTGAGGTTATGTTTATATTACATTATCGAACGGCTGATTAAAACACATCACAAGGTTGCCAACTTATACTCTTACACCTACGAAGCGGTTTCGTTGAGTGAGTTTAAGCTGAGACCAATTGTCTCTTTACTTAAAGAATGGCTCTCGTATATCGGGGATTTCCAAACTTTTTTGATTCTCGTGTACTTGCTGAATCCGTTTTACCCAAAGGGCCCTATGTCAGATTCTAAAAATTGAACTTTTCAGAATATTGAATACGTTTTTAGTGTTCCGTACAGAACACTTATAAGATCACTCAAACGGGTGTAACGAATCTTCTGAGAGGTGGCACTAACTGAAGATCATATGGTTTTTTTTTTGTTTGTGCTACCACCTCTTGAAATTTGTTGGGACTTTTCACCTCATGTAGTATGAGCCCGTAGATCACTGCATATTTTCTTAAATCTTACAATCAAATTGAACACAATCACTCTCATTGATAATCAAATTTATTAAGATTTTCTTTTGTTACAGAAATAAATTCAGATGAAAAACTACTTTGACATTAAATAGATCGTGAATCTACGCAAATTTTCTATTATTATTATTTTGAAAATATGTCTCAAACCAAAGAAAAAAATGCGATAAATGTTCTTCAAAAGTAGATTTCATACCTCGTGAATTCCGTTGGAAGTCTACAACTTGGTAGCATACAGTCCGGTACCCAAACTTTCATATACAGGCTTCTGTTCGCGATTAACTTCTGCGAAAATAAAACCAAAGTTCAGATTACTGTCGTTATATTTTTGATATTTACGCTTCTTCAGACTCTTATCACTGTTTGACGTTTCCGTCTTTATTTTCACTCTCACAAGGTCTACAATTGTTTAGTAAGAAACTTATTCATTTTTAAAAATCTATACGAAAAGAAATGCTTCACTCCACTTATAAATAGTATCCGGTTGATTCAGTCTCTGAAAACTGATTCAACACCAAGATCGCGCGAAAACTGCACTTATAAACGAACACAAAGTACCGAAAGAGTTCGAAAAACTACTAAAACAATCGATACCTAATTATTGTAACACGTCATCTACTAAACATTTATGGAGTCTCCTGCACACAGTTATTACTCAGTAAGTTTTTGATTTGTACCAGGACCGCTTGCTGTCACACTGAATTGAAAATGGAATGCAAATTTTGTAATAATTCACAGCCTCATTGTAAGGAAGTCGCGGTACTCTCGGCGCCGCGGGGCGCTCTTTGGGAACCACTACTTCATATCATAATTAGTATATAATGTAAAAATTCAATTCCAGGTCTAGGTGATATTGTAATGCCCGGCCTTCTCCTGTGCTTCGTCCTGCGCTACGACGCCTACAAGAAATCGCAGGGTCTGGCGCCTGCCGGCTCGAAACTCACCTACTTCCATTGTTCCTTACTTGGTTACTTCTTGGGTCTCCTGACCGCCACGGTCAGTTCAGAAGTGTTCAAGGCAGCTCAACCGGCGCTGTTGTATTTGGTTCCGTTTACGTTGTTGCCGTTACTGACAATGGCTTATCTCAAGGTAAGAATAGTTAAGTAGGTGTCCAAAGCAATTTAGAGAGCTAGTGTGTACCCGACAAACTTTTTTTTTGACCTCAAAACCTTGCAATATTGTTTAAATATCGTAATATTATGTATGCTGGTCTCTATGTATATATAATTTCTAACCGACATAGTAAATTTAATAAACACCGTTGTGCCTCTTTTTGCTACTTTCATATTCACCTATCGTACTCTTTTTGGCAGCACTTCCTGTCAGCACCCTCTTACGTAATATATATATATATATATATATATATATATATATATATATATATATATATATATATATATATATATAGTAGAACCCCGATTAACCGAGTCGCGATTATCTGAGCTCCGGATTAACCGAGCCAATCTAAGAATCTGATTATCCGAGGTACGCGCGTCTATGTTGCGTATTAACCGAGCTTCTAAACTATTTATGTACATATTTCCATTTAAAATCGTCGGGGCCTTCGGGGAATCCCCCTGCCCCGTGTGAGGGGTACCCTTATTTATGTTTTTGAACTCTTTCAGCATGTAAATTTGCGTGAATGCAGTGCGTTAAAGCGTTTACTACGGAGCAATATGAGTATACTCACATATTTTAGTTGATTGGAGTTCTGGTAGTTAAGTGTAATTAATACGAACTGCTTTTTTTGAATTTTTGTTTGTCATATAATGGAGCAAAACAAGCGTAAAAAAAATCGTCGTTCCTATTGAAGAAAAATTAAAAGCGATCAGAAGAATTGAAGCAGGAGAGACAATTATAGTTGTTGCACGAAATTATGGAGTAGGTGAGGTAACAATTGGAGATTGGAAAAGAAACCGCACAAAAATAGAAGAGTGGTGTATAAATCAAGCCTCCTCGTTCTCTGGAAGAAAATCAGTGAAAATCGGCAACTATGAAAAGGTTAACGAAGCTTTATTCATGTGGTTTAACCAACAGAGATCAAAAGGTGTGCCTCTGTCAGGTCCAATTTTACAACAGAAAGCAATAATGATTAGTAGGCAATTCCCAGAGATAGATCAGTTTACCGCCAGTTCTGAATGGCTTGACCGCTGGAAAAAACGGTACGGTGTACGACAACTGACTGTAACTGGTGAAAAACTTTCTACTGATGTGTCATCAATTGAGAAGTTTAAGCAGAACTTTAAAAAGCAAATCGAAGATTGTGGGTACACATGTGAACAAATTTACAACTGTGACGAAACTGGTCTGAATTATAAAATGCTTCCATCAAAAACATTGGCATCTCGACAGGAAAAATCAGCTCCTGGGCACAAACGGAGTAAGGAAACATTAACTGTAATGGTATGTTCCAATGCATCTGGCAAGCACAAAATCCCACTAATGGTGATTGGCAAGTTTGCACGTCCAAGAGCTTTAAAAGACATCTCACCCAAAACCCTACCAGTCTATTACAAAAGTCAGAAGAGCGCATGGATGAATGCGACCTTATTTACTAACTGGTTTGAAGAAGAGTTCGTGCCATCTGTGACTAAATTTTTGAACAGAAACCGTCTTCCTATTAAAGCAATTTTGTTAATGGATAATGCCCCCTCTCACCCTGGAGAAGGACTTCAGGTGGGTGAAATTGTTGTAAAATTTTTTTCTCCAAATGTAACCAGCATAATGCAACCAATGGATCAAGGCATCCTCGAACACATTAAAAAAAATTATAGGCGTTTATATCTTGAACATCTGTTAGAATACACAGAAAAGGAGGATATTATCAATGGGATGAGAAAGGTTACGCTGAAAAATGTTATTTACTGGGTAAGTCAAGCTTGGGATTCTGTGCGTACTACCACTATTCAAAAATCTTGGTCAAAAGTTATTGATTTTGAGGACTATAATGACAGTGAAGATGATACTCCATTAAATGAATTAGCTTTGAAATTGAGAAGCCATGGAGAAATGTCCTGTTCAGATTTTGACAGCAGAAGACAGATAGAAGAAAAAGAAAAAATTAAAAGGTTGCGAAAATGTGACAAGAGAAGATGTTGTTGAATGGATTACAGCAGATGATTTAGAAGAAGAAATGAGTATTGAAGAAATAACGAATGCCTTCCAGGAAACCGAAAAATCAGATGATGATGACGAAGCGGCGGTGGATGAACACTTTTCCGCTAAGATCTCTCATCAAAAAGGTTTTGCTTCTTTGGAAAAAGCTTTGAGGTATATCGAACAACAACCAGAGGCAACCCCAGCGGATTTGCTTCTTAATAGATGGAGAAACATTGCAGCGAGAAAAAGAAGATGCAATATGAAACAGAAGCGCATAGATACCTATTTCACTGTTTTTTAATGTATGTACCTATTTATATGTTAAAAACGTTAATACATCGGTTTAACGTATTGGTGTTTATTTTTGAATGAATAAAAAAACAAATCCGGATTATCCGAGTTTTCCGAGGAGGGTGCCCCTCCCGTTACCTCGGATAACCGGGGTTCTACTGTATTATATATATATATATATATATATATATATATATATATATATATATATATATATATATATATATATATATATATATATATATATATATATATACAGGGTTACAGGGAAACTCGTCCTAGATAATTAAGGACGTTATAGTTTAGGTCGTTTCTGACCGATTTGACTCTATGACATGATGTCCTAAACTTAACCGTTTTCGAGATATTGAAGTTTAAAGATTTTCTAAAAAAAAAACATGTTTTTTTTTTGCTTTTAAATCGATTTTTTTTATTAGAGGTTCTCGAGTGCGGTTTTTTTTGGTTATTTTTAGTTAGTCTGTATGTCAAGTATCAAAAATCATCAAAAAAATTTGAACTAGTTACTAACAGTTTCAAATGGCGGCTTGTTAATGTTTCTAAATTACGAATTTTTACCAAGCGTTTCCTACTTTAAATCAATAAAGAGAAAAAAAAATGTATGGAAGTTATTCTGCAAATTATTTTAAAAACTTTTACGTCTTTTTAGCTATCAAAAAAGGTATACGATAATACTAGGAGTTTAATAGGAAAACTGTACACAGAATGACACCTAAAGCGGGCTGGAGTAGCAAAAGGTAAATTTTTAGTTCTAGGTAAAAATACACAAATAAAACAAAAAACTTTGCAATTTAATATTTTTTATTAATTATAATTCATGTTCTATATGGTCGCTCCTATTTCTAACACAAATTCTCATTATTTTTCTTAAATTACTTTTCACAACGCTGGTTGTGAGTTGCCACCTCATTTCGTCAACCGCATCAATTATTTTTTGTCTTAGGACATCCACGTTTTCGATAGGAGTCATCTGGTCGTATACGAGACTTTTCATGTGACCCCACACATAAAAATCCATCGGTGTTAGGTCTGGGCTTCTCGCCGGCCAAGGTATGGGTCCGCCTCTTCCAATCCATTTGTTGGGATAATTGTCATTGAGCCATGCACGAACACTTCCTCTGTAGTGAGGTGGGCAGCCATCGTGTTGAAAGTACATGTTTTGTCTCAAACCAATAGGTAGGTCTTCCATCAAATTAGGTAAATCGTTCCGCAAAAAATTGTCGTAATCCTCGCCATTCAAATTATCTGGCAGGAAGAATGGCCTAACCAAATAATTTGAAATTATACCCATCCGCACATTTAAGCTGAATCTTGTTTGTGATCCTTTCGTTCTTTTTTCGTTTGGGTTGCCTTCCTCTTTAGAAGCCCAATAGTGGGCATTGTGGTAGTTTGTAAGACCGTCTTTGTCGAATTTCGACTCGTCAGTCCATAGTATTTTCTTAAAAAAAGATGCATCTTCGACATCGGTATTGAGCATAAACCTGCAGAATTGTAATCGTCTCAACGGATCCCCTTCTTCAATGACTTGCACGGGCGTATAGTGGTAAGGGTGTTGCCCAACAGTATGCATTACAAACCATACCTTCCACTGCGAAATACCAAGCTGTTGTGCGACAACATTTGTAGATGTGGTCGGGTCCACCTCAAAGAGACGTCGTATTTCGTTTTCTTCGTCTTCGTCAAAGATACGTGGTCGTCCCATGTCAGTTCGGCGTCTTTGTACGGAACCAGTTTCTCGTAGTCTTCGATAAGTTCCATCAAATACGCTAACATCAGGTACACGACGAGTAGGATATCGCAGTATGTATTCATCACGTGCACGCGACGACACTCCTCCGCAAAATCCGTAACACATTAGGATGTCAGCATATTCCTCGTTGGTATACGTTGCCATATTCACAAGCAGAAATCAAAATCCAGTTACGAGCCAATTCACACAGTCAGAAGATGAAACAGATATTTTTGAAAAGTACGGTATAGCATATCTACCACGGACGAATCGCATGAACAGACTAAAAATCATTCAATAATGTTTAGTGAACAGAAAATGTCACTCGCACAGAGAGTACCCCGACCGGAAAAAATGCTTACCCAACCCTTTTTATTGTTTGAAGGTGCAGGTAGTAAACCGGTAATTGGTAGTATCTAAATTCTATTATTATGTTACTCTACATTTGGGCCTATTGAAATCTCATTTTCTTAGAATTTTCAATAGATCCAGTAGATATTATACCGTTTTAGATAGCTAAAAAGATGTAAAAGTTTTTAAAATAATTTGCAGAATAACTTCCATACATTTTTTTTTCTCTTTATTGATTTAAAGTAGGAAACACTTGGTAAAAATTCGTAATTTAGAAACATTAACAAGCCGCCATTTGAAACTGTTAGTAACTAGTTCAAATTTTTTTGATGATTTTTGATACTTGACATACAGACTAACTAAAAATAACCAAAAAAATCGCACTCGAGAACCTCTAATAAAAAAAAAAAAAAAATCGATATAAAAGCAAAAAAAACATGTTTTTTTTAGAAAATCTTTAAACTTCAATATCTCGAAAACGGTTAAGTTTAGGACATTATGTCATAGAATCAAATCGGTCAGAAACGACCTAAACTATAACGTCCTTAATTATCTAGGACGACTTTCCCTGTAACCCTGTATATATATATATATATATATATATATATATATATATATATATATATATATATATATATATATATATATATATATATATATATGTGTGTGTGTGTGTGTGTGTGTGTGTGTGTGTCGACTAATTTCATGTATACAAGCCATTAAGAAATTTTTAGGGAAATCAAAAATGTGTAGTCAAAATAGGTGTACGGTTTGTAAAAGAATGACCCATATATTGTAAGCATAGGTTTCCATACCTATTTCAAAAGATTTATTAATAGAATTTATAAAAAATCATAATTAAAGAAGCTAATATTGATACTACCGATTTTGCACAAAATTTTTTCGTCTCCTCTTAACTTTAACTATATCCTTAGCTATGCTGTATTGGCTTAAAACTGAACCTCTGTTTTTTTTGCAGGGAGACCTCCGGCGGATGTGGTCGGAACCATTCAAGTCTTTAAGTGTATCGAAGCATTTGCAAGACGTGTGATAAAAACTAATGGTACAACCGTTACTAACTTAGGAAATAATTCTTTTGTTTTCAAATTAAAAATGAACGAACAAATCACCATGGTTACTGCCGTTAGGGTCAGTTTTTTGTGTTCGATAAGATAACCCTCGGATAGAGAACGCTTAAGTCAAGTACTGTTTATGTTCAGATAAGGCTGTTATTTTTTAGGATAAATATTTTGTGAATGGCGTGGCAAAATTGACAGATTTTGGACATTACTGATGTTGGCGTCTACGAAACAAGCTTTAAGATTTTTTTTAATTTGTGGCCCTTATCTACCTGGAAATCGATTGGTACAAGTCGCCGATCAACCTTGACTTGTTCAAGCGACTTGGCAACCCAAAATTGTGAAATCAGTCCTTATAATTATTAGTAAGGAGGGACAAAAGTGAGCCAAACCACTGGAGATATATCCTTCTTTCAGTCTCTTACAGTAGTAAGTTGGGAATGTGGAATCTTTGGCACAATAATACTACTCAGTATATATCACCACTACACCAAATACTTTATTTTTGCACTCGATGCGCGTTTCGCTAACCATGTTAGCTTCATCATGATGAAGCTAACATGGTTAGCGAAACGCGCGTCGAGTGCAAAAATAAAGTGTTTGGTGTAGTGGTGATATATACTGAGTAGTACTCTTACAGTAGGTTTAAAAGATGGTGGCGCCAGAAAAATCGCCATTGACAACGCGGCCACAATTCATCAAATTTGCTATAAGATACCGGCAGGGGGTAAATCGGCAGTCTCTTCAGCCAATTTGTCCATTTCTACTTATTTGTGGTTCATTTGCACCTTGTTTTTTGATAAAGGTGAAGCAAATACGGCTCGACTTCTTCAGGACCTTCGCACACATTGGAGCGTACTCTGTTGCCAAATTATTTAAAATTTAATGTAAAATATCATCTTTGTACGATATGTGGATTACACGGGTAATTACTTTGGCACGTTTTAACAGGTTGACTGCCGATCTATATTTTTGAGTTTGTGGTTGACGCCGGTAAGATTTTTCCAAATATTTTTATTTTATTGTGGTAAATATGAATTAAAATGAGTCTTGGATGTGTTTTTTTTTTATGTGCCATTCAAAATATTAGAAAAAAATTTCACTCCGATCCGAGTAATCGGCATTGCAAGTGAAAATTTTTACTAGATGCCGAACACTCCTATCGGAGTGTCCAATTAAATAAGTAAAGAAATAATAAATCGAACTCATGAACTCAAAATATTTATTTCTAAATCATTTTTGTACATTTTATGGTAATCCTCAAAGCAATTAAGGCAAAAACCTGGTTGTCCAGGGCACATTTTGCATTCATACACTGTTTGCTTTCTTATTTTATTTTTCCTGCATTCTTTGCATTCCTTTCTGCTTACCCGTTTTGTTCCTTTAGTTCCTTTTTTTTTCACTAACAATTTTTTCTACTTTGCTAATGCTGTGGACATTTATTTGGCCTGGAGGAATTTGCGGCAAATTAGTAATTGGTCGTCTGGCTAATAAATTTTTATGACATCCAATCGGAAGTCATATAATCGTAACTGGTCAGACCGCGAATATTTATTGTACAAAAAATAGGCGTTTATCATGCTCATTTGCAGCACATGCATGAATAACTTTTTGTACCACCGAATGGTTTTACGGCTGCAAGGATAATATGCCATCATTTGATCCTGTCTATCTATACCGGACATAAAAGCATTATATCCAATGATTGCGGAAGGTTTTTCAGATTCTTGATTTCTTTTGTTTTTAAAAATGCCCATTTCGCTTCCAAATTCTGTTGAAATGTATTGAACATTGCGTTTATCGCGCCATTTTCCGACATGCACTCCATTGCAAAACATAGATTTATTCTCACCACGTTTTAAGTTTGCACTCATTACCTCTTTCGGATTATCTTTCCTCTCAGCTCTCAGCGTACCAGTGCAGTATGTATTTTGTTGAAGTAATTTCCTAGCTAAATTAACACTATTGTAAAAATTGTCTAGATAAACAGCATGTCCCACACCCAATTTTTCCTCCAATAAATGTAAAACAATCTTTTCAGTATGTCCGCTTCCACCATAAACATCTGTCGCACCTTCGTAGACACGAAATTTCAAAATAAGTCCATTAGGCTCTGTCAGCATGTATAACTTCATACCATACTTATGACGCTTATTCTTGATATACTGTTTAAACTGGAGACGACCCCGATAAAGTACCATAGCTTCATCCAAAGACAACTCTCTTCCAGGATAGTAAATTTCTCCCATCTTGTTGTTAAAAAAAAATCTGCCACAAATCTAAGCCGATCTGGCGGATCCATATCTGGAGATGTAAAATGCAAACACCTTAAGATAAGCAAAAATCTATTCCTTGACTTATATTTTCTAAAAACAGGTAGATTAAATAGCGGATCAGTTTTCCAATAATCGTTAAGACGGCTCAAGGATATTGTGCCAGTGTGAAGTAACAGGGCCAAAAAAATTTTTAGTTCGTCAAGAGTAAGAACTTTATAATTAGTAATACGTGATTTTGTACTTGTTTCTGGGCGCAGCAAAACCTCGACTGCGTAAGAGTTCGTTCGTTCTACAATAGTTTGTAAAAAATCATCATCAATGATCATTTCGAAAAAATCGATAGGTGCACCCTGTCCTGGAATTTGCACCAATAATTCCTGGGTTTTCTGGAACAAAATTTGTTTTAACGCACCTCTGTCGTTCCATTTTATCTCATCAAGGCTAGGAAGTGTTTGATGTGGCCGAATAGGGTCTATAAAATTCTCTTCTTCGGACTCGGAGCTTGAATTTACATCACTATCGTCTGTGTCTGGTACGTAATGTTCGTCACTACTACCTCCGCTTTCTTCCAATAGCTGCAATAATTCAGTGTCAGTTAGCTTCTTTTTCTTATCATATACCTTTTTTTCATCACTACAATGTCTTTTTTTAATACCAGAAGGCCCAGGTTGATTGTCCATATTGTACGGCAGATTACAACCAAACCAAAAGCAAATCCGCGGAACCACTTAAACACCTGTTAGAACTTGCGTTTTTAAGCAACGCCACCACTAAAAACACGTTTCATATACAACCCCGATGGAATACTAAAACGTTTCGTAAGAACGCATGTCGAACTCCGATCGGAGTAGACGGCGTTGGCGAAGAGACCCGGCGCACTCCGATCGGAGTGGTCGGCAGTCAACCTGTTAAGTTGTACTGTGACTGATGCATCCGTTTGAGTGTTCTTGTTAATTTTATAATTGTTTACCACTTGTTTGAGGCTATTACTTAATAAATCGTCAATTTAGCGTATAATCAACGCTCTATTAACTCGACAACGTGTCATTTTTGGACAAAAGTCTGCAACACAACCTAAAAATTGTTGTAGGCAGTTGTCTGTTGTGTTTGTACTATTTTGCTAATATTAAGGGATACATTTTTTAATTTGTTTAGGTAATTTATTTTTTGGATGGTTGTAGCTTCTACTTGATGGAAATTCATTATAAATATATAAATATATAAATATATAATAAAAGACTGTTTTTAGTCACTGGTTTATTTAAATTGCGATGACACGTCGATGCAGCTTCTTCAGATCTACATTTTACACTGTCAAGTTAGGTTTAATCTTCACAATTTTATATAATTTCTTAATTATAATATTACACCTAATTAAATTGCATTGATAGTATTGGACAACCCACACAGATTCGGAATTAGGAGAATAAATTCAATAATGGTGAATTGCTTAAATCTACCTGGTCGTTTAGTAAAATACCTGTAGTCCTTAATCGATTTATTTGCATTGTCTCTAAAAGGTTTAGTTTTAAACCTTTTTGTTGGGTGTGTAAAATTTTGAAATTCTTGTTAAATGTGTGATTTTGTGTTAAAAGATGATTAGTATATGTTGAATTAGATTTTCTATGGATGAAACTTTTTTCGTGTTCTGTAATTCTTTGTATAAATGTACGTCCAGTTTGTCCTATGTATGTTTTAGGACATGAACCACATGTTAATTGATAAACCCCTGATTTATTGTCTTTATTGATTTGTGGTTTGTGGTTTTTAAGATATTCCCCTATAGTATTGTGAGTCTTGTAAGCTATGTTGATATTTTTTTGATTTAAAAATTTCCCCAGTTTTTCCGTTGGTTTGCCGAAATGGGTTAAGCATTTAAATGTGGTATTTCTGTCCTTAAAACGTGGGTATATTTCTGAGATTGCCTTGTTTCTAAGTTGTTTCCTAACGATATTATTGATTAAAGTAACCGAATAACCGTTGTTAACGGCTATTTGTTTTATGTAGTTTAATTCTTTAGTAAAATTTTCCTCTGATAAGGGGATATTAGTTAGTCTATGTATAAAAACTCTGATAAGCTGCGAGTTTATGATGGTTAGGGTGGTGAGAACTATTGTGAATTGTGGTATCTGTATGACACGGTTTGTGATATATTCCAAATTCATGTTTTTTTTCATGGTTTTACTGATTGTTAAGTCTAGGAAGTTGATTTTCCCTTCGACTTCTTCATCCATCGTAAAACTGATATTTCTATGTAAAGAATTAATATACTGTAAAAAGTGAGTTAATTGTCTGTCCGTACCTGTAAAGCATACAATTATATCGTCTACGTATTGATACCAGTATAGGCAATTATTACTATTGTTATTATGGTTGTTAAATATCATTGTTTCAATACTGTCCATGAAAATTTCGGAAAGTAATGGACTTAATGGACTCCCCATAATTAACCCTTCCTTACTATTGTAGAATGTATTGTTAATAATTGTCTATACTGGTATCGATACGTAGACGATATAGTTGTATGCTTTACAGGTACTGTCAGACAATTAACTCACTTTTTACAATATATTAATTCTTTACATAGAAATATCAGTTTTACGATGGAAGAAGTCGAAGCGAAAATCAACTTCCTAGACTTAACAATCAGTAAAACCATGAAAAAACACGAATTTGCAATATATCACAAACCTTGTCATACAGATACCACAATTCACAATAGTTCTCACCACCCTAACCATCATAAACTCGCAGCTTATCATAGTTTTATACATAGACTAACTAATACCCCCTTATCAGAGGAAAATTTTACTAAAGAATTAAACTACATAAAACAAGTAGCCGTTAACAACGGTTATTCGGTTACTTTAATCAATAATATCGTTAGGAAAAAACTTAGAAACAAGGCAATCTCAGAAATATACCCACGTTTTAAGGACAGAAATACCACATTTAAATGCTTAACCTATTTCGGCAAATCAACGGAAAAACTGGGGAAATTTTTAAATCAAAAAAATATCAACATAGCTTACAAGATTAACAATACTATAGGGAAATATCGTAAAAACTACAAATCACAAATCAATAAAGACAATAAATCAGGGGTTTATCAATTAACATGTGGTTCATGTCCTAAAACATACATAGGACAAACTGGACGTACATTTATACAAAGAATTACAGAACACGAAAAAAGTTTTATCCATGGAAAATCTAATTCAACATATGCTAATCATCTTTTAACAGAGAAAATCACACATATAACAAGAATTTCAAAATTTTACACACCCAACAAAAAGGTTTAAAACTAAACCTTTTAGAGACAATGCGAATAAATCGATTAAGGACTACAGGTAATTTACTCAACAACCAGGTAGATTTAAGCAATACACCATTATTAAATTTTCCTAATTCCAGATCTGTGTGGGTTTTCCAATACTATCAATGTAATTTAATTAGGTGTAATATTATAATTAAGAAATTATAAAAAATTGTGAACATTAAACCTAACTTGACAGTGTAAAATATAGATCTGAAGAAACTGCATCGACAGCGAAACGCGTCATCGCAATTTAAATAAACCAGTGGAAATTGACTAAAAACAGTCTTTTCTTATATATTTAGGTAATTTATTTAAAAATTGAAGCATTAATATACCCTTATTAAATTAAATAAGAAAAATATATTTACTTTACTAATAGAGACTGGAGCTACTAGTTTCTTTTATTTTCGAAAGTTTCGGTTTCTTTTTGACAGTAACAAAGTTTTGTCTATAATGTCAAAAAAAACATAACCACATTGAATCACCGTTAAAGCTACTATATGTTCTTCTGTTATCATCGGCAATGATTTATTTACGTGTTACTCGTAATTGACAGTTTAGCGAGAGGTCCTGAAGAAGAGATAATGTTTCGTCTCACTTTATTGAACACGCAAGGCAGTGATATGTGAATTAATGAAATCAATGTATGATTTTATGATATTTTTTTATACTTGCATCACAAAAATTCTTACTCCGTAACTAGTGTGACGGACTGTGATTTTTTTTTTCTGAGCTAGCTTAGAAAACGTACTTTTCACACGAGTTACGCACTTAATGTTTTTTTATACGCCTGTTATTCTAGTTTTAAAATGAAATTATTTAATTCAAAAGTTGAAACCACGCCCAAACTGAGTTTAAGTTGCTCCAGCATAACCAGATCTAAGATTATGTCGCAGTTTCTTATGTAAAAGTCTTCGGACATTAACGCAACTTTTAATGCGCGTTATTTTCACCTAATGACACAGATTTTCCGAATATTAGGCAAACAAATTAACGCTCAGCTTCTACCTTTCATCGGCTACGAACCTATTCAAATTGGAGCGGAAAAAAATCCAATTTGAATAGGCTCTGTAGACGATAGGGGCCGAGAATCAATTTGTACTCTTAATATTTCGCGAGTATACACAATTGTTATGCCCTACTTTTTACCTCACTGTACTAACAAACTACGCATTGTATTTTTGTTCTTTCTCTTTGTGCGTAGTGGAAAAAGTTTCGGCGGTTAAATTTCGCGATTAATCAAGTCGAGTTGTATTAATGTACGAAGACGTAAAGCTGGTAAAACTGGCTTGCCAGCCAAAAATTTGATTGAAGTCAGATATGTATTAGCTACTGCTTTTGTTCTTTTTTTTTTCATTAGTTGATTTAATCTTTTTCTACGCTTGATTCTTTATTAGAATTGGTTCAAATTTTCCATTATCAGTATTTATAACACGGGCCAACAAAAAAAATATTTGTAAAAACTTTTTAAACCAATACATCTAAGTGTTATATATTTTTGGGTGCTGAAACCGTATCCGGTATCAGTTTTGTTGTATCACCCACAGTTCTCTCACAATATGACATCGATTAAATTTTAAAATAGCAGTAAACCAAATCCTCTTCCTGCTTGAAAAACTGAGCAAACTGTTGATCTCTTGTTCTATAATGGTAAATAAATGTTACAGATTCCAATAAACGTTTTTCTTTCAGTCTAGAACCAAGCAATTCTGCTTTTTTCCTAGTCAAACCCAAATCTCTCACTAAATCATTTAACTCAGCTTGTGTAAACAACTGTGGTTTTAAATTTTCTAAAGAACATAGAAACTCATCATCATCCGGTCGACTGTCATTAAATTCGGGACTGGACTGTAAAACGTCATCAATAGACTGAGGTGACTCAGGGACAGGAAGTCCAGATCCATGTCCTGCCGGCCGATTAGCTGAAGTAAAGTTAGGATAGACAATTACTTTCTTATTTTTGGAGTTATATCCAGAAACACCAACGCTGCAAAAATAACAATCATTCCAATGATTTTCTTGCTCTCTCCAAACCATGGGTGCTGCAAATCTAAAAGCTCTCTTTTCTTTCTTATACCATTTCCTAAGATCCTCGACACAAACATAACATACTTTGTGAGGAGCCCAACATTTTTCTTGATTACCGATTTCTACACCAAAATATGCAAAGTATACTTTTTTTACAAAGTCAGTAATGTTTCTTTGATTTTTTTAACTACAAACTCACCATATATATAACAAAAAGTGTGAGAGTTTTTACAACCACGATTAGCCATACTTTGAGTGTGAATTAAAGCACATGGGTTAAACACTGTAATGCGAGGTTATATTAACTGGAAGAAAACAAACAGCTGTGACATTTATCGGAATTGCCAACCTAATAACATTTGATTTTACTGCCAACCTTTTTTCATCGTTGACCTGTGTAATTTTAATTTTTGTTCTTTCGCTTGGTGTGTAGTGGAAAAAGTTTCGGTGTTTAAGTTTCGTGATTAATCACGTCGAGTTGTATTAATGTACGAAGACGTAAAGCTGGTAAAACTGGCTTGCCAGCCAAAATTTGATTGAAATCAGATATGTATTAGCTACTGTTTTTTTTTCTTTTTTTTTAATTAGTTGATTTAATCTTTTTCTACGCTTGATTCTTTATTAGAATTGGTTCAAATTTTCCATTATCAGTATTTATAACACAGGCCAACAAAAAAAATATTTGTAAAAACTTTTTAAACCTATACATCTAAGTGTTATGTATTTTTGGGTGCTGAAACCGTATCTGGTATCAGTTTTTTTTTGTATCACCCACAATTCTCTCACAATATGACATCGATTAAATTTCAAAACCAAATCCTCTTCCTGCTTTAAAAACTGAGCAAACTGTTGATCTCTTGTTCTATAATGGTAAATAGATGTTCCAGATTCCAATAAATGTTTTTCTTTCAGCCTAGAAACCAAGCAATTCTGCTTTTTCCTTAGTCAAACCCAAATCTCTCACTAAATCATTTAACTCAGCTTGTGTAAACAAGTGTGGTTTTAAATTTCTAGAGAACATTGAAACTCATCATCATCCGGTCGACTTTCACTAAATTCGGGACTGAACTGTAAAACGTCATCAGTAGACTTAGGTGGCTCAGTGACAGGAAATCCCGGTCCATGTCCTGCCGGCCGATTAGCTGAAGTAAAGTTAGGATAGACAATTACTTTCTTATTTTTGGAGTTATATCCAGAAACACCAACGCTGCAAAAATAACAGTCATTCGAATGATTTTCTTGCTCTCTCCAAACCATGGGTACTGCAAATCTAAAAGCTCTCTTTTCTTTCTTATACCATTTCCTAAGATCCTCGACACAAACATAACATACTTTGTGAGGAGCCCAATATTTTTCTTGATTACCGATTTCTACACCAAAATATGCAAAGTATACTTTTTTTTACAAAGTCACTAATGTTTCTTTGATGTTTGTTAACTACAAAAAGTGTTGGGAGAGTTTTTACAACCACGATTAGCCATACTTTGAGTGTCAATTAAAGCACATGGGTTAAACACTGCAATGCGAGGTTATATTAACTGGAAGAAAACAAACAGCTGTGACATTTATCGGAACTGCTAACCTAATAACATTTGATTTTACTGCCAACCTTATAAAATTCTGATTTTATTGCCAACCTAATAACATTCGAATGATAAAAAATAAACTTTTCACATTTTGAATATTAAAATGTGAAAAATTGGTGGATGATACGACTTTTTTATTATTATTTTCGGACTCGGCACACCAAAAAACATAGGAATCAGGTAAAATTATTAAAAAAGTTTTTTCATCGTTGACCTGTGTAATTTTAATTTTTGTTCTTTCGCTTGGTGTGTAGTGGAAAAAGTTTCGGCGGTTAAATTTCGCGATTAATCACGTCGAGTTGTATTAATGTACGAAGACGTAAAGCTGGTAAAACTGGCTTGCCAGCCAAAATTTGATTGAAATCAGATATGTATTAGCTACTGTTTTTTTCTTTTTTTTTTTAATTAGTTGATTTAATCTTTTTCTACGCTTGATTCCTTATTAGAATTGGTTCAAACTTTTCATTAATTATATTTATAACACAGGCCAACAAAAAAAAATATTTGTAAAAACTTTTTAAACCAATACACCTAAGTGTTATGTATTTTTGGGTGTTGAAACCATATCTGGTATCAGTTTTTTTGTATCACCCACACACAATATGACATCGATTAAATTTCAAAACTAAATCCTCTTGCTGCTTGAAAAACTGAGCAAACTGTTGATCTCTTGTTCTATAATGGTAAATAAATGTTCCAGATTCCAATAAATGTTTTTCTTTCAGCCTAGAACCAAGCAATTCTGCTTTTTCCTTAATCAAACCCAAACCTCTCACTAAATCATTTAACTCAGCTTGTGTAAACAACTGTGGTTTTAAATTTTCTAGAGAACGTTGAAACTCATCATCATCAGGTCGATTTTCATTAAATTCTGGACTGGACTGTAAAACGTCATCAATAGACTGAGGTGGCTCAGGGACAGGAAATCCCGGTCCATGCCCTGCCGGCCGATTAGCTGAAGTAAACTTAGGATAGACAGTTACTTTCTTAGTTTTGGAGTTATATCCAGAAACACCAACGCTGCAAAAATAACAATCATTCGAATGATTTTCTTGCTCTCTCCAAACCATGGGTACTGCAAATCTAAAAGCTCTCTTTTCTTTCTTATACCATTTCCTAAGATCCTCGACACAAACATAACATACTTTGTGAGGAGCCCAACATTTTTCTTGATTACCGATTTCTACACCAAAATATGCAAAGTATACTTTTTTTTACAAAGTCACTAATGTTTCTTTGATGTTTGTTAACTACAAAAAGTGTTGGAGAGTTTTTACAACCACGATTAGCCATACTTTGAGTGTCAATTAAAGCACATGGGTTAAACACTGTAATGCGAGGTTATATTAACTGGAAGAAAACAAACAGCTGTGACATTTATCGGAATTGCCAACCTAATAACATTTGATTTTACTGCCAACCTTATAAAATTCTGATTTTATTGCCAACCTAATAACATTCGAATGATAAAAAATAAACTTTTCACATTTTGAATATTAAAATGTGAAAAATTGGTGGGTGATACGACTTTTTTATTATTATTTTCGGACTCGGCACACCAAAAAACATAGGAATTAGGTAAAATTATTAAAAAAGTTTTTTCATCGTTGACCTGTGTAATTTTAATTTTTGTTCTTTCGCTTGGTGTGTAGTGGAAAAAGTTTCGGTGTTTAAGTTTCGTGATTAATCACGTCGAGGTGTATTAATGTACGAAGACGTAAAGCTGGTAAAACTGGCTTGCCAGCCAAAATTTGTTTGAAATCAGATATGTATTATCTACTGTTTTTTTTCTTTTTTTTTTCTACGCTTGATTCCTTATTAGAATTGGTTCAAACTTTCCATTAATTATATTTATAACACAAGCCAACAAAAAATATATTTGTAAAAACTTTTTAAACCAATACACCTAAGTGTTATGTATTTTTGGGTGTTGAAACCGTATCTGGTATCAGTTTTTTTGTATCACCCACACACAATATGACATCGATTAAATTTCAAAACTAAATCCTCTTCCTTGTTGAAAAACTGAACAAACTGTTGATCTCTTGTTCTGTAATGGTAAATAAATGTTACAGATTCCAATAAACGTTTTTTCTTTCAGTCTAGAACCAAGCAATTCTGCTTTTTCCTTAGTCAAACCCAAATCTCTCACTAAATCATTTAACTCAACTTGTGTAAACAACTGTGGTTTTAAATTTTCTAGACAACATTAAAACTCATCATCATCAGGTCGATTTTCATTAAATTCTGGACTGGACTATAAAACGTCATCAATAGACTGAGGTGACTCAAGGACAGGAAGTCCCGGTCCATGTCCTAGCGGCCGATTAGCTGAAGTAAAGTTAGGATAGACAATTACTTTCTTATTTTTGGAGTTATATCCAGAAACACCAACGCTGCAAAAATAACAATCATTCGAATGATTTTCTTGCTCTCTCCAAACCATGGGTACTGCAAATCTAAAAGCTCTCTTTTCTTTCTTATACCATTTCCTAAGATCCTCGACACAAACATAACATACTTTGTAAGAAGCCCAACATTTTTCTTGATTACCGATTTCTGCACCAAAATATGCAAAGTATACTTTTTTTACAAAGTCAGTAATGTTTCTTTGATTTTTTTTTAAGTACAAACTCATCACATATATAACAAAAAGTGTTGGGAGAGTTTTTACAACCACGATTAGCCATATTTTGAGTGTGAATTAAAGCACATGGGTTAAACACTGCAATGCGATGTTATATTAACTGGAAGAAAACAAACAGCTGTGACATTTATCGGAACTGCTAACCTAATAACATTTGATTTTACAGCCAACCTTATAAAATTCTGATTTTATTGCCAACCTAATAACATTCGAATGATAAAAAATAAACTTTTCACATTTTGAATATTAAAATGTGAAAAATTGGTGGGTGATACGACGTTTTTTTTTATTATTATTTTCGGACTCGGCACACCAAAAAACATAGGAATCAGGTAAAATTATTAAAAAAGTTTTTTCATCGTTGACCTGTGTAATTTTAATTTTTGTTCTTTCGCTTGGTGTGTAGTGGAAAAAGTTTCGGTGTTTAAGTTTCGTGATTAATCACGTCGAGTTGTATTAATGTACGAAGACGTAAAGCTGGTAAAACTGGCTTGCCAGCCAAAATTTGATTGAAATCAAATATGTATTAGCTACTGTTTTTTTTCTTTTTTTTTTTAATTAGTTGATTTAATCTTTTTCTACGCTTGATTCCTTATTAGAATTGGTTCAAACTTTCCATTAATTATATTTATAACACAGGCCAACAAAAAATATATTTGTAAAAACTTTTTAAACCAATACACCTAAGTGTTATGTATTTTTGGGTGTTGAAACCGTATCTGGTATCAGTTTTTTTGTATCACCCACACACAATATGACATCGATTAAATTTCAAAACTAAATCCTCTTCCTTGTTGAAAAAACTGAACAAACTGTTGATCTCTTGTTCTGTAATGGTAAATAAATGTTGCAGATTCCAATAAATGTTTTTCTTTCAGCCTAGAACCAAGCAATTCTGCTTTTTCCTTAGTCAAACCCAAATCTCTCACTAAATCATTTAACTCAATTTGTGTAAACAACTGTGGTTTTAAATTTTCTAGAGTACATTAAAACTCATCATCATCAGGTCGATTTTCATTAAATTCTGGACTGGACTGTAAAACGTCATCAATAGACTGAGGTGGCTCAGAGACAGGAAGTCCCGGTCCATGTCCTGCCGGCCGATTAGCTGAAGTAAAGTTAGGATAGACAACTACTCTCTTATTTTTGGAGTTATATCCAGAAACATCAACGCTGCAAAACTAGCAATCATTCGAATGATTTTCTTGCTCTCTCCAAACCATGGGTACTGCAAATCTAAAAGCTCTCTTTTCTTTCTTATACCATTTCCTAAGATCCTCGACACAAACATAACATACTTTGTGAGGAGCCCAACATTTTTCTTGATTACCGATTTCTACACCAAAATATGCAAAGTATACTTTTTTTTACAAAGTCAGTGATGTTTCTTTGATGTTTTTTTAACTACAAACTCATCACATATATAAGAAAAAGTGTTGGGAAAGTTTTTAGAACCACGATTAGCCATACTTTGAGTGTGAATTAAAGCACATGGGTTAAACACTGCAATCTGAGGTTATATTAACTGGAAGAAAACAAACAGCTGTGACATTTATCAGAACTGCTAACCTAATAACATTTGATTTTACTGCCAACCATATAAAATTCTGATTTTATTGCCAACCTAATTACATTCGAATGATAAAAAATAAACTTTTCACATTTTGAATATTAAAATGTGAAAAATTGGTGGGTGATACGACTTTTTTATTATTATTTTCGGACTCAGCACACCAAAAAACGTAAGAATCAGGTAAAATTATTAAAAAAGTTTTTTCATTGTTGGCCTGTGTAATTTAAGGGGTAAGGCCACTCCAGGTCCCAGGAAAATAGGCTAATTTCGGGAATTTTTTTTCAAGAGTATAATAAAAGCAGTCGGAAATTTATATGAATTACTTTATTAAACAAATATTTGTTTTTTATCTTTTTAATTCAAAATGGCCGCTTCAGAATCCAAGACGACAAGGCACCTTTTATGCAAGGCCAAAAAATTTTCATTAATATATATCAAAAACTAGTCGATAACGTACGAAAATTTGAAAATATCGGGGTTTTTTTTTTGGAAAAAAAATATGAAATTTGAAAAAAAAATGTTCATTTTTCACCCAAAAATTTCACGAAAAATATTGTTGTTTGTTTATAATAAAAATTTTTAACAAAAAAATAACCGGTCAAGTGCAAGTTGAACTTGCGCAATTAGTGTTCCGTACGTTGATTGCTTTTAAAATAAAAAATGTTGTAACGGAAGTATAAAATGATCAGTGACTTCACGAAACACACACCAATTGAGTTTTCAACAAAGTTTGTTTCCAATCTTTACTGAAAATTTACGACCTTGAAATTTCTGTTTTTTTATATACCAGATAAATTATTAAAGGTAATGCACTCATGATAATTTTCGTTCAATCTACACCTCGTGGAGAATATTCCAGAATTTTGGGTGGACAGCGATTTTTCGCGATTTTTAAAAAATAATACAAGGAAACCTCCAAAACTAACCCCTTAAGTCAAAATTTAACTTTCAAAACTGTACGACTTTGATTGGGCCATTAATTCCTATATTTGTGACAAATTTCAACTTTCTGTGTCGGATAGTTTCGGAGAAAATCGGGTGTGACAGACAGACAGATAGACGGACGCCGAAGTGATCCCATAAGTGTTCCATACGCAACACTAAAAAGAATCATCCAAATCGGTACATATTTGCCAGAGTTATCGGTGTTTTATTACAGAAATTTAAGTTTTTCTAAATTTTTCCAGAAATTACATAACCAAATTTAATAAAATTTATGTGGGACCATCTCAAATGTGTCCACTCTCGAATAAAAAAGTAATCATCCAAATCGGTACGTATTTGCCAGAGTTATGCGGGGGCATATATTTAAAAAAAAATACATACGCGTCGAATCGAGAACTTCCTCCTTTTTTAAATCGGTTAAAAAAGGAAGTTTATAACTTATCGTAAAAATCCGTACTCTTTCCCTTAGATAATGTATCTGAAAAGTTACTTTTAAAATTTCAAACGAATCGATAACGATTTGTAACAGCTGTCATTTCGCCCAATTTGAAAAAAGTGCCTTGTCGTCTTGGATTCGGAAGCGGCAAATTTTGAGTTAAAAAGATAATAAAAAAATATAAATTTTCGACTGCTTTACTCTTGAAAAAATTCCCTAAATTAGCCTTTTTTCCTGAAACCTGGCGTGGCCCCCCCTTTAAGAGCTAAAAACATTTTATTCTGTGTTTTATTCTGGTTAAAATTTTGTCAAAAGAAATTAGTTTTATAATTGAAAGTGATTTCCTAGGAGTTTCTTTCCTTTCAAGTGAAATGTTTTCCCGCTCGAAGGCTACTACATATATGGTTTTGTTTAGCCTTTCTTTGAGTCAAAATAAACAAATTATTAATTTTCTTCAGTTTTGAGTGATATTTAAGAATAAAACGATAACGATATAAGTATGAAACTAGCTTATTTTTTAAACCAGACTTGCTTGTAACGATTATAAGAAAATAACATGAAAAACTTTCCAAAGAAGGATTCTTAGAATTATTTAAACTAATGTTTATTTTTCCTATTAGTAGATTGTATATAAAATTTGAAAAATTAAGTATGAATTGTTAAAAAGTCAATATTAAGTGTGTATATTATCAACGATGCTAGAAAGATATTATGAACAATTTTTTTAAAGTTTAATTTGATCAACTACAGATATCTAATTTTAAATTGTTATTGACAGTCCTATTCACGTCCGATTAAAAATAATTGTACTTCTACTTTCTTCTTAGAATCGCCTGTACAAACAAAACAAATTAACCCAGAGTAATTGCCTGAAGTTTGGAGATTTAAAACAACAAAATATAACAAAAAAATTAAGTCGCTACGAAAATTGTCAGTACGAGGGTGAAAAGTCTTGTAAAATAGAAGGTAAATAACATTCTTTTTTCAAAAACTAAAATCTATTTGTCAACATAATCTCCACTGAGCATTTAGTCCAGTGAAATTCCAAAATTTTTATCAGAAAAAAAAAATAATTCGAACTGTAGATAATACAGAACAGCTTACCTAATAATTTCCATACTTTCATATGCGTTCAACAAACTCCTATCAGATACATCTTTAATTAATCTTAGATTATCTAATGTTACAGTATGATCATCTTCAAGGGCATGTTCGGCAAAGCTAGACTTTTCCGTTCTACCGTATTTTAAATGGGCTAAATTTTCTTTAAATGGCGTTTTAATTGACCTTCTAGTTTACCTAACATACTTTCTGTCGAAATCATTACAACTAATTTCATAAATGCCAATTTTCTCACAATTAGGAATCTTGTCTTTGGGATTTCCTAAGATATTCCTCAAGTTGTCTGATGACTTATAGACTAAGGTGAGGCCTACCTTACTTCATTACATATTCACCGGGATTGTCTCCAGTTCATGAAGAGCTAGATGCTAGAGCAACTAGGGAGGAACAAGATGAGAAGAACCTAAAGCGCGAGGCTGGAGCTAACTTAAAGGAGTTGGAAATTGAAAAACTTAAACTAATGGAGAAAGCTAACTTAGCTGTCTAAAATTGATGAACGTGAAGTAGTTGGATTCTATTCAAACGAGAGTTGTTCGCCTGGTTGGAGTCTCAGAACTCACCAGCAACCTTCATTCCTTGGAACATCGAACTACGGTTGGCAACTTGAGTCTATTCTACAAATATTTTCATGGAAAGTGTTCAATGAATGTAGCCCGCTTAAAACCTCCCAGAGCGGTGCTAGGAATACATGTCGCGCTAATACTTCATACACTGAGACAATTTACAGCGATTCAAGACCAATGTGAATAGCTTTTTCAGTACACGAGTCGCTCCAGTGGCGCTTTTTGTATTATCCATGCTTTCGACGCAACACTTGACAGTATTCCGAGTTACTCCCTAATCATCATGGAAAGATCAGAGAAAAAGCTGTTATTAGTCCCAAAAAAAAACAGGAAATTTTATAGCTAATTTTGGTCGGACACTGTGCACAATTCAAGTGAGTTAATGAGTATAAATAGAAAGTAGACAAACAGAGCTTTCTTCTGAAAAAGTTAAAAGAACAATCGAAATAGAATTGGGCTTTCAATTGCAATTTCAAAAAATAAAAAAAATGAATCATTTCAAACGTTGACAAGTGTTGTTTAATTGATATTAAAACTCAACGATGTCAGTTCAGGGTTCATTGGAAAAGGGTGTATAGTAGCAGGCTTTTATAGCGCATATTTCTATTTACAAGATATTAAATCCTTGTTAATGATGATGAACAATATCATGATCAAAAATACTCGGAAAACTTTACATGTTTTAGTCGCATCACTTCGAAATTATACGTCCTAGTGTTTTCTAATATTTCGAGTCTGTATAAGATACCTATTTGAGACGTATATATACAAGACATACTCTTTGCAAATTTGTCATATCAATTTCACACAAACCACTGTTACAACGAAATCAAACGTACTATTTTCGACTAGACAAACTAAACTAGCATTTTTCATACACCATACTTTTCCAGTTTTAATAACATAATTCTTTGAGCGACTATATCGAATGCTTTCGATAAAGCGCATAGGGAGACGACCCAAAATTTTCCGTTATTACAGTCTGTCTGGTAGGAACGTGACCGCTCGTATTCTTGAAAAAATGTGTTGTTTCGAGAACATTTTTTAACATCAACGTCTTCTTTGGTGTGTTAGTCACGGCGCAATTTACCTTAGCAAGTTTTCCAATCGCCTCCTACATCAATAATTGCCTGGCATCTTCGAGGCATGCTGTGGACGAAATTTTCTGCATACTCGCGCGGCAATTATCTCCAAATCTTTCGAATCTCGCGAGACAACAGAGTCAAAGTCCTCAGAATCTTTCCTCTAAACTTTCTCTTCACAAGGGACCAAACGTTTTCAATAAGATTACGTCCGGCGATTGCTAGTTTCTTATCGTGGGCCCAAGCAAGCCTTTTCGCGACGTTATTTTCGCCCAGCAAAACTTTTTCCCACGTACTTCGGAATTTGACGTCATGAGCACGAGGATCTTGTCGAATGGTCTCATTTTTGCCGCTCCTTGACGTAACGTCAATTTCGGGTCTTGACCTACAGAGCCACGTTTTTGTAAGTCGTCGACATTTTTTGTCTCGTCAAAACGATTTACTCATTTCTTCACAAACGGTACCGACTTTTTAATATATTTAGCGGCTGCGGAATATGTCTTTTTAGGCCCTTTTGGATGGGAACAACGAAAGACTCCCTGCCGCGAACTGACGCGCAAACAAATGACTCATTTTGGATTTTACGCGATTTCGACGAAAGTTCAGAATCGACTGGTACTTTTACTAACATACGTCGGAGATAAAGGTTCCCTCTACCAATTTTTTGATGAATCGCATCCACCAAAAATGAATTATCGCGGACGCGTTCTTACTGGACAGACTATACGTATCATAAACATAGTTTGGAAATTCATTAAAGGCGCTCTTCACTGATAAATTGAACCTAAATCTATGTTAAGAGAGACGCGATTTTTGTACTGACAGTGAAGTTATAATTTACCTTGATTATATATTAATTCTCCGTCTATCGAATTTTTCTATTACATTAATACAAGAAAAACAATGCTTTAATTTAACAAAAGAACCTTTCAAATAGTTATTTGGTCTTTTGTATTATACTCATTTCAAACATAAAAAAATCGACTAATTTATGCCTCAAATAGTTATCCAGTCACTTAAGCCAAGTAAGAGGGTCAACCTCGGAATGAGAGATAATAAGCTGTAAACTTCTATAAACCTTTATTTTGACATTCTAAAAGTTGTCTCAAAAGTCTCATAAAATCTCGTGTCCGCGTCTTAAGATATTCAAGGTCAAAGGTTACAAAAATCGATTTTTCGCAAATATCTCGCTTCCTATGGTTTCAATGATATTATGAAAATTGTAGAGCATAAAATTCTCTACAAATTTTGTTGTAAACATTTTTTTATACGTTTAACCGTTTTTGAGATAGAGCGCGGAGAGCGCGCAGCGCTCAGCCATACATAGCATAATGCAAGGTCAACCGTGAGTCCCGATAAATAATACGTCATATAAAGTTAATTAACCACTAAAAAATCTAAAATCATGAATAATTTGCATTATTTATTAATTAATACATTATATTTAATAATATTTTTCATTTATCAAATATATTCGTTTAATAATACTTACCTACTTCGTGTAATTAAAAAATTGTTAAGTAGAATACTTTATGTATATCTTAATTATATTCTAATATATCTAAATTGGATTTTAAGTAGAAAAGGAATAGAGTAAATACATTTTAATTATATCTTTATTTAGCAATTATGTATCATACATTTACTACAATTGAAGCTCAAATGTGGGGAGGATTCACGTAAACTTTAATAATTAGAAGGACATGAGTCTCAATTTTCTTCTTTTTCATCATCGTCTTCAGATCGCTTTTCTTTTCTTTTCATTTCTTTCAGTACTTGCAGTTTTTAAAGTTTGTAAGCCGCGCGATACAGTAACAGAATCACCTTCTGAAAGTGACTTATCACATATAAAACACGAATCAGCCATAACTCTTAAAATTGTACGTCCGTCGTTGCCAAGATACAATTTAAAACTAACGAATAAACTTAGTTAGTAGAAAATGGTCCCTTGAAAAAGAAATCGGTCTTAACTATACAATGGAACATCTGTCCCAACTGACTATAAACAGAAAAGATCGTATTATAGGGGTCCGTATTCCCAGGTATAATCTTAATAGTAACATAAGTATTTAAGAGTTTACACATTTTAAAGAAAAAGTACTTAATTCTTTACCTACTTAAAATATAATTAAGATATATTAAAATATTATTAAAATATACTTAAAGTATTTCACTTAACAATTTTTTACACACACGAAGTAGGTAAGTATTATTAAACGAATATATTTGATAAATGAAAAATATTATTAAATATAATGTATTAATTAATAAATAATGCAAATTATCCATAATTATGGATTTTTTAGTGAATAATTAACTTTATACGACGTATTATTTACCGGGACTCACGGTTGACCTTGCATTATGTTATGTATGGCTGAGCGCTGCGCGCTCTCCGCGCTCTATCTCAAAAACAGTTAAGCGTATAAAAAAATGTTTAGAACAAAATTCGTAGAGAATTTTATGTTCAACAATTTTCATAATAGATGCAAATATCATTGAAACCATAAGAAGCGAGATATTTGCGAAAAAACGATTTTTGTGACCTTTGACCTTGAATATCTTAAGACGCGGACACGAGATTTTATGAGACTTTTGAGACAACTTTTAGAATTTATACAAGTTTACAGCTTATTATCTCTCATTCCGCGGTGAAACCCCTAATGTGACTGGACAATAGATCAAAATAGTAAATAGTAGATTTTGCATCTATACGCCCCATTTAACCAATAGAAATACCTCATTATTTTTACTATACAAATTCCATACATACGTCACTGTCTGACAAATCTTTTTAGGCTTAAATTTATTTTTTATAGCAGTTTTAGAAGTAGTCCAAGCGATAATGACAATTTTTGTGGCATCATTTTTTAACAGATCATAACCATTGTATTGTTTTTAGTGTACGAGGGTCGTTCCAAAAGTTCTCCGCATAACAAAGAAAACGCAAGATTAAAGAGATATTTTTTATATTTTTTTGTAAATAATCAGCACTTCAGCTTTTTAATGCCCTAATTATAATAAGGTTTATCCAACTCTACAAAAGAAACGTTTGTCTCATCCTTAACTTCATCATTCGAATACGGTGGATGTTGAAGCACGTCGAAGCGAAGATCATGCAGTTTTGTAGCAACAATCCTAGGCGTGCGTAAAGGCGCGTTATCGTAATGAAAAAGCACTTTTTTTTGCGAAATCTAGACGCTTCGCCTGAACAGCACCCTTCAATTGATCTAGTACTGAAACAGCTTACTCCTCGGTATTAGTTCTATCTTTCTCCAGGTAGTCTATGACCACAATACTATGATAATCCCAAAAAACCGTAGCCATGACCTTTTCTGCAGATGGAACCACTTTTGCTTTTTTGGGCGCACATTTACCTGCTCCTACCCATTGTTTCGACTGCTCCTCCATCTCTGACGTGTAATGATGAATCCAGTTCACTGGCATTATGTTTAAACAAGTCTAAACATCGAAAGCGTTTTTGGTCTATCGTTAATGAACGGAAGCGGAAAGCTTTATCATACCCAAAACATCATGTAAAATGTGGTGGAAACGACCTATCGAGATGTTTACCATGGCAGCGAGCTTGCGTACCTTTAGTCGGCGGTCATTTAGTAGACTATTGTGAACTTTTGTCGCAATCTCGTCGGTCGTAGAGGTTTTCGGGCGTCCTGAACATTTATCATCAAATATGGATGTACCATCGCGTTTAAATTCAGCAGCCCACTTCTCAGTGGTCGAAAACGAAGGGAAAGAGTCATGTAATATGATACTTAACTCTTTTTGAATGTCCGTAGAGTTAAACCTTTTAAAACGAAATATTTTACAGCAGCTCTCACTTTTATCCATTTTTTATAAAATCTTAAAACTTGATTGTTTACACGATCGCCACAAAAAGACAACTAAACACACGTGTCTGAAACTTTATAGCACGCCATCTAGTAGATAACTCTTAACAAATATCATAATAATTTGGCTATCTTGGCGCCATATCTGTGTTAGGCTGAGAACTTTTGGAACGACCCTCGAACAAACATAAATCTGCCATACTCTTCGTTCGCCCGATTCGTCCTACAGATATTACAAGTTTCGCAAGCGGTAAGGCACTATGTCCTGAAAACTCTTACGCCAAATGGATATAATTTTTTTCCGAATCCATAGATGAATATTATTAATTGTGTGTTATTAATTGTTCATAGAAATTTTTGTAAAAATCTTACTATTACTGAATACAATTAATGTTTTTGATCAGCATATCGCTGATGTTTTATGTTCGTTATAGAACAGAATTATTAGACTTACTGTCGGATTCTCAAAACATTTAATGATAATTAAATAAATTTAATTGAAGTCTTGAGTGAATTTTGTCTGCCGAGCAACGAAAACTACAAGAGAGCAGTCGAGAAAGAGTTTTTTTATCAACATTCGATCTCATCGATCGATTACAAGCAAAATAGTAATAAAAATCCAGCAGTTAGGGTGGTTTTGTTTTGCTCTACTCACACTGTACTGCAGTCGAATAGCCATTTTCCTGAAAGGTCTAACATTCACACAATTTTCAACAATTAGGAAATATTTGTGATCACCAAAAGATACATTTCCTTTATAAACAGGAGGTGTAAACTTTCCTGTTAATGGCGTACTGTGTATGCAGGAGAAGCTGGAAGATCGATATCAACTAGAACTACGGAACATGACAGATGTAACAGTATACCCCGATGCGATATAATACAAGTTACGCCCTCTCTTAGAAATCCCTCAGAATTAATTCACACTCCTTATAATATAATATTAGAGAATCAAGCGAAATTTAGAAACACTGAAAACATCACGCCAACAGCCAAATATAGGTACTTGACTCAGTACAGTCACGGGCTTATTCAGTGTTCTCATCTCGAAAAGTAAAGATCCCGAAGGTACAATCGTAGACGAAACGTCGGATATTCACTCTAATTGGACACGATTTGATCCCAAGATAGGCATAGTTTCCGCTCCAAAAATGTTTCTGTTTAAACACAATGATTATATGCTTGGTTTGTTATGTAAATCAAATTATAACACTTGACAAATCTCATCTCCCACACAGCCAGTCGCCAGTTGAGAATTAAAATCGCAAAAAATAAGTTCCAAATCTGTAGGTGTAGTTTCCTGTATCTTCATCGCAACCTTAAACCCGCCCCTTGACTTTTCGGTGCGGTATCGTTTTTCTCGGTGTACTCGGTACCGATTCGGTACCGAAAACATGCCGAACGCCTATATTTCAATGAAACCCACCTGATTGGCGCGGGCGCGGAGCGGGAGTGACTCGGTATGCCGCGTCTTAGTAGAAATAATCAGTCAATCAGTCGCAGCTCGGAATTTCCGCGCGTCGTGCGAGTTAGGTTAGGTTAAGATGGCGGCGGAGAGAGATATTCATATAATTTTAGTGGAAGTAGTTGAAAAATATCCATTGTTATACAATTATAAAGTATCAGAGATTCGAGAAGGGGCGCAACTGAAAGAGAAAATATCGTCTTCACTCGATGATGACATTCTCTAGCGACGGCGGCACAGACTATTCTGCAGATTCTAGCCCGAAAATAGACCGTCAAGTATGGAAATAAAGGCGGCATCGGTATCGTCTCGGTAAACCGGTAAATACCGAGTACAGATACCGCACCGACAAATCAGGAAGCGGCCTAAGCAATCAGGTCAGTCGGTCATACTGGAATCTCTTCGTTTATGTTATTTTATTGTTGGGTATTAGGTTACCCGCATGCTCTCTAGTTTTTTTGTGTCTTCGAGGACTTTGTTGCAATTTTTTATAATTCATTTATCACAATCTGAACACGTGATCAATAAATTATTGATTAAATTGTTTTGAGAAATCTGTCATTAATTAAATATATACTTTGTAAACTTTGCATTGAAGCGTTACAAATTAAGAGGGTGGAAATTATGAAAAAATAGGGATCTGTGCAACTAAGCTCGCTCATACACGAGCTTCTCTATCGCGTCACCAAGCGGCGCTATAGGGCGGCCCGTATGAAACGGCAACATTATCGCTATATAGATCTTCAACCATTTTAGTTTGTGAACTGGTCAACGTTTTATTTAAATGGTTTATGTTTACGAAGTTTCGAAACCCTGTCAGGGAAATCATCAGTTACAAAATAGCAGTTACCAGTTACTTCTAAAAGTAATTAAAATATTAATTGGCGGTTACCAGCCGTCATTTTTTTTTTAAATAAAAAGGTAATTACCCTTTACTAACACAAAGTAATTCAGTCTATGATGAATTACTGCGAGTGCATTTGTTTTCCGTTAATTCGATTACTATAAAGTAGTTGAATTACACCTTTGTTGATTGTACTAGCAAAAGGTATTCAATTACTGCGGACGTAATTGAATTACAGCTCTAGTAATTTCAGCATCCAAAAAGTCACCAATTATTTTAATCTTAGTTATTGGGAAAGAAACGAACGTAATTGAATTAACAAAAATAATTAAATTACTTTTTTTAGCCACTGTAGTTGTCATTAGTGTACACATCGCCTATTTACAGCAAAAATTTCCATTTTAAACACCTTTGGTTTTAGTTGTCCCGAAAACTAACGCTAACTAATGTTGCAGAGATGTCTATACATAGTAATCCAGTCTCAGTACTATGCACTGACTGTTTTTTTGTGAACAAAACTACAAATCTGATAAAATCTTCCTGTTAAATGTCATGTAAATAAATTGTATAGTCATATATTTTATTTGTTTAAATTTTTATTATGTAAATGTAATATTTTTTCTTTATTTAATCCAAAGTTTGATTAGTACCTCAACGATTGGCAATAGTGTTATTTTTTCTAATAACCAAAAACCCTGTAGTTAATGTATTTTTTAATAATTGTTAAAAAAAAATCGAAAAAATTTTGGAACTCGTGTTTTCAGTAAAAATTACTGTATTCAGAAAAAAAAATTGACCTGAAAAATGTACAGATAGAACAAGAAATATGTATGTTAATGTTAAATGTTATTACTCGTATTTTATGGCCTTTAATTCTACTATCTTGGAAAATTTTAATGTCACTAATTCGTGACTGTATCAGAGAATATTATGATTTTTTTTCCATTGCATCTTTATTTTTTATGATATTTTTCAGTGTGCGGAGACTTCAGAGTCACTTTTTTTGACACCCAGTGTATGTTGGTTTACAAATATAATTTATTCAGAGAATGCTTAATAAAATTAAGGCATGATAAAACTTTGGATTACTAGTTTACTTAGCAATTTGCAAATAAAATTACAGGTAGAAATGCTTGCAGATTGATTGCTTTAGTAATGTCCATACTTTCAAGAGAAGCATCTCATTTTTTGTGTTATTTATATATTTTTTTTTGTACTTTGCTTTACGATGAAAATGTAATATTAGCTTGTAAGTATTTTTGTGTTATTGTTTTTATATCTAAAATAATTTAAATAAATTACTATACATATTAGAAGTTTTTTTACTCTAAAAGTAACAATCTAATTGTTAAAGTGCTATTTGTGATTAATTTTTTTTTGTAAAGCTACGGCTTTTAAATTTCTTTCAGGCAGTCTTTAATTTCCATTAAGCTGTCCCAATTTTTCCTGAATTTTTATTACAAACATCTATTATCGATTAATTTTTTATCGGACTACCGTCCTTAATTTTTATAACAGAGATTCGTTGTTGTCTAATTTTTCATCCGTATACCGTCCTTATTTTTCATCACAGACTCATCTTCGACTAATTTTTACTCTTGCCAATGTCCTTAATTTTTGTCAGGCTCGTTATCGATTGATTTTTAGTCTTCAATTTTAATTTTTGTGACATACTGTGTCGACTAACTTTTCATCGATCAACCCTCATGTAAAAAGAGAATTTCTATGGAAAGTTGACGATGATTTTCTGTGATAAAAATTAAGGACAGTAGTCCTATAAAAAACTAGTCCACGAATAAAATCCATGTGATAAATAAAGGATAGTAGCCTGACGAAAATTTACTTGGAACATAAATTTGTAAATGGTAACTGTAGTAAAAATAGTCGATGACAAGCGTGTGACATAAATAAAGGACAGTAGCCTGATAAAAAAATACCAGTCGACCATGGGTTTGTAATAAAAATTAGTCGGTGTGTAGGCTGATACGAAATTTACCTGGTAAAAATGAATCGATAATGAGTCCCTGCGATAACAATTGAGAATAACAGTTCAATGAAAAATTAAGTGCTGTAGCGTGCTAGTAATCCGATGAAAAATTAGATGAAGATGACTTATAGCGACAAAAATTAGAAACTGTAGCCTGATGAACAATTAGAAAATCGGTCTCTGTAACAAGAATTAAAGATCAGCCTCGGTATAAAATTAATTGACAATGAGGCTGGGAGCCTGATAAAAAATTAGTTAACAATGAGTTTCTATCACAAACTGAAAGATAAGTAAAAGTCGATTAAAAATGAATACGCAATCGGTCTTTGTGACAAAAATCCATTACGGTAACCTGGTGATATAGTGTCGATAATAGAGTATGTGATAAAAATTAAGTATAATAGCTTAATTAATCAACAAATTAAGGATGGCAACTTGATGAAAAATTAATCAAAAATGTTATGTGGTAAAACCAGGACCGTGAAAACTTTTTTGGCTTTAAAATTGTTTGTAGCCACTTGCTTATGTAGAGATCTATGTGGATCAGGAAAAATACATACATAAATGGTAGAAACAGAACTTTCGGCATGAAGATCCGGCTTAAAATTGACTTTATATTTTTATATAAGTAGATTTGTAATTTCACTAATACTTTTTAGGTAACGTTTGAAGACTAATAAATCATCCCTTATTTAAATTAAACTGCATAAGTAATCATGAATGAAGTAATTCGTCCAAATTTTCCTTTAAATGAAGGCATTAACGACATACGTTAGTAGATCCAATGTAGTAACCTGAAGCTAGCAATATTTGACGCATTATGGCGCCAACTGTTAACAGCACTGAAAAACAAAACTACGTTCTGAATTGACCCTTATTTTTCTTTGTCTACAGCAAACTTCACGCTAGTCCGTCTCCCCCTCTCCTTTCGCCATAAACAATCGTAGAGGTGAGTTTTGTTGTAAAATTTTTAAAAAATCTTTAAAATTCTGGACCATCTTAAGGTTTTCCTGAAATTAAATTATCGTTTTGTGTAACGTGAAAACTGTGTTTTAAAGTATAAGTGATATTTAATTAGAGAAGTGCTTGAAAGTAGAAAAATAAATGGTTGTTTTTAGCATGTCAAATACCTGGAGAAATATGTGTTGTATTTTCAATTAAAAATAATTTTGAAAACACTGGTCAGATTTAAGTGTTTAAGGGTACTTTTTATGATGATTTTTTTTACCTTAGGACACCGCTGAAAGAGCTATGTCGATAGTTTGAAAATCTGAATTCATAACCTTAAAAAATTAGTGCAAACTCAAAATTGGAATATATTATTAAAATTTTGGTATTTTTCAGATGGCACCTCCGGAAAAGAAGTCGCGTCCAAGAAACTACGACCTCGGAAATGGAATTGTCCGTTTTTCCAGGACAAAAGTTTTCCATAAAAAAGCCTTGTACAAATTTATTGGAAAGAAAGTTGAGGCTAAAAAGAAGCCTGCCAAGCCACGCGTAATTGAAAAGCAAATTGGCGGTGAAAAAAATGGTGGGAAACGTTATGTTTTAGTAGCAAAACGTAGAGCAGTCTACCCCACCCAAGACAGGTAAGTAATTAATATATGAATAATATTGACACAATTTTTTAGTGACTTTATTGTTATTCTTAGTCCTTTCTAATGCTATGAAATGTATTTTCACCAATTTTTATAGTTTCGCTTAAGGACAAAAGTATTGCAAGTTTTACCATAGACTTTGCCTTTTTTATGTAGAGTTTATAAATAAATTTGCTACAGATTAATTAGGTATAAAGTATTTTGCCAGTATTAAAAGAAATAGCTTATCTTTGTGAAAGTATTTAAAACATTTGGAACATGGAGAATTGCGATCTGTTATTTTGCTTTAACTTAGACACACTTATGAAATAGAAATATTGTTTAGCAAATCACTGCAGGCATATTATAGATTATTTTTTATTAGGTTGACAAATGTTGAACTAATTTTGCTACTGATTATTTTTTTTCTAAGCGCATAGCAAAAAAGGAATTCCTGTTGGTCTTGAATTATTGTAACTTGTATTTGGTGGGAAACACAGTCCTGGGCAAATTAGTTTAATTAGTATAAAGCTTTCTAGTTCAAAATAATATTTCTAGAGAAGCTCTCTGCTGTGCTTGCAACATGTTCAGGCTAAGACATATCAGCTTCCAAATTAATGCCAGCTAATTGTTCCTAGAGGAACAGAGTGCCCCGACATAACGATGTTAGGTTCAGCAATCTTAACTTTTTTAGAAAAAACTACCACCTGAGTTTTTATAGCGCTGAATTCCACATGGTTACTGCCCCCAAAATAGAATTTCTTTCAGGTGTTGTGGATTTTATTCCCAACAATATTGAGAAATTTAAGAAAAGTTATAAGAATTGGCAAAAATTGCACTTCCATTTTTTATTCTTAATTACTGTGAAAATAGTGGATCCAAGGAAAAAAAATATTTTGCAGCATAATTTTCTCTTTGTGATGCAGAAAAACTGGTTTAAAGAAAAATAAGGTGTTTGACTAATAATTATTACAAAAGAGTACTATGAGTGATAATTTTCTTCTTTTACTTTTAGAATTAAGAAAAGGCCAGCAAAACAAGTATTCAAAAATCACAGGAGATCTCTCAGAACCTCCATCACTCCTGGTACTGTATTAATCCTCTTGGCTGGTTCACACAAAGGAAAACGCGTCGTTTTTCTTAAACAGTTGAAATCTGGACTTCTTCTTGTTACTGGTAAAAGAACAAAGTAGTTTATTTACATTTATCACCTAGAGCTAATCGAAATTATAAGTTTATAATGATGAATATACTTAGGACACCTAAGATATACCATGATATCAAATAAGTATGGATCTGATTTCTCTTAAATTGTTTAATTTCTATATTAATTCATTCCAAGATCAGTATGAATTGAAGATTTCTTTTTAAAATCATTATAGGTCCTTTTGGTATTAATGCCTGCCCATTGAGACGTATTAGCCAAAGGTACGTCATCGGCACCCAGACTAAAGTTGACGTTAGTGAAGTAAAAATCCCCGACACAATAAATGATGAATATTTCAAGAGACAAAGACAAAAGAGGGCGAAAAAAGAAGAAGGAGATATCTTCCAAAAGAAGAAGGAAGTAAGTTTGTGTAATTGCTTTATTCAGACAAACTTTGAATTTGAACTTTTGCATAGACTATATTGAGGAATTTGTTTATTTTTAGGGATACAAAGTAAGTGAGACCAGAAAAACTGACCAAAAAGAAGTAGACAAACAAGTTTTAGCTGCCATTAGGAAACATCCTGATAGGTAAGGGACTAGATTAAAGATATCTTTTCAGTACCTAAAAGCCACACTACTAGATCAGTCATACACATTATGGGTATAATGAAGGTTGAAATAAAATAAGTTGACATTATCTTACACCTATCAAATCTATCTTAAATAGTTTGTTATATACTATGAGGGCCTTTTTTAAGTTAGGTAAATATTTAGATTAGGGGCACCACCCAAAAATGGTGTTTATGAACGTTTTTGGGACGCTGAATACGAATTTGGCGTTAAAAATGTACGCCCGACCATCCCTAAGACACCCCGAAAGATCTGTAAATTGAAAAATGGATTGTAGGTAGTGAATGTATGTTTTTTTGGGGAGGGAAATACTACTTTTTCACTAGAGTAGCGTATTGAGAGGGCCGTGCCTCTCAACCCCCCACCCTTTTATCTTGAAACAACTCCTCAGCTCCTGAGCCCCTTAAATGGTTTCGGGCGTCCTGACAACGCGCTCCTTCGAATGAGTTCTTGCTGATATTGCAAAACCGTTGTTGGACCCGACTCGTTATACTTCACGACAACATCATACACAGTCGATCTTGGGTACCCGACTAATTTTTGTCGCCCAGCGCGAACAATTTCGATAATCGCGGCTCTTTAATTATACTCCTCACTTAGTTTCAACATTGCGACTGTTTCGAGGTTATGAATGTTTAGTACATGTGTCAAGCTATTTGGACGTCAATTGCGACCTCTTCAAGTGGTATAGAACGGCGGGAAATTCAAATTGGATTTTGTCCGAATTTCGGCTCCGCACCTTGTACATGAAAGATATCTAAATATTGGAAGATAGCTGAAGGAAATCGTACTGAAGAATAAAATGATTTTCGGTAAAAATATTGTTTTTTCACCCCATGTAGTTTAGTTGTATATGGTGGAAATCTTTAAAAGTCCTTTCTAATGCTGTAAAATGTATCACCAAATTTTACAGTTTCGCTTATGGACTAGATAACTGCGAAATTTACCATAAATTTTGTTAGTTACTGTGGGAAATTTATAAAACATTTTGCGACAATTTTTAGGTTTTATAAAATGAGTAATTTCTATCTGATACAGAGGCCAATGGCATTACAAGAGCGGGTTCAACTATCATCAACAAAGTAAAGGCTGTTAAGGCAGAAGCAATTGAAGTAGCTTTTGATAAACCCCACTATAAAATAGATGTATTTTCTTCAGCTAAACTGCTAAAGTAGTTCTGGAGTTCAAAAAGTGTAATCATAAAAATATTAAAAATTATGAAACTGTTTCTGTTCTGAATGTCTTTTTGAAGATTGTGGAAAAAGTACTCTATGGCAAATTAGTGTGGTTTTTTCAACAAATATCACCTTTTTCTAAGAACCAGCTGCAGTTGAATGAGTATAATTTATATATTAGCAATTACAATCGGAATATTCTGTTGTTTTTTGATTTGTCAAGTGTCCTTTGAGGCCCCAAACCATATTAAAATGATAGCAAATGTATTATACTACCTTTTCTTCAACAAGGAATAGTCCTTAATCACTTCCAGTCTGGCCAGTATGATGTCAACATCAGAGCAGTGCCATCACTCGTGATGGCCTTGCTGATATTAGTCTTGTTTGTCAATGACCTTAAATTTCTGGCCATACCGACCATCAAGTTTGCAGGTAACACTACTGTGTCTGTATCAGCAAGAGATGGTGACACAGTGGTTCATAAATTTTCAATGGTATGCAAAAATTTTGAAACAGTGATGCTCATACAGTCAGAAAGTATTTGCCCACCTAGTTATTTCAGTCCCAAGACAACAAAAACCCAGTTAATATATTTTTTTTAAATTTTATTGTATTATTATTTATTTTCACATTATTTATTTACAGTCTAGAAAATCAGAAAAATATTCATGATTTTCCAGGATTTTTCTCATCTACAAAGGAGGTTACTTTGTTTTTAATTACCGCTTTACAGAGTTTCGGTAGGGTATCCTGTCCAGTAGTTTCTTCAGTGTTTCTTTGGTTATTTTAACCCATTCTGCTTGTAAAAGTTCCCACAATCGATTTTCTGATGTTGGATTGAGTTTTCGATCACACTTGTCCAAATGGTCCCACAGCAATTCGATGAGGTTCCAGTCAGGTGATTATGGAGGCCAAGTCATCACTTCCAGGACGTCATCGGATTTCCATTGGTCCAAAAGTTCTCTAATTTGTTTACCAGAATGTTTAGGGTCCTTGTCATGCTGAAAAATAAATTTCCCCTGAAAAATATCTCCTCCATTTGAGTTAGCAAAATTTCTTGATACTGTTCTTTTTGCATAGTTCCTTCTATCCTAAAAATTTTTCCAACTTTACCGTTGCCAAAACAACTCCAAACCATTACTGAACCTCCACCATGTTTTACTGTAGGCAACTGTCAGGCTTCCAACATTCTCTCTCCAGCTGCCCTCCGCACGTAAACTCTCGATTTGAACCAAAATTTTCGAATTAGATTCGTCGCTCCCAAAGACGAAATTCCATTGTTCCGATGTCCAATTTTCATGTTCTCGGGCCCATTCTAATCGTTCACGTTTATTCACTTGCCTAAGAAGTGGTTTCCTCACTGCAACTCTCCCGTGTAGTCCACCTTCTGCTAACCTGTTTTTCACGGTAGTCACGCTGATGGGTATGGGCCGTTCCAAGTTTACTTGAGCCATGATTTCTGGTGCGGTTAGGCAGCGATTACGTCCGTTAGGCATTGTAATAGCTCTGTCTTCAGTGGAAGTCGTTTTTCGAGGCCTTCCTAAACGTTTTTGGTTGAGAATTCTATGTCCCGTAGAAATTTTTTTACGATGTCCACCGTTCTCCTTGGCATCCGCATATCACTCGCGATTTGTCGACTCGAGTGACCAATTATCAGAGCCAGATTTTCAACGGAAACTTCTTTCGTTTTTGGCATTTTCATAAAACAATTGAGCCTGTATCGGTGACAAAGTACTGTTTGCAAATGGTTAATTTCCAAAAGGGCAATGGTATTATAACATAGTTTTTATCATAAAATGTCACTAGGAACTTCCATAATTCCTAGATACTTGAAATGAGTTCCTACTTCAACTGGAATTCTCAGAAATCGCCTCAAGACAATTATCATGCAAAACTTGGAAATTTGTTCTAATTGATTTTTAATTTGCGATTTCACCAAAAAGGCTTGTCTAAACAATTTTATGATGGACACTTATTAAGAACAATTAAATTTACCTAATATAATCAAACGGTTTAATTAGGTATTAAATTTTGGTACTTACATTGAAATTTGTAGGTGGGCAAATACTTTCTGACGGTAGTGTATTTTTTCAACGACATGCCTAGAGCCAATATTGATAGCAGTAATAAAGGTTTTAGTAATCTATCTGGATTTACAAACTGATTGGAATTTACAAGTTGATCATATCTGCACTGGATTTAGTAGAGTAAATTAATTAATAAGTAAATTAAAACAGACCCTACCTATTATGCTGTGCCTTAACTTTACCTCACATTGTTAGGGACGGTTGTTTTGTCAGTTTTAATATATGCTTCTTTATATATGTCTTATATTATTTTTGTACATCTGGAATCTATTCTTGCATTCGCCAAGGATTTTAGAACTGACCAGGTTTCAACAGTATACCTTTTGAAGGTCAATGAAGGCCAAATGTATTGTACCTTGTATTTTGTACCTTTTTCTAGTACAGGACGTATTCTCTAGAGGTCGATCATGCTAAATTCCTTTCTGAAGCCCACCTGTTTCACAGATTGATAGAAATCTAGTTTTGCTATTTAGTGATATGTGAAGATTTTAGTGAAGAGCTTCTTGTACAAATGCGACAGCAGAGATATGGGCCGAGAATTTTTGATATCAATATTATCACCCTTCTTAATGGGAAGTATAACATCTGAATTACACCATTTTGTTAGAGTTTTTCCGTCACAGAGACATTTATATAGTAAGACTTCCAATGCACTTTTCAGAGTTTTATCGGCCAGTTTCAGCATTTCAACAGGGATTTGATCTTTTCCAAAGCATTGGAGAAGGTCAAATTCTGTATCGTTTTTCATCTGCTTCGATGCAGCTTGTATTATTTCTTCCTCTGTGATATCAGGGGGTTCTTCAGAGCCTACATTCATGATTATGTTTTCTTGTCGACTGGCTGGGATGAGTAGGAGTATAATATTGTTTTCATCTTGTAATTTTGTATTTTTTTTTCGGTCAACTACCAAATTAGAAATGCACTCATAATACCAAGCCATCAGGCAGCCGCCTTTGAAAAATCTCCACAAGATGTATGTATGAAGATTTTCAATCCAATATCAGAAAACATTAAACAATAAATAAACTGAGAAACTTTTTACATATAAATGTATTTTATAATATTATAGAATAAGGACCTTTAAAAGCTAATATGTGTACTTTGTATGTTAGTTTGTGCTAGATCTGTATGGATTGTTTTTTACTATTTTACTTCTACATTCGAATTTACTTTTAAACTTAAGCTTGACTTGTTTCATGTTTTTTATATGATTTTGGGGACAAATAAACAAATTAGGGTAACATTAGTTAATTAAATCCCTCAGCAAGAGGGCTCAGATATTTAATCTTTTACTTAAAGTGCTTTAACCTACAGACACTTGCTGGACTTGCAAGTTCTCAGAGCACTGGGAAGTCTTAATTTTTTGCTTCTACCTTTTTTAAAAGGCTTGAAACCGTTTATTCGAAAAATTTAATTCATTTATAAATCTCTAATTACAACAAAACGATCTTTTGGAGCTTAGGATATAGGAGAAGAAATATAAGTTTTTATTTACAAATAATTAGGCTTTTTTGCTTACAGGAAAGTACTTCTGGCATACTTGTCGGCCATGTTCGGTCTTAGATCAAGCCAATTCCCACACCGGCTGCAATTCTAGGAAGTTAAGTTTAAAGAAGCCACTTTTTATTGGTAATTTTGTTGTACATTGTTTATTTAATAAATCGTGGATTTAATATAATTTATAAAATTGTGTTTTAATTTTTTTTAAATAAAAATATGTGAGATTATTAAAGTATTTCGTTTTTATAGCCAATTTCGTCTATTAAATAATGCGACAACAAATTGGTAAGATTTCTGAATATTTTCCGAACAATGAATTATTGGTTAAAAAAAACCGGTCGGATGCAAGTTAGACTTGCGTAATTAGTGTTCCGTACTGTAATTGTCTTTAAAATAATTTTTATTACTGAGGTATAAAATGATCGGTAATGAGATTCCAGAATTTTTTTAAAATTTTTTGATCAGTACTTTTCGAAATAATACGTCGATTTTTGGAAATCTTTAAAAAAATAATCCAGAGAAAAGTGTTTTTGAACTCGCTTTCATTTGACACACCACTCGATAACCTGGTAAAAGTTTTTTTTCACTTCTGATTTCACCCCCCAAAACCAACTCCTTAAGTCAAAATTTAATTTGTGTGTGTTGGGTAGTTTCTGAGAAAATCAGGTGTGACAAGATAGACACCGAAGTGTTCCGCACGGAACACTAAAAAGATCTATGTATATATGAGTGTTCGAAAAGGCGAGGAGTTATTTTTCTCCTAATTTAATTAATCATTTGCCTCCTCACATTTCTGCAATCATAATAAAAAAAAATGAATTTCTCATTAAATAAAAGCCAAGGTTTTGCAAAAATAGCGATTTTGTATTAGGATCACAGAACAACGAGGAGGTAGTTTACTCCTAATACCGGGCGTCACATACCTATTTAGACTTTTGTAGTCCGAGAAGGATCTTTTTTTGACTAATTACCATCAAGTTTTCCCAAAATAAGAATCTTGTATTAGGATCACAGAAATGCCAGGAAGTATTTTTCTTTTAATACTAGGCAACGTTTATCTCCTCACAGTTCTGAGATCCTAATAGAAAAAAATAAATTTCTCATTTTTAACGAAATAAAAGCCAAGATTTTGCCAAAATGGCGATTTTGTATTAGGATCACAGAATAGCGAGGAGGTAGTTTGCTCCAGATACCGGGCGTCGCATATCTATTTAGACTTTTGTAGTCCTAGAAGGATCTTTTTTTGACTAAATACCATCAAGTCTTCCCAAAATAAGAATCTTGTATTAGGATCACAGAAATGCGAGGAGGTATTTTTCTTTTAATACTAGGCAACGTTTGTCTCCTCACAGTTCTGCGATCCTAATAGAAAAATGAATTTCTCATTTTTAACGAAATAAAAGCCAAGATTTTGCCAAATGGCGATTTTGTATTAGGATCACAGAACAGCGAGGAGGTAGTTTGCTCCTGATACCGGGCGTCGCATACCTATTTAGACTTTTGTAGTCCGGGAAGGACCTTTTTTTGACTAAATACCATCAAGTTTTCCTAAAATAAGAATCTTGTATTAGGATCACAGAAATGCGAGGAGGTATTTTTCTTTTAATACTAGGCAACGTTTATCTCCTCACAGTTCTGCGATCCTAATAGAAAAATGAATTTCTCATTTTTGACGAAATAAAAGCCAAGATTTTGCCAAGATAGAGATTTTGTATTAGGATCACAGAACAGCGAGGAGGTAGTTTGCTCCTGATACCGGGCGTCGCATACCTATTTAGACTTTTGTAGTCCAAGAAGGATATTTTTTTGACTAAATGCCATCAAGTTTTTCCAAAATAAGAATCTTGTATTAGGATCATAGAAAAGCGAGGCGGTATTTTTCTTCTAACACTAGGCAACGTTTATCTCCTCACAGTTCTGCGATCGTAACAGAAAAATGAATTTCTCATTTTTAACGAAATAAAAGCCAAGATTTTGCCAAAATGATGATTTTGTATTAGGATCACAGAACAGCGAGGAGGTAGTTTGCTCCTAATACCGGGCGTCGCATACCTATTTAGACTTTTGTAGTCCGAGAAGGATCTTTTTGTGACTAAATACCATCAAGTTTTCCCAAAATAAGAATCTTGTATTAGGATCACAGAAATGCGAGGAGGTATTTTTCTTTTAATACTAGGCAACGTTTAACTCCTCACAGTTCTGCGATCCTAATAGAAAAATGAATTTCTCATTTTTAACGAAATAAAAGCCAAGATTTTGCCAAGATAGAGATTTTGTATTAGGATCACAGAACAGCGAGGAGGTAGTTTGCTCCTGATACCGGGCGTCGCATACCTATTTAGACTTTTGTAGTCCGGGAAGGACCTTTTTTTTGACTAAATACCATCAAGTTTTCCCAAAATAAGAATCTTCTATTAGGATCACAGAAATGCAAGGAGGTATTTTTCTTTTAATACTAGGCAACGTTTATCTCCTCACAGTTCTGCGATCCTAATAGAAAAATGAATTTCTCATTTTTAACGAAATAAAAGCCAAGATTTTGCCAAGATAGAGATTTTGTATTAGGATCACAGAACAGCGAGGAGGTAGTTTGCTCCTGGTACCGGGCGTCGCATACCTATTTAGACTTTTGTAGTCCGGGAAGGACCTTTTTTTGACTAAATACCATCAAGTTTTCCCAAAATAAGAATCTTGTATTAGGATCACAGAAATGCGAGGAGGTATTTTTCTTCTAATACTAGGCAACGTTTATCTCCTCACAGTTCTGCGATGCTAATAGAAAAATGAATTTCTCATTTTTAACGAAATAAAAGCCAAGGTTTTGCCAAAATGGCGATTTTGTATTAGGATCACAGAACAGCGAGGAGGTAGTTTGCTCCTGATACCGGGCGTCGCATACCTGTTTAGACTTGTATAGTCCAAGAAGGATATTTTTTTGACTAAATGCCATCAAGTTTTTTCAAAATAAGAATCTTGTATTAGGATCATAGAAAAGCGAGGCTGTATTTTTCTTCTAACATTAGGTAACGTTTATCTCCTCACAGTTCTGCGATCGTAACAGAAAAATGAATTTCTCATTTTTAACGAAATAAAAGCCAAGGTTTTGCCAAAATGGCGATTTTGTATTAGGATCACAGAACAGCGAGGAGGTAGTTTGCTCCTGATACCGGGCGTCGCATACCTATTTAGACTTTTGTAGTCCAAGGATATTTTTTTGACTAAATGCCATCAAGTTTTTTCAAAATAAGAATCTTGTATTAGGATCACAGAAAAGCGAGGAGGTATTTTTCTTCTAATATTAGGCAACGTTTATCTCCTCATAGTTCTGCGATCGTATCAGAAAAATTAATTTCTCATTTTTAACGAAATAAAAGCCAAGATTTTGCCAAAATGGTGATTTTGTATTAGGATCACAGAACAGCGAGGAGGTAGTTTGCTCCTGATACCGGGCGTCGCATACCTATTTAGACTTTTGTAGTCCGAGAAGGATCTTTTTATGACTTAAATAACATCAAGTTTTCCCAAAATAAGAATCTTGTATTAGGATCACAGAAATGCGAAGAGGTATTTTTCTTTTAAGACTAGGCAACATCCTCACAGTTCTGCGATCCTAATAGAAAAATGAATTTCTCATTTTTAACGAAATAAAAGCCAAAATTTTGCCAAAATGGCGATTTTGTATTAGGATCACAGAACAGCGAGGAGGTAGTTTGCCCCTGATACCGGGCGTCGCATACCTATTTAGTCTTTCGTAGGCCGAGAAGGATCTTTTTTTGACTAAATACCATCAAGTTTTCACAAAATAAAAATCTTATATTAGGATCACAGAAATGCGAGGAGGTATTTTTCTTTTACTACTAGGCAACGTTCATCTTCTCACAGTTCTGCGATCCAAATAGGAAAATGAATTTCTCATTTCTAATGAAATAAAAGCCAAGATTTTGCCAAAATGGCGATTTTGTATTAGGATCACAGAACAGCGAGAAGGTAGTTTGCTCTTGCTTTTCCTTGTATTTTTTGCTTTTTTCCCTATTTTTTGTATATCTATTTTAATAAGAACTTAATAAAAAAAGTTTCTAAAAAAACTTTTCTCGTTTTTTTCTTCTTTTCAATCAGCAAAATTCATTTTTATTCTACAGAATAGGATTTTTCTTGAAAGAAGGAATTTGAATATTTAGAAAATTCGCGGGCATCATACCAGCAATATGGCGACATTACAAACTCTAACCCCTTGAGATCAAAGGTGCCGAGTCGGACTGTCACTACTGTGTTTTAAGTTTACTGTGGTAGAACGCTATGAGACCGGATATAATGATGATGATGATGACAAAAATAAAATTAACCCATTTTGTGATTAAACAAAACACTTTCAAACAATATACAAGCTTTATTTATAATATAATGGCACCAATAATAATATTACAATAACATTATTACTCTTATAATGGAATATGTACTTTACACCATCGGCGTGTCAAAATAAAATATCTTACAAATTATTTCAAATATCAGACTAGTTGGAATATTTTCATTTTTTTTCATATGCCTATAGAATATTTCGACAGGATCACATTAAAACTTTGCTCGTAAATATTTAATTTGTTGTTAGTAAAAACTACAACTAAAAGAAAGTCGTAAAATATCTTTGGTTTATCTAACCTAGAAAATAAAAAGAAAAAATAAACCATTTCCAAAAATTTTTTTACAAAGCCGGACATTTTTTTAAAAATTATTGCTCGCAGCATTAATTTTTCATGACAATATACAATATTGAAAAAAGGTCGACAGTTCAGGTTAAAAACAGTAATACAATCGGAGACATTTCACTTAAGTAAGTCGAGTTGCTAATCTTTGTCGGTACAAGAGCTTGCAAGTTGTAGTGTACAAACTAACATTTATGACTAAAGTCAAGTTATGACAATGATAACTTTTGATCAGTATTATATAAACTCATCCTATTAAAACTGTTTGCGATTTGACTAGGGGAGATTTTTCCTAAGGGTCTTGGGGTTATTTAACCTTAAACCTTAAATAACATTTTTGGCTGTTTGGCCACAATTGGAACTCTTACAGTGTTAATACTCACTTAAAAATAACGTCACTTGGCCAAATACAGTCCAGTATTTAAAGAAGCTATATTCAAACCCATAACACTAGAACAAGTAAGGCTTTCTCTTAGAGAAATGAAAGATAACAAAGCTCCTGAAGATCAGAGCGTAATTGGAGCTATAAAAATGGGGGTGGCGAACGCTTGTTGGGGGTTGTAGTTTCTCTTTTTAACTTCTGCTTGAAAAACAGTTTATCTGCTCACAGTTGTGCGATCCTAATAGAAAATAGCGATTTTGTATTAAGATCACAGAACAGCGAGGAGGTAGTTTGCTCCTGATACCGGGCGTCGCATACCTATTTAGACTTTCGTAGTCGGAGAAGGATCTTTTTTTTGACTAAATACCATCAAGTTTTCCCAAAATAAGAATCTTGTATTAGAATCACAGAAATGCGAGGAGGTATTTTTCTTTTAATACTAAGCAACGTTTACCTCCTAACAGTTCTGCGATCCTAATAGAAAAATAAATTTCTCATTTTTAACGAAATAAAAGCCAAGGTTTTGCCAAAATGGCGATTTTGTATTACGATCACAGAACAGCGGGGAGGTAGTTTGCTCCTGATAGAAAAATGAATTTCTCATTTGCCAAAATCTTGATTTTGTATTAGGATCACAGAAGAGCAAGGAGGTGGTTCCCTCCTGATACCGAGCGACGTATACCTCTTTGGACACCTGTAGTCTGAAAAGGATTTATTATTTGAATAGAATCAAATTTTGCTGAAAATATTTGAATCGCAGAAATGTGAGGACGTATTTTTCTCCTAGTACTAAGCATCGTTTATCTCCTCACGGATCTTTGATCCTAACAGAGAAATGAATTTCTCATTTTCAACGAAATAAAAACTAAAGTTTTGTTGATTTTGTATAGGATCACGGAAAAGCAAGACGGTGATTCGCTCCTGATACAGAGCATCGTGAACCCACTTGTGGTGGATTTTTTACTTGAGTCGAGTTTTGTCGAAATAAGAATCTTATATTAGAATCGCAGAAATGTGAGGACGTATTTTTCTCCTAATATTAGGCGTCGTTTACCTCCTCACATTTCTGCGATCTTAACAGAAAAATTAATTTCTCATTTTTAACGAAATAAAAGCAAAAGTTTTACCAAAACGTTGATTTTGTATTAGGATCACCGAAATGCGAGGAAGTAGTTTCGGGGAGGTGGATACCTCTTCAGGCTTTTTCCAGTTGTCCGAAGAGGACTTTTTCTTAACAAAATAGAATCAAAGTTTTGCTGAAACAGGAATCTTGTATTAGCATCACAGAAATGCGAGGAGGAACCTAATACCAGGCATTGTTTACCTCCTCATACTTCCTAATTCGTAATAGAAAATTTGTATGTCTCATTTTTAGTAAAATACTTTTGTCACAATTAGGATTTTACATTAGGATCACAAAAATGAGAAAGAAGTAACACTAACAATAGAAGAAGTAAGGCTTTCTCTTAGAGAAATGAAAAATAACAAAGCTCCTGAAGATCAGATTGTAATTGGAGCTGTAAAAATGGGTGGCGAACGCTTGTTGAGGGTTGTAGTTTCTCTTTTTAACCTCTGCTTGAAAAATAGCATAATCTCAAGCAAATGGAATAACGCAGTGACGGTCCATATTCATAAAAAATGAGACATAACCGACCTTGCATATTATAGACCGATCAGTTTGCTCTCCCATTTATATATCTGGTTCACTAAAATCGTAACAAAACGCCTAGAGCGAAAACTAGGTTTTTAACAACCACGCGACCAGGCTGGCTTTAAAAGTGAATACGGTGCTAACAATCATTTACAGACCATCAAAATCCTTATAGAGAAATCTAAAGAATACAACAAACCACTCGTATTAGTATTTGTGGATTTTAAAAAAGCTTTTGACACAGTGGAGTTGCTGGCGATAGTGTCTGCCCTGCAGCAAACGAGAATAGCCTACAGATACACTCCGTTAATTCAATTCATTTATAATAATGCAACAGCAAGTGTACGACTCCATGAATCCACAAGTATATACTGATTGAAATGTGGAATCAAACAAGGTGATACGAACTCTTCTAAACTTGTTACGGCGGTGTTAGAATATGCTTTAAAGAACTTAATTGGGATGGAAAGGGCATAAACATCGATGACGAATACCTAAATCACCTGTCGCTGATGATATAATCATAACAGCCCAACAAATGCATAGCGAATTGCAAATAACATCAGCAAATATTGGTCTAAATATTAACTTTCAGAAAACCAAGTTTATAACTAATCTAGTTACGAATAGTAATAAGAAATTTAATGAAATCGAGGTGGAGCACGGCCTAAATTACAAGTATTTGGGTCATGAATTACAAATTGGTAAAGATACACCGTCGTATGGGTTTTGGGATGGACGACTTTTGGGAAGCTAAGAGATACGCTGCAAGATAATTTGCCAATGTGTTTAAAAAATAAAATTTATAAATAATGCGTTCTGTCGGTGATCACATATGGCGCCGAGACACTCACATTAATAAAACAGTCAGGAACAAACTGAGAGTATCGCAAAGGGCAATGGAGCGAGCTATGCTGGATATCACAAGGAAGGATAGAATAACAAACATAACTATCAGACAACGAACAAAAGTAATAGATATTATCCAAAAAATTACGCAATCTAAATCGAGATGGGCAGGCTATATTGTCCAAAGAAATGATAACCGATGGTGTGGAAGACTAATAAAGGGTGTTTTTTATGGAGGTATAAAACTTTAAGTTGGCAACACTTTTTTAACTGGCGGCCATTTTGTCAGCTGTCAAGTGATTTATGTTTAGTTTGGTTTGGCATTTCAACATGAATAGACTGACACCTGAACAACGCTTTCAAATTGTGCAAATTTATTTTGAAAATCATGGTTCTGTTCGAAATACGTATCGCGCACTACGTCCATTTTACGGTCAACATAATCGTCCATCAGAGCAGTTAATTCGATTAACTATGGAACGTTTTCGCACCACGTTTACTCTAAATGATAATACGCATCCACAGAGACGTCGTACAGTGCGTTCAGAAGAAGTCATTGATGCTGTAGAGCGTAGCGTAGAGGAAGACCCGAATCAGTCTATCCGTCACCGTGCACAGGAATTGGATATGTGTCCATCCACTTTATGGAAGATTTTGCGGAAAGATCTTGGTTTGCGTGCTTACAAAATCCAACTCGTGCAACAATTGAAGCCACACGATCACCTAGCAAGGCGTAGATTCGGTGAATGGGCCCAAAACAAGATTGCCGTTGATCCCGATTTTCATAAGCGAATTTTGTTTAGCGATGAAGCTCAGTTTTGTTTGAATGGATACGTCAATAAACAAAACTGCCGTATTTGGAGTGATGATAATCCTCAAGTGTATGTTGAGACACCGTTACATCTAGAAAAACTGACTGTTTGGTGTGCTTTATGGGCTGGTGGAATCATTGGTCCGTACTTCTTTAAAAACGATGCTGGTCAGAACGTTACAGTCAATGGTGACCACTATAGAGCCATGATTACTGACTTTTTCGTTCATCAATTGAACAACCATGATGTGCAGGAGCTGTGGTTTCAACAAGACGGCGCAACATGTCACACAGCTCGTGCCACAATTGATTTATTGAAGGAAACGTTTGGTAACCGCATAGTTTCACGTTTCGGACCCGTGAATTGGCCTCCAAGATCGTGCGATTTAACGCCGCTAGACTATTTTCTGTGGGGATATGTGAAGTCGCTAGTCTACGCCGATAAGCCCGAAACGATTGACCACTTGGAGAACAACATTCGCCGCGTTATTGCCGATATACGGCCACAAATGTTGAAAAAGTCATCGAAAATTGGACCTCCAGATTAGACTACGTCCGAGCCAGCCGTGGCGGTCATATGCCAGAAGTCATATTTAAATTATAATGCCAGAAGATTATCTTTCGAATAAAGTAAATTTCGTGTCAATTTTAAAAAAATTCATCTTTGTTTTATTCCATTTCAAAGTTCTATACCTCTATAAAAAACACCCTTTAGAATGGAGACCCAGATAAGACATAAGGTGGTAGACCTCCACCAAGATGGAACGATGGAAATTAGGTTAACACCACTCAGAACAGAGTTCAGTGAAAGTTCGTAGAGCAGCTATATCCAGCAGTGGTTGAGGATGGCTGATGAATGATGATTCAAAATTATCCATAATGTATGAATGCCGGTCCTGTCGTCGTTTAATCGTACACAAAACCTTGCTCTTTGTACAAAAGATTCAGTACATGCTGTTAAAATGAAAGTACATTGTCGAATTATCTCTACAACGTTCTTGAATGCGAAATCGTAGAATAGTGGACTTAGCGGTCAAGAAAATTTGATCTTAAAATTTGGCGTTTAAAATGTGTGAACGCATCATTATAGAGAAATCACACATTGCTTGTCTAATATTTATAAAGCACGGTTTCCACTAACCCAGGTACGTAATTTTTGAGATGTACTCTAACCATCACCACAAACATTCCTCCCTTCGCCACGAGAAGATCAAACCAGAAAGTCCACCTTTATAGACGACCGATCCAGCGAGTTTTTTGTTTTCACGTCGAACGTTAAAACGAAACAGCTTAACCTGAATATTACTGTCTGAATACGCATGCAAATGATTTTAACAAGCGTACTTCCAGTTTGAAATAATAAACATTGTTATTAGTTCAAAGTATTGTCCCGACAACTGCGCGAAATGAAAATATTTTACCTTCAAAACAGAAATATGTATACAATGAAGTTCAGAAAATTAACTAAGGCGCGATTTTCTGTTTAAAGCTTCATTTAACCGTTACCAGAAATTTTCTGTTTATTTTCAGACATGCCGTCGACCCGTCAACGGTTTAACTACTTTTTGAAACCTTCCGCTTACTGCTTTTAATCTAAAAATAACTGTTTCTTACCTTTTTCCCTTTTATTTATTCTAAACTTATAAAATAATGTACAGATTTGGTTATGCTTGCCCAGTTCACACAAACACCTTAGAACGTGTTCGATCCTTAAATCGGCTTATGGAGCTTATGTAAACTGGACAATCTAAAATATTGCTAAAATAATCATAGCCCGAGAGCTGATGAAAGCTTATATTTAAAGTGTTCTTTCTATGTCAACTGAAATGTTACAAGAAAGTACCGTGTTCATGGCTTGAAAGAAGGTTTGACAACCGGAAACTTCGTATTAACGCTTCACAAGCAACTGGAACTTAAAGTCCATTCTAAACTACTAAAAGACTGTCCGATCTCTAGACTCTTCCTACAAAAGTTAAACTGAAACAAAACACTTTGAATACAATATTTACCAGCAGCTGTCCGGCTATCATATCTCCTCTTTTTTAAGGACCTCTTAATCTTCCTAGAGACAACTTATAAATGACGAATAGGCACATTTTTTCGTTCATAATATAACCAAATCAAAGATAGATCTTTTCAGCCAATTTAAAACACTACAAATAATACTAAAGTTATCATATCAAATAAATAATTACAGTTAACTATAAAACTTTTAAAAACCTTCGGCACGTTACGTGCCAAAAATCGATAACAATAATAATTTCAAATAACAACAAAATTTTATAATCGTAGAAGGAAAATATGTAACAATTAAAAATTTAAAAGATTTTTAACAAAATGTTTATCGATGAGAAGACATCACTAAATGATATTAGGCAAATTATGTTTAGTTATTTATTTTGCTAAAGGATTAATTTAAATTTAGAAGGTGGCCACAGACACTGAATTATTTCATCCAGTATATACAGGGTGGTCCACTTATTGTATGTTTGTTTCCCAGAAACTCTAAGAGGAGAGAGAGAGAAGCAAGTTATATATGACCATTTTATAGTGTTTAAATAAACTTTAAGTTTATATAGTTGTTGGTAGAATACATAATCTTTCATTTTCTTGGGCCAAGATACAACTTTCTTGAAGTCATATTTTTAAATTCTTCTCAAAATTCTATACTAATAATATATATATATATATATATATATATATATATATATATATATATATATATATATATATTATATATATATATATATATATACAGGGTATTATGGAAATCCCTGTATATATTGGAGCTAGCACCTCCTTGTAACAAGATCTACTGAAGAAAATTCATCCTAAATGGCGGATCGCAATAATAAAGTAAAAAAATCAATCCTAAAGAAATGATAAAATGAATAAAATGGAGACATTATTTCCCGCCGCCACTGGTAAACGAAAAAATTAAATAATATAGTCAATTGTTAACAAAAACGTGACATTTACAGTGTTGGTGAGATTTAACTCAGCACACGCGTATAGTAGGAATACCAAGAACGGGCATGGGTCTGAGTTACTTCGTACGATATCGGCTTTTCAGGTGCGGGTTGGTTTGGCGGTAAAATCCAATTTTGGCCTTTTTTCGAATTTGAAAAGAAGTATTAAACGTGCTTATATATGCAGGGATTTCCATAACGCCCTATATATATATACATATACATATATATATATATATATATATATATATATATATATATACATATATATATATATATATATATATATATATATATATATATATATATATATATATATATACCGAGTGTGACAAAAATAGTTTAATATATTGAAACAGATGGTAACTTTTCAACTATATATATATATATATATATATATATATATATAATATATATATATATATATATATATATATATATATATATATATATATATACATATATATATATATTATATATATATATATATATATATATATATATATATATATATATATATATATATATATATATATATATACCGAGTGTGACAAAAATAGTTTAATATATTGAAACAGATGGTAACTTTTCAACTCAGACAGACACACTGAATATTAATTTTTTATAAATTTTAAATAATCGGCTTATGTAACTTCAAAAAATATGTATATATTGCGCTGTTATAAGAATGAGCAGATCAGAATGACATTCTAACGCATGAATGAGAGAGAGAGAAAAAGAGACGGAGGAGTTTTTAATGCGAAAACAACTACTTTGTTTACGTCTTGAGACGTACTGTAAGAAAAAATAAAATATTTTTTCATGTAATATTGCACAATGGTAGTGCCAAAAGTGCCAAGATACAACTTTCTTGAAGTCATATTTTTAAATTCTTCTCAAAATTCTATACTAATAATATATATATATATATATATATATATATATATATATATATATATATATATATATATATATATATATATACAGGGTATTATGGAAATCCCTGTATATATTGGAGCTAGCACCTCCTTGTAACAAGATCTACTGAAGAAAATTCATCCTAAATGGCGGATCGCAATAATAAAGTAAAAAATCAATCCTAAAGAAATGATAAAATGAATAAAATGGAGACATTATTTCCCGCCGCCACTGGTAAACGAAAAAATTAAATAATATGGTCAATTGTTAACAAAAATGTGACATTTACAGTGTTGGTGAGATTTAACTCAGCACACGCGTATAGTAGGAATACCAAGAACGGGCATGGGTCCGAGTTACTTCGCCCCCCCCCCCCCCCCCCCCCCCCCCCCCCCCTACGATATCGGCTTTTCAGGTGCGGGTTGGTTTGGCGGTAAAATCCAATTTTGGCCTTTTTTAATTTTTCAAAAATTTTCGAATTTGAAAAGAAGTATTAAACGTGCTTATATATGCAGGGATTTCTCCATAACGCCCTATATATATATATATATAATATATATATATATATATATACATATATATACATATATATATATATATATATATATATATATATATATATATATATATATATATATATATATATATATATATATATATATATACCGAGTGTGACAAAAATAGTTTAATATATTGAAACAGATGGTAACTTTTCAACTCAGACAGACACACTGAATATTAATTTTTTATAAATTTTAAATAATCGGCTTATGTAACTTCAAAAAATATGTACATATTGCGCTGTTATAAGAATGAGCAGATCAGAATGACATTCTAACGCATGAATGAGAGAGAGAGAGAAAAAAGGACGGAGGAGTTTTTAATGCGAAAACAACTACTTTGTTTACGTCGTGAGACGTACTGTAAGAAAAAATAAAATATTTTTTCATGTAATATTGCACAATGGTAGTGCCAAAAGTGTCTTTTATTGATGTTGCTAGAAGATTAGTGACGATAAAATTATAATATGGCTTGCTTAATTGAACAAAAGTAGTGATTTTTTATGTCGTATCTCTCTGACGTGTTTACTTGTGTGTATCTGATGTGTTTACTATAAAGTTTTTAATTGCTGAGGCGAGACACCTTATTTGTTGCTTGTTTTTTGATGCACACAAATAATAAAATTCTAGATTGGAATATGGGTAAGTAGTTACCAAGTTAGACAATGGCGGCAATAATTGTAGATTAAACGTTTGAGACTTCTTTGAGTTAATTCTACTTGGTATTATTGAAGGATGCTATTTACCAATATTTTTCTACAATAATTCTGGTGGCTGATAACACTTTCTATATAAATACATACAAATATAAGCACGTGCTTACATCTCCATCGTCGGAGACTACAAGATTTGCATCATTGAGGTAATATTAAAACATATTTAAAAGTGTACCTAATAGTGAAACTAACCGACAGGTACATCGTTTAAATGGTGCAGCCTCGTTAAATTTCGGGCGCTAATATCTCAAAAAATGTTAATTACAAGCCTAAAATTATATTTAAAATAATATAATGAACTGAGAAAAATGATCTAATGTGATTGGTTATTTATTTATAAAGTCGCAAATTAGCCCAAGACAATGAGACGACCTTTATACACGATATTATGGAAATATTGTACTGATGCGACAGATTACTAATAAACCATAAAACCTGGATCATACAGCTTTGTTCTCTACCTCCTAGTTTCTAAAAAAAGTATAGGCCCAAAGTAACGTCAGCTTCTTCTTACATCTTTGAAGAGATATTGGCGTTAAAGTCTGTTTTGGATTATAATATCAGAAATATTACATCACGATATTATTATTTTGTTGTATAATCGTACGAAAAACATGTTGGTTATTATGACTCCGAGACTGTGACGCAATGAAGTTATATTTTTCGTTGGAAAGAAAATTTTTCTGGGGTTAACAAAATAGTCCTTGTATACAATCTTAAAAACATAACTCCAAATGTGCTGAAGAGGGTTTAGTTCATTCAAAAAGCATTTGATAACCGAATTTACTGAAAAACTCCCAAAAAAACTTTTTAGTTTTGCTTATTTGTGACTTTTTATGAGACAATAACAAAATTTATAGTCATCAATCTAATATAGTGACGAATTTCCCATTTTATTTTTTAATTAACTTCCTACTTATTGTAAACAGGTTACAAAATCCCATTAAATAACGCTTTGACAGACCCAATAGCTAATTTATTTTCTCCTTTTTCTGATTTACAACATAGTTTGTTGCGTGAATATTTTCGCCTCGTTGGAATACCAACAGTCGGGTTTTTTTTTTGGTGAATTTTGAGACTAGTTGGGAACTTCAACGAAACAACCAAGTGCTTTGAGAGGTTGATTCCTAACCCGATTTTTCATAGTTCATTAAGGGGATACGAGCAAACTTCTGAAAAAAACACTTTTGGCGAGAGCTCATTTAATGGAATGAGGTAGATGGTTATAAAAAAGAAGGTTCGCAATGCTTGCCGGCCTTAAAAATTTAAGTTTTTCCTGGAATTTTTTTGCATTTTACGGTAGGTGCACTTACTTTTCGTGGACCAAGGCATATGACACCATACCTCTGCACAAACTGTGGCAGGTGCTAGAGAACTCAGTGGTCAATATAACCCTTGTAAATACAATATAGTACTTCTATCACAACCTATAATCAAGGATAAAGATTAGCAATAAATTTTCTGATACTTTCATGGTAAATAAAGGGCTAAGGAAGAGATGTATCCTGTTTTCTACGCTCTTCAAAATCTAGTTGAATGAGGCCCTGAAGAGATGGTGAAGATCTTGCTCGGGAATGGGTATACAACTGACCGATAAAACTAACCCTGCACACACTACATTTCGCTGACGACCAGGAGTAATCGCCCAAGATCAGAGTACGAGAAATGAAGCTTACAAGTGAATTAAGACAAAAACAAAATATATGGGCATAGAAGGAGATAACGACAATCTTGTATTAGTGGACGGAAAAGTAATTACTGCATGTTCCGAATATACATATCTAGACACAAGAATCGAACGAGATGGAAGTACGGAAGCCGAGATAGCGAAGAGGATACTGAAGGGAAAAAAGATAGTGGGCACCCTGAACTCATTACCCTGGTCAAGAACCATCTCGAAACAGAAGAAAACCTAACTGTTACTATCTTTAGGAGTGTGGTTTTTATATGGATGCAAAGCTTGGCAACTGAATAAAACAACTAAACGGAAACTACTCGCAATGGACTTCTGGCGCAGATCTGCGGGTATATTAAAAACCATGCACATAACCGATGTAAGAAACACGTAAGATTATGGGCCGTACAGATAGTATTATAGACGACATACAACAGCTCTGCTGGTATGGCCACGGACAAAGGATAAGAAGCCATCGATTACCGAAACAAATAATGGAATGGCAACCCCTAGAATGGAGGAGAACGGAAACATCTAAGACCATGTGCATAAGTGGAATTTAATATCGGAACGCGACCTACGGCGATGCGGACACGAAGGAGAGACCCTTATTTCAATAGTATGCAGAATTCATCACAAGATGTACTAACAAAATAGGCGCGTTTGACGTTATTACGCCTTCTAAAGATTTTTATTTCCCGTCTAGTAGCGGCCATTTATGTTTGAAGTCTATATAAGTCCGTTCGTATACGATAATATCCATAATCTTACTTACTTAAAATGATAAATGCGTCATCGTATCGGTAGTCTTTACGTTTGTTTTTTAAACCAATGTTTTTCATACGTTTTGATGTATCTAAATGATAGCCTTCACTCAATCTAAACATATAAATATATAGGGAATATCAAATTTCTATAATCTCTCACATTCCATAAGGATCAACTTAGTAATCCTGTATTTGTTAAACACGAAGATTCATAATAATTTCATAAAGTTTGCGCTGGTGCCGTACCAAAAGTTTGAATTTTACCCTTTTACAATGAGATCACCCGTCCCGTTGTACTTCAGACCGCTATTCAAGAAACCGCGGTTCTTTAAATTAGAATTATATTATGACGTTTGCCAAAATCAACGATATACCACTGACGACTATATATTATATACTTAGGTTCCAGAACAAGGGGGGCTACGAAGAAGAAACTGAAAGAAGGATAGCGATGGTCAAAACTGCAATGACAAGCCTAAGTAAACTATGGTAAGTAAAACAACTAAAAAAGACTTGTTAATTCACTAATTTTTCCTATAACCACATACGGAGCCGAAACATGGACTATTAATGCAGCATGACGTAAAAGAATAGAGGCTCTCGAAACTACATGCTACAGGCGGATGCTCACAATTTCCTGGAAGCTCATAGGACAAATGTGTCTGTTCTGAACGATCTTAACATCCAAAATAGTGATCGGCTATTACCATCGATTTAGAAAAAAAAATAGCATCATTTTTTGGTCCCATAATAAGGAGAGATGTCATGGAAAAAAAATTACTGATTCAGAAGAAAGCCGACTGCAGAAGAAAAGGAGGTAGATCTCCCAACAGATATATAGATTAGATCATCATGTCTACAATGCACTTGAAGTTACCGGAGATGATGAGAAGTGTCGAGGTTAGACAAGCCTGGAGGGCTGTTGTAAATTATGTGTAACAATGCAATAGAGATCTGACGCTTGGAGCCAAGCAACCTTGCGAGAGAAAGAGATGACGTTTCGCCTATAATTACAAGAGGCATCTCTACTCTTTGAGATTAGAGCACTGAAGAAGGAAAAGTATAAGTCAACTACAAAACTGGTGCTCACTGGACTGTGTCTCAGTGTAAGAATCGGTTTTCACGTGTGAAGTAAACCGCAATCGGTCGGTGATGTTATGGCGTTGTAAATTTCAATTGACTGCCTAGTTTTCTTTCATAAAAACGTCACAGATTGAAGCGGGAACATTATTAGCGTGTTCTGGTTAGGGATGTGTGATAATAGATTTTACCTATCGATAATTGATGACAAGTCACCTATCGAAAATTTTAACTTATCGATATATCCAGAACTATCAATATATTGATATTTATTGTTCAAAAATCGATGACCCGAAAAAAGGACCTTCTCTTCTACGAAAATATTTAGCCATCTTCTAAAATTAATGAGCGGGGATGCAAAGAAGCGATGCTTATCGCTACATTCATAATTATCGATATATGGATTACTATTGATAACTATCGATATATTAATAATTAACGATATATCGAAAAAAAATTCCCATCCCTAGTCCTAGGTATACTTTTGACAGTTACTTTACGTAAAAATGTATGAAATGCATATTCGAATTTTTGCAGAATATGGCTCCTGGGCTAAGATTGTGACTCGGCTTACTCATTGTAAAAAGGGCAACTTCAAGGACTTTACTGCGGTTTCGATTAGCTGAGAAAATTAACGTTCTCTTCAGAATTTAACCGTAAATGAAAAAAGTTTTAATATTCCCAACTAACAAAATCCAAATATAAGATTTTTTAAAACAAAAAGGACACGCTTAAAAAGAGTAAAATCAAAAGGAAAATAGCACAAGGCCCATCTCATTAAATCAGTCTATAAGGAAAATTTCAACCTGGGACTTTTCACCATGTGCTATGTGGAAAACTTGTCCCGGAACCACTTCAGAACTGGGGACCGTTCGGGGATTGAACGTGAACTAGTCGACTCTGGAACAAGAAAAGGTTATTTTTTAGACTACTTAAGGTGGCGTGTTAACTGACTAACCTAAGTGACAGTAATGCCAGAGAAAGTGTAAACGCAGTTAAAAAACTATACTGGGAAATTACATGACAACTGGTATTTTTGTCGTTTTCTGGTTAATCTGGTTAGTTAACGGAATGGGACATTAACAATAGCAATTTTTACGACTTCTTTTACATTATTTTATATAGGATTACAGTTTATGTAATTAGAACATTTCTGAATGTTTTGCTCTTGTTATCAGAGATATAAAGAAAATTCCATACCCTAGAACCCAACACCAGTACCAAAATATAAATTAAACAATAGAGCCAGGAAACCCTTTTGTGCTTCGTAAGAGTGTGTGAATGGATTGTCTCCTCCTGTTATTGAAAAAAACTAATTTTTAACCTTCTTTTCCTAGTCTCAGTTATTGCGGCTTCGAAAAGATACAAAGGGTCCTATGGAAACCATTCTCTATCCAGAACACAAGATCACACAATAATCGAATTACTTAAGCCGAAAAAGAGGGTCAACCTCGGAATGAGAGATAATGAGCTGTAAACATGTATAAACCTTTATTTTGGCATTCTAAAAGTTCTCTCAAAAGTCTCATAAAATGTCGTGTCTTAACATATTCAAGGTCAAAGGTCACAAAAATCGGTTTTTTTTTCGCAAATATGTCGCTTTCTATGGTTTCAATGATATTTGCATCTATTATGAAAATTGTAGAGCATAAAATTCTCTACAAATTTTGTTCCAAACATTTTTTTTATACGCTTAACCATTTTTGAGAGAGCGCGCAGCGCTCAGCCGTACATAGCATAATGCAAGGTCAACCGTGAGTCCCGGTAAATAATACGTGGTCCCTTAAAAAAAATCGGTCTTAACTATATAATGGAACATCTGTCCCAACTGACTATAAATAGAAAAGGTCGTATTATAGGGGTCCGTATTCCCAGGTATAATCTTAATAGTAATATAAGTATTTAAGAGTTAACACATTTTAAAGAAAAGGTACTTAATTCTTTTTCTACTTAAAATATAATTAATATATACAGTCCCTGGCCAAATTATTAGACGCACTGCAAGATTTCATGTAAAATATTAATTACCGAGTGATATTGTACCGTTTTATTATTTTAAATTGATTTGTTTTTTATTTTTATATTATCCAATCAATTACCTATTTATTTGACATAAATAAAACAGCATTAATTTAGAAAACCATAAGTTTATTAAGTTTTAAAGAAAAGTGAAATTAATGTTAGTAAAAGTCAATATTTAGTTGAGCCACCTTTAGCCGCTATCAAAGCTTTAATTCTGCGCGGCAAGCTATCAATGCAAGATTGTACTGTCTCCTGCATTTGAGGATGATGATTCCACACATGAATAATCTTTTCTAGGAGCTGGGTTTTGTTGGTAATCACATCTTTAGCTATTTCTCTTTTCATCAGCTCCCACACATTTTCAATGGGCTATTACTCGGCCAATCCAACAGAGGGATATTTTTTTCTGACAAAAAAGCTTTAACAGACCGAGCAGTGTGGCAGGGAGCTTCATCTTGCATGAAAGTGAATGGTTCCCCATTTGGAAACCATTCTCTGAGCTGCGGAATCAACCGATTTTGTAATACTTCTTTGTACTGATCTTGCCTCATTATTCCTTTGACGACGTACAGACGTCCAGTGCCCTTGCCGCTGATGACTGACCAAATCATCACTTTGGTGGGATGTTTAACCGTCGGGACGACACAATCAGGATGAAACTTTTCTCCATGACGACGACGCACATACTGAGCTTTATTCTGCAAAATTTTGAATGTGCTTTCGTCACTGAAGCAGACCTGTCAAAAATAGGAAAAATATATAAACTTCCATGTTTATTTGCTTTATTTAACTGAAAATGATAATAATGTATCAATTATTGATTAAATTGCTGTATCTTACCGATCTCCAGAAGTCCACATCTTTGTCTTGCCATTGTTTGGCCCACTTCAGGCGCTTTGCTTTCATTGCAGCTGTTAACTTGGGCTTCCTGGCGGGGGGCGACAGGCCTTAAAATCTAATTCTTTCAATTTTCTTCGAACAGTGCGCTCAGAAGCATTTACGCTAGCATCCTGGAGTTGTGATTTTATTACCTTTGTGGTAGCAAATCTGTTTTCTACACAAATTTTCTTCAAACATCTCTCTGACCGTGGAGTGAAAATTGGTTTTCTACCGCATCTTTTCTTTCTTTTCGGGCTTAATTCCTTCCCTGACTCAATTTTCTTTTTTATGCGTCGTACACTAGCTTCAGAAACCTCCAATCTTCGTGATATTTCTCGGTTTGTAAATGTTTTCGCAATCACAAGGGCTTTCACTTCAGCTTTTTACGTGGTGAAAGATCGCCTTTTCTACCCATAATGAAAAATAGTCCAATTACTTTTTTTAAAACACTGCATACAAAATAAACTAATAACTGAGTAGTATAAAACTGTTAAACAAACAATCACAGTCCATAAAGCCACAGAAACACGTGCGTACCTGACTCGATTCCGATCGCGACTGATACAGGTTTGTACTTGTTTACGTTCATGTATCACTTTGTCAACACAGTGTTGCCATATGTTAAAAATAAATACAAATATGTAGTCTACAACAATTCTTTTAAATAAAAATCAATAATATTGTAGTTTAAATATACCATTATTGCATAAAAACTCTTAAGAAACATAAAATTACTAAAAAAATACAGTGCGTCTAATAATTTGGCCAGGGACTGTATATAATGGAACATCTGTCCAACTGACTATAAATAGAAAAGGTCGTATTATAAGGGTCCGTATTCCCAGGTATAATCTTAATAGTAATATAAGTATTTAAAAGTTAACACATTTTAAAGAAAAGGTACTTAATTCTTTTTCTACTTAAAATATAATTAATATATATTAGAATATAATTAAAATATACTTAAAGTATTTCACTTAACAATTTTTTAATTACATGAAGTAGGTAAGTATTATTAAACGAATATATTTGATAAATGAAAAATATTATTAAATATAATGTATTAATTATTAAATAATGCAAATTATTCATAATTATGGATTTTTTAGTGGTTAATTAACTTTAATACGACGTATTATTTACCAGGACTCACGGTTGACCTTGCATTATGCTATGTATTGCTGAGCGCTGCGCACTCTCCGCGCTCTATCTCAAAAACGGTTAAGCGTATAAAAAAATGTTTAGAACAAAATTTGTAGAGAATTTTATGCTCTACAATTTTCATAATAGATGCAAATATCATTGAAACCATAGGAAGCCACATGTTTGCGAAAAAAACCGCTTTTTGTGACCTTTGACCTTGAATATCTTAAGACGCGGACACGAGATTTTATGAGACTTTTGAGACAACTTTTAGAATGCCAAAATAAAGGTTTATACAAGTTTACAGCTTATTATCTCTCATTCCGAGGTGAACCCCCAAAGGGGCCTGGACAACAAGGTCTTTTTAGAGGGGCGACAAAAAGCGGAAGAGGCACCTCGCGCGGAAAGACCTACAACTTCTAAAACAGACGACAATATGGAAAGCGTAAGGGGTCTTGTAATGACAGGTTATCGATAAACGTTGAGACTGATAGTAGTCAATTAAATTTGGACCGGTTTACCTTCTGCAGGGTTTGGAAATTGCAAAAGTGTGCGCCTAGATTGTTCCAAGGAGTCTCACAACTAGATAGAATGTGTTTCACCTTGAGAGATAGCCAAACCACAGATTATAAACCGTAAATTGTCTAATATGACTTCAAGTCAAACTCGCCTCTTCAGAAGAAAGCGAAAATAAGTAAATCGAATATCAAACCTACGGATTTTTGAAAGTCGGAGAACTGTCAATCAAACTTTTATCGAGAAGTTCTGCATCACGATAATGTCCAGAAATTTTTTGCAAAAAAAGGAACGACCATGTAACTTCCCAGTTGCACTTTTCATCGGATTTCAGCTCCTACAATTTTTTGTTTACTCCTTCTGCTCAAAAACCATTTGAAGGGAGTCATTTTCGTACTTTGAGTGACATTCAGAGAAACGTAACCGACAAGCATTTCAGCAGAAGCTTTTCAGCATTGCTATGAAAGAATGCCTTTATCGCTGTGTAGTCGCCCAAGGAAATTACTTTGAAGAGAACAACCTAGATTCTTAAAAAATAGTTAGGCTCTCTTCTGTTCAAAAGAAAGACCTAGATTACTTCTACGATAATTTGTTGTGTGTACTAGAAGAGAGTACCAGTTAAAAAAATGTTAAGAGTGATTCTGCCCTAAGGTATGGAATAATATGATGAACAAATAATGTAAAAATATACATTAAATAAATTAAAAAAGAACACGTCTCTATTTTGTTAACATGCCCCAACAAATATTATACTTTGGCTACTGTCAATACATTCATATTATGATCAGTAAAAGCAGTCACCGATCGTCGTATCTAAAATGCAAGACACAAAACACAAACGTGCCTTAACCACATAAAATTAAAAGAATCATAGATGTCCCGACGGATTGGCCAACAAGATATAGATACAGTCAAAACTATACTTATTAGAGGAAAGATATATGAGGCTTATCGAACGCAGACCGTGAGCAAGTTTTATCCCCTTGCATTAACAGTATGGGAGGTTGAGAAATAATGGATAATCCTAGGTGAAGATGACAGTGTTCGGTAACTTGCTACATAATTAAAGAGAAAAATATAATTCTTAAACCTTTGTTACGGTTGTCATTTTCAATTAGGGCAGCTGACGAACTTTGAAATGGCGCGACACATGACATGCCCTTGTTTCGTAATTAGACAGATGGCACATCCAGAGTCGCCCATTATTCTTAAATCTTCTATAATTTTAATGCAATGGCAAAGTTTAGTGATTTCTTCGTCCGATACGCCGTACTTTTCAGAATATTTTCCACGAATGAATATATATATTTCGTTTATACTTATTAGTTTTGGAGAAAAAGTCGTTATTTGTTTTTAGAAGCGCCCAATAAAAATAACGTACGACAATATGAACGACTCACCTATTAGACAAGATAGTAGTCATCACATTTCATTTTGGGCCCCAAGTTATATGCTTTTTATGTTTGATCCTAACAACAATACGGCGCGGATAAAATGACTATAAAATATAGTGTAACTTGAAATCCGTTGTAGCCTACATCGCGTACACATCTGTTCGGATTAAATATTTACAATCGTCGATTTTCGGGTTTGATCTTTGCTCAGCAAAGTCTTTTGTAGTGAAGATTAGAGCGAATGTTCACCGATGTTTTATGAACATTAAGCGAAGAGGCCCTGAATCCCAGTTCGTTTTTGCGTTACTTTTCCTTACTGATTAGATAGAGATTACGTCTTATGTAGTAAGTGCGTAGGCCGGCAATTTGGCTAACAAAAAGGATACTCGATTACCGAAATAACAGATATCGGTCAATTATTGTTTCATAAATTCAAGTGGAAACTATGTGCTCTAACACCTGACACCGATTAGCTACTGATGTACGAGGCTGGTTTGAAAAGTCCGTGCAAAGTCCGAGAGATGGCATCACCGGCGCGTATCAAGGTCATGTTTAGTTAGTAGCATCTCTTGAATGAACGCACACCAAGTTTCAGCCATATTGGTCTATTTCTTTGTGTTTGGCATTCGTGTGAATCAAGGAAGTCGAGTGATTTTCAAGAAATGGACGAAAAAGAATTTCGTGTGGTGATTAAACATTACTTTATGAAAGGCAAAACGCCTCAGGAAACTAAAGAGAAGCTTGATAAACATTATGGTGACTCTGCACCTTCGATTAGAACAGTTTATAAGTGGTTTCAAAATTTTCGGACTGGCCATATGGGTACAAGTGACGCTGAACGTTCTGGACGGCCTGTGGAGGTTACGACTCCAGAAATCATTGATCAAATCCATGATATAGTGATGGATGACAGAAGAGTTAAGGTGCGTGAGATTGCTAGTGCTGTGGGCATCTCGACTGAACGGGTACATAATATTTTGCATAAACATTTGGACATGAGAAAGCTATCCGCAAGATGGGTGCCGCGATTGCTCACGCTTGACCGAAAACGGAATCGTGTGAAGTGTTGCAAGGATGGTTTGCAGCTGTTCCAGAAGAATCCGGAGGAATTTAAGCGTCGTTTCGTCACTGTGGATGAAACATGGATACATTACTATACTCCTGAGACCAAACAACAATCTAAACAATGGGTTACCAAGGGGGAATCTGCACCAAAAAAGGCGAAGACCGTTCCTTCGGCCGGAAAGGTTATGGTGACTGTCTTTTGGGATTCGCAAGGGATAATCCTCATCGACTATCTGGAAAAGCGTAAAACTATTACAGGTGAATATTATTCATCGTTATTGGACCGTTTGAAAACCGAGCTGCAAGAAAAACGCCCGCGATTGGCCCACAAGAAAGTCCTTTTCCATCACGACAACGCACCAGCCCACACCTCAGCAGTTGTGGTCGCAACATTAATGGAAATAGGATTCCAACTCGTTTCACATCCCCCCTATTCTCCAGACTTGGCTCCCTCGGACTACTATTTTGTTCCCCAATTTGAAGAAGTGGCTGGCGGGACAAAGATTTTATTCAAACGAGGAGGTGATTGCAGACACTAATGGATATTTTGCAGACTTGGACAAATCTTATTATTCGGAAGGGATTAACAAACTAGAACATCGTTGGACGAAGTGTATAAGCCTAAAAGGAGACTATGTCGAAAAATAAAAAAGGTTTACCCCAAATACATAAGAAGTTTTTATTTTTGCACGGACTTTTCAAGCCAGCCTCGTAATGACTATAAAATATTGGGTAACTTGTATTTCGTCGTAGTTTACATTGCGTAAACATCTGTTTGGATTAGATGTTTACAACCATCGATTTTCGGGTTGGATCTTTGCTTGGTACAGAGTCTTTTGTGGTGAAGATTAGAGCGAATTTTCACCAATGTTTTATGAAAATTAAGCGAAGAGGCCTTGAATGCCAGTTCGTTTTTGCGTTACTTTCCTTACTGATCAGACAGAGATTACGTCTTATGTAGTACGTGCGTAGGCCGTCAATTTGGCTGACAGAAAGGGTCATATGTACCATCAAAGGTTATGTTTTATGTTAAAAATAAAAAAAACATCGCTCGAGTACTCGATTACCGAAATAACAGACATCAGTCAATTATTGTTTCATAAATTCAAGTGGAAAGTATGTGCTCTAACACTTAACACCGATTAGCTACCGATGTATACTGAAATATTCCGAACATCCCACTCCACCGCTCGAAAAGCAATGCCTCCTCTCGAGTTCAGAAGCGGCTAACGTCTGTTACGAAGCATAGCAAACTCGTCCTGGTCAGAATCGGGTAACTTTTGTCTCACAAGAATAGGACAGGACGAACTATACCGAAATCCTTTTGATTTGATGATTTAAATGTTCAATTAAATTAAAACAAAAAAACAGGATTTAAATTTTAAGTGAAAATTACTTTAAACTTAAATTACATTTCAAGCAATGCAAGTGAATAATTTGAACTCAATTAGAATTAGTTGCGAAGAATTGTTCTCACCAGAACAATCATTTAATTATTGTAATCAATCGAATACCAAGTACCGAGTATCTAAAATTTGTTTTATTAAACCAATTAAAAAAAATACAACTGATTCGTATCGACCCATTTCTTAGCTTTTAATTTCCTAATATATTATGTATTTCTAATGTTTTATTGGGACTGTCTTGTTGGCCAAACAACTACACATACTCTAATTAAACTACAACGTACTAAACATAAAATTGTTAGAAAAATTAGACAAAAACTAACCACAAATATCATGAATGAGAAACACACTACTGTATTGAACAAAGCTGCTTACGTAGCTCGCTCTCGCTCTCGTCCAAGTCATCTGTGGCAGACTGATTGACACCGCCCTCACTAGATGGCGTCACTTTAGGCAGGTAGGGCTTGTAGTCTAGGCCGGACCGTTCGTAGAACAGAATGTAGGCGGAGCTAGTGTCTATTTTGGGGATTTTGGCGTTATTGTAGGAACATCTAGAAGGAATATACAAAGTTTTCTACATACATTGGCAGCGCAAATATCGCATTGTAAGTAATAACGAATAATTACAGTACAAACCTAAATCCATTACTGTTACTATTTACACTACTAGTACTGCCACTTGTAGACCTTCGACTAGAACACGGCGAATTGGTAGTTTTATTATTTCCATTGCTCGACGTCCTGTCTCCATTTTCTGACCCATTTCCACTATCCAACGCGCTCGTGGATGATCCTATAGATGTATCCACGGTGGCCAAAGGTGCGGTCCTTTCGGAATCCGTAGAACCCGTACTACCTAAAGCACAAATAAGGAAATAAAAAAATATTTTCTATCTTGGCCATAACAGTGGAGATATTGCGTCATTGAAAAGTGACATCATTTGTCCACGAAATAAGCTCTAAAATAAGAATTTCACTCTTCTTATTCGCCTGATTTGGCACCCTGTGAATTCGGGCTGCTCCTTCATACGAAGATGAAATTAAAGAACGGCCGTTTCGAGATGGCAGAATAGATAAAACGCGAACCGTAGGCAGAGTTGCAGGCAGTGATAGCAAAGAACTTCCAAAAAAATATTTGGCCAATGGACTACCTTGAAGGTGACGGGAGTCACGAACCCTAAAAGTAGCTGCTTCCGATTTTATAGTGTTAGTTCGGGAATTTTTGAATCGCACCGAATATAAACAGCTTACGTTATTATGCGCTTTTTGTATAAACAAAATTCTGTAGTTTTCTCTGTGAACTGACCTTTCCTTTGTTGTTGTTGTCCACCGGGTGGATTTTTCCGCCTTCCCAGCGGTGTACACCCGGACGAGGATCCTTTGCTACTACTTAAAGACAACGTCGACTTCGAAACGTCAGGCTCGGCCATTACTTCCCTACAGGAACTGTCATTGTAGCAGTACCAATTGCCGTTCGGATTACAGGCGTAGGAGATGTAGTGGCCGCCATTAAGAAGACCGGAATGGCTCTGCGAAAAAAAATTAAAAGTTAAAAGAACTTGAATATGTCAGGTGGGACCGAAATTGATAAATTTAACTTACCACAACTGCATAAAGTTGATATTTCAGATCGAACGGGTCCTGACCCGGTAATAATTTGTGCTCGTGATAATCTTTAAGGTGCTCATCGATAATCGGTGTTTTTAGAAGACTCGTCGATATCAATCTCGACCGAACCTTGTTTATCCTTTCAGGTCTTTGCCTTGGTGTACTGGGTGCTACCTGGAAGAAACAAAATGTATTCAAATTAGTACTGTGACAAAATAATAACATGCTACCCTATCGAATGACTTTTCCAAGGCATTCGACAGGGTTAATCACGACCTATTATTAGCTAAGCTTGAGGTATTGGGATTCAACGATTTTCTCCTAGGATGGTTGAAGACATATCTGGAAAGGCGTGAATATCAGGTTAAAATTGGCAATGTGCTATCAAATAGTTTTATTGCAGTTTCTGGAGGGCCACAGGGCGCCCATTGCTCTCCGCTCCTTTTCAATTTGTTTGTCAATGATATTACCTGTCATATATTGAGCTCTGATTTCCTTATGTTCGCCGATGATCTTAAAGTATTTGAGGTTTTGAATGTGCAGGACGGCCGGGACTTGCGGGCGGACTTGGATAGACTTGTAAATTGGGCTGAGACAAACTGTCTACAGCTTAATGAATCTAAATGTCGCCAATGTTTGAAGTACATGAGTACAATCTCGAAAAAATTCAGAACAGGTTTCTACGACTGTGTGCTTATAAGAGTGATATGGCAATAGCAGACCATGATTATTAGGGGCCATATGAACTTAAATCTGTTAGCTCATAGACGTTTAGTGAGTGATCAGTATTTTCTGTATAAGATAATTAACGGGTTGATAGATTGTCCTACTTTATTGTCATTCGTAAAATTTAATGTAACTCAAAGACCTTTAAGGTAGACTGAATTGTTTTTTACTGGCTTCCACAGAACAAATTATGGTTATCATTCACCACTGCTGAGGGCTATGAGATTCATGAACCAGTGCCGGGAGCTGGACATTTTTTCAGGTTCCCCCTCTTCCTTCAGAAGGGATGCCCTGGCGATGAATGTTTAGCGGTAAGAGTGTATAAGCCGTTCTTGTGTTTCATTCCACATTTTCGGCCGTTTTGTTATTGATATGGTTATATTGTAACGCATTATAAATACACTGTAAAAAGGGGTGTACCCGTATATTCTCAAATAAATAAATAAATGTCTGTTTTCATCAATTTTTGGATAAAAAATTAATTATTTTACGTTACAATTAAGTGTATAAGACAATTGAAATTTTATATACTTTGTGTCCATTTGAAATAATGTTTTGTAACATACTCGAATAAATAAATAAATATCGATCTTCCAGTTGAGTATACTTACTTATTATCACCTTAGACATATAAATCAACCAATTAAAATTAATGACATCCAGGTACCCTTCAGAAATCGTCTGAAATACCTAGGTGTCAATATTGAAACTTAAATTTCACTTGCATGTCAACTATATATTACAAAAAAACCTTCATTGCCATGCAAAATTCTGAGATGAGTCTTCAAAATAAGTTGACAATATACAAGCAAATTATAAGACCTGTGTTAATGTATGCCGTTCCAGTTTGGCGCAGCATATCAAAGACATAGGCAGCCAAAATACAAAGAACGAAAAACAGAATGCTTCCCGGTGTAGCTTCTGCGAGGCGCTACACTAGAATTGACGACTTACATTACCTAACAAACGTACAAAAAAAAGATTACATAATAAACATATCTGACAAATTCTACAGGTACAAAATATGAGCATCAACACTGACCCACAACTTAATTACAACGCGTGAGACTCACGACCCGAAGCATAACCTTCGTTGGAGGGTTATTGAGTCTTGGACTTGGCTACAACGTCATAAACAGTTAATTTCGAGTATTTGAACAACTGAATTATTTCCGGTGCTCACCGCGGCTCTTCAATTATACATAAGAAAAAAAGACTAAGTTTTTAGAGTTCCATTGCAAGAGGTTTTTTTTTTATCACCTCGAATTTGGCGATCGGCTCCCCATCTGCAAGTAGTTCCGCTTTTAATGGTCTTTTTTTGTTCGTAAATAAACGCTTCTTGTATCCGATATTCCCCTGCTTCTTGAGCTTAGCGACGGCACTGCACCCTACATATAGATGTGGATTAACTGACGAATTGAAACCCGTCCACTACCTTAGAAATTCTATATTACTGTCTTTAAACTTTTAACAAATTAAAGCCTTTACTATTATTATTTACAATTTCTATACGAATATCATAAAATTTTAGAGCCCTTTTTTGTCCCTCGCTAATGTTTCCAAATTTCGAGACTAACACGACTTATTTCAGTCAGTTTGCTACTCGGACGCCAACAGCAACCTCAGGTTCTAACTTATATGTGCTAAAATAACAGTTACAACCTCGCTTGCTAGGAATGTCGGTATGTCATTTAACTTACTCGGTCAACTTCATCTTTTCCCTCATCCTTACTACCCGTAACACAGTCTTCGTTCCCTTCCTTCCCGCATTCCAACAATTTACACTGTTCTCCGTTGCACATGATTGGCCCGTTCGAAATATTGTTCTCTTCGTTTGGTTGTTTACTACTAGGTTCTGTTTCTTCACTACGGCTGATATCACATTGTTTAGTTCCTTCATCTATGGTATTTACATCATATTTTTGACTGGAATTGTTGGATTCTCGTAGAAGTCTTGCGGTTTCGTGTAGGCTACTTCCCGTGCTTGATATCGAGGATTCTCGGACATCTTCTAAAATTTTTTCACCTGGAAAATCGACAGTAGAACAAAATTTTTTTAAAAAAAGGAAACACTATCTTTTCATTTATAAGTAAAAAAAGGAACGACTACAAACTCTATAATTTCAAAAATTAAATTATCCCGTAAGAAATATGAGATAACTTCAAAATTCCAAGTACATTCATTGTTGCAATCAAAGAGCTACCATCTTAGTGTACTTGTGCTTAAGCATTTAAAGAGGAAGGTTGAGGTATTATTGTGCTTCAAAATGTTCGGGTGGTTGTCTAGTTCGAAATATTGTTTTTAAAAAGACGCTAAGCAAGCAGCCGTGTGTTGAACAATGAGATGCTATCCGGACTCTATGTGAAAAAGCCTATAATAAGCGAAAAACCGCAAAGAAAACTTGGTATTTCAAATAAAGCCGTACACTACACCCTTTACAGAGAACTATTAACAGCAACAAATATAGAAAATCGGCTTAAAGTCACAGCAGAACGTGAAGATCAGTTAGTTCATTACAGAGATGTCTAAACAAAATCTACCCTTAACTGTTCCTTTCTTAATAAAAAAAATAGAAGTAATAACAACATTAACCCGAATATACGTAAATGAGGTTTGACTACATTTAATGTAACGGTACGTACCCTGTCTATTTTCCTCTTCTTCTTCTTTTTTCATCTTTTCCTCTAACAACTGTCGATGCCTCAAAATTGTTTCTTGAGGAACGGAGGCAAGATAAGCCGTAGGATCGAAATCTTTGAACGGGAAATTGACTACTTTCTGGGTTTTAACCCATTTACTGTTAACGTAATCAAAGCGTTTTAGATGAACAATCTGAAAATAACAAAAAAAGGACATATTAATTAAAATCATTTTCTCATTTTTACATCAATATACAAGTCATTTTTTTAAGGTCTTAGCACACATGCTACAGGGAAATCTGTGAAGCGTTACAGGAGCGACGTGTGTGTGGAAAAAGCGATTTCCGTTGGTCTTGAATAGCTGTAAATTTACTCAGTGGGAAACACTATCCTGGGCCAGTCATTCCAAAGAAATGGGGTCTGCTTGAAGAGGAGTAAAAAACTGTACCTCATACGGACAAGAAGTATTAACAACCCATTATTAACATGCACTGCTCCGGGAGGAATTAAGCAGGCCACATCCATTGAACATTTTTCATGAAAATACTTGTAGAATAGACTCAAGTAGCCAACCATTTTTCGATGTTTCAAGGTTTCCAGGTTTCTGGCAAGTTCTGCGTCTGCAACCAGGCGAAGAATAGAACAAATTCAATGCAGCAGAGCTCCAAACATGGGAGCTGCATTCCATCGTTGGTAGAATTTGAGCCGTGTACACAGTTGCATAGTGTGGTATACCAGGTGTACAAGTCTGAAATGCGGATTTCAGACAACAGATGGTGCACCAATGCAGTTTGTGCTATAAAGATTTGACACTGAGACATTTTATTGTGCCATTAACAAGTGTCAGACGCGCACAAGTGATAAATTGGAAAAGTGTGTGCACAGTGTTGTGTTGTGTTCAATATGTTGAAATTTATATCGAACAAAGAGCATTCGCGGACAGCATTAATTTTTTGTTTTCATTAAAAGAAAAGTGCTGTTGAATCATACCGATTACTTCGAGAAGCTTATGGTGAACATGCTCCATCGGAAGATACGTGTGAACGATGGTTTCTGCGTTTCAAAAGTGATGACTTCGATGTTGCAGACAAGGAACGTGGAAAACCGCCAAAAAATACGAAGATGTGGAATTGCAAGTATTGTTTTGGACGAAGATGATTCGCAAACACAAAAACAACTCGCCGAGCAATTGGGTGTTAGTCAACAAGCTGTTTCCAATCGGCTACGAGAGATGGGAAAGATTCAGAAGACCGGTAGATGGGTACCACGAGTTGAACGACAGGCAAATGGAAAAGCGCAAAAACACGTGTGATATTTTGCTCGCTCGGTACAAAAGGAAGTCGTTTTTTCATCGAATAGTTACAGGGGATGAAAAGTGGATTTATTTTGAGAATCCTAAGCGCCGAAAATCATGGGTAGACTCAGGCGCACCATCCACATCGACCGCAATACCGAATCGCTTTGGCAGAAAGACGATGCTCTGTGTTTGGTGGGACCAGAGGGGCGTGGTCTATTATGAGCTGTTAAAATCTGGGGAAACGGTTAATACTAAACATTACCAACAACAATTGACCGATTTGAACCCTTCGCTGCTTGAAAAAAGGCCAGAATACCGAAAGAGGCAACACAAAGTCATTTTTCTTCATGCCAATGCTCCATCTCATACGGCAAACCCAGTTCGCGATACGTTGGAAGCACTCAGCTGGGAAGTTTTACCCCATGCGGCTTACTCACCCGACTTGGCTCCTTCCGATTACCACTTGTTTGCATCGATGAGTCACGCACTTGCTGAGCAGCGCTTTGGTTCGTACGAAGATGTGAAAAAATGGTTCGATGAATAGTTCGCAGCAAAAGGGGAAGATTTTTACTGGCGTGGTATTCATAAATTGCCCGAAAGATGGGAAAAATGTATAACACGCGATAGAGCATACTTTGAATAAAGCACTTTTTTATCATTCTTCCGAATTTAACATGTTTTTTTTAGAAAAAAAATCCGCATTGTTGCATCCGCATCCTTGTACACCTGGTAGTGGATTTAGTAAAATTTTGACTAATGATTTTAGCGATTGACGAAAAGGACCTGGGATTGTTGGGGCAGGCAAGAAATTTGTTCTTAATTCTTTGATTATGCGTCTCCTTGGTTTCTTCGATAATTTCCTCGCATCTGTTCCGGGTGCGAACAAAGATGTTACGATTTATAGCGTTAGGATTTTCACGCCATTGTCGGTAGGCAAGATATTTAGAAGCACCAGCTTATGGCATTTTCGGCCAAACCAAAGCTTGCCGTCGGAAGGGCTTTTTTTGTAAAAGGGATATAAGCTTCCATATCAGTAGAAATTACATCGGATACCTCCTTAGCGCAGTCAGATGGGCCGTCGGATCTAATTTTTCTTTGCATCTCTTCCAGGTGCGGACAAAGATGCTACGATTTATCGTATTAGGATTTTCACGCCTTGTCGGTAGGCAAGATGTACAGAAGCAACAGCTTATGACATTTTCGGCCAAACCAAAGCTTGCCGTCGAAATGACATCGGAGACCTCCTCAGCGCAGTCATATGGGCCGTCGGATCTAAAACAAGCATCTAACCAAGAGGAGGTTCGAAAATATATAGTGCCAAATCTTTCGCGGTTTAGGCACCTCTCTATCACGAATCGATAGGATACTCGATGTCGAAGGCAGTTTATGGTCGGCAGAAGCTGTCGGCGGATTTACCGTTACAGTGTAAATTTCTAGATTGATGGTTAAAAACAGGTCAAGAAAACTAGCGAAAACTCCGTAACGATCAGGGATTCATCTTGGTTCATCGATAAGCTAAGTAAAGACTGAGAATACTTAATAATTGAGAATGCATCGTGAACTTCACCTTTATGAGAAATATTTGTTTAACATTTTAACAAATAAAGGGCTTACAATTAACAAATAAGTCTATTAATATAACTCTTACCAATATCGGTGGCAACCTCCAAATCTGCAATTTTTTGGTAGCCGGCTGTTTGTCGTTGCATCTACTGCAGTGGTATTTGGCTTCTAATCTTTCTTCTGAGGTAAAGGCTCTTAGGCAATAATCTAGATCTATTGGTTCGGTGTGCAATTTTCGACACCTAACTACTGATTCGTCTTCTAACCAAAGCTATAACAAAATAATATCAATGCAAAGAGTTCTTGTTAAGAGCTCTCTACTTTGAATTTTACCAATTTTGCATTTTTTTTTTTTTTTTTTATGGGTCTAGCACACGTGCTACGGGGAAGTCCCGAAAGCGCCACAGGAGCGACACGTGTGCGGAGAAAGCGATTCACGTTGTTCTTGAATCGCTGTAGATTGTACTCGGTGGGAAATACAGTCCTGGGCAAATTATTCCAAAGGGATGATGTTCTCCATATAAAAGACTGCTTGAAAAGCGTTGTACGAGGAGTAACAAGCTGAACCTCATACGGATGTGAAGAATTAGCGCGACGTGTACTTCTAACATGCACCGCTCTGGGAGGAATTAAGCGGGCCACATCCTTCGAACACTTTCCATCAAAGTACTTGTAGAATAGGCTCAAGTCGCCAACCGTTCTTCGATGTTCCAGCGAATCAAGGCCGACGGTCAGTTCCGGGTCTCCAATCAAACGAACAGCTCTTCTCTGAACAGAATCCAACAAATGCAGTGTATGTTTGGGAGCGGAGCTCCAAACATGGGAGCAGTATTCCATAGTTTGTCGAATTTGAGCTTTGTAGAGAATTAACAGTTGTTGTGAAGTGTAAAGCTTTCTGGTTCGAAATAAAATTCCCAACTTTTGAGAAGCTCTCCTTGCTATGCCTGCAACATGTTCATGCCAGGACATATTTGCTCCCAAACTAACGCCCAACAAATTGAGTGACGATGTTAGAGGAATGGAGTGCCCCGACATAACTATGTCGGGTTCAGCAACGTTAACTTTTTTAGAAAAAACTGCCGCCTGGGTTTTTGTAGCGTTAAATTCCACTTGGTTACTGTCACCCCCAAGATAGAATTTCTTCCAGGTCTTTGTTAAGTTGAATGACTTCCGGCTGTCTGCGAATATTCGTCTGAGTAGCCGAAGTCCGAGCGTTCAAAGTGAAAGAAGAGATAAGTGTACTGTCATCTGCAAAGCTGTAGATTGGGTTCTCGGTCTTTTCCAGCAGATCGTTAATGTACAGTCCCTGGCCAAATTATTAGACGCACTGTATTTTTTTTAGTAATTTTATGTTTCTTAAGAGTTTTTATGCAATAATGGTATATTTAAACTACAATATTATTGATTTTTATTTAAAAGAATTGTTGTAGACTACATATTTGTATTTATTTTTAACATATGGCCACACTGTGTTGACAAAGTGATACATGAACGTAAACAAGTACAAACCTGTATCAGTCGCGATCGGAATCGAGTCAGGTACGGACGTGTTTCTGTGGCTTTATGGACTGTGATTGTTTGTTTAACAGTTTTATACTACTCAGTTATTAGTTTATTTTGTATGCAGTGTTTTAAAAAAGTAATTGGACTATTTTCATTATGGGTAGAAAAGGCGATCTTTCACCACGTAAAAAAGCTGAAGTGAAGGCCCTTGTGATTGCGAAAACATTTACAAACCGAGAAATATCACGAAGATTGGAGGTTTCTGAAGCTAGTGTACGACGCATAAAAAAGAAAATTGAGTCAGGGAAGGAATTAAGCCCGAAAAGAAAGAAAAGATGCGGTAGAAAACCAATTTTCACTCCACGGTCAGAGAGATGTTTGAAGAAAATTTGTGTAGAAAACAGATTTGCTACCACAAAGGTAATAAAATCACAACTCCAGGATGCTAGCGTAAATGCTTCTGAGCGCACTGTTCGAAGAAAATTGAAAGAATTAGATTTTAAGGCCTGTCGCCCCGCCAGGAAGCCCAAGTTAACAGCTGCAATGAAAGCAAAGCGCCTGAAGTGGGCCAAACAATGGCAAGACAAAGATGTGGACTTCTGGAGATCGGTAAGATACAGCAATTTAATCAATAATTGATACATTATTATTATTTTCAGTTAAATAAAGCAAATAAACATGGAAGTTTATATATTTTTCCTATTTTTGACAGGTCTGCTTCAGTGACGAAAGCACATTCAAAATTTTGCAGAATAAAGCTCAGTATGTGCGTCGTCGTCATGGAGAAAAGTTTCATCCTGATTGTGTCGTCCCGACGGTTAAACATTCCACCAAAGTGATGATTTGGTCAGTCATCAGCGGCAAGGGCACTGGACGTCTGTACGTCGTCAAAGGAATAATGAGGCAAGATCAGTACAAAGAAGTATTACAAAATCGGTTGATTCCGCAGCTCAGAGAATGGTTTCCAAATGGGGAACCATTCACTTTCATGCAAGATGGAGCTCCCTGCCACACTGCTCGGTCTGTTAAAGCTTTTTTGGCAGAAAAAAATATCCCTCTGTTGGATTGGCCGGGTAATAGCCCTGATATGAACCCCATTGAAAATGTGTGGGAGCTGATGAAAAGAGAAGTGGCTAAAGATGTGATTACCAACAAAACCCAGCTCCTAGAAAAGATTATTCATGTGTGGAATCATCATCCTCAAATGCAGGAGACAGTACAATCTTGCATTGATAGGATGCCGCGCAGAATTAAAGCTTTGATAGCGGCTAAAGGTGACTCAACTAAATATTGACTTTTACTAACATTAATTTCACTTTTCTTTAAAACTTAATAAACTTATGCTTTTCTAAATTAATGCTGTTTTATTTATGTCAAATAAATAGGTAATTGATTGGATAATATAAAAATAAAAAACAAATCAATTTAAAATAATAAAACGGTACAATATCACTCGGTAATTAATATTTTACATGAAATCTTGCAGTGCGTCTAATAATTTGGCCAGGGACTGTAGATGAGAAAGAGAGTAGGAGACAGTATGGAGCCTTGGGGTACACCGGCGTTTTTTTGGGTAAAATGGTTATAAACGGTGGTCGAAAAAGTACTAAGTATTTCTCTAGTTAGATAGCTTTAGTGTCACCTATCTCCGGTAATATAAGTACCATCGGGTCATACATAGCGTCAGCCGAAAGCTGACATTTGACAGTAGGAGACGTGCAAAAATTGTTGGAATTCGTTTATTCAGACTTAAATTAGAGCGCCTTGAAGATGAGTGAAATTTCTGCAAAAGTTCACTACAATTTACAATTTTATTTCCATAAAGGCACAAATATTGCGCAATCCTACGAAGAAATTTGTACTGTTTATGATCAAGATACCTTATCAAAATAACCAAAGGACTATTCAGTCGCTTTGGTTTTGGAAATTTTGACGTCAAGGTCGACCAACGCAACGGCAGAAGAAGTTGTTAGAATTTTGGCAAAAGTGGAGCAAGACCGGCATGAAATTAGCCATGACATCGCCAACGAGCTAAAAATCCATCATCCAACAGTTTAAAATCATTTAGAGAGAGCTGGTTATAAAAAGAAGTTCGATGTTTGGGTGCCATACGATTTGAGGCTAAAAAATTTACTTGATCGAATCTCCATCTCAAACCTCTACGGCAACGTAACCAAATCGAGTCATTTCTGAAGCTGTTGATTACGTGTAGTGACATATGGATCACGAATGACAATAATGTCCGAAAGAGATTATGACTGAAAAAAACTGGAAGAAACTAGTCAAGAGAAAAGGTGTCATCTGATGACAAGCCAGACCACACACATCTCTGATGACTGAGCAGAAAATGTGTTTCGGTCCCTGCAGAATTTCTTGAAAATGGTGTTAAGACAGTTTGAAAACAGGCCTACGAAAACAACTTGTCCCAATTTTTTTCCCAGAAAACCACTGAAGTTCTACAGTGACATGATTGTGTTGCCAGAAAAATTGCCGAAGATCGTGGAACAAATGGCAGTTATTTGATCCTTTCAAAATATAAGAAACAACTGTTTTAATTTTTACTTTTAAAAGGCTCAGTACTTTTTCGACCACCTAACAGTTCCTAAAGGACAGTGCGAAAGTTGCACTATTTCCGCAACGTTTCCGTTACGGAAACCTTGCGTCCACTGCCGCATATTTACACTTAACAAAAAACCCTTATTACACGTTTTCTTACCTTTTCCCTGCTACTCTGATACCGCAAATGTAAGGCGGTGGGGTCCCAATCTATAGCAATATGCATGGGCTGCGAATTATTTGCAACACCACATTTTTGAAGCAGGTAATCGTCTGAACACGGCAGGGGGCAGCCCCTGCAGAATTTCGTCCAGTGGCAGACGGCACAGATCTGGCCACCAGCTAAGACGGCCTTGAGAGTGAAAGGGAATTCGTAACCTAATGAATCATCACTGCAAAAAAAAAAAAATATAAGTTTTTATGCGCACTTCTTACAATTATTATTTTTGTTAATTGCTGACTGCACACGTGTTTTAATACCTTTATATTACTCGATCCAAAAAGTTGTTGTTTACTTACTATTAAAATAAGTTCACATTTGGGAAGATTTTAGCAATTGCATTGAAGCATTTAAAGACGAGAGTTAGGATTTCTGAATCTATCGTGCTTCAAAGTGTCCGTAGGGTTATTTGGTCCTCAACCTCGTTTATTCAAATAGCGCCAAGAAAGAGGCCGAGTGCGCCTGTACTTTGCATGAGGAAGGCTACAGTGGACGACAAAACGCAAAAAACTCGGTATTTAAAATAAAAGCGTACATTGCACCCTTTGCAGACACAAATAACAGGAATAAATGAAAGCAAAAAAGGTCTGGTCGCACTAAAGATACCAGATCAGTTTACTCCAGTGATGTATAAACGACGCTTAACTGCTTTTCAAATTGGGAAGGGTTAAAAATCGTCGTTCTGTGTAAATACGAGGCTGGTTTGAAAAGTCCGTGCAAAGTCCGAGAGATGGCACCACTGGCGCGTATCGAGGTCATGTTTAGTTAGTAGCATCTCTTGAATGAACGCATACCAAGTTTCAGCCATATTGGTCTATTTCTTTGTGTTTGGCATTCCTGTGAATCAAGGAAGTCGAGTGATTTTCAAGAAATGGACGAAAAAGAATTTCGTGTGGTGATTAAACATTACTTTATGAAAGGCAAAACGCCTCAGGAGACTAAAGAGAAGCTTGATAAACATTATGGTGACTCTGCACCTTCGATTAGAACAGTTTATAAGTGGTTTCAAAATTTTCGGACTGGCCATATGGGCACAAGTGACGCTGAACGTTCTGGACGGCCTGTGGAGGTTACGACTCCAGAAATCATTGATCAAATCCATGATATGGTGATGGATGACAGAAGAGTTAAGGTGCGTGAGATTGCTAGTGCTGTGGGCATCTCGACTGAACGGATACATAATATTTTGCATAAACATTTGGACATGAGAAAGCTATCCGCAAGATGGGTGCCGCGATTGCTCACGCTTGACCAAAAACGGAATCGTGTGAAGTGTTGCAAGGATGGTTTGCAGCTGTTCCAGAAGAATCCGGAGGACTTTAAGCGTCGTTTCGTCACTGTGGATGAAACATGGATACATTACTATACTCCTGAGACCAAACAACAATCTAAACAATGGGTTACCAAGGGGGAATCTGCACCAAAAAAGGCGAAGACCGTTCCTTCGGCCGGAAAGGTTATGGCGACTGTCTTTTGGGATTCGCAAGGGATAATCCTCATCGACTATCTGGAAAAGGGTAAAACTATTACAGGTGAATATTATTCATCGTTATTGGACCGTTTGAAAACCGAGCTGCAAGAAAAACGCCCGCGATTGGCCCACAAGAAAGTCCTTTTCCATCACGACAACGCACCAGCACACACCTCAGCAGTTGTGGTCGCAAAATTAATGGAAATAGGATTCCAACTCGTTTCACATCCCCCCTATTCTCCAGACTTGGCTCCCTCGGACTACTATTTGTTCCCCAATTTGAAGAAATGGCTGGCGGGACAAAGATTTTATTCAAACGAGGAGGTGATTGCAGACACTAATGGATATTTTGCAGACTTGGACAAATCCTATTATTCGGAAGGCATCAAAAAACTAGAACATCGTTGGACGAAGTGTATAAGCCTAAAAGGAGACTATGTCGAAAAATAAAAAAGGTTTACCCCAAACACATAAGTAGTTTTTATTTTTGCACGGACTTTTCAAACCAGCCTCGTATGGTGAGCAAACACACTATTTGGCTTCATTTAATACGGATCTTAAAATTTAGTTTCATATATTTTAGTATCATTTGAAAGCCTATTCTATTCTCTTTCTAATGATACCAAATAGGCATGATGACTAATTTTGAAAAACTATTTCACGCTGTTCTTACGGAACTACTATTTCCAAAAATATATATATTTCAGGAGAAATTACAGGTTTCTTAGCATAAAATTGGCCTTTTTTAAACTAATTTTGAATTTCACGCCAAAACGCTAGCAGGTGTCATGGTATCTGCTCGTGACGTCACGCCTTTGTAAACTCCATGTCGACAACAGTGAAGTATACAGTGTCTATTCAATAAATTTGTTATATTTTGTGCGTTTAAAATGAATTCTAAAGTCTGTAAGTGGTGTGCGGTCCTTCAGTGTAAAAAACACATCGATAAAAACTCCTAACAAGTTATTTGTTTACGTTCCAAACAAGAAAAAAATAAGAAATAAGTTCCAAACAAGAAAAAAATAAGAAATAAGTGGTTAACTCTTGCACGGCGAGACCCAGCAGTTATTTTTCCAATTATTCAATTTATTTCTGTGAAAACCATTTTGAAGTAAGTTTTAACTTAATATTTTATTATTATAAATGAGGTGTGTCGTAATAATCTTGTTTGTGAAATTGTTAATTATCTAAATAATACCTTTAGATAGTCACATCACTATCGAGGTTAGGTTTTATTTCTTTAATGTTATCATCCACTACTGTTTATTTAATGGGTACTTTATTCTTGTTCCAGTTGCCAAATGACATGGAGAATTACATTCAGTACCATGTGATGGGTTTAGTGTCACAAGTGCGCATGAAACGAGTGTGTATTCCCACAAGATTTGAATGCCAATCTGATCGAAGAAAACGAACGATTTTTGAGTTTTAAATTGTAGTTTTAATACAGATTACTTATATACTTACATAGAAGTTTTGATATTTCTAAATTCTGCTGAGCAAAAGTCTTTGTTTGACGCAAGAAACGCTCCAAGCATCAACAAATCAATTCTAGGTAAATTAGAGCTATTTGTCTTGATAAATCCGTCTTCCATCGCTAAGTTTCTTGGTTCTAGTTTTTGTAACACAAAACTAGGCAACTCGATAGTTTAAAACCATAAATTAATTGATAAACGGCGCAGAGATTATCGTTAACACAAGAGAAGTTCGACCGAAATTATGTTTACCTAGGCGTGACGTCATTCGCTCTGATTGGTGTTCCACATTACATTTCGGATTGCTGTATTTTGCATTTTTACTTTAACAAAAACAATATTAATCTCACTTTTAATATAAAAATAAGATCACTTTTTAGAAACTTTTAATCTATTTCATTATTTAAAGTCATAATTTCGGTGTTACTGTCATCACGTCTATTCGATAGAATACCTCATGCTTTTTGCCACCACTGCCTGTGGGATTCTTCCCCACTCTTTCGCCATCGCAACCTTTAAGTCCCACAGCGATGCAGGGACTGGATTTTCTCGTTCGAACTCTTCTCCTGAGCTCATCCCACATGTGCTCGATTGGACTGAGATCAGGACTCCGCGCTGGTTAGTCTAACGTGGGTATTCCCACTTCCGCAAGGTACTGATGCACTGATGCAGCAGCATGTGGCCTCGCATTGTCGTGCATTAGCACGAAGCTATTGCCAACAAATCCAGCATAAGGAACGACGTATTCCTGCAGGATCTCGTCGATGTACCGGTGAGCAGTTAATCCACCGCTACGAGTCTCATCAGTCACGAAAACCAAATCGGTTTTCGCATCCAGTAAGAGGCTCCCCCACAGCATGACAGAACCTCCTCTGTAGGCGACCGTTTCAGTAATTCAGCACTCCACATAGCGCTCCCCAGGCCTCCTATACACTCGTTTCCTTCCATCATTGCCATGTAGGCACATTCGGGACTCGTCGGAGAATAAAACGAAGCGCCTTTGCTCTAAGATCCAGTCGACATGTTCTAGGGCAAATCTGAGTCGCCCTTGTCGATGAGCTGCTGTCAATTTCGGTCCGTTAGTTCTTCGGAGTTAGGTTAGCTTCTTTAAGTCTTCTTCTGACTGTCCAATGATTGACAGGCCGACCATGAACTTGTCCGAGCTCCTGCTGGACCTCAACGCCGGTCAAGTGACGATTTCCTACAGTTGTGTTGACAACGAAGCGTTCGTTTCTCTCCGAGGTACACTTTCTTCTTCCTGGTCCTGGTCTCCGTGTAAAGACGCCAGTCTCTTGATAACATCTGTAGACCATGGAGACAGCTGACTGTCTCAGGTGCAGTTGCTATACGTTGGTTATGCCCTTCTTGAAACAGGGCAATGACTTGTGCCGTCTCTTCCGGAGTGGTATCCATTTTTCGATGACGTAATTAGTGAACAGGTATAGCAAAGATGTTGACGGTTCAAGTTCTGATAAAGGAACGATAGGAAAATGCAGTTGTATGTGTTTCTATAGGGAAGCATGGCGCGCAACGAGGACGTTGCTGAGCGAGCAAAAACGGTTCTATTGAGTAAAACCGTTTTATTCTTTAAACTTTTTGTAAGTCCAAATATTTTTGATATTATTGGAAAGAGTAGAAAATCAGCATTCTAATGATACCTAAATAATACCACTGTTTGGAGATTAAATTCAAGGATCAGTGTTTAATGAAGCAAAAAAGTTAGAGTTGATTTTTTTGCTCACCAGTGTATAATAATAATAAAAATACAGAACAGAACCTTTTACATGTTGTAGAGTAGAGTTCATTCACTTGAATGAAAAAGCCTGCCTACATTCTTGTTACTTACCAGTCTGTAGCATGGTTGGTCTGATCGCTCTGCGGCATCGGACTGAGCAACCTAGTGACCTGTCCCCACACTAGATCGTATAAATCTCTGCCCGTACTACTCGAAGTGGATCCGAGCAACAACGGCATTCCAAACAAGCTAGGTTTGCTTTTTTGCTGCGAAAGAAAGTAAGTTTCTTGTCTTACGCACTTCCGGTGTACGGCTATGAGGTACGAAGGTAGTCTGTGTGGCGTGGAGGAATCCAAGGCACCTGTAAACGGACATCTTATTTATAAGAAATTAAAATAAAAAAAATATATTAGAGCTACAGTAGCTGTAATCAATGAAAAAGTTAGTAGAGCGTGAGTTAAACTAGCTGGCTGACGGTATCGTATCTATCAATTCTTCTACTAATTCTAAATCTTAAAACGAAAGTAACTCGTTGTCGTCCAACCATCTATCCACAATATTGAAAAGAATATTAGGCGTTCACGAATCCAAGTTATCGGACTATTTTCGTTTTCATTGCATTTTATGAATAAAACTGAAATTATTGTCTTTTTAAACATCTTAATACAGTACAATCCCGATTATCCGAATCTCGATTATCTGAAATCCGGCTTATCAGAAACAAACTGTTAAAAAGCAAATTGTATTCCTATTAAACGAAAAAAATCCCCATTATTCGAAACAGACGATAAGTGGTTTCCTAAACGCGTCGGGGACTCCCCGACGTCTAGAATTTCACCGCTGTCTATGTTTTAGTTAGTCGACGAGTGTTATAAGTTACTCATTACGTCTATTATTATCGCAGAGGTAATAGTTTCGTTTTAATAGATATTTTACAAAATGGAGCGTCATAATAATAAGCGTAAACGTGTTGTTATTACCTTAAAAGAGAAACTTAAGGCAATTCAACGTTTAGATAATGGTTAACTTCTTAAAAATATAGCGAAGGATTTAGGTGTAGCCGTGAGTACTGTTTCAGAGTGGAGAAAAAATCGCGAAAAACTTGAAAAATGGTGTAGTGTTTTGTCATCGCCCACACAGGCACGAAAAAGTATGAAAAGCGGTGAATACCAAAAAGTGGATGCTTCTTTATTTTTATGGTTTACACAGAATCGAGAACGTGGAATTCCAATTTCAGGAATAATTTTTAAAACATAAGGCAGTGAGTTTAAATTTTTATGCAAGTAAAGGATGGCTAGTGGTGGAAAAAAAAGATATGCTGTGGTTAACTGAAAGTTTGTGGAGAAAGATTGTCGGCTGATGTATCTGCTGCAAAAAAATTTGCAGAGAATTTTGAGCAGCTTATGAAAGAACATGGTTTACGACCAGACCAAATCTATAATTGTGATGAAACAGGTTTGAACTACAAAATGTTGCCGTCAAATACCTTAGCTTCAAAAACGGAACTGGATGTGAAAATGTTACGGAAACCGATGTTTTGTGAAAGGTTAAACAGTGATAGTGTGGAAGATGAAATGACTGACCAAGAATTAATTAAAAGTGTATGCAAAAATGCTAATAAAATAGACACTGATGACGATGATGATAACGAAGTAGAAGCCGCTGATAATATTCCAGTAAAAATCTCACATTCAGAAGAACTAGAGGCCCTAGAAAAAGCGTTAACTTATGTAGAACAACAAGAAAATACAACCGCTGCGGACGTTTTGCTTATCAAACGTTGGAGAGACATTGCAGCCAAAAACAGAACTAACGCAAAACGAGTGCAGTTAAAGATTACCTCATTTTTAAGACATTAAAGTTGAGGTAATGAAACTGTTTTATTTTCGATTTTCCGTACATATACATAAAATAAGTAAACTAATTGTTCTATTATTTGTTTTAATAAATACCTATGTATGTAATAGCATATCGTATAAATGCTTTTAAGTCAATCTGCAATGTTGTATTCATTCTAAACTTCTATTTTATAAAAAAATTCGGATTAACCGAAATTTAGATTATCTGAAATCACTTTGGTCCATATTATTTCGGATAATCGAGATTCTACTGTACTTGTTTAACTTAGTAGCAATCGCTATGAATCAAAGGAAACGGTTAAGACTTTTCCCTAAAAAAACTAGCACTAGCTTTATATGATATATACGAGGTATATCCACAAAGTAAGTTCAGTTTGGTTATATAAAAAAAACGTGTACAGATACAGAAAAAATATTTATTGTACAAAAATCTACAACTAATTTTCTACATAGCTTCCGAAATTTTGTAGGCACTTGTCATAGCGTGGCACAAGTTTTTTGTATGCCTTCTTCATAGAAGGTTGCCGCCTGTGTTTTCAACCATGTGGTAACATATTCTTTCAGCTCGTCATCATCGTTGAAGTGTCGACCACCAAGGAAAGATTTTAGGTGTAAGAAGAGATGAAAGTCGCTAGGAGCGAGGTCCGGGCTGTACGGAGGATGATCAAACACGTCCCAGTCAAATTCCTGTAGGAGTTCTTTTGTCACGTTCGCAGTGTGAGGTCGGGCATTATCGTGGAAAAAACAACACCTTTCGACAGTAATCCGCGGCGCTTGTTCTGTATTGCGCGGCGCAATTACTTAATGGTCTCGCAGTAAACATGTGCATTGATTGTTTGGCCTCGTGGTAAGAAATCAATCAGCAAAATTTGCGGAAATTCCATAGCAAGTGCACTAATTGTAAACTTACGGTTCTGCTTAAGCTTCTCTTCAATTGCGTGAACCAGTTCATCAGTAACCAAAGACGGGCGTCCACATCGTTCTTCATCGTGCACTTGATCACGTCCTTCATTGAACTGTCTGACCCATCTTCTAACCATTGAATCACTCATAGCAGTTTGTCCGTAAACCTCGCAGATTTGCCGATAAATTTCACTTGGTTTAACTTTCTTTGCATTTAGAAAACGAATCACAGATCTGATTTCACAAGCGGCGGCATTTTCAATTAAGGCTGACATAAAGAAGCACTACAAAGAACACGTCGGCAGCAGCGATCTGAAAATGGCGTACATTTCTTCTGCTTGAGTCAGAGTAACTGCCACACATGCTCGGAACTGCGATCGCAGCGCTGCCGCGGATAGAAATAGAAACGGTACTTACTTTGTGGATATACCTCGTATATTACCACCTTGAAAAATTTGTTATGTTTGCGTTTTCGAAAGTACATGCCATGAAATATGTCGCAAAATTTTATAAGGATCCGGGCATTCAAAGACCTTGAGGCCTAGCTAGATTGTTATTTCGACGCGTGTTTTGAAGTTAGTTCAGATTAGTTTTTAAATGTGTTTTTCTCAAAACAACGTTTTTTGCATGCGGCGTTGAAGTTTTTTTTGAAATCGTTCAACCGAACTTTACGAAATTTTTATCACAGATTCAGCACATGTGTGGCTATGGCCGGAAATAGTATAAAGTAAAAATTGTCATTTTTACTATTTTTTTGATATAAAAAATAGCAAAAAAAACATTCTCACAAATTTTTTTAAACATCCGCATTTTATTATTTTTGCATAAAAATGAATAATTCCTATTCGGACCATAGCCACAGTCCTACAGATTGTAAATCTTTTTAGTTTTTGTGTTTCAGAGCAGCCAAAACTAAAAAAATGTCAACGTCACGGACACACTTTTTTTTGACATACTATGTGCGCCTCGCCTATGAGCTGCAGAGAAGCAGAAGCTGGCAGTGACCACTACTTGATGAAAGCCCAATTAAAATTTTGATATCCAGAGAGTATTCAATGTGTAAAGAACAATAGAAACAGCTATAACGTTGGAAAACTTAAATAAAGGAAAATTAAGGAAGAATGCATTAATAATATACTACTCAGTATATATCACCACTACACCAAACACTTTATTTTTGCACTCGACGCGCGTTAATAATATAGAAGAGGGACTAAACCGTATGCACGAAGACGGAAATATTGTGGACTTATGGAATAGTATAGAAAGAACAGTAAAGGTAGCAGCAGAAAAAGTCATAAAGGAAAAACCCAGGACTAAAAATAAAGAATGGTTCGACAGTGATTGCGAACACTGGATAACGCAACGAACGCGGACGTGTATACAGAACCAACCGTATGAATCAGCAAGTTGACACCAGTCATGCAAACGACACCTATCGGCGTCAGCCGATACTATACTATTTCGCTACATAGCACTAGTCCGGAAACTTATGGATCGCATCATGTATATACCAAACATACCTGAATTGGCTGAGCTATTGGAATGTATTGAAATAGTAGACCTTTTGAATGGAATGCCTTTGCTTAGTGATGGTTCTTTCTTCGTCTAGAACAGAAAAAAATATACATTCTAAATCGTTATGTTGACGCTTGAATCTTGATTAAAATAGTATGTCAATATATATATATATATATATATATATATATATATATATATATATATATATATATATATATATACATATATATATATATATATATATATATATATATATATATATATATATATATATATATATATATATATATATATATATATATATATATATATATATACATATATATATATACATACATATATATATATATATATATATATATATATATATATATATATATATATATATATATATATATATATACAGTGGCGAACAAAAGTATAGAAACATTTTCTTAATCAAAAATATAAAATACCTTTAGGAATAAAAAAAACTAGTCATGTTTTGCTGACAATTTCTTTACAGAATTTTATCATTGACTATAAAAACTTTGTTTACCTTTTCTGGTAGATAAGGTTTTTAAGAAACGCGTTTTGTCCTTATCGAAAGCATTGAAATAATTTTCTGCTTTAAGAGTACGTTATTGTTGATACGAAGTAATTTAGGAGCATTGTTTCAGAGTGCGGTTTTTGCCAAAATGCCAAAGGGCACATATTACAGTTCAGATCTGAAACATAAAATTATTTCTCTGTATCAAAGGGGAAAGAAGCAAACTGAAATAGCAAAATCTTTAAACATGCATAGGGGCACTGCCAGTAAAATTGTTAAGAAGTTCTCGAGAAGGGGCACTGTTGATCCGGCATTTAAAAGTGGTAGATCTCGAAAAACAAGTAAGAGAGTAGACCAAATTATAATTCGAAAAGCGAAGAATGATCCCAAGAAAAGTGCTGTCGATATTAAAAAAGAATTAAGGTAGGAATATCAGGGTGTATTGGTGTCAGACATAACTATTAGGCGTCGTCCGTTATCTGAAATTCTTCATGGTAGGCGTGCTGTTAAAAAGTCACTTTTTACAAAGCGTCACAGAAAAGAGAGATTGAAATTTGCTAAGGAACATAAGGATTGGACTCAAAATCAGTGGTCTCTAGTAATCTTTAGTGACGAAAGTAGGTTCAATCTCTTTGGAAGTGATTCTACTGGTTATGTAAGAAGACCAGTTGGTCTTACATAAACAGGGGTGCTCAAACGGTCGATCGCGAGTGCTTTTTGAGTCGATCTCGAGAAAAAAATTCCGATATAGAACTATTCACAGATTTTGTTTTAGGTAACTAAAACAAAATGTAATGAATAAACTACTAAAATTTATTCGATCCACAATTAAGCTAGAATAACCCCCTCATCACTTTCTTTTATCGTAATAACCCCCTGCTAGCGGCAAAAGGCGGCTTTATCAAAGGAACGCGCGGTACTTGTCAAAGAAAAGCCGCGTTTTTGATTCCCGCCGATTTTTCTAGAAACTTCGGGCGGCGTGTTTGACGGGAACATTCGAGACTTCGTTCGCGCCGATATAAATGTTGCGTCTGCAGGAATAGGAGTCAGTCTGAGTTGTAACTTGAAGGCGATACATCAATACAATGTTTATTAATAAATAGTCCAAAATGAGTGCGGCGAAGAAAAGTAAAACTTATCATTGTAATAACGATTGGGAGGAAGAATTTTTCTTTTGTATGGTAAAGGATAAGTGCATTGTCTCATTTGCCGTGCGTCAGTTGCAATACCTAAGCGTGGGAACTTAGAGAGGCATCATAAAACGGTTCATAAAAACTATGAAAAGGATTTTCCGTCACAGAGTGAATTAAGAAAACGAAAAGTACGTGATTTGATAACTTATTTGAAAAAAGAACAAACAATTCCTCTGAAAGGAAAGACCCGTGGCGAAGATATATATGACGTTTTCTTCAATTTTGTAACAAACTACAAGCTACCAATATATAAACTAGTGTGCCAACCGATGGAGCACCAGCAATGACTGGAAACGAAAACGGTTTTGTGGCATTGTGTCGAGCTAATGATGATTTCCCTTCATTTTTATCCTTCCATTGCATTATACATCAACAAGTTTTCTGTTCAAAAGTTCTAAACATGGAGGACATTATGGGCATTGCAATAAAAATTGTGAATTCTATCCGTGCACGTAGCTTGCGACGACGGCTCTTTAAATTGCAGTGAGTCAGCTGAACACACTGATTTAGTTCTTCACACGGACGTCAGGTGGTTGAGTCGCGGAAAATTCCTAGAAAAGTTTCAAGAATTATTGCCCGAAATAACAGCTTTTCTGGACGAAAGAGGTGATGACACTCAGATGCTGAAAAACGGAAAATGGCTGACTGACTTGGCATTTTTGACAGACATCACAATGCATTTAAACACCATTAATTTGGAGCTTCAAGGTAAAGGAAAAACTATTATTGAGATGATTAGCGCAATAAACGCATTCAAAAGTAAATTGCAACTTATGATAGATCAACTGAAAAGAAAGGATCTGAAAAATTTTCCGTCTTTGAAACCAAGGATTCCTCAGTTGAATTATGATATTTATGAGGCAGAATTATCAAATATTTTGGGCCAATTCGAAATACGTTTTTATGATTTCAGTAAATTGGCAAATATCGCATCATTTATGAGTCATCCTTTTTCGTGTAAAAACATTGAGGAATTAGCTACTGAAATAGCAAGTGAGTTTAACATGGACTCATGTTCTGTTGAAAATGAGTTAGTGCAGATTATATCAGATATACATCTCAAAGCCACAGCATCTGATACAAAATTCTGGTGTTTTATATCTGAAGATAAATATCCGATCTAAGGCAAATCGCCCTTCAACTGACGGCAATGTTTGGGTCAACTTACTTGTGCGAGTCTGCATTTTCTGAAATGAAGATAATTAAGTCAAAATATCGCAATCGACTAACTGACGAACATATGTCATCATGCTTGCGATTAGCACTCGGTAATTACGTACCATCTTATGAAAAGTATGCTGAGGACATGCAGTGTCACGCTTCAACATCCAAAGTCATTTTTTACTTAAGTTTAGACACTAGAACTCGTTTGTTTTGTAAGAACCAATAAACTCGCAATTTTGAATAATTGGGTTTTTTCATTGACATTTTAGAGCAGACCTACACTTACCTTGACTAAAAAAATGCATATGTGCGGAAAACTAATATCTATGCCACGATACACCCTACCTAGACGACAATCCTGCATCACACTTACTTGCAGCCTCTCAGAATCGATCGATCGTAATCTAACAATATTGAGGTAGATCGCCAGCAGTTCAAGTTTGAGCACCCCTGGTCTAAGATATGACCGAAAGTACCTTGTACCTACTGTCAAACATGGCGGTGGAAATATCATGGTATGGGGTTGTTTTCGATGGTCTGGTACGGGGCCATTGGCAAAGATAAATGGCAGAATGGATGCTCAAATGTCTCTCGAGATATTAAAAAATAATTTGATTCCTTATGAAGAAGATTTGCCACTGTCATGGATCTTCCAACAAGACAATGACCCAAAAAACTCATCTCGCTTGTCCAAGAATTGGTTTTCTGAACAACGGGTTCGGGTGATGCGCTGGCCTTCACAATCACTTGATTTGAGCCCGATAGAGAATTTTTGGCACTATCTAGATAAACAAATTAGGAAAAGAAATATAAAAAACCGGGACGAACTTTGGATCGCATTAAAACAAGAATGGGAAAAAAAAATACCACCCGATTTTTGTGCTAGGCTTATTGACTCTATGGGCAGAAGATGTCAAGCAGTGATTGACGCAAAAGGATATCTCACTAAATATTAAATATTTTCGACATCTTAGTCGTCTTAGTGGAATTTTTATTTTATAACAAAAATGTTTTCCATACTTTGGTTTGTGCATAATTTTATTACGTTAAAAACTAAGCACATTTCTAATAAACGGTAACTGTTTTAGTCTTCAAAATGTTTGTTAGCATGTACACGATTAATAAATAAATATTGTAATTGTAAACCGTTTAAATGTTAAGACTAGAGATGGGAATACTTTTGTTCGCCACTGTGTGTGTATATATATATATATATATATATATATATATATATATATATATATATATATAAAATATATATATATATATATATATATATATATATATATAACAGAATAAATGATAGTTAAACTTATATACAAATTTTAATACAAGGCGTCCTAACAGAATCTGAAAATCTCTAAGAAGGATGAAGAGTAAAAAGAAAAATCGGGAACGAATAGACATGCAGGATTCGGCATAATCTCGCTCCTTGCATTTAATTTAAAAATAAAATAACTAAAAAACAAATATTATAATATGTAATTCAAAGAGAATTCTTCCACCTTGATATAATCGCTAAAATTTATATTGTTTGAAAAGAGGTACGCACCACTCTACGGATATAAATTATTTAGAAACATCAGTAAGTCATTATTTTTTTTATCATGAGTTGAATTGCCCGGCAGCAAAGTGACCTTTTATTTTAAACGGGCACGATGTATGTTTATCGAAATTTAGATTTTACAGTAAATTTTATACACATTTCCTGTACGAGGCTAGTTTGAAAAGTCTGTGCAAGGTCCAAGAGATGGCACCACCGGCGCGTATCGAGGTCATGTTTAGTTAGTAGCATCTCTTGAATGAACGCACACCAAGTTTCAGCCATATTGGTCTATTTCTTTGTGTTTGGCATTCGTGTGAATCAAGGAAGTCGAGTGATTTTCAAGAAATGGGCGAAAAAGAATTTCGTGTGGTGATTAAACATTACTTTATGAAAGGCAAAACGCCTCAGGAGACTAAAGAGAAGCTTGATAAACATTATGGTGACTCTGCACCTTCGATTAGAACAGTTTATAAGTGGTTTCAAAATTTTCGGACTGGCCATATGGGCACAAGTGACGCTGAACGTTCTGGACGGCCTGTGGAGGTTACGACTCCAGAAATCATTGATCAAATCCATGATATGGTGATGGATGACAGAAGAGTTAAGGTGCGTGAGATTGCTAGTGCTGTGGGCATCTCGACTCACGCTTGACCAAAAAGGAATCGTGTGAAGTGTTGCAAGGATGGTTTGCAGCTGTTCCAGAAGAATCCGGAGGACTTTAAGCGTCGTTTCGTCACTGTGGATGAAACATGGATACATTAGTATACTCCCGAGACCAAACAACAATCTAAACAATGGGTTACCAAGGGGGAATCTGCACCAAAAAAGGCGAAGACCGTTCCTTCGGCCGGAAAGGTTATGGCGACTGTCTTTTGGGATTCGCAAGGGATAATCCTCATCGACTATCTGGAAAAGAGTAAAACTATTACAGGTGAATATTATTCATCGTTATTGGGCCGTTTGAAAACCGAGCTGCAAGAAAAACGTCCGCGATTGGCCCACAAGAAAGTCCTTTTCCATCACGACAACACACCAGCACACACCTCAGCAGTTGTGGTCGCAAAATTAATGGAAATAGGATTCCAACTCGTTTCACATCCCCCCTATTCTCCAGACTTGGCTCCCTCGGACTACTATTTGTTCCCCAATTTGAAGAAATGGCTGGCGGGACAAAGATTTTATTCAAACGAGGAGGTGATTACAGACACTAATGGATATTTTGCAGACTTGGACAAATCCTATTATTCGGAAGGGATCAACAAACTAGAACATCGTTGGACGAAGTGTATAAGCCTAAAAGGAGACTATGTTGAAAAATAAAAAAGGTTTACCCCAAACACATAAGTAGTTTTTATTTTTGCACGGACTTTTCAAACCAGCCTCGTAACTATACTGTATCTAAACTAAATTGAAATACTGACATATAAAAAGTGACTTTTTTTTGAATAAATGTAAGTTGTAAAATCTAAAAGTTTTCAAGCATCTTTATTAATTTTTCTCTCTTTAACCAAAAACCTGAACCTATAGTTTAACGAGAAAAATCAATTTCGGAACTCCGGTCTCATCTGGTAGAAAAATTAGTAGTACGTAGGCAACCTTTTAAGTTTTTTACAAACGACCATTAGATGGCGCCATTGAGATGCGGCATTACCACTGTTGTAAAACTTGACATTTGTTGTTGTTACAGCGGCAGTTCAGAAACTGACCGAGTAGTTTGTTTACAGTGAGCGTTTTAAAAAAAATAGTTTTGTGAACAAATATAAATTTAACATGAAGGTTTTCGTTGGATAATTTTTTACGATTTTAGTAAAGGTCTAATTCAACAACAATGCTTCGAATCGTTTCGTTCAACTTTTGGTAATGAATCACCACCAGAAAAGACTGTTTACAATTGGTTTGCAAAATTTCGTTATGGTCGTGCTCCCGTCAGCGATGAATTTCGGAAAGGCCGACCAAAATCGGTTATTGTTCCAAAAAACATCGAAGCTGTGCGCAACATGATTGAAAGGATCGGCTTGTGACTTATCGTGAGATAGAAGCATCCTTAGGTATATCGAAGACTGCAGTACATTTGATTTTGCATGAATATTTAGCTGTGAAAAAGATCTGTTCCGGATAGATTCCGCACAATTTTACAGAAACAAAAAACAGGCTCGTGTTAATTAGGGTAAGGAGATGCTCAAAAAATTCGGCCAAGGACATGCAAAATCTGTATACAATATCGTAATAGGAGACGAAACTTGGATGTATTCGTACGAGCCGGAAACTAAGTAACAATCAACTGTTTGGGTGTTCCAAGATGAACCGAATCCAACAAAAGTGGTTCGTTTTCGAAGCACTTCCAAGAAAATGATCGTTCGTTTCTTTGGTTATACTGGACATGATGCAACCATTGCTTTAGAGGATCGAAGAACAGTTAATGCTGAATAGTATACAACAATTTGTTTGCCAGAAGTCATCGATGCATTTAGGGAAAACAACCGAAAACGTCGCATCATTCTTCATCATGACAATGCTAGTTCTCACACAGCGCGACAAACAATTGATTATTTGACGGAGAAAAACATCGAATTGATGTTTCATTGCCCGTATTCACCTGATTTATCGCTTAACGACTTCTTTTTGTTCCCGAATGTCAAAAAAATGCGTGGACAGCGATTTTCATCACCTAAAGAAAGTGCTGAATTCTTTCAAAACCATGTTTTTGAGGTACCAACTTCAGAGTGGAAAAAATGTTTCGAGAATTAGTTCGAACGCACGCAGAATGTACGTATACGAGGCTGGTTTGAAAAGTCCGTGCAAAAATAAAAACTACTAATGTGTTCGGGGTAAAATTTTTTTAATTTTCGACATAGTCTCCTTTTAGGCTTATACACTTCGTCCAACGATGTTCTAGTTTGTTGATCCCTTCCGAATAATAGGATTTGTCCAAGTCTGCAAAATATCCATTAGTGTCTGCAATCACCTCCTCGTTTGAATAAAATCTTTGTACCGCCAGCCATTTCTTCAAATTGGGGAACAAATAGTAGTCCGAGGGAGCCAAGTCTGGAGAATAGGGGGGATGTGAAACGAGTTGGAATCCTATTTCCATTAATTTTGCGACCACAAATGCTGAGGTGTGTGCTGGTGCGTTGTCGTGATGGAAAAGGACTTTCTTGTGGGCCAATCGCGGGCGTTTTTCTTGCAGCTCGGTTTTTCAAACGGTCCAATAACGATGAATAATATTCACCTGTAATAGTTTTACCCTTTTCCAGATAGTCGATGAGGATTATCCCTTGCGAATCCCAAAAGACAGTCGCAATAACCTTTCCGGCCGAAGGAACGGTCTTCGCCTTTTTTGGTGCAGATTCCCCCTTGGTAACCCATTGTTTAGATTGTTGTTTGGTCTCAGGAGTATAGTAATGTATCCATGTTTCATCCACAGTGACGAAACGACGCTTAAAGTCCTCCGGATTCTTCTGGAACAGCTGCAAACCATCCTTGCAACACTTCACACGATTCCGTTTTTGGTCAAGCGTGAGCAATCGCGGCACCCATCTTGCGGATAGCTTTCTCATGTCCAAATGTTTATGCAAAATATTATGTACCCGTTCAGTCGAGATGCCCACAGCACTAGCAATCTCACGCACCTTAACTCTTCTGTCATCCATCACCATATCATGGATTTGATCAATTATTTCTGGAGTCGTAACCTCCACAGGCCGTCCAGAACGTTCAGCGTCACTTGTGCCCATATGGCCAGTCCGAAAATTTTGAAACCACTTATAAACTGTTCTAATCGAAGGTGCAGAGTCACCATAATGTTTATCAAGCTTCTCTTTAGTCTCCTGAGGCGTTTTGCCTTTCATAAAGTAATGTTTAATCACCACACGAAATTCTTTTTCGTCCATTTCTTGAAAATCACTCGACTTCCTTGATTCACACGAATGCCAAACACAAAGAAATAGACCAATATGGCTGAAACTTGGTGTGCGTTCATTCAAGAGATGCTACTAACTAAACATGACCTCGATACGCGCCGGTGGTGCCATCTCTCGGACTTTGCACGGACTTTTCAAACCAGCCTCGTAAACCTTAAAGGCGAATATTTTGAGAAACAATAAAATGATTTGTATCAAAACATTTTTTTTTCTTCCATTGTTTTCATAAAAACTTAAAAGCTAGCCCTGGTAGCAGAATAAAGAAATATGAAGGGGACATGGGGTCAACATAAATCCCGACTTTCTCGCACGCACTACTCTTAGAGCGATTTAGTGGTTTTCTTGCAAGGCCTCCTTGGCTCATAAAAAAAGAAACACTCTTAATACTTACAAGATAATAGTTAAACAACGACACAACAACCTAATTATAATTATCGAGGAAGAAATGCAGTTTAAATGCGAACAAAACATAACTTGTGTCAAAAAATCAAAACGTTTCAAACAAAGTATAACAATTACGGACTTTGCCCACCCTACCGGACAACTAACGACCCACGATACATTTAGTTGAGATCACTTTTCGGAAGGTGAAGTGCGTTAAAAAAGATAATCTTGAACATTATGTGATGTGAATATACCAGAAGTTTAAACCAATTCTAATGAGCAAAATTCAAGAACAAAAAATCACTCTAAGGGTAGATTTCAGTCATCTTACTAGGTGTACAAGTATGAAATGCGGATTTTTTTCTAAAAAAACATGTTAAATTCGGAAGAATGATAAAAATTGCTTTTTTCAAAGTATGTTCCATAGCTTATTATACATTTTTCCCATCTTTCGGGCAATTTGTGAATACCACGCCAGTAAAAACCTTCCCCTTTTGCTGCGAACCATTCATCGAGCCATTTTTTTCACATCTTCGTACGAACCAAAGCGTTGCTCAGCAAGTGCGTGACCCATCGATGCAAACAAGTGGTAATCGGAAGGAGCCAGGTCTGATGAGTATGCCGCATGGGGTAGAACTTCCCAGCTGAGTGCTTCCAAAGTGTCGCGAACTGGTTTTGCCGTATGTGATGGAGTATTGTCATGAAGAAAAATCACTGTCTTGCCTCTTTCGGTATTCTGGCCTTTTTTCAAGCAGTGAACGGTTCAAATCGGTCAATTGTTGGTGGTAACGTTTAGTATTAACTATTTCCCCAGGTTTTAACAGCTCATAATAGACCACGCCCCTCTGGTCCCACCAAACACAGAGCATCGTCTTTCTGCCAAAGCGATTCGGTCTTGTGGTCGATATAGATGGTGCGCCTGGGTCTACTCATGATTTTTTGCGCTTGGGATTCTCAAAATAAATCGACTTTTCATCCCCTGTAACTATACGATGCAAAAAACGACTTCCTTTTGTACCAAGCGAGCAAAATGTCACACGTGTTTTTGCACTTTTCCATCTGCCTGTCGTTCAATTCATGTGGTACCCATCTACCGGTCTTCTGAATCTTTCCCATCTCTCGTAGCCGATTGGAAACAGCTTGTTGACTAACGCCCAATTGCTCGGAGAGTTGTTTTTGTGTTTGCGAATCATCTTCGTCCAATAATGCTTGCCATTCTACATCTTCGTATTTTTTTGACGGTTTTTCCATGTTCCTTGTCTGCAACATCGAAGTCACCACTTTTGAAACGCCGAAACCATCGTTCACACGTATCTTACAATGGAGCATGTTCACTATAAGCTTCTCGAAGTAATCAGTACGATTCAACAGCAGTTTTCTTCAAATGAAAACAAAAAATTAATGCTGTCGGCGAATGCTCTTTGTTCGTTATAAATTTCGATATATTGAACACAATACAACACTATGCACACACTTTTCCAATTGATCACTCGTGCGCGTCTGACACTTGTTGATGACACAACAAAATGGCGCAGTGTCAAATCTTTATAGCACAAACTGCATTGGTGCACCATCTGTTGTCTGAAATCCGCATTTCGTACTTGTACACCTGGTATATAATGCGTTCAAAAATTAAATGTAAACTTTTAACTACTAACCTGAACTCCCTGTGTTATTAAAAAAAGGAATTTCTTTAACTGAGTACAAGTTATAGGCGACTAGTTCTTACTTGACCGACTGTGCATATTGTGTTTGGTCGCTGTTATTATTATTATATATTATTATCTTTATTATTAGCTTCTGAAATTAAGGTTCTTAAAAAGCTGTATCTACTTTGCTGAGTTAAAAAAGTTGATTTTTTACATATTACTAAAGTTCGTAGATTAGAGGTGCCAACCAAAAGTGAGTTATTTGAAGAAGAGAATTAAAATTTACAGTTCAAATCCTCTTAACTCGACACAGATTAAACCACTTTAAAACAATAGGCTGCTTTATTAATTTTTTTATCTATTACAATTAAAATGCAGGAGAATTCAACTAAAATTTCCTACTGCTACCAATACACTGCGATTTAGAAAAAATCATGACAGCAATAAAGAATTAAAATGTTTCTAAACAAGTGTCATACGAACCGTTTTTTTACAATATATCCTTTTTTTTATAACTTTTAATTTAATGAAAATTCTACTTCGGCAACACCTTATTTGACATTCCAGGAGATTCCTTTCAGTTCTACACTTCTTAGAGATTGTTCAGATTTACAGGACAGACCTTAAAACTATATTATTATATTTTTTGTTTTAGTATTAGTATTATATTTCTTAAGCAGCAAGCGTAAAAGCTGGTGAGCTGCTTCAAATATTTTTTATACATGTTCGTATATATATGTATACATATATATATATATATATATATATATATATATATATAATATATATATATATATATATATATATATATATATATGTGTATATACCAGGTGTACAAGTATGAAATGCGGATTTCAGACAACAGATAGTGTACCAATGCAGTTTGTGCTATTAAGATTTGACACTGCGCCATTTTGTTGTGTCATCAACAAGTGCCAGACGCGCACCAGTGATAAATTGGAAAAGTGTATGCATAGTCTTGTGTTGTTGTGTTCAATATGTCGAAATTTATACCGAACAAAGAGCATTCGCGGATAGCATTAATTTTTTGTTTTCATTTGAAGAAAACTGCTGTTGAATCATACCGATTACTTCGAGAAGCTCATGGTGCACATGCTCCATCGCAAGATACGTGTGAACGATGGTTTCGGCGTTTCAAAACTGGTGACTTTGATGTTATAGACAAGGAAAGTGGAAAACCGCCAAACAAATACGAAGATGTGGAATTGCAAGCACCGTTGGACGAAGATGACTCGCAAACACAAAAACAACTCGCCGAGCAATTGGGCGTTAGTCAACAAGCTGTTTCCAATCGGCTACGAGAGATGGGAAAAATTCAGAAGACCGGTAGATGAGTACCACATGAATTGAACGACGGGCAAATGGAAAAGCGCAAAAACACGTGTGACATTTTGCTCACTCGGTACAAAAGGAAGTCGTTTTTGCATAGTATAGTTTACAGGGGATGAAAAGTGGATTTATTTTGAGAATCTCAAGCGCAAAAAATCATAGGTAGACCCAGGTGCACCATCCACATCGACCGCAAGACCGAATCGCTTTAGCAGAATGTGTTTGGTGGGACCAGAGGGGCGTGATCTATTATGAGCTGTTAAAACCTGGGGAAATGGTTAATACTAAACGTTACCACCAACAATTGACCGATTTGAACCGTTCGGTGCTTGAAAAAGGCCAGAATACCGAAAGAGGCAACACAAAGTCATTTTATTTTTCTTCATGACAATGCTCCATCACATACGGCAAAACCAGTTCGCGACACGTTGAAAGCACTCAGTTGGGAAGTTCTACACCATGCGGCTTACTCACCAGACTTGGCTTCTTCCGATTACAACTTGTTTGCATCGATGGGTCACGCACTTGCTGAGCAGCGCTTTGGTTCGTACGAAGATGTGAAAAAAATGGCTCGATAAATGGTTCGCAGCAAAAGGGGAAGATTTTTACGGGCGTGGTATTCACAAATTGCTCGAAAGATGGAAAAAATGTATAACAAGCGATGGAGCATACTTTGAATAAAGCATTTTTTATCATTCTTCAGAATTTAACATGTTTTTTTAGAAAAAAAAAAAACCGCATTTCATACTTGTACACCTGGTATATATATATGTATTATATATATATATATATATATATATATATATATATATATATATATATATATATATATATATATATATATACAGGGTGTTATGGAAATCGCTGTATATATTGGAACACCGATTGCAGAAAATTTACCTTAAATAGTGGATCTCAATAATAAAGTAAAAACTCGACCTAAAAGAAATGATGAAATGAAGGTATTGTTTTCGTTCCGCCACTAAACAACTAAACAATATGGCCGATTGTTAACAAGAACGTGACTTTTACAGTGTTGGTGGGATTTAACTCAACGCCGGCGCATTGTATAGCAGCAATGCGCCTGCGCTAGTTCGTACAGTGGCGGCCTTTCAGGTGCGAGTTGGTTTGGAGGCAAATTCCAGTGTTGCCTTTTTTTTTTAATTTTTCAATGTGAATGTGCTTTACATGACCCAAAAGTCACCCGTTTTCAACATATTCAATGATTTCCGTAACACCATTATATATATACATATATATATATATATATATATATATATATATATATATATATATATATATATATATATATATATACAGTGGCGTGCAAAAGTTTCTGGCCAGTGACATTTCGTACTCTAATTTATTAAAAAAAAGACGTAACGATTTTGAATAATTATGAGATGTGAGTATGAGATATAGGAAACAAAATAATATAGTAAAAGAATATGATTTATGTTTGTGAATATATTTATTATTATTATTCTTATATTTATATGTGCAAAAGTTTCCGGCCACTTTGTACTACGAAAAAAATTATTAGTCCATATGCTCTATAATATAATAATTAAATTATATTTTTACGTTAATATTTTGTAGCCATACCCTTTGCAACGATAACAGCCGCACAACGATGTGGCATTGGCTCAATTAATCGATTAATACAAGCAGGTGAAATTTTATCCCATTCTTCCTTCAATGATTTGAATAATGCGGCTTTATTTAAATATGTATGCTTTCGAACTTAACGATCTAGCGTTTCCCATAAGTGTTCTATTGGGTTCAATTCCGGTGAGTGAGATGGCCAGCTTAAACCTCTCACATTTGAAGCAGAAAACCACTGTTTTAACAACTTGGATGTATGTTTGGGGTCATTATCCTGCTGAAATATCCAATTCTGCGGCAATATTTCTTCAGCATATGATAACAAATTGTTTTCTAAAATGTCCTTGTAAATGCCAGCGTTCATATTTCCGTTGATCTCGATCAATGGACCGACCCCTTGTGCAGAGAAAATTCCCCAAACCATCACACTTCCTCCAACGTGTTTTACAGTAGGAATTTGGTACCCAACATCATTTCTCGTATCAATAGGACGTCGTACATGTTGTCTACCATCGCTTCCAAAAGATTAAATTTAGATTCGTCCGAGAAAGCTACTTTTTTCCAATCTTTGATTGTCCAATTTAGGTGATCTTTGGCAAATTGTAACCGGACCTTCTTATCCTTTTTACTGATTAATAGTTTTTTAATACCTATACGGCCAAAAAGTCCCACATCATATAGTCTTCGTGTCACAGTACTACTACTAACATTAGCTAGGTTTTCATCCTTTAGCTCGCGTGCAATTTCGGCAGCAGTTTTTTTGACATCCGCAATTCATTTGCGTTTAATGATACGATCTACTTTTTTAGACGTTTTTCTTGGTCTTCCACTACGCGGACGATCTTTTAAACCATATTCACAACGGTATTTTACAATAATATAGTTCACGGTTGATTTACCTATCGATAATAATGAAGCAATCTTACGAGAAGACTTTCCTTCTTTTGAAAATTTTATTACTCTCTCACGAATTTGGATTTGCATATGCCGAGCCATGTTTATGCTCCCACGACCTTTTATGAACTAAATGTGAACATTCAACGCGGTATTATTCGTAAATACGTCTTTGAACTCCCTACTGCGTCAATGTATATTATGTGGCCAGAAACTTTGCACATATATTTATATGTGCAAAAGTTTCTGGTATAAAAAAATAAGAATAATAATAATAAATATATTCACAAACATAAATAATAATATTCTTTGACTATATCTCATACTCACATCTCATAATGATTAAAAATCATTAGTCTTTTTTTTTTCAATAAATTAGAGTATGAAATGTCACTGGCCGGAAACTTTTGCATGCCACTGTATATACATAACATATATATATATATATATATATATATATATATATATATATATATATATACATATACATACATATATATATATATATATATATATATATATATATATATATATCTATATATATATATATATATATATATATATATATATATATATATATATATATATACAGTAGAATCTCACAAATTCGAACCGTCCAGAAATTAGAACCGGCCATTTCAATGTATTGGACGCTCTGAAATTCGAACCTGTGGTTCTAATTTTTGGTTTTTATTTCCACTAGAAAATATTTTTTTTCTATGATTTTGAACTAAATAGGCGAAAAACCAAATTAAACGCTCTAAAATTAGAAACAGGGGGTTCTAATTTCTCGAAGTTTTTTTTACTTTTTTTTTTGTATTTTCACTACAAATTATTTTTTTTCGCTCATTAAAGTAAAAATAAAACGGGGAATCACCGAGTTATTCGTGGTGTGTACAATTCGGTCATATGCGTGTGAAATTTGATATGCTTGTACAAATTTGGGTCAGTTGACTAACGGTCAAAGTGAAGTGTTCATACGTGTGAAAGTTGTATCCAGTTTAAATAAATCAAAAAAACAAACAAGTATTACTGATTTTATGTTAAAAACCAATTAAATACCTAATAATTAAAAAACTTTTTAAAAGTTTTTCTATGAATTTAATATGTTCAATTAATTAAATGTTAATAAATAAAAAACTGTTTTGTGTTAAAATAAAGGTTACATAACTAGTTTTTATTATAATTTTATCATTTTCTGTAAAAAAAAAATGTCCAGAAATTCGAACTTTTCAGAAATTCGACCTGCCCGGTGCACAAAGTGGTTATAATTTGTGAGATTCTACTGTATATATATATATATATATATATATATATATATATATATATATATATATATATATATATACACGTTATATGTTCTGAACAGAACCCATTATAAAAAAAAAAAAATGGGTTTTAGTTCATAATTTTAACCATATATGAATTTATTTAATTTCTTTTTAAAACATCTTAATCTCATAAATTCTTGGATATTAAAAATTAAGTAGGATTGCGAGGTGATGAGCTCGAAATTGTTCGAAATAAATGTAGGCAAAAAAATATTAGTACAAAATCGATAAAAAAAAATATAAATGTTTGCAAGTTAAATACTAAAAATATGTTTGCAAGTTAAGTACTAAAATTACTTAAAAAAGGGCTAAATATTACAAAAAATTATGCTTTTTCTAAAAGCCATCTACAATTACGCCACAGTGCTAATTTAAATTGATTTGAGATAAACGAACGACACGCAGATCTATTCAAGGTAGCGGCAAAGCGTTTGTTAATGCAATAGCGAGTTTGTGTCATTCCAATTGAAAAAAAAAATACCTGTGGCATAAGTGTAGATAACGCTTAAAAAAAGCATACATACCCAAAATTCTATACTAAACTGTTGAAAAAAAAATTAACTCTGATATTGAATAAACACTACCGTAACAATTCAATCAAGTTTCTAAATTATTTAAAATAACAATTTTTAGTTACCATTCCAAAATTAAATAAATTCTTCTACAGTGCTATTTTTAAATAACAAAACAAAGGACGATCACTAACAAAGTTAACAAAAACGCAAACATTACTACAAGAGGAACAAATACAAAAAAAGAACTTACGGTACTTCTCATTATTCTGCATTAATTATATTTTTATGCCGCCAGTTGTCGATGTAATGACGAAATTTAACAACGGTATGAGTGATCATTTTTAGACGCCTGGCCCCGATTTATGGAAAATTCTTAGATTTTTTTTTTAAATGCAGCGTGATAGACTGTATGTCAAAACGACGTTGGGCGCCGCGACGCTAAACAACTCTTTTTTTCCATCGACATATCTTTTGTAGAACGGCATTGGAACGCCCTGATTTTTTTTAACATTTTCTTAAACTGTTTTTTTCTAATTTGTTTTGCAAAAAAGTTATGCAACAAAAACCCTCTAAAATATTATTCTTTGGTAATCGCGGTTGCCATGAATCGTATGCCACGTTTGAGGGTTTTCAAAAAATTGATTTAGTAGTGATGAATGGTCCGAGCCCAAAATTCGCATGAAACAGTAACACGTTGTGGATGCATTTGTTTCGCAACAGTGAGGTGTGGATTGTCTGAACCCCAAATGAGACAATTTTGTCGATTAACGAAGCCATCAAGATGGAAATGAGCCTCATCACTGAAGATGATTTTCTCCGAAAAATCAGTATCCACTTGTTCCATAATCCATTCAACGAACTCTCTTCGTTGTGCAGGGTCAGTAGGCTTCAGTTCTTGAGTCAATTGAACTTTGTAAGCATGAAGATGCAAATCTTTCGTGAGAATACGCTGTAGAGAGCTTCTCGAAATGTCCAATTATTGACTACGGTACCGAATTGATGTTGCTGGAGACTCAGCAACACTCTCACGAACTGCTTCAATGTTTTGTGTCGAACGACTTGTTGAAGAACGGCCAGAGCGTTTAAGATCACTAATTGATCCAGTCTCATTGAATTTTTCAATTAATCTCTTCACAGTTGATGAGGTTAAATCACTATTCCAACCATATTGTGTACGAAAATTCCGAACTCCCGCCAAACTTTCATTATTTTTAAAATATTGCTCAACAATGAAAACCCGTTGTTCTTTCGTGTAGCGCTCCTGAACCCTCAGCTGTCACGCTGTGTTTTTTGTTATGTTGGCAATCCTTTACCATACAAATGGCGCCAAATTCAAATCTTGCGTGAATTTTGGGCCTCCCTTTATGTCAATTTCAAACAGTCCGAAGTATTACATGATAAATATTTTTGAACTCACTCTATGACCTTACAAAAAATTTTTTTTTCATTTCCGATGTCACCCCCCCAAAACTAACCCCTTAAGTTAAAATTTAACTTTCAAAACTACACGGCTTTAATTGGGCCATAAATTTCTATATTTGTGCCAAATTTCAACTTTCTATATATAAATAGGTTCGAAGAAAATCGGGTATGATCGGATAAAGAGACAGACGGACAGGCACACGGACTCGAAAGTGACCCCATAAGTGTTCCGTAAGAAACGCTAAAAATTATTCACCTCATGTTTCAGTAAGCAGCGATATACATGACTGCAGTTCACAACTTAATATTTTTAGTTATCGGCAAATTATTACTTTAAAAAATTCTTTTTCATAGCTGGACATTCTTGGACAAACGATATCAAATTTCAGGGACAACATAAAAATCTAACTCTACACTAGGCCTGAGCCGTGCATACCTTAAAGCATAGAATGTTGGGCATGCAAATGGCCGAACCACCCCTTACCTCTGGGCTGCGGGCCAGGGGGCTGTCTGTCGCGCCCGTCGAGGCCTCTGTGAACAGAAAATATACAAGGTTGTATTAGTTATAGATTAATAAATTGAATTATACACCGTATTCGAAACATTTTCACTTTGTTCTCTCTTCATGCGTGTTTTGACCGGTTTACAGTCTCATCAGTCAAGTTGCAATAAACCAATAGACTTAGGATAAAATACAAGACGCAATATTTATATTAGAGATGTCAATATTGTAACTACCGGATACAAAGTACGCGTTACTCGTCCGGATCCGAAGTACGGGTAGTCGATAATAAATGTACCCGGTACCAGGTATCTACACATTGACGGCGTCTGCGGCCAACCAAACTAAAACTACTAATGCCCTACCGGTAGCGGTAGATACCTACTCGTCTCCACGAAATATATCTCGTCTTCATCGGTGGCGTTCGGTTTCGGTATATTCGGTATCAATAGTAATGATTGAAAAGAATGGGTGCGCGTAAACAGTTATCAATTATACATACATACATATACCCGAAACTAAACTGGATGATAAATACAAACAGAGCGCGCACAATTAGGAATACAAGCAATATTTTATTAAATAGGTATATGAAATATAAGTGCACATTTTGTCGTTTATGAATATTGAATCGAATATGAATATTTTTTTAATTAATCAATTACTTAAACACAATAATAAATACATAAAGAATAGTGTAGGTGGATATATTGGCAACTACGTGACGATATCCGTACTTTGTATCTGGTAAAATGTGACGGGCACTTTTTTAAGAAATACCGGGTATCCCTAAATACTCGAAAGTACCGATACTTGACATCACTAATTTATATGAAACAATTGTGTATTTAAAGATACGGCGGCGTAACCTGGCGGTAAGATGTATTTTAGCCATCGGTTCAGAATGCATTTTAGGTAACTACTTTAAGTGTAAAATCTTTTATGTTATTTTCCACGGCTCTGATATGTCAAAGGTATCATTCGACATATTTTTATAGTCCGATATCCTAACCAGTCGGTAAATCCAATTTTTTACTTGAAATTTATGTAAAGGTCGATTAATATCGAAATAATTCGTATTTTTTTGGCTTAACTACGTAGAAAATCGCGGGACTTTGTTGTGGTTAGTAGATAAATATATATATATATATATATATATATATATATATATATATATATATATATATATATATATATATTTATATCTCTTATATTTACTAAGTAACAAAAGGACAAGCCGATTCCGACCAGCAAGAGGCTTTGCCGGTCGAGTAATGAGAATATCCGAAATATTTGAGTATAATTCATGTTTAAGACGAGTCATCGAACAGAGCCGCTATATCTGTTGGAACGAATTAATTACCAAACCATTTCCCTTATCTCTGTAACAGCTGTGGTTAAAAACGCATTCTCTAGTACACCTGCAGCTTATGATAGTCTTCTTGCATGCTCTTACAGCTGTGAGCTTTGCAAGATAGACTTTTCGCCCAATACTAGTAGGATAGAGAGGAAATAACCTGACAGAGATAAATCAGCTAGTCTCACATTATTAGTTTGTTACAACTCCACTGAAATAAATGTGAAGAAATTAAGGCGCATAAGGAGAACCACACATTGACAGAGAATATGGATTCATATTTTCTGTAACAGTCAGTATAGTTAGAAATTGACTCTGCTTGAAAGTATATTTAAAATGATACCTACACAGTTTCAATAGTTTACCTGTCTCAATATCTCCCTCTCCATCAGCCTGGTCTTTCTCTCCCTCAGTTTCGTCACTAGTAGTGCACTCAGCAGGCAGCTCGTAAGCGAACAACTCACAAGCTGTAGTTGGGTTTATTCTGTTGTCATCTGGCAGAAGTGACTTAACCTGAAAGTAATAGAAATAGTGCGTGTTTTTCTTTTTAAGTTAGGACGTAATTTGTCAACAAAAAGCTAACAACTTTCATCAAGTTGATAATGATGATAATATGGCTCCGATCCTTAAGATCAAAAAAAAATTATATAAAGTGTTTACTAAACACTAGCTGAGAACATTTATGCAAGAATTCAGAGCGACTGATGACACATATATATATATATATATATATATATATATATATATATATATATATATATATATATATATATATATATATATATATAACAACCTCCTCTATTTGTAATTAATGATCCGAGGTATACAAATTCATCAACTCCTTCAAAACCCGCTATTTTCTTGATGTTCATTGGGATAACTTTGGTTTTATTCTTGTTAAGTAGCAGTCCATATTCTCTGCTTTTTGTATTTAGCCTCTTCATTATATGTTCCAATTCGTCGACCTCCCACAGACATGTCGCCAGCTCAGTCATCCAGAACACGTCTCATAATGTATTCAGAGTACGCATTAAAAGGTAACAGAGATAAGATGCATCCCTGTCTAATTCCAGCTTCCATTCTGAATGAGTCTGATAGAGTTTGATCGACTTTTATTCTGGCATGATATAAGGATCTTATAAATTGGATGAGCTGTAAGGGAACTCCCATAATCTCAAGTATTGGTCATAATTTGTGCCGTTTTACATAATCAAACGCTTTCGTGTAATCTATGAAGATGATTATGTTCATTGCAAACAACTTAAATTAGCCGCATTACATTTTTTGAATTCATCGTTCATCTGTCTGTTCCTCGGAGGTTTTTCGCAATATAAATGATTTTAGCTGGTTGTTGATAATCCGCAGCATTACTTTACTAGCGTGGCTAATTAGCGAAATAGAAAAATTGTCATATATAGCTCGTCAAAAACTTAATTTTCCTATACTAATGCTATAGGATTGGTATAAATTTTTAGTTATTTTAAAATGGTATGAAATGTTTATTTCAATTTGTAACTCAATCGATCACATTTTAAGTTTTGTTAGCTACACGCTTCTTGAAGAGAAGAGAATATGACTATATTAATAACATATATATCTCTCTCAGTAAAAGAGGACATATATTGACAAACGAATTCAGTTTCAATTTCAAAAAGATATCTTTTTAGTGTTCCGTACGGAACACTTATAAGATCACTTCGGCGTCTGTCTGTCTGTCTGTCACATCCGATTTTCTCCGAAACTGTTTGACATAGAAAGGTGAAATTTGGTAATACTATAGGAATTGATGGCCTAATCAGAGCCATGTAGTTTTGAGAATTAAATTTTGACTTAAGGGGTTAGTTTTGGGGGGTGAAGTCGGAAGTGAAAAAAAAAATTTTTTACTAGGTCATCGAGTGTGGTGTCAAATGAAAGCTTGTGAAAACATGAATAAAAAATATATATATATAATATTATACTTGCGCGCACTTTTCTTTGTATTATTTTTAAAAATTCGCGAAAAATCGCTGTCCCGGGCCTTAACTCGAAAAGTACTTATCAAAAAAGTTCGAAAAAATTCTGGAATATTCTCCACGGGGTGTAGATTGAATGAAAATTATCACGAGTGCATTACCTTTAATAATTTATATGGTATATAAAAAAACAAAAATTTCAAGGTCATCAGATTTCAGTAAAGATTGGAAACAAACTTTGTTGAAAACTCATTTGGGGTGTATTTTATGAAGTCACTGATCATTTTATACCTCTGTAACAATTTTTTTTATTTTAAAAGCAATCAACGTACGGAACACTAATTGCGCAAGTTTAACTTGCACTTGACCGGTTTTTTTATTTTATTATTTAATTTTACTTACTTGACAGCTTGCCACTTCTGCCAGCAGTAATCTCCGAGCTTCGACCCCGCACAGGTCGCTTAACTGTTCTTTTAGTTCGCCGTATTTGGCTTCAGAATTTAATCTAAGCCCGTATTTGATAGGACACTGACCGTTCAACCTAACGACTAATACTTCGCATAATGTGTAGCTCTCCATAGGGAGTGGTAAACTGAGATGGTTGAACGGATCAAATTTCACAGATTCATGGCCACAAGTTTTACAGGTTACCTAAAAAACGGAAAAAATAAATAATAATTTGTTTCAGTTATTAAGTCATTATATAATATCTCTCTCTACTGGTTTCCTCAATTTTGAGGGTCATGATCTCTGATGACTTTACTTTTCTGTCCACCCTTTCCCTTCATTTCTCTCGATCTTCTGCCAAGCGTATTGGTACATGGAGTGGTTGATCTATAACTTGTTTTATTTGATCCGACCATCTTGTTAGCAAACGGCCTCTACACCTTTTACTCTGGATCTCTTCCATCATTATAAGCCAGTCTTCATTATCACCTGGTCTTCTGGCTACATATCCAAAAAACTGATGAATTCTTTTTAGACACAGTGATGTTAATCTTAGGGGTATTTTTAGTTTTTTCAGTACAGATTAACTGATTCTTCTAGCAATACGAGAAATTCTCAGCAAGCATCAATAAATCTGCGTTCCTTTGTTCTAAGCGTCTAGGATTCTACGCCATATGAAAATATTGGAAAGACTACGTTCCGGACGAGCGAATTTTGTTCTTTTGGTTAAATACAAACTTTTCAATATCTTGCGTCATCGCATTTTTTGGTAGTGATATTCTTTTCATTATTTCATACTGGAATCCTTCCACATTACTTATAGTTGAGTCTAAATATACAAACCTTATTACTCTCTAGATACCATTGAGTAAATCAATTCTTACAATTTTGTTAGCCTTATCAACTAACATCAACTTTGTTTTGTCCCTGTTTTTGGTGAAACCTAGATTCTCACTTTCTTACTATCCGGTTTAAGAGTGTGGCCATCTCATCCTCAATTGCTGCAAATATGGTGGTATCATTAGCGTAACGTAGGTTATTTATTCACTCACCTCCTACTAAGATTCTACAATCCCATTCGTTTAGCGCTATTCTCATTTTAAAATCACCATAAACATTAAAGAATGTAGGAGACAGAACATAACCCCGTCTCACACTTCGGCGAGGATGAAATTGATCAGACGCAGTGCCGTCTAAGTAAAGGTTTTCAGTCAATTTAATCAGATAATTTGCTCTAGTACCTCCCAAAGTTTTTTCCAGTTGACAAAATCAAAGGCCAATAGTCTACCAAGCACATTATAAATATATATATACATATATATATATATATATATATATATATATATATATATATATATATATATATATATATATATATATGCAACTTTCTCCTCTTTCTTTTTTTTCGGTCATTCCATACATCCTCCAGATTTCTTTCCTCAATCTCTCTGTTTCCAACTTGTTTTCGGTCTACCTTGCTTTTCTTGCCTTCTGGTTGCCACTTTAGTATTTGTTTTGTGATTCGATTTCGTCCATTCTTTGCCCAAACCAGATAAGTTGTTTGGTTAGAAAGTCATCTGTAATACGCCACAGGTTTCATATACCCTCTTTTTGCTTGTTCTATTAATAGACTTATCCCATAGAATGCTATTTCGTAGTTTTATGGCCTATCTTATTGCCCTGTTCAGTATTCTATCCACTCAAATTCTTATACCCAGATATTGTAGTCGTAGCAGTGCTTTAACGTAGTTTGATCATCTAGTAAAAAGCTTTTTGTTGTCCTCCATTGTACAGAATTCCATTTTCTTTATATTGACTTCTAAACTCCAGTTTTTGTATTTGTCATATAGTTTTCTCGTCATATTGTTTGATCTTGAGTCATTACCACTTCATCATGTGCAAAGCATAGCGTGTATAACATGATGTCAATCAATGATATCCCCATTGGTCTGCATTTCTGCTTTAGTATGCTTTCGAGATGTATATCTTAAAAAGGATGGGGGATAAACAGCATCTTTGCTTCAGACCTTTTGACGTAATAATTCCTGGTGTTTTTTGTGTTCCTGTTTTAATTTTTTGTTATGGTTGATTATTTAGTGTTTTGGCATCACACAATTGTATGTTAATATTCGTACTTCCCATTGATTGCCACATTTTCAGCACAGGAACACGCTGTCATATGTTTTTCTTCAGTCAATGAACACCATGAACTTCTTGGTTTCGTGCAATGTTTTTTTTCCTATCTATTAGGTTGTGAACGTAGAATAAAACTGCATGATAAAATGTACTGAAAAAAAAAATGTAGAGTAGAAATTTCTGAAGATGCTTCTGCAAAATACGGTTCGATTCCTAGAACCATAATTTCTTAATATAGCAATAAAAGAAGGTAAAATAACTTCTTTTCGCTATCTGCTTTATTCTTGTAAAAATAAATGAAATAATAAATTCGTCGCCTCATAAAACTTCTTGGAAATTAAAGAAAGGAAGTGTTTTAATCATTACATAAAGGTAAAGTATGTATAACTTACTTTACTTTTTAGCTGTCCATGAAACAAATCGGTAATAATAGAATGTTCTCTTTTAAGATGGTACAGCCACGCTTCCTCGGCTACTACTTCATCCGGCCGACCATCGCTATCTTTTTGTTCTATGTACTGTTTTTTAGGTACCCTGTTTAGATCCTCGTGAAGTGCGTCTAATAACCACGCCAAAAGTTCCTAAAAAAGAACAAGTCAAAGTAATTTTTACAGTTACTGGTACCAATATCGAATGAGAATATACATAGGTGTATATGTAGGGTGTTACCAACGCGGGCAACCTAGATAGCCTGGGTAGGTTTCGATGAGGATGGTTTCTAAATCTAACTAAGTGTATCTTTACTAACATTTACCAAAAATCAAAATAAAATATAACCAAAACGAATCAAATTGGAATACACAATTATGTGAATATTAACTCTGCTTCTAAAATCTAAAGTTATATTATCCGTAAGTGGAGGGCTTTTAAGTATATAAATCCTATTTAAATCCTTATATTTAAGTAAATTGACTTTTGCCAGTATTGTTTGGAATTATCGGGAAATTACATTGACTAGTAGAAAATAAAGAGATTTCCTCTTTTTTAGAACTAATCTCTTCATTTTTGACAATGACCTTGCTGTGGTTAAATTATTTTAGTACAAAATTCTAAATTATTATTCTTATATTTATATGTGCAAAAGTTTCCGGTCACTTTGTAATAGACTTAAATTATCTTTTTATGTTAATATTTTGTAGCCATACCCTTTGCAGCGATAACACTCAATTAATCGATTAATACAAGCAGGTGAAATTTTATACCATTCTTTCTTCAATGATTTGAATAATGCAGCTCTATTTGAATATGTATGCTTTCAAACTTGAGGATCTAGCGTTTCCCATAAGTGTTCTATTGGGTTCACGTCCGCTGATTGAGATGGCCAGCTTAAAACTCTAACATTTGAAGCAGAAAACCACTGTTTTAAGAACTTGGATATATGTTTGGGGTCATTATCCTGCTGAAATATCCAATCCTGCGGCAAAGTTTCTTCAGCATATGATAACAAATTGTTTTCTAAAATGTTCTTGTAAATATCAGCGTTCATATTTCCGTTGATCTCGATCAATGGACCGACTCCTTGTGCAGAGAAAATTTCCCAAACCATCACACTTCCTGCCCCGTGTTTTACAGTAGGAATTTGGTACCGAACATCATTTCTCGTACCAATAGGACGTCGTACATGTTGTCTATCATCGCTTCCAAAAAGATTAAATTTAAATTCGTCTGAGAAAGCTACTTTTTTCCAATCTTTGATTGTCCAATTTAGGTGATCTTTGGCAAATTGTAATCGGGCCTTCTTATTCTTTTTACTGATTAATGGTTTTTTAATACCTATACGGCCAAAAAGTCCCACATCATGTAGTCTTCGTGTCACGAACTACGACTAACATTAGCTAGGTTTTCATCCTTTAGCTCGCGTGCAATTTCAGCAGCAGTTTTCTTGACAACCGCGGTTGATTTGCGTTTAATGATAAGATCTACTTTTTTAAACGTTTTTTCTTGGTTTTCCATTACGCGGACGATCTTTTAAACCATATCCACAACGGTATTTTACAATAATATGGTTCACGGTTGATTTACCTATCGATAATGAAGCAATCTCACGAGAAGACTTTCCTTTTTTTGAAAATTTTATTACTCTCTCACGAATTTGGATTTGCATATGTCGAGCCATGTTTATGCTCCCACGACCTTTTATGAACTAAATGTGAACATTCAACGCGCTATTATTCGTAAATACGCCTTTGAACGTCCTACTGCGTCAATGTTTATTATGTGGCCGGAAACTTTGGCACGTATAAAATATAAGACTAATAATAATAAAAAATATTCACAAACATAAAATAATATTCTTTTACTATATTATTTTGTTTCTTTATATCTCATACTCACATCTCATAATGATTAAAATCATTAGTCTTTTTTTTTTTTTAATAAATTAGAGTACGAAATGTCACTGGTCGGAAACTTTTGCAACGCCACTGTATATATACGTGGGTAAATCAAATATAAACGGTAATTTTGCTATTCTTCTTAGAATGCAGTTCTTAGCTAGATGATGTTGTGTGGAGTAGATGTTTGGTTTGTGAGGAGTGGAGGAACCGGATGGGTGCGCGCGCCAACTCGTCTTTGTCGTCAGTACAGCGATGACCGAGCATAAAGAAGAGGTACCTTCATCTGTTGCGCAACGTATTATCATCAAGTTTTTAACCAATGAAGGCGTTAAACCGTCAGAAATTTTAACCCGTTTTGAAGGCACAGTTTTGGGGACAGTACACTGTCTCAGAATCGTGTGTATACGTGGGCGAGAGAATTTAAGGGCGGACGAGAACGGGTTGAAAACGAAAGTCATGATCGACGCCTTAGGTCAAGCCTTACAGATGACAACCTCCGTGACATTAGACACCTTATCGAAGGTGATCGCCGATTAACCGTTGAAGAAATTTCCTCAGAAGTGGGTATCAGCTATGGAAGTGTTCAATCCATAATTACTGATCGACTCGGTTTCAGAAAAGTTTACTGCTCGATGGGTTCCAAAGTTGTTGACTGGAAACCAAAAACAGGTCAGGTCGGAGATCGCTGAAAGGCTTCTGAATCGATTTCAGCAAGAAAGTGAGGCCTTTTTAAAGCGCATAGTGACATGTGATGAGACGTGGGTACATCACTACACTCCCGAGTCCAAAATGGCAAGTAAGAAGTGGCGAAGAAAGAATGAAGGTTCCCCAGTGAAGGCCAAAACTCGTCTCTCTGCTGGGAAAGTCCTTGCAACGATTTTTTTTTGACTCTGGGGGAATTTTACTGATCGATTTCCTGCACGATCAACGTACGGTGAATACGGCTTACTACTGCCAGTTGTTACGGTTGGCAAAAGCCGCCTATCGAAAGAAAAGACGGGACATGCCCATCAGAGATGTCATTCTCCTCCAGGACAACGCCAGGCCTCACACTGCGGCTTTGACAAGGAATACACTTGAAGAAATGGGCTGGGGAAACCCTCGAGCACCCTCCTTATAGCCCTGACTTATCCCCCTGTGACTATTTTTTGTTTGCGCCTATGAAAGAATCACTGGGAGGACAGCGATTTGGAAGCAATGAAGAAGTCGAGGAACACGTGCGCAATTGGCTTACAACCCGCCCTCAAACCTTTTATGACCAGGGAATACGGAAACTTCCAAATCGGTGGCAAAAGTGTGTAGATCACGCAGGAGACTATATTGAAAAATGTTAAATCAATGATTTGTGTATAAGGTTATTCAATAAACGTATAAAAAAAAATTACCGTTTATATTTGATTTACCCACGTATGTACGAGGCTGGTTTGAAAAGTCCGTGCAAAGTCCGAGAGATGGCACCACCGGCGCGTATCGAGGTCATGTTTAGTTAGTAGCATCTCTTGAATGAACGCACACCAAGTTTCAGTCATATTGGTCTATTTCTTTGTGTTTGGCATTCGTGTGAATCAAGGAAGTCGAATGATTTTCAAGAAATGGACGAAAAAGAATTTCGTGTGGTGATTAAACATTACTTTATGAAAGGCAAAAACGCCTCAGGAGACTAAAGAGAAGCTTGATAAACATTATGGTGACTCTGAGCTTTCGATTAGAACAGTTTATAAGTGGTTTCAAAATTTTCGGACTGGCCATATGGGCACAAGTGACGCTGAACGTTCTGGACGGCCTGTGGGGGTTACGACTCCAGAAATCATTGATCAAATCAATGATATGGTGATGGATGACAGAAGAGTTAAGGTGCGTGAGATTGCTAGTGCTGTGGGCATCTCTACTGAACGGGTATATAATATTTTGCATAAACATTTGGACATGAGAAAGCTATCTGCAAGATGGGTGCCGCGATTGCTCACGCTTGACCAAAACGGAATCGTGTGAAGTGTTGCAAGGATGGTTTGCAGCTGTTCCAGAAGAATCCGGAGGACTTTTAAGCGTCGTTTCGTCACTGTGGATGAAACATGGATACATTACTATACTCCTGAGACCAAACAACAATCTAAACAATGGGTTACCAAAGGGGAATCTGCACCAAAAAAGGCGAAGACCGTTCCTTCGGCCGGAAAGGTTATGGCGACTGTCTTTTGGGATTCGCAAGGGATAATCCTCATCGACTATCTGGAAAAGGGTATAAAACTATTACAGGTGAATATTATTCATCGTTATTGGACCGTTTGAAAACCGAGCTGCAAGAAAAAAACGCCCGCGATTAGCCCACAAGAAAGTCCTTTTCCATCACGACAACGCACCAGCACACATCTCAGCAGTTGTGGTCGCAAAATTAATGGAAATAGGATTCCAACTCGTTTCACATCCCCCCTATTCTCCAGACTTGGCTCCCTCGGACTACTATTTGTTCCCCAATTTGAAAGAAATGGCTGGCGGGACAAAGATTTTATTCAAACGAGGAGGTGATTGCAGACACTAATGGATATTTTGCAGACTTGGACAAATCCTATTATTCGGAAGGGATCAACAAACTAGAAACATCGTTGGACGAAGTGTATAAGCCTAAAAGGAGACTATGTCGAAAAAAATAAAAAAGGTTTACCCCAAGCACATAAGTAGTTTTTATTTTTGCACGGACTTTTCAAACCAGCCTCGTATATATACATATATGTACTATACTAATACCAATGTACATGAGGGCTCTGTAGATACAAATAATAGTTACACTTACCTGTGCATCATGTTGTCCCCCACCGCTTAAATGTTGGGCAAATTTGGAAACGCAATATCGTAACTTAAGCGGAGCTACACTTCTAGTCGAACCAGCCCACAATTCCCTACAAAATGAAAAAGAAATAGAGAATAATGTGGACCACTTGCTAATTCTCTTTCGTATAAACTTGTTTTTGTTCATATAATACTATTTGGTGAAAAAAATATTCGATATAGTTCAAGTTGGGACTAGGTGAACCTAATGATTATTAGTGCGAGGTGACCTCATATTATGCACCGTTATGAAGAGAATTGACAAGGATGAATCTATCGTATACTATACTTTTTATAACAGTAATTATAGAATAGACTCCAATCATCCTCTTATCTTCTAAATAAGGTTTCTGGTAAATTCAAAGTCTCTACATAAGGCAAATAGCTAGAAACTAACAAATGCAGAGTATGGAAGCATATCTCCAAACATGGGAGCAGTTTTTTTTGTCGGAAAAAGGACACATACTGTAGGGAATCCCCCTATGCGTATGCGGAAATAGTGATTCATGTTGGTCTCAAATCGAAAAGGATAAGGTTTTCATATAAGAGGGTTGTACGCGGAGTGACAAGCCGAAACTCATACGGATGGGAAGTATTACTATGTCATGTATTCCTAGAATGTACCGCTCTGGGAGGAATTAAGTAAGTTACATCCTTCCATGAAAATACTTGCAGAATAGACTGAAGTCGTAGTGTATGTTTGGGAACAGAGTTCCAAAAATGGGAGCAGTATTGCTATTACTTTTTTATTTTCCCGTTTTATATATTTGCAATTTTTTAGTTAATCTTTAAATGACCGAAGAAACGCATCTGTTGTTATTTGATTGTAATGTAAAAAAAAACAGTTAAAATGACTCCAAAAAAAATTTTTTTTTATTTAATAGCATCGGAAAGCTGGCGTCGAGACCTACATTTTGAACCAAATGGTACAAAATGGCGGGCAATTCAAATTTTAAATTACAAATTAAATTGTGCCCACTGGGTTCAATATTTTTGTGTCAAAATTTCAGGGTATTTTTGCTATAACAAAAAACTTTCTGAAAGTTTCCAGCCGATCGGTTTACTTAGTCGACCTTTGCAATTGTTTATAAACAAAATAGCACAAGTTTTTGAGGTCCAAAACTCAGGACAATACTCCTGGTGATACCCGAGAGAGGATAAAATCATAATATTGATGTATCTAGACTGTGCAATTTCAAATGATTTTTTTTTACTTCACTACTATGCATGCATGCTAAGACATACTGCTTTCAAGTTAACGCCTGGCAAGTTGAGTTATGATGGAAACGGAACAGTGTTCCGAAATAACTACGTCTAGTTTAGTGAAGTGAACTTTTTTAGTAAAAAAACTGCTGTATGGGTTTTTATAACAGGACAGCTGGGGGCATCTGAGGTACATAAAGAAAACAACGTACTGCCGTAAGAACAAGGTAGAATACAATATCGAGCCCGGCTTCAATAATAAAGGTGTCGATCAGAAGCTAGGAAAATGCAAAGGATGAGGAAATTCGAGAGTCATAAACAGTACCTTTCAAATATACTACGAGTTAAATAATAAAAAAAAAAACTTACCTACAAAGTTCTGCGTATCTTTTAGCTACTGCACCCTTAGTACTGTGGGGGTTATTACAATTCAACTCGCACAGCTGATTATCTTGCTGAAAATACATTGTCAGAGGACGAGTATTGGACACTGCTTGTAAGGCCGCGTTCATAAAGCACGTATTTCCTAAGTTATGCAATCCAGTAGCGCCTATAAAAATATAAAAAAATATTGAAGAATTATATATATTTAGATTACCAGAGATCTCTCATCAGAGGCCTTAGGCGTACCGAAATATAATATCGAAATAAATCGAAAATAAATAATATCGAAATTCATGGAAAAGGTTATCAATTAGCATCTTCTAAAATATCTTGAAGGATTCAAGATTATTAGCGATCACCAATATGGCTTTCGTAAACATAGATCAACAAGAGATCTGCTGACTTATGTAACACACGTTTGGAACAACGCGATCGAACGCTTTGAAGAATGCGCACAGGTCATTGTCTTATTAAAAAACACTTATTTAAAATTAAAGTAACTCAAGATAATAATTGTGAGTGCGGTTCGGAGGAGGACCTAAATCATATCTTCTTTGAATGTCCCTTGTCTACAATCCCCAATGTAGATTTGTATACTAAAATTTCAAAATTAGGCATTCAGACACCATTCACTATTGACAATATTCTGGCCAAATTGAACCCACAAATTACAAGACTCATGATGAGGTTTTTGAATTACAATAAAATAAAACTTTAGTAATGGATTCAACAAATTCCATCACAACCTAATCCCATCCGATGCAACAGCCTCCTTCTCAACAAATTCCTATGTTTGTGTCTTTGTCAAACTACATATATTCCCCACACCCGCAATTAACACACACCAACAAGAAAAATACCGATATCCAAACCAAATACAAATAAAATAAAGAACAATCTGGAGATCTAGTAGAGCAGCAGCTCGTCAATGCTGGATTTTCCTTGGGACCCGAAAAGGGGAGATCCAAACTCGAGAACGTGTAAAGCATCGCCGATTATCACCGGCGCCCTGCCTAAGCGCGAGATGGATCTTGAGCTGGCAAATTGCCTAAGCAGCAGTGCCATTAACAATCAAGCCAAGCCAAGCCAACATAGAAGAAGGTTGGCGACTTGAGTCTGTTCTACAAGTATTTTCATGAAAAGTGTACGAAGGATGTAGCCGGCTTAATTCCTCCCAGAGCGGTGCATGTTAGAAATACACATCGCGCTAATACTTCACACGTATGAGGTTCAGCTTGTTACTCCTCGTACAACGCTTTTCAAGCAGTCTTTTATATGAAGAACATCATCCCTTTGGAATGATTTGTCCAGGACTGTGTTTCCCACCGAGTACAATTTACATCGATTCAAGAACAACGTGAATCGCTTTTTCCGCATACATGTCGCTCCTGGAGCGCTTTAAGGACTTCCCTGCAGCACGTGTGCTAGACCCATAGAAAATAACCGGTCAAGTGTAAGTTGAACTTGCGCAATTAGTGTTCCGTACGTTGATTACTTTTAAAATAAAAAATGTTGTAACGGAAGTATAAAATGATGACTTCACAAAACACACTCCAAATGAGTTTTCAACAAAGTTTATTTCCAATCTGTACTGAAAATTGATGACCTTGAAATTTCTGTTTTTTTTTATATACCAGATAAATTATTACAGGTAATGTACTCGTGATAATTTTCGTTCAATCTACACCCCGTGGTGAATATTCCAGAATTTTTTCAAAATTTTTTGATAAGTACTTTTCGATTTTTCGCGATTTTTTAAAAATAATGGAAAGAAAAGTGCGCGCAAGTATTACATTTATATATATATATATATATATATATAGTATATATTATATATATATATATATATATATTTTACTCGTGTTTTCACAAGCTTTCATTTGACACCACACTCGATGACCTAGTAAAAAAAATTTTTTTTTCACTTCCGATTTCACCCCCCAAAACTAACCCCTTAAGTCAAAATTTAACTTTCAAAACTACATGGCTCCGATGAGGCCATCAATTCCTATATTATTACCAAATTTCAACTTTCTATGACAAATAGTTTCGGAGAAAATCGGGTGTGACAGACGGACAGACAGATAGACAGACAGACACCGAAGTGATCTTATAAGTGTTCCGTACGGAACACTAAAAATTGACAAATGGTCCGCCAAAGATGCGTATCGCCCGTTCTGTTTAATATCTACGTTGAAACAATATTTTTGATAGCGCTATTTTTTATAAGAAAGACATCGAAAAAGAATAGAGGACAGTATGGAGCCTTAGGGCACACCGGAGTGTTTTTTTATCGTTTAGCTCCCCACCTGAATAGGGATCTACCCTTTTTTCGGCTATAAAGAAAGCCTTTTAGAAATAAGACCGTAGCTTAGCCAACAATCCGTCATGTTAAACACGGTCGAATGCCTTGGATACATCAACCGCAATCGCGCGAGATACTCCAAAATGTTCAAATGCGTCGTCTTAAATATGTATTACATAAGTTACAAAAACTGCTGTTGGTCTTTGTTTACGAAAGCTATATTGTTGGTAGCTATTCCGATATTTTAAAAAATGTTATTTGATAGTTTTTTACAAAATTCTCGATATTACTGTGTCGTCTTGCTTTTTTGGGATATCGGGTGCACTCCAATGCATTTCCAGCAGGACAAAAATACTCCTTTTTGTAGAAGTCTATCAAAAACTACTTCGCTTGCACATTTTTTGAGTACTATGGCTGGTATTCCAACAAGGACCAGAAGCAAGTTTTAGGACACACTGTCTGAAACCAATATTGGGAATCCTTGACGGCAAATTAGAAATAGTGTTTTCTCCCGGAAATTAACAGTAGAATGTAAAGCTAGAGAATGAAAAGCATGGTATAAAAGAATATCATCTCGATAAATAAAATTCATTATGTGGACAATTTCACAAGAATAATAATTGATCTAAACATTATAACTAGACCTTTTAAAAAATACTTTATGATGGCGATAAGAAAAAAAGTTAAACAGAAGGAGGACTTTAGAGGCATTCACAACTAAAACCTGACACGTCCCACTACATACCATTTGAAATTAAAATAATAATTTTCAGATTTCCAGCCTCTAAAAATCCTGAAAAAGACGTATTAAACGATATATTCAAGGTATGTCTCAAAGTAAACAGGACTTTTTTAAAATAGCCAATATTGGATATAATACGCGTTGGAAAGGTACATCTTCCACTGATATTATCTCTAATTTTCACGACAATCGGATAAATATAAGCTGAGATATTGCGCCTAAAGTAACAGTGTGTTTTAGTTATTAGTCGAAACATGAACATCGAACTCATATTAAATATGAATTAGATCACTCTTTTTAAGGAATGAGACAATCTTTACCTGAAAAATGCAAGAACTAACCTGGTGGCAGACATATCGTAGGCCTTCTCTCAGCAAGAGCCGTTTCACTACCGCCACCCGCAGCCAGCTGTCCTAATTCCTCCGGCCACGTTAAATCTTTATTTCTCACTTCCAACAGTACCTGGTCGGCATCCTTAATACCCAAATCTTGCAACTGAGCTCTCTCATCCTCCAACAAAAACGGTTGCTGATGATCTCTAAGCAACCATAATCTCGCGTCTTCGTTCTTGATCGCCAAATGTTCGCAGAGGAAGTCGGTGACTTGCTGAACGGTCGCTAAACGAGAAAAAGCGGCCACATGGGCGAGCGTCCTTCGGATCGACGTGACTGGGGTGGACGGGGCTAGACCTGCTGTCGTTAAAGCACCGTAGCCCCCGACGACACTGCCCCACGACGAAGCATTACTTACGGGCTGTTGTATTTGATGCCTTAATATCCTCAAATTAAGAGGATATAATTCTAACTCGACTTCGGGTCTTCCTGGAGGTTTGATCACCTTAAAAATAAAACAAACAAGAATAAATATCTTGTGGGAAATTAATAGAATTAGACTGAGTGTTAAATTAAAACTACTTTAGGTCATACGTTTACTTTCCGGGGCTCATTAAGTACAGGGTGAGTCGACGATAGAGTAAAGTGCATTATCTCATTTGTTTCGGGAATGATGAAAAAATGTTAATAGTTTTAGGGAATGTTAAGGTGCACAGTCTAAAATTATTTTTGAGTATACAGAGTACTTCAAAAAAGTGTGGTCGATATAACATATATTTTTTTAAATGGAACATCCTATTTTCTAATTTAGTTTTAAATTCTGCGGGAAATATTACAACTCTTTTTATTAATAATGCCAGGGCTGTCAAGGTCATGCACAGTTCGAGACAATTTCGGAGGTAACGCCTCCCGCTGCCCCCACCACTGCTGCTGCCGCCGTTCGCGCAGTGTCAGGAGCGGCTATGAGAGACATAGGAGGAGCGCATTGTGTTTGGTAAGCGGCCGAGCCGCGATCGGCGGCTCGGTCGCTTAACGTCTAGCAGTTGTGGGGGCAGCGGGACGCGTTACCTCCGAAATTGGCTCGAACTGTGCATGACCTTGACAGCCCTGTTATATACTTAAACCTAGTAGTTTTTGTAATATTTCAATTTTTTTTTTAAAAATACTAGTTTTTAGTTTTGTAAAAAATTGCAGTAGCGCCATCGTTTCTGAAGGTGGAGCGTTCTATAGAGATGAAAAACTTTCGACTATTTTAAACTGAAAAATCTCAAAATTTTTTAAATGGCACACCCTGTATATTATTATTTTTTCTGATAGATTTTAAAAAACCCTCCAACTTTTATTAAGTATGCCATATACCTATTTCTAATAGTTTTCGATTTATTTTGAATTTTTCATTTTTACCCTTGTTTTTAATACATTTACGCTAT
>CM032448.1:8059848-8239848 GCA_019049505.1 Pachyrhynchus sulphureomaculatus
GTTCTAATCGAAGGTGCAGAGTCACCATAATGTTTATCAAGCTTCTCTTTAGTCTCCTGAGGAGTTTTGCCTTTCATAAAGTAATGTTTAATCACCACACGAAATTCTTTTTCGTTCATTTCTTGAAAATCACTCGACTTCCTTGATTCACACGAATGCCAAACACAAAGAAATAGACCGATATGGCTGAAACTTGCTGTGCGTTCATTCAAGAGATGCTACTAACTAAACATGACCTCGATACGCGCCGGTGGTGCCATCTCTCGGACTTTGCACGGACTTTTCAAACCAGCCTCGTATTTCTGAGATAGCCTTGTTTCTATGGTAAGGTTTTTCTTAAATGATTTTTTCTATTAAGGTTACTGAATAACCGCTGTTAACGGCTACTTGTTTTATATAATTTAATTCTTTAGAAAAATTGTATTCTGATAAGGGAATGTTAATTAATCTGTGTATGAAGCTTTAATAGGCAGCGAGCTTATGTTAGTTGAAGTGGTGAGAACTATTGTGAATCGTATCTGTGTGAGAGGGTTTGTGATATATTGTAAATTCATGTTTTTTTTCCGGGTTTTACTGATCGTTAAGTCTAAGAAGTTGATTTTCCCTTGGACTCCTTCTTCTATTGTAAAACTAAATCTGTGTAAAGAATTAATGTACTGTAAAAAGCGTGGTAATTGTCTATCTGTCCCTGTAAAGCATACAATTATATCCTCTACGTATCGATACCAGTATAGGCAATTGTTACTATGGTTATTATTGTTGTTAAATATTTTTCAGTATTGTCCACGAAAATTTCGGCAAGTAGTGGGCGTAATGAGCTCCTCCTTTCTTACTATTATAGACTTTATTGTTAAATGAAAAATAATTTTGTCGTAGGCAAGTTTTTAATAAATTAATTATGTCCGTTTTTATAATTTCATTTACTTTGTTTTTGGTTAATAGGTTCTCTACTAAAATTATTGATTCGTCCGGGGGAACACTTGGAAATAAATTGTTGAGGTCAAAAGAAATTAATTTAGAGTTATCCGTTATATTCTTAACTTTTTCTATGAGTTCATATAAGTTTTTGATACTGTGTTTAGATTCAAATTTGCTATGATGTTTGATTTTATTATAAAACGGATGACGTCTTATATGCTGGAGCTGACATATAGGATACAACTGGTCCAATTGGGTGATCAGGTTAGTGTAATTTTATAAGTGAATAAAGTTATGGGATTTGGGGATTCATGTTTATCAGCTTAAATTTGTCTTTATCCTGAATTATGCTGGTTGCCTGTTCAATTTGATGTTTTATTTCTTTTTGAAAATTATTTGTTGGATATCTATTTAGAATTCCGTAATTTCCTGCATTCAGAATGAAGCAAAACAAAATAATGTCATTTTCACTAGAGCAGATAAAGGTAACACAGTAATAGCAATCGACAAAACTGAATATATTAATAAAACGTCAGATTTTTTTAATACCCCACTGAGCCCCAGACAGCCACACTCTCTTCTCTACTCTTCTTAACGACTAGGTAGATTTAAATAATACATCATTATTGAATTTATTTTCATAATACCATTTCTGTGTGGGTTTCCCAATATACCAGGTGTACAAGTATGAAATGCGAATTTTTTTTCTCTAAAAAAAATATGTTAAATTCGCAAGAATGATAAAAAGTGCTTTATTCAAAGTAAGCTCCATCGCTTGTTATACAATTTTTCCCATCTTTCGGACAATTTGTGAATACCACTCCAGTAAAAATCTTCCCCTTTTGCTATGAACCATTTATCGTGCCATTTTTTCACATCTTCGTACGAACCAAAGGGCTGTTCAGCAAGTACGTGACCCATCGATGCAAACAAGTGATAATCAGAAGGAGCCAAGTCTGGTAAGTAAGCCGCATGGGGTAGAACTTCCCAGCTGAGTGCTTCCAACGTGTCACGAACTGGTTTTGCAGTATGTAATGGAGCATTGTCATGAAGAAAAATGACTTTGTGTTGCCTCTTTCGATATTCTGGTCTTTCGTCAAGCAGCGAACGGTTCAAATCGGTCAATTGTTATTGGAAACAGCTTGTTGACTAACTCCCAATTGCTCGGCGAGTTGTTTTTGTGTTTGCGAATCATCTCCGTCCAACAATGCTTGCAATTCCACATCTTCGTATATTTTTGGTGGTTTTCCACGTTCCTTGTCTGCAACATCGAAGTCACCACTTTTGAAACGCCGAAACCATCGTTCACACGTATCTTGCGATCGAGCATGTTCACCATAAGCTTCTCGAAGTAATCGGTATGATTTAACAGCAGTTTTCTTCAAATGAAAACAAAAAATTAATGCTATCCGCGAATGCTTTTTGTTCGGCATACATTTCGACATATTGAACACAACAACACAACACTATGCACACACTTTTCCAATTTATCACTCGTGCGCGTCTGACACTTGTTGATGACAACAAAATGGCGCAGTGCCAAATCTTTATAGCACAAACTGCATTGGTCCACCATCTGTTGTCTGAAATCCGCATTTCATACTTGTACACCTGGTAGGTTATGTGTTGAGGCATACGGGCAAATAGTTATTTTTTCGGCTTCCTCCGTATTATTGTGTGTTTAATCCAACATATTTGGCATCAAGTTAAATTAAAAATAAGGGCACAAAATGTTTCTCCTACTTTAAGCGTGTTAGTAGTTGAATTAGTAAAAAAAGTTATAAATGATATGCCTTGTGAAAGCTGGAAGAATTCCATTCAGGACGTTGTTAAAGTTGAAGATTCATATATTTATGTAAATAAGATAAAACCACTGATAATTACCTCAGCTGATGACAGTGATATGGAAACCGAATTAGGCTTAAGTTAAAATATATTTTTATTTATACAATATGTCCCCTCTTGTAAACCCCATTCATTCAAACTGTATATTTGTACTTCTTATCCATTTGTTTTTACATGCATCTATAAATAAACATCTCCAAAAACACTTATAATTTTATTTATTTGCATTAATGAATAAAATTCTTAAGTCCATCTCTGCAACCTATCATAAACAAAAGGTCAGAATTTATATATTGCCCATTTAAAACGGCAAAAATCAGGATCTTATATTTTGGAACAGGCTATACCTGCAAATGCAATAGTTTGCTGGTTCGATATATTAAACGATTTTGAAGACACCCTATATATGCAATACGATCATACCAAGACATATTTTCATCCAAGTAGAGTTTTTTACACTTTTAGCTTTACAGTTCATTAAAATACGACCTGCTGAGCTCATAACTTAAGGTGACGAGGTTAATGAAAACTATTATGTAAGGGCTAATTTATCATAAATAATAAATGTTAAATTATACACATCTATAAAAACATCTGACACGTTTTATTTACCCACTTTTTCTGATTTGACGGTGCATATTGTAAACTGACAAAAACACTATGAATAATTTATAATAATAACTCATATCATTACCCAACTGTATATGGTAATTCAATTACCATTTTTAAAGGGCAATTGTAATTGGTTTTTCAGCAGTTAAAATTAAAGTAATTTAGAACAAAACTATGTCAATTTAAAGTAGCTTTCCGACACTTCGTCTACGATTATGCAAGGCATCTTCAGAGATCCTTATTCTGCGGGATTTCGATACAGAATGAATCACGTATGATGCAGACCATTACTCATATCTCAATGATTTACCTTACTACTTAGAGGACATTAACATTATACAATATGCAGATGACACTACCCTATACTTTGCTCGTAAAAATAAGCAGAGCAGCTGAAAATACAATAAATGTTAATTTAAATAAAGCAGAAAAATGGTTCCAAGCAAACTCACTAGCTCTTAACCTAGGTAAGACTGCCATACTAAAAACATGTCACTAGGTAAAAATTCAGAAGATAATCCTGTTAAGTTTTTGGGGCTTTATATTGATTCAGGGCTCTCCTTTAGATGCCATATTGCAAAAACTCAGCCCAAACCTATTAAAGGTAATTTATTTTATCTAACAAATAAAACATTACTCAACAATGGAAATTATGAAACTTGCCTTCATGGGCCTTTTCCCTAGTCGACTAAATTATGCAATTTTATTATGGGGAAATACGGTTGATTGGCCAGTTATCTTTAAGCGGCAAAAGAGGGCTATAAGAGTCATCGTAAATGTGTCACAAAGGCAATCTTGCCGAGAATACTTTGGGCAATTAAAGATTATGACAGTGCCAGCATTGTATATTTACCAATGCCTGTCTTTTGTTAAAAATAACCTGGATTCCTTAACAACACATGATGATATCCACGATTATGAAACAAGAAATAAAAATAAGATCATCATTCCTTGGCACAGGCTGACTGCAACTCGTAAGAGTTTTATTGTCTCTGCTGTAAAATTTTACAACCACCTTCCAGATAGTTTCAAAAGTCTATCTACACGTAAATTTAAACATGAAATAAAAAAACTATTAATATCAATACGCCCGTACAATTACAGTGAGTACTTTGGGGCAATTTGAGTATGTATTTTGTCTTTCATTATTGTCTCTTTGGTTATCGATTTTATTATTTTTTAATTCACTTACATATATAATTATTTTATTTTCAACTGTATTTGACGATGCAAAGACGATGTGCAGGTTAGGTTTGCTTAACATGATTTGTACAAGTTATTATGCAAATAAAGCATTATTATTATTATTATTATATCTATTAAAGTTGTTAGGGTGTTTATAAATTGCGATCGATTTCCTAAACTTTTGTATATAGAAATTGGAGACAGAGGCAATATTTCTGATTTGTCTTACACTGTTAGTATAATCTGTGAAGTGTTGATGTTTAGCTACAGCTGTCTGTACTACTGTGTATGAAAGGTAAAAGTGCAGTGTCTACTGATGGATCCTTATTACAATCTTGTCTAGAAGCAGAGTTTTTAAAGCGGCTAAACAAACATCTAATGAAAACCCGGTTTCGATCCATCAAGTCCGACATAAGATATGTTTTTTTGTCTTTTTTTTTTTTATTGGTCTAGCACACGTGCTGCAGGGAAGTCCCTAAAGCGCTCCAGGAGCGGCACGAGTGCGGAAAAAAAGCGATTCACGTTGTTCTTGAATCGCTGTAGATTGTACTCGGTGGGAAACACAGCGCTGGGCAAATTATTCCAAAGGGATGACGTTCTCCATATAAAAGATTGCTTGAAAAGCGTCGTACGCGGAATAACAAGCTGAACCTCATACGGATGCGAAGCACCAGCGCGACGTGTATTTCTAACATGCACCGCTTTGGGAGGAATTAAGCGGGCTACATCCTTCGAACACTTTCCATGAAAATACTTGTAGAACAGACTCAAGTCGCCAACCGTTCTTCGATGTTCCAGCGAATCAAGGCCGCCGGTCAATTCCGGGTCCCCAATCAGACGGACCGCTCTTCTCTGAACAGAATCCAACAAATGCAGTGTATGTTTGGGAGCGGAGCCCCAAACGTGGGAGCAGTATTCCATAGTTGGTCGAATTTGGGCTTTGTAAAGAATTAACAGTTGCTGTGGGGTGTAAAGCTTTCTGGTTCTAAATAATATTCCCAATTTTTGAGAAGCTCTCCTTGCTATGCCTGCAACATGTTCATGCCAAGACATATTTGCTCCCAAACTAACGCCCAACAAATTGAGCGACGATGCTAGGGGAATGGAGTGCCCCGACATAACTATGTCGGGTTCAGCAACGTTAACTCTTTTAGAAAAAAAAAAAACAGCCGCTTGGGTTTTTGTAGCGTTAAATTCCACTTGGTTACTGTCACCCCAAGATAGAATTTCTTCCAGGTCTTTGTTAAGTTGAACGACCTCCTGCTGTCTGCGGATATTCGCCTGAGCAGCCGATGTCCGAGCGTTCAAGGTGAATGAAGAGACAAGCGTACTGTCATCTGCAAAGCTATAGATTGGATTCCCGGTCTTTTCCAGCAGATCGTTAATGTAAATGGGAAAGAGAGTAGGAGACAGTATGGAACCCTGGGGCATACCGGCGTTGATAGTGAGGGTGTTAGAAAGAAATCCGTCGACCGCCACTCGTAAAGAACGCTCTCTGAGGAAACATGAGAGCCACAAACGGAACCTTTCAGACATACCATAAGAGCGCAACTTAGCCAACAGTCCATCGTGCCAAACACGGTCGAATGCCTTGGATATGTCAAGAGCAACCGCTCTGATTGGCAGGATACTCGATGTCGAAAGCAGTTTATGGTCGGAAGAACCTAACGGCGGATTTACGGTGACCGTGTAAATCTCCGGATTGGTGGTTAAAAACAGATCAAGAAGGCTGGCGAACTCCCCGTCTCGATCAGGGATCCGTGTTGGTTCGTCAATAAGCTGAGTTAAGCCATAACTGATTGAGAATGATTCAGCTTCACGACCTTATTCGTCGGTAGTATTTGAATATTTGAGCCAATTGATGTTGTGGACATTAAAATCGCCCAGGATGGCAATTTCGGCACTTGGATAGTTACTTTGTAAATGATCGATGGTGTCTGCAAGAGAAGCGAAAAGTGTTCGAAAATTGGTATCACTTGGTGGTCGATACAGGATACAGATGAACCTTGTGGTTTGTTGAGTCGTTATTTTTAACCACATAACATCAAAGTTTGGGGGCTCCAAACCTTCCTCTCGCTGACAAGAGAGGTCGCTTCTGACAAAAAGACAGATTCCAAAGTTACGCCTAAATCGGGAATAGAAGTCGTACCCAGGATAAAGATAGTTGACCGTGCTGGTCGATGGACTGACCTTGGTTTCACATAGAGCGAGTACATGAGGTTTATCTGGTATGGAGACATACTTGGTGTTATTTTCTTTGCGTGTAATGGCCTTCCCTATGCCATTAGTTCCGCCTGAGTAATTCAAGGGTTAGTAGTATAAATAGGGTAGATTTGTAGTTTAGCTTTAGTCAATCATTGCTCCTGATGAAGCTAACATGATTAGCAAAATGCGCGTCGAGTGCAAAAATAAAGTATTTGGTGTAGTGGTGATATACACTCCTGGACAAAACTAACGCAACAATATACTAAATCATACAAATCTCTATAATGAATTAATTTTAATAATTTTTTTATGAACATTGGTTACACTAAAAGTTAGAAAAAAACTTATTCGGATACTTTAAAAGTGAATTAGCTACCAAATTTCTCTATAAGATTCGAATTAAAATTATTCTTAAGACCTAATAACAAAATCATTGAAATTATGTAATAATGAAAAAAATAAACTGGGACACTAGTAGCAAAATTAATGGTGTAACTGGGACACTAGTAGCGTGAGGCAACACCTCTACTTCGGATGACAGCGTTTATGCGCCTAAGCATGCTTCTAATTAAATTTTGTATAAAATCTTGAGGAATTTGCTCCCATTCTGTGATAACTGCATTTTCAAGTTCCCTCAGGTTTCTAGGTGCAGGTATATGACGTTTCACATTTTTCTTAAGGTGATCCCATACATGTTCTATCAGATTCAGATCTGGGCTTTTTGGTGGCCATTGCATAATCGGTATATCAACTTGATTAAGATAATCGAGTACCTCCCTAGCCACATGAGGTCGAGTGGTGTCTTGCATAAACAGGAAATTGGGTCCCACAAAATGACCGAAAGGCATCACATGTTCTATTACAATATTCTCAAGATAGTAGTCAGCATTCATGGATCTCGTACGGACAGGAACTAACTCTGTGCGAGCATCAAAGCAGATGCCACCCCAGAACCTAACAGAGCCACCGCCGAATGGAATCCTTGCAGAGATATTGCAAGGAGCAAACCTCTCTCCTGGTCTTCGCCATACTCGCTCACAACCATCTGGATGTTTTAGACTAACCCTAGTTTCATCTGTGAAGAAAACTTGTTTCCAATCATCCACAGACCAGTTTTCGTGATTTCGAGCAAAACGTAACCTGGCAACTCTGTTCTCTCTAGTAAGCAAGGGCACAGTGGCTGGTCTCCTACTGTTTAATCGTCTTCTAACTGTTTTAGAAGAAATTGTGACATTGCAAACAGCTTTGAGTTCGTTTCTTATTATAGAACTAGTGACGGTCCTGTTACTTAAAACATATTGTCTTATAAAATGTTCATCTAGGTCACTAATGCATCGTTTTCGCCCTTGCCCTAGCCTTCTAGAATAAGATCCTACTTCATTCAAGTGTCTTACCATACAACTTATTGTGGAACTATGTTTGCCTAACAAATTGGCAACATAACTCTGACAATATCCCTCGTCCAGTAAAACTGAGGCTCGCACTACCTCGTGTTCAGTTAAATTCCTTGTTCGATTCATTTTTCTAATTCTTCGGGGTCAAAAATAAAACAGTCTACCACAAAAACGTATTACTTTGAAAAAGGGAACAATTTATAAGCTTACTTTTAAAGAAAATCTATTGCATTATTACAGAAAATTGTTTATCTTCTAAAAAATTCTTTAAAACTGTAAATCTAAACAAATTGTTTTGATTTCTGTCATGAACAATGAAACAAAATATGCATAGCCTACTATTCAAATACTCGATAAACTTTAAAACTGACATAAGAAAAAGGTAAATTAATTTTCAGATTGTTGCGTTAATTTTGTCCAGGAGTTTATAACGAGTAGTATGAAATCAACATAGATTAAATAATATTTCTAATAAATCTCTTTCAGTTGAGGTTACAGAGGGCACGTGTCAAGCTAAGGAGCCAAAGTCAAGATATAACAATCACAGAACTGGTTTTAAAATAATTTTAATTTATTGATCAACTGTTTTTATTTTGTGTAAAATACAGTCGACTCTCTATATAGTGAAAGACCAAAATGTTGACCAAAATTTCACTATAGAAAGTTTTTCACTATATAAAGAGAAAATCCGTATATATTGCTATGTATGTAGGTCTTGAAAAAATTGCACTATAAAGAGTTTTTCACTATATAGAGTTTCACTATAAACAGTGTCGACTGTATATGTAGGTAATTAATTTTTGTCAAAGTTCATTTTTCTTTAATTTTTGCAAATTTCATAGAAATTCTTCGACTTTTAGAGTCTATCTGACTTATTAAAAACCAATAAATAAACAGAAATTCTTAGAATGATTATTTGGATCCTGTAATTGTCAAATAATAACTTATATTTTCAAAAAAAGATACATTAATTAATATTGTCAAATAAGTTATTAATAATATAATTATAGTTAATGAATATATAAAATTAACAGTAACATATTTTGTAATAATAAATACTAAACTATAAAATGTAAATATTTACTTGTACTTTATTTAATTTTCTTAAACCTACTCACCCTCTAGATATTTCCTCCATAGCAATAGCATAAGCCAAATAGTCCAAACCGGTGCCCCCATATTCCTCAGGTACAGCCACGGCCATGAGTCCCAATTCACCCATTTTTTTAATCTGCTCCTTAGGATACAAATGCTCTTTATCCAGTTTAGCTGCTATAGGTTTCAGTTCTCCATCAGCAAAGTCTCGACATGTTTTTTGAAGCATCTGGTGTGTCTCAGAGAGGGCTGCTAGTGAGGCTATACCTCTATTTTTTACATGACACGCTAAACAAAAAAAAAATAAAAACTCAGACTACTTTTCCTGTCTAACTTCTACTTTTTGCCTTGTTTTTATGCCTACCACCTCACTTGCACCTACATTGAAATTTGAGATAAAACTAAAAAAAAAAAGCTTGCACAGCCTAAAAACTCAACAAACTCAGCCAAGTTATTGTAGAATGTTTTTCCTATCAAAATAAGAATAGTTTCTACAAATATAGGTCTATAAATGCTTTATTAAGCTCTTGAATAGTCTAGAAATTGTGAGAACAAATTTTAAGATTTGGAGTATATTTGGATTTTAAAGCTGTATCATTTAAGAATGCAGGCCACTTTCATTAGGGTAGTTAAAGTATTATAAAAAATGGTTTATACAAGATGATATCATGGAAACAAATTTAAAAATTTTTGTTTCAACTTGTCTAACAGTAAAAGGCCAGTAAATGAAAATGGGTTGATTAAAATTTAAATTTGATGTCGAGTAAATTGTTTTACTTATAAAATCTAATTCCTGTTTATTTTTTCATTTCTTTACAACTTATTTTAGCCATAGAACCTATATTACTTTTTGTCTTTAAACGAAATCTATCTGCATTTTGGATAAAAAATAACTACCAAACTTTTTGGCCTCAAGAAGAAAAAAATTCACTTACCAATTTTTAAACTAGATTTGAAAAGAACCATGGTTACAAATTGGAAACACTAATTAGCCTATTACGGACTTCAGTTCTGTATGTATGTATATTAATAGATAGTTGTTAGGCAATGATTCAAAATTATAATTTTATTAAATCTATCCGCTCAAAACACGAAAGCAATAGTAGAGTCCAGGTCCAAAGTTTGTCTTTCGGATTTTACGTAAACATCTGTGAAATTAGGCACGAGATATTAATTGCCTTATTCAATAAATTATGCTGTCTAAAGATCTATTTGATGGTAAAAAAGAAGAATAGATCAAATGACCTAACCTCAAAAACTAACTAAAGTTTATTAGTTTCACGAAAAAATCTGAATTTTTATGAAAAATTAACGAAAATGCAAGCAGCTCGTAAATGTAGTAAGTTTGTAGCACCACCTTTACAAATAAGATGTGTAGGTAGCACTACCTTTACTAAAAGTACAGATATAGCCCCAGTTTTCGTAAATAGGAATCCAAGAAATCTCGAGAGAATGAGGATTGCATATAAACCTGATGGATATCATGTAGATAAGCCTGGAAGAAGCTACTGGCACAAGTAAATAAGTTTATGTTATAAAAAATTCCAAATTTTTCGGTGATTTTTGACAGGCTGTATTTCGGTAAAAAATGGTCGTATTGAGACTTTAAAAAAAACCATTTTGAAGCTTTAAGATTCTAATTTTCAGATTTTTCGGCTAAAATTTTTTGGGAGCTACGGTTCCCGTGCAATCCTAAGAGATAGCGCGAAAAAATAATATTGAAAATTTTTTTTTTTTTTTTTTTTTGGTCCACAGGCTTGAAAAAAATTTTTTCAGTTAGGCTGGAATATGGATCAGATATCCTGTTTATTTAGCATTAGTTTCCTTGTTTTAAAACCTCCCTTAATTTTTTTGAGTAGTGTATTTTAAGAAGGTCAGCGACTGTTACTTGTAAAAACTTGCATATTCGATATTCAGTACAACGCGCGTCGAGACTTGCAGAGCACCGCCCGCAACGCAATCCGTTCAGACGTGCAAAGGGATGAAATACGACTTGTGCTGTGCTTGCAATCTTGCATGAACTTGTTTGATTCTTCACCAATATAAATACGAATGCCAAGGAGAAAACGTTACTCATTTGTTTCCGGAAATTTGAAAAGAAAAGTGTGAGTGAATCGATGTCAGTGTTTGCCAGTGCCGGAAAAAGTAAGTACCTGCCTATTTTTTATTCATACTTTTATTTTACATTGTAATAATATTATATTTGTTATGTTTTGCATGTAGTAGGTACGTAATAAAAATTAAATACTGAACAGGGCCATTATTCGATACTTCTATAAAAGAACAGAAAGCCGAGAGAGATTGAACTTTTAGTACTTTTTATTATAAAATTATTTATTTACCCGACTGTGGTGATTGACCTGCATGTTTATACAAATTTCAGTGCCCTCGTAGTTGCTAATGCTAAATGACTAAAAATATTTCCATAAATGGTATGTGTCTTTATGTACTACTCATAACATACATCAAAGTAATAAATAAATCATTAAAATCGCGAGTTTTGATGTCAAAATATTCTTTAAAAGTATTTTCTCTCAAATTTACAGAAATGTATCAAAATATAATTAATCAAAAAATATTTTATATTACATTAAAATAGGTTCAGCCGTTTTGTGAAAACCTCTATATGGGTCTTAGCAGTTTATTGCTTTTAATAATTAAAATCAGTTTTGCCGCCGGCATTCTGGTTTTTTTTTCATTGCAATAATTAATTAATCCTATTTTATTCTGTTAAAATAACCATATCCTGTTAAAGTCGCCTTATGATTACTAAAACAAACATTTTTTTCTTTACAGGTAGGTAACTGATACGAAACATGGCGGAATCTAAGAAAAAATGTCGACAGTACAGTGTTGGTTATTTGAAATTTGGTTTCCTTCCATCAATGGCAGACAAACGATTGCCCATATGCCTTTTATGCAACAAAGTTTTGAGCAATGACTCTATAAAACCATCGAAGCTCGAAGATCATCCAAGAAGGTGTCATCCTAATAAAATAGGTAAAGATTTAAAATATTTTCAAACATTGAAGGAAAAATATGAAAAAAGACCCAACGTGCACAGTATGTTCGCTTCAACGTCTCAAAGTAATGATGATGGCTTGCGGGCATCTTACAATATCTCATTGTTTATAGCGAAATCTGGGAAACCGCACATCATCAGAGAACAGTTAATTTTACCCGCTGTTGAAGAGGTTTTAAAAACTGTTCTGCACAAACCTCCATTTGACGTACTGAAAAGAATTCCTTTGAGTAACAACACTATACAAAGACGTATTGATGAAATGAGCTCTGATATTGAAAGCTTCTTGTGTAATTATCTGCAAACAACTCATTTTTCTATTCAACTGGACGAGTCAACTTTACCTGGTAATGAAGCATTATTATTGGCATATGTTCGATTTGTTATGGACGAAGAAATCCATGAAGAGCTGCTATTCGCGAAAACTTTGGAGACAGACACTAAAGGCGGAGCAATATTTAATGTCCTGAGTGATTTTTTTTAATGAAAAATCAATTCCATTTACAAACATTATTTCGGTGGCAGCAGATGGAGCTCCTGCCTCTTCGGGCGATATAGTGGGTTTATAAGCCATCTTAAAAGAATTATATCAGGAGTAACTGCAATTCACTGTGTCATCCACCCGACAACACCTGGTAGTGAAAAATTTGAGTGATAGATCGCACCCATTGCTTCAATTTGTGATTAAAGCAGTGAAGGTGGAATTTTAAAAAAGGCTATCAAACATTTTGGATGCAGGCAGAAATACCCGAAAATATCCTGGGCTGTGGGAAATTGCGAGAAAAGTTTCGATAGCGTTTCCCTCGGCATACCTTGTCGCAAAAAAGTTTTAGTGTCGTTACAAACCTATTAACAAAAAAAAGGAGCAGATTGAACATCACAGAACGGGGAGATTTGCGGTTATTCCTTACAAGACTGAAGCCAAATATTGATAATTTGCTGTCGGTGCATCAAGTACATCCCTCCCATTAAAATTATGACTATTTTTTTTTAATTGTTGATTTGCATTGTTGAAGTTACAGTACGTTATTAATGTTTAATTTTAATTCTATTAAGTCTGTAATCATATTATTTTAATAAATAGAGCACAAGAAAATATATTATTTTTCTTTTTATTTTTACCACTCCGAATTTAGGGTTGGAACTCAGCCACGACGCAAATTTCCATCGTTAGATTCACATTTTTTGACGAGTTTTGGGAATATGGTAGAAATGTAGCAGCAGGGGTCCATCGAAACCAGTAAAATTTTGAAAGTGGTCTACGAGAAAAAAAAAAGTTTGGGAACCTCTGGTATACACTGATTCTTTTAAGCTAGATTATTTAAAATAATAATTTAAACTTCTCTTGAATATTTAACAATAATATTTATCTTTAAAATAATAAACCACCTGCCACCTGCCTATTTACATAATTTTAATATATATGCTTATGAATTATATGGTTATCCCACCAGGTTAACAAATACTTTCTATGTAGCAAAAACTAATTATGAAAATATGGAACTCTTTTTCTTGACAAAGGCATCCTAAAGAGTGCATCATTTTAAAAAGTTGCAAATAATATAGATATAATATTCCAAAATATGTTTTTTTTGTATCTTCTCAGGCATACATGCTGTTTACATATGAAAATGTAATTAATTTTATGAAACCTTTGATCTGCTACTCTTCCATATTTAAAATATTGCCAATCACAATATTGTTATTGTGATTGGCAAATCAACCCTTGTTAAATATTAGTTATTTATAAAATAAGTTAGACTTTTATAAAATCTAGGTACAGTGTTTTATATATGTTTTTCAGGTTAAATCTATCTGTGACAGCGCGATATGTTATAGCATCAATACACCATTTTGAAAATGGAGAAGTTTTAAGAGCTAGTACACAAGAATGGTGTATTAAAAAACACCTTTATAGAACCAAAGATACATCAGCAGTCATTAATTTAGGAAGGGTAAAAACACATATATAACATAAAATTTAATTTTAACTTTGTTGTAATTGAGTAAGAATATTATTTTTTTCCATTTTTGTTTAAGGTTCTTGGTTTAAGATGTCTTCAGTCAGGTCTTACTGAAATAAGTTGTGATATAGAACCATCAAAACAAGATGGAAAAGTAGCTCTATTTTTAAAAGCTCTAGAGGAAAGTGGAGTGCAATTAAAAGAATACCCACAATTTAAACCTGCCTACCCATGGGATCAAAAAAGGCCAGAGAAACCTTGGGAGGTTGTAGAGTAGTTATATTAGATTAGATTTTTAATATGTTTTAATTAATATATGAAGTTAACAAAAAAATTTGTGAAGTGGTTTATTTAGTACTTTCCATCGCAAATGTGGTTTTAATATAAATATTAAATTTGATGAAAGAATAACTTCAGAGATATTGACTGAAATCTGACATTTCCCACTGTATTATGTGAAAATTGGAAATAAGATTCCTCGACTCAAAGAATCCTGAAAGGGATATATAACGTGAAGCTGAGGTTATCTTTTCCAACACCTTCTGTTTGACTCCTAATAATTATGCTTAACAGTTCCTCCCCCTGAAGCATTGTTTAAAAACTATAGGTTCCTCTGGTACCTTAAGTTTTATGTGTATCAAATTTAAATCTCATTTCTTCTACTCATAAATACTTGGGAACCTGCATAAATGCCAAAATTACAGAAGGTTGCTTTTTTGAAGAATACAATACCTTAGCAAGAAAGAAAAAAGTCCTATTGATGCTCAAAAAACTGCCTATTAATTATCCTTCGTAATTTTATTTTAAGTAATTATTTTCTGGCCTTTATAAGATCTACACGAGATTGGCCAGTTACCCAAGAGGAGGTTAGTTTTAATTTGTCAAAAGATAGATTTGTATGTTATATATCAAGTATATATCAAGCTCTTTTTTCGACTGGTATAGCTAAATAAGATCTCTGACATTACTAAAAACTTAACCGTGATTATTATGGGACATATCACTCGAAACAAAATTATTTTTAAAAATTTTATTTAGAAATAATCTTAACAGGAAATTACACTACTATACAACTTTGAACATTACATTAAATTAGAGGATCTATTGCTCATACTTGTGCTTAATCTGTTTCCATAATTTCTGTAACAGAAAGAAATCATTTATTAAAATTGTCATCACTTAATAGTCTTTGTGACAAAAAAAACCAGCAAAATCACATTTATATATGTTGGTTTATAGAATTTTTACTTAAACATGGTGATAACATTTATTTCTTAATTTATTTTAATTTAAAGACTATATACATATTTATATGCATATCTATAGTATATATAAAATGCAACGTCTCTCTGTCTGTCCGTTAGTGCGCTTATCACTGGAGAACCACTTATCCGATTTACGTACTTTTTTTTTTTAAAACATACATTTGTTCTCTGGCCAGGTTATAGGCTATATTTTATTATGATAGGTAGCATAAGAAATGAGCAGTGACGATAATAGTGAAGAAAGTCGGAAAAAAGTTTGCCGCTAGCGCGTTCCCTTGCAATACACAGCCTAAACCATTAAATATGGAACAATATTATGTAGCAGAGAATATCTATAATCTATAATATATATATAAAATGCAACGTCTCTCTGTCTGTCCATTAGTGCGTTTATCACGCGAGAATCACTTATCCGATTTACGTGTATTCTTTTAAATTTATACATATATTCTTTGGCCAGGTTATATAATAATAATTTATATCTATAATATATATAAAATGCAACTTATCTCTGTCTGTTTGTCTGTCCGTTAGTGCGCTTATCCTTCGAGAACCACTTATCCGATTTACGTGATTTTTTAACTTCATACATATGTTCTCTGACCAGGTTATAGATATATATCTTATTACATCTATAATATATATAAAATGCAACTTATCTCTGTCTGTCTGTCCGTTAGTGCGCTTATCACTGGAGAACCACTTATCCGATTTAGGTACTTTTTTTTTTTAAAACATACATATGTTCTCTGGCCAGGTTACAAGCTATATTTTATTACGATAGGTAGCATAAGGAATGAGCAGTGACGATAATAGTGAATGAAGTCGGAACAAAGTTCGTCGCTAGCGCGTTCTCTTGCAATACGCAGCCTAAACCATTAAATATGGAACAATATTATGTAGCAGAGAATATCTATAATACATATAAAATGCATCGTCTCTATGTCTGTTTGTGCGCTTATCACTGGAGAACCACTTATCCGATTTACGTGCTTTTTGTTAAACATGATAAATCATTAAATATGGAACAATATCATGTAGCAAAGAATATAATATATATAAAATGCAACGTTTCTCTATCTGTCTGTCTGTCCATTAGTGCTCTTATCAGTCGAGAACCGATTTACGTGTTTTTATAAATTTATACATATGGTCTATATAATTCGATATAAGCCTAGATAATGGGAGATAAGTATAAATAAGGGGAGATAAGGAGAAATAATGGGAGATAAGCAGAGATAAGTCTAGATAATGGGAGTTATGGGGAGATAAGGAGAAATATTGCGAGATAAGTCGAGATAAGCCTAGATAATGGGAGATAAGGTGAGATAATGGAAGATAAGGGGAAATAATGGGAGATAAGGAGAAATAATGGAAGACGAGCAGAGATAAGCCTAGATAATGGAAATTATGCAGAGATAATGGGAGATAAGGGGAAATAATGGCAGATATTTTATTACGTTAGGTAACAGAAGGAATAAGCAGTGACCATAGTAGTGAATCAAGTCCACGCGAGCGGAGCCGCGGGCACTGCTAGTAGTCTTATAAAAAACACAAACACATACATAATTTTTTTTATGGCCATAGCACACATGCTGTAGGGAAATCCCTAAAGCGTTACAGGAGCGACGCGTGTGCTGAAAAAAGCGATTCACATTGGTCTTGAATAGCCATAAATTGTACTTGGTGGGAAACACAGTCCTGGGCAAATCATTCCAAAGGGATGAGGTTCTCCATACAAAAGACTGCTTAAAAAGGATTGTAGGAAGAGTGACAAGCTGAACTACTAGATGGATTGAACACTTTCCATGAAAAATACTTGTAGAATCGACTCAAGGTGCATTGTTTCAAGGAATCATGTGAACAACTCTCTTCTAAACAGAATCCAACCAATGCAGTGTATGTTTGGCAGCAGAGCCCCAAACATGGAGACAGTATTACATCATTGGTCAAATTTGAGCTTTGTACACAATTAACAGTTATGGAGTACAAATCTTTCTAGTTCAAAATAGTATTCCCTGCTTTTGAAAAGCTCTCTTTGCTAGGCATGTAACAAGTTCTTGTTAACGCATATTTGCTACCAAGTTAACACCCAGTAACTCTAGTGACAATGCTAGAGGAATGGAATATCCCGACATAACTTTGTCGGGTTATGTAACATTAACTCTCGGTTATAATGTTAAATTCTACTTGGTTACTCTCACCCCAAGATAGAATTTCTTCCAGGTCTTTGTTAAGTTGAACGACCTCCTGTTGTCTGCGGATATTTGCATGAGAAGCCAAAGTTCAAATGTTCAAAGCGAATGAAGAAACAAGTGCAAGTCATCTGCAATGCTGTAGATTGGATTTCTGGTCCTTTGAAATGAGAAAGATGGTAGGAGACAGTATGGAACTTTGGGACATAACCGGGTTGATAGTGCACATTAGGAAGAAATCTGTTAACTGCTACTTGTAAAGAACACTCTCTGAGAAAATCCGAGAGCCATAAATGAAACTTCAGACATACTATAAGAGCATAACTTAGCCAACAATCCGTCATACCAAACATGATCGAATCCTTTGGATATATCAAGTGCAACTGCTTGAGATTCTCCAAAATATTCAATTGTGTTGTTCCAAACATATGTGACATAAATTATAAGATCTCCTGTTAATCTTTGCTTAAGGTGTTAATAAAAAAACAGCAAGATCACATTCAAATCTGTGTCAATTTATAGAATTTTTACTTTTACATGGTGAAATGATTTGTATTTTAATTTAAGACTATATATATATATATATATATATATATATATATATATATATATATATATATATATATATATATATATTTAGCAAGGCCTTGTAAAAACACAAAAAGTTCAAATCAACATATCCTAAAAATTGTTTCCCAAGAGAGTTAGAACCCCTAAAAGGGAAAATTCATACAAATCTTCGTTCAATATCTTTAAAACCATTTAAAATAAATGCTTGCAATGTGCAAATTAGCATGCTATAAAGTATTCTCTTTTTACAATAACAATATTTTCCAGGGATGCCATAAAGGGAGTGCTTAGAGCATACTTATACCCCAAGTTTTTAATTGCAAAGTTACGTAAAATTTCAGTATGCAGACTTTTCTGAAAAAAAGGTTGTTTTTTTTTGGCTTAAAATTACCTAATTTTAAAACACTTACGAGAAAAAATCGGGAGGAAATCGTTTTTGCTAACCTGAATTAACCAGAACTAAATAATCAGTAAGTACAAAATACAATAAATAATTGAAAAAAATTCTCCTACCTTAATGTGAAATAAAAAACCGGTCAAGTGCAAGTTGAACTTGCACAATTAGTGTTTCGTACGTTGATTGCTTTTAGAATAAAAAATTTTGTTACAGAGGTATAAAATGATCAGTGACTTTACAAAACACACCCTAAATGAGTTTTCAACAAAGTTTGTTTTCAATCTTTACTGAAATCTGATGACCTTGAAATTTTTGTTTTTCTTTATATACCAGATAAATTATTAAAGGTAATGCACTCGTCATAATTTTCGTTCAATCTACACTCCGTGGAGAATATTCCCGAATTTTTTCAAAATTTTTTGATAAGTACTTTTCGAGATAAGGCGCGGGACGGCGAATTTTCGCGATTTTTTAAAAATAATACAAAGAAAAGTGAGCGCAAGTATTACATTATATGTATATTTTTTACTCGTGTTTTCACAAGCTTTCATTTGACACCTCACTCGATGACCTAGTAAAAAATTTTTTTTTCACTTCCGATTTCACTCCCCAACACTAACCCCTTAAGTCAAAATTTAACTCTCAGAACTACATGGCTCTGATCAGGCCATCAATTCTTATATTATTACCAAATTTAAACTTTCTATATCAAATAGTTTCGGAGAAAATCGGGTGTGACAGACAGACACCGAAGTGATCTTATAAGTGTTCCATATGGAACACTAAAAATGGTGTGTGTATATCAGTGACTCGACACCAAGTTAGTTGAGGTTAGTTCGGGTTAGCAAAAACATCCTCCCCCCTGATTTTTTTCTCGTAAATCTTTTAAAATTAGGCCATTTTTGGCCTATTCCAAAAAAAAAACTCTCTTTTTCTGAAAAGCCCGCATACTGAAATTTTACCTAAAGTTACTTCAATTTGGGGAGTTTTTGAAGAAACAAAGCACATATTCATTTCAAAAGGATGCACAGTTTAAAATCATTTAAAAAAAAAATTGGTATAAAACAGCTTCTATTCAGGCTCATTTGGCCCCCCTCCTGTGACATCCTAACAAAAATCAAAATTATCTTGCATCATACTCATTTTACAAAGCATACATAGTGTTTTTAGTGTTCTGTATGGAACACTTATAAGATGACCTCGGTGTCTGTCTGTCTGTTACACAACCCGATTTTCTCCGAAACTATTTGTCATAGAAAGTTGAAATTTCGTAATAATATAGGAATTGAAGGTCTCATCAAAGCCATGTAGTTTTGAAAGTTAAATTTTGACTCAAGGGGTTAGTTTTGGGGGGTGAAATCGGAAGTGAAAAAATTTTTTTTTTACTACATCATCGAGCATGGTGTCAAATGAAAACTTGTGAAAACACGAGTAAAAAATATACATATAATGTAATACTCGCGCACACTTTTCTCTGTATTATTCTTAAAAAAATCGCGAAAAAAAAAAAGCAAGTACTGATGAAAAAATTCTGGAATATTCTCTACGGGATATAGATTGAACGAAAATTATCACGAGTGCATTACCTTTAATAATTTATCTGGTATAAAAAAAAAATAAAAATTTCAAAGTCATCAGTTTTCAGTAAAGATTGGAAACAAACTTTGTTGAAAACTCATTTGGGGTGTGTTTTGTGAAGTCACTGATCATTTTATACCACCATAACAAAGTTTTTTATTTTAAAAGCAATCAACGTACGGAACACTAATTGCGCAAGTTCAACTTGCACTTGACCGGTTATTTTATATTTATCCTAAACAGTATTGAGGATATTTTGGGAAAAAATATTCCTTGTAATTCTAACCCCCTAAAAAACATTGTTAAGATATGTTTATAACAACTTTTTGTCTTATTTTGGAACGCAGAATAAGTTTCAGAAGTATAGTCTGGAAATTTTAAGATACCCTGTTAAAAAAAAAGCTTAATTTCACAAGGAAAAGGCCAAAGCAAAATGCTAAACTAATATGAGTCTTGGAATCAGTGAAAAATTTATATTATCTTTATAAATACTAATTGTGAATAGAAATGTACAAAAATTATAGTTCAAAAATTATGTAACATACATACCCCTTCGTTATATTTTTCAAAGAAAGTATCGCAAGCCAAATCGAAACTCCTCTCAAAGACAAAGGCAGCCCCGACGAACGCCAAGGCAAAGGTAGAAGTTCTTTTGAAAACCGTGTTGTAAATGGTACTTCCAAAAGACATTTTCGCTTATTTTTCTTTTCAACAAGAAATATTAATAAAGCACTCTCAAGTTGATGAAATGTCAAAGTGACAGTTGACAATATGTGTTCCAAACTTCAGTTTTGAAATCTTCTTTAAAGAAATTAGGATAGTGAACTACATATGGTCGCATTCAATCCTACAAATGTGACGTCTTATTTATCACTTTTTTGGGGGGAAACATTGCGAGTAGACACTTCCAATCTAGGGATTTAAATACGTTCAAATGTTGGCTAAACTGACATTCTGTCTGCCGGTCTGCTCAAAACCTGTCAACTTTCTTTACATGGTTGATAGCCGTACTACCACGTGCGTATCAACGAGTTTATGTGATTTTTAAGCGAAAAAAACATTTAAAAAGTGAGTCTAGTGTTTTAAAATGTTCCCCATATAGTTCCCTACATAAGAAGTTACAATTTGTGCATACTAACATGTTTTTTCGTTTTATTTTAGATGCCTTTAGCTGTTGACTTATTGCACCCTAGCCCTGAAAACCAAAGGAGGGCCCACAAAAGAAAAGGTTGGTCCAACACCCGAATAGCTATTTCATGGACGTTAAGTGCCCAGGATGCTATGCTATTTCCACCATATTCTCGCACGCCCAGAGCGCCGTTCCTTGCAAAGGTTGCTCAACTATTTTGTGCACATCAACTGGAGGCAAAGCTAGATTAACAGAAGGATGCAGTTTCAGACGTAAACAGCATTAAATAATTTTTTTAATTATCCTAATGTAATTTAAGCTTTGTTTTTAATAAACTTATTCGGAAAATGTAAGTAGTTTTATTTATGTAGGCTACGGCTTGTTTTTGGTTTGTTAGCATGAAATCATATATATGGGGCTCTCAAAACCTTTGCAGGTGTAAGTTTTACAGAAAAACTTTTTTAAAAGCAATAAGCATGAGTATTTTGTTTATCTTTCAATAAATAATAATATTGCACAATAATTAATTATTTGACAGGTCAGAACTTGTCTGAGCACATTATTGTTTTGAAGTTTTGGTGAGAAACATTGTTTAAATATTTAGATTAGTAGAATAATTTTAATCTAGAATTTAATAATCACTTTTAAATAAAAATGTTCTACAATTTGGAATAACTCTGTTCAAAATAATGAAAAAGGCCTTAATTAAAAGACCAGGCATAATTCAAAATAGAGATAGTTTATGTATGTAGGACAGGCCAGATCTAAAAATACTCTGATGACCCAATTATTTAGAAAAATTAAGGATTAAGCTGCCTAATCCTTAGTTTAAGTTGAATCTGTGCATCAGGGCCGATAAAAAATATAAAGTTGTATAATTAAGAACTTCTCAAATATTTGGTAGAATGAAAATATATATTTTTATTGTATTACATTCATTCTTATGTTGTTGGATACGGTTTTCTCTTGCAAAAGTAGCTTAGACCAAAGATTATTTTATATATCTGGTCAACATCAACTATGCTCCTAGTCATACATTTATATAAAAAATAGGACAGATGTACCATTTCAATTGCTTGAAAGCATTTAACTGTATGCTTTCAGCCCATTTCTGAAGTTTTACTTAGTGCCCTGTTGCTTAGTTATATTACTCTGATGTTTTTGAAATTATTGAGCCAGCATATCTTTTCAGAATTTATAGGCCAAGAATTTTGAGTGTCTTCAAAAGGTCTAACAATTCCATTTAAGAGTTAGAAGCACTTGATTCAATCATAAAGCACTACAAACCCTTTTTGAAAGCCACAAACACTTTAAAGAGACCTCAAGTTTTTTTACAAGACTCTGAACCCTCTTGTATCTCTAACAGATTCTTTTAGAAGGGTTGAGTCCCTAAAACTGTGTTATTTTTTAAATCAATTAGTAATTGCAAGCCTTTAATTAAAATGAGGTAATTGGGGTTTAAAAATCAAAACACATTAATGAAGAATTGAAGCTCTTTTGGTGGTTATGCCCAGCTATAGGCAAAACATGTGAATTGAGATGTCTAAATATTCATTTACAGTAACATTGTGCAATATAAGAAACTCTGGGAAATATGTTACACAATTTTTCCGTGTATTCTATGGATGTTTTTAGTTAGTCTTTGTGTTATTACATAGCATAACATTACATAATATGAAATATTTCACAATGTTATTACAAGCCTAGTGAGGAAGTTTCCCTTCAGTAAGACTGTGTTTCATTTGAAATACAAGGTATTCCTTAAAAGAGTTTAATTTCAAATATAGTAAAAAAGTATAGTAATAAATGAAATGAAAACTTTTGTTGTATATCAAATTGCAGTCCTTGGATAAAGAACTCTTAAAAGCAATGTCATCTAAATGTAAACCGTTACATTCTCGGTCCACTTGTAGGCAAGCAGTGAACTTCTTAAACACTGCTTGGCTTTTTCCGTGGTCTCTGTCACTTGTTATTTATATATTCACTTAACTTTTGAAGAGAGTCAAAGACTTATTGTAAATTTTAGTTTACTCAACTTCTTTCTTATATGGTGTGTCATATAATTAGGCATATTGCCTGTTTTATCCCCGTTAGGTTTCTTCCGATGTGGACGTCCAGCATTCTTTCCACTTTTTCGGACGTCTGTCCCTAGTACCTATAGGCAAAACATGTGAATTGAGACGTCTAAATATTCATTTCCAGTGACATTGTGCAATATAAGAAACTCTGGGAAATATGTTACACAATTTTTCTATGTATTCTATTGATTGGTCTTTGTGCTATTGCATAGCATAACATTACATAATATGAAATATTTCACAATGTTATTACAAGCCTAGTGAGGAAGTTTCTCTTCAGTAAGACTGTGTTTCATTTGAAATACAAGACATTCGTTAAAAGAGTTTAATTTCAAATATAGTAAAAAAGTATAGTAATAAATGAAATGAAAACTTTTGTTGTATATCAAATTGCAGTCCTTGGAGAAAGAACTCTTAAAAGCAATGTCATCTAAATGTAAACCGTTACATTCTCGGTCCACTTGTAGGCAAGCAGTGAAATTATTAAACACTGCTTGGCTTTTCCGTGGTCTCTGTCACTTGTTATTTATATATTCACTTAACTTTTGAAGAGAATCAAAGTCTTATTGTAAATTTTAGTTTACTCAACTTCTTCTTTCTTATATAGTGTGTCATATAATTAGGCATACTGCCTGTTTTATCCCCGTTAGGTCTCTTCCGATGTGGACGTCCAGCATTCCTTCCTCTTTTTCGGACGTCTGTCCCTAGTACCTCTAGGCAAAACATGTAAATTGAGATGTCTAAATATTCATTTACAGTGACATTGTGCAATATAAGAAACTCTGGGAAATATGTTACACAATTTTACCATGTATTATATTGATGTTTTTAATTGGTCTTTGTGCTATTGCAAAGCATAACATTACATAATATGAAATATTTCACAATGTTATTACAAGCCTAGTGAGGAAATTTCCCTGCAGTAAGACTGTGTTCCATTTGAAATACAAGGCGTTCCTTAAAAGAATTTAATTTCAAATATAGTAAAAAAGTATAATAATAAATGAAAAGAAAACTTTTGTTGTATATCAAATTGCAGTCCTTGGATAAAGAAAGCAATGTCGTCTAAATGAAAACCGTTACATTCTCGGTGCACTTGTAGGCAAGCCACAACTTTAAAAAGGCTATTTTAAAAAATTGGAATCTTTAGCACTATGACACTACTTAGTATATATTACCACTATACCACTTTATTTTTGCACTCGAAGGTGTTTCAGGAGCGATGATTTACTAAGTCGGTAGTTAATTTTCGCTCTCGATCGGGGTAACATGGTTAGTGAAATGCGCGTTGAGTGCAAAAATAAAGTGTTTGGTATAGTGGCGATAAATACTGAGTAGTATTTTAAAAAGGCTCGAAGTCTTTTTACAAGCCTTTTTTTCAGCTCTGTATGTCCTTTTAAAAAGATTTGTTGTTCAAGAATCAATCCTTTGACATTGTAGCTGTCGATCCTTTAATAAAATACCATAATTGGGGTTCGTATAATCAAAACATATTAACTAAAGACTTGAATGAATCTATTTAGTTAAGGGTTGTTCCCAGGTATGGCCGGGATATGTAAATTAGAGCGTTGATTAAATACTCTTCTACAGCAATATTATGCAACATAATAAAAAAAAATTAGGAAGTATACATATTACACAATTTTTCTATGTATTCCATTAACGTTTTAAATTAGAACCTGTGCTTTTGTATAACATAGCTGGATTGGTGATAATATCAAATATTTCACAATGTTGTTAAGAGTCTGTATGGGAGTTTGGAATTAAGAAAAAACGCTAAACAAAAGAGCGCGGGGAAGATGTGTTGTGGGCGTGTGCTGAATAAGCGAGACAGAATGACTCTTATTATTAGTTTCTGCTTATATGAGCGCCACGCTTCTCGCGAGAACTTATCTCCTCTATTCTAATATCTCTATGGTTATAACAATAACAAATATCAAATTTTATTTATTTATTTACTGCACTTTACAGATTGATCACAGAGATCTTTCCAGTTACAAAGTACCAGAACTCAATTTAAATAATATTACATAATAATCTACATGCACTTAAAACAACTCACGCAATTTAGTTTTGAAAATACTGCACTTGTCATTAAATATATCTACACTATTCTGGATTCCATTGTATAGCATGCTTGCATTATACACTGAAGATCCCAGGTGATGGTTATTATGGGCTGCATCTGGTATATAGAAAGTGCTATGATTTCTTGCGGTGTACGTTGGCACACTGAAATATAAGTTGGATAGAAATGCCGGATCATCAATGAGACCATTCACTACTTTGTACAAGTAGAGCGTGCGATATTGTTTTCTACGTTTCTCTAAGGTTACCATCCCATAGCGTTCATGCAACATTGTAGAAGAGATCATAGAATTATATGAACCGGTTTGTTTATAATGCATGTAACACATCATTTTATTCTGTATCAGTTGAAGTGTTCGCTTGTGACAATTATAAAAGGGTGACCATACTAGACTCGCATATTCTAATATACTTCTAACATAGGATATGTATAGCCGTTTTATGCAATTTGTACTTCTAAAATCTTTTGTGCTTCTGACAATTAAGCCATACATTTTCTTCTCTTTGCTTGCTGTATAACTTACATGATAGTTAAACGTCAATTTGGAATCAAAGATCACCCCTAAGTCCCTTATCTTATCCTTACACAAGAGTGGGACATTCTCAATACTGTTTGTAAACTTTATCGGCTTCAGTTTTCTAGTATAAGAAACAACAGTACACTTACACTAAAGTAAATCTTATTGTCAATTGCCCATCTTGCAATGTTGTCTATATCATTCTGCAAAATCCGGCAGTCAGCAGGCGATCTGATTTCATAATAAAGTTTTAAGTCATCAGCAAATAACAGGCAGGATGCATTTTTAACCACAACCGTGATGCCTTTGATGTAGAGTAAAAAGAGCAGAGGTCCTAGGTTGGACCCCTGCGGAATCCCGGATGTAGGTGTAAAAGGTTTGGACTCCCCTTTATCTTTACTACATGTTCACGATTATAAAGGTAAGATTTTAAAAACTCAATTATATTCATATGGAATCCAAACTCCTTCTCCAACTTATTCAACAATATCACAAATGAGACCTTATCGAATGCTTTTTCAAAGTCTGTATATACAATATCCATTTAGCCGCGCCGATTTAAGACATCTGACGTTGCCTGCGTTACCGCTAATAAATTACTAATGACATGTCTACCCTCCATAAAACCGTGCTGATAGGTACTTATACTGTGACGAACCGACGTTGATATACTGTTATAAATGATCTTTTCAAAAACTTTAGTTGTCGTTGAGAGTATTGCAATTGGTCGATAGCTCTTTATATCGTTTTTGTTACCCTTTTTAAAAACTGGACATATTCTTGTTCTTTTCCACAGGTGGGGAAACATTTTTGTTTTAAGACTCAAATTAAACAAAAACAGTAGCGGATAACATAATATATCCTCAAAGCCCTTAAATCTGTATGGGGGAATGCCATCTGGACCTGTTGCTCTATCGTCCATCAGCTCCCTCAATGTCTCTACAACATTAACTATATCAATTTTGTCATTTAGAACACCGTGATGATTGACACTTTCAACACTACCATTACTGCTACCTAAATCATTAGAGTAGACGCTTTCAAAGTAATTAGCAAATGCATTCGATATTACATCCCCTCCATTAAACTCCTCTATATTGAAAAACATTTTATTTGGTACGTGCAATGACCCCTTTTTGTTATTTATAAAAGACCAAAATAAATGAAGGCTTATTCTAATATTATTCTGCACTGTTATCAAGTATGAACATTGGGCACTTCTTATGTCCTTTTTCAATTGAGCTCATATTTTTTTAAATTCTAACAATACCAATAAATCATTAGTCCTTTTATATTTTTTCCTTAATGGTAATGTCACATCTCAATAGCGCCAACCTTTTTTCGTTTGTAAAAACTTAAGACGGCCCTCGTACATATAGTATTTGTTGTTTTAATTTTAAGAATAGGGTTGACCAATTCCGATGCTTTATCTCAGGGGTGCTCAAACTTGAACTGCTGGCGATATACCTCAATATTGTTAGACTACGATCGATCGACTCTGAGAGGCTGCAAGTAAGTGTGATGCAGGATTGTCGTCTAGGAGGGTGTATCGTGGCATAGATATTAGTTTTCCGCACAATATGCATATTTTTAGTCAAGGTAAGTGTAGGTCTGCTCTAAAATGTCAATGAAAAAACTCATAATTATTCAAAATTGCGAGTTTATTGGTTCTTACAAAACGAACGAGTTCTAGTGTCTAAACTTAAGTAAAGAGTGACTTTGGATGTTGAAGCGTGGCACTGCATGTCCTCAGCATACTTTTCATAAGATGGTACGTAATTACCGAGTGCTAATCGCAAGCATGATGACATATGTTCGTCAGTTAGTCGATTGCGATATTTTGACTTAATTATCTTCATTTCAGAAAATGCAGACTCGCACAAGTAAGTTGACCCAAACATTGCCGTCAGTTGAAGGGCGATTTGTCTTAGATTCGGATATTTATCTTTAGATATAAAACACCAGAATTTTGTATCAACTGCTGTGGCTTTGAGATGTATATCTGATATAATCTGCACTAACTCATTTTCAACAGAACATGAGTCTATGTTAAACTGACTTGCTATTTCAGTAGCTAATTCCTCAATGTTTTTACACGAAAAAGGATAACTCATAAATGATGCGATATTTGTCAATTTACTGAAATAAAAACGTATTTCAAATTGGCCCAAAATATTTGATAATTCTGCCTCATAAATATCATAATTCAACTGAGGAATCCTCGCTTTCAAAAACGGAAAATTTTTCAGATCCTTTCTTTTCAGTTGATCTATGATAAGTTGCAATTTACTTTTGAATGCGTTTATTGGGCTAATCATCTCAATAATAGTTTTTTCCTTTACCTTGAAGCTCCAAATTAATGGTGTTTAAATGCATTGTGATTCTGTCAAAGATGCCAAATCAGTCAGCCATTTTCCGTTTTTCAGCATCTGAGTGTCATCACCTCTTTCGTCCAGAAAAGCTGTTATTTCGGGCAATAATTCTTGAAACCTTTCTAGGAATTTTCCGCGACTCAACCACCTGACGTCCGTGTGAAGAACTAAATCAGTGTGTTCAGCTGACTCACTATCTTCCAACTGCAATTTAAAGAGCCGTCGTTGCAAGCTACGTGCACGGATAGAATTCACAATTTTTATTGCAATGCCCATAATCTCCTCCATGTTTAGAACTTTTGAACACAAAACTTATTGATGTATAATGCAATGGAAGGAGAAAAATGAAGGGAAATCATCATTAGCTCGACACAATGCCACAAAAACCGTTTTTGTTTCCAGTCATATATATCTTCGCCACGGGTCTTTCCTTTCAGAGGAATCATTGTCAAAAACTCTTCCTTAGCCGACATGTCATTGAATACCATTCGAATAAAAATACACAGCTTGGCAGTGTCTGTTATATCGGTGGATTCGTCGAACTGTAAAGAAAAGTATGTACATTCCGTGATATCAAGTTTTAGTTTATCTGCCATGTCCTGACTCATGACTTCAACACGCCTTGAGACAGTCGGACGAGATAACTGAAGTTCTCTAATAGCAGACATAATCTCTGTTTTATTTTTAAAATCTCCAAATAAAGTCTCACCCTCTTCAATAAATGCTTTCTTCACAACCAATCCATCATCAAATGGTTTTTTGTGTTTCGCCAATATATGAGATATTTTAAATGACGCGAGCGTTGCAGCTTTTGATTGTTTGGCTGGTCTTGTGAACATGGTTTGTTCTTTTTCAAACAAGTTATCAAATCACGTACTTTTCGTTTTCTTAATTCACTCTGTGACGGAAAATCCTTTTCATAGTTTTTATGAACCGTTTTATGATGCCTCTCTAAGTTCCCACGCTTAGGTATTGCAACTGACGCACGGCAAATGAGACAAATGTACTTATCCTTTACCATACAAAAGAAAAATTCTTCCTGCCAATCGTTATTAAAATTCTTCGCCGCACTCATTTTGGACTATTTATTAATAAACTTTGTATCGATGTATCGCCTTCAAGTTACAACTCAGACTGACTCCTATTCCTGCAGACGCAACATTTATATCGGCGCGAACGAAGTCTCGAATATTCCCGTCAAACACGCCTTCCGAAGTTTCTAGAAAAATCGGCGGGGATCAAAAACGCGGCTTTTCTTTGATAAGTACCGCGCGTTCCTTTGATAAAGCCGCCTTTTGCCGCTAGCAGGGGGTTATTACAATAAAAGAAAGTGATGAGGGGGTTATTCTGGCCTAATTGTGGATCGAATAAATTTTAGTAGTTTATTCATTACATTTTGTTTTAGTTACCTAAAACAAAATCTGTGAATAGTTCTATATCGGAATTTTTTTCTCGAGATCGACTCGAAAAGCACTCGCGATCGACCGTTTGAGCACCCCTGCTTTATCTGATACTGTAATTCTGAAAAATAGGAATTGTCAATGAAAAATAACAAAAAAGTTTAAATATTTATTGAGAATCTAAGATAACACATACAAAAGAAAAATGGAATGACGACACAAATATATTTGCATCAAAACAGTTATAAACTAATGGTAATAGAATACACTTTTTTTTTTCTATTAGCATTAGTTCGTCGTACTTCTGTAATCATCTTGTTTTTATCCCTTATAATATACATATTTTATCAATTCATAAATTAAAATTTAAACATATATATGTAACAAAGTATTCGGACATTATTTTATTTCTAACCATTCATAATCTAAACTTGAGTAAAATAAGCAAATTGAGAATTTTTTTCTATATACTAAGTCAATGGAAGATTTAAAAGGCAACAGTTTACTTCTGTCCGTTATTTCATTATATTTAAGCATAATTAATAACTACCAAGATTAAACAAAGTTCATATTTTGGCAATTACTTATTTATTGTTCTCTCATTCCGCCAAACCATCCCGGTTCTTTCTTATTTAACATAATTTCTTTCACCTTGTAGTCGACATTTTAATCTAAAAACACCGAGTTTAGGACTGGAGGTTGAAATTCTATCGTGTAAACAACTCTTCGGATCGGTCAGTGATAACGGTGGGTTTACAGAATAAATTTTCTCGTAGCCAAGACTGGAGCATTCTGCGGTGACGATTAAAGTGAAATTCCAGGAAATTCTACTGAATGTTTATGCCTAAAATCCCCAATTATGCTTGAGCTACTCTTCTATAGACCCACATTAAAAAAAAGACATAGAATATAGAAAAAAAACATTCCTTTAGCAAGTAAACTAAAAATTAAACTTTACTTATTTTGTTTTTGGTTGTTCATATTGCCCTTAATTCTTGCAGATCATTTCATATGCTTGGAATACATAAGGTGCAACTTCTACAGACCTGGATTTTAAGCTTAAGGTGGCATAATTCAATCCAGGAGTCAGCTTCAACTCCAAAAGAACCCATATGTTGTTGGTTAGTTTTAGGGATTGATAGAGCATATCTTGCCCTTCTACGTTACGTTTTGCTATAGTAAAGATGTTGCTTGATGTCATTTTTGTTGAGATGGTGTCTGTTGTGCCTTTGATGTCGTTAAGAGTATACTGAACCTAAAATAATAGTGTCTGTTTAGTCTTTAAAAAAATCAACGATATATATCAAATCAACGACAATTTAACGATGAATTTTGAACATTAAAGGAGGAGTGAGGCAGGGCGATACCATTTCATCTAATCTATTCACACTTGTCCTAAAAGATGTGGTCAAGAAATTACAATGGCTAACAAAGGGCATCAAAATAGATGGTCCTCTCTTCAAGTGATACCTATGAATTAGCCTGAATGATAAAAGAACTGAATCTCATGCATTAAAACAAGCGGCCCTGAAAATGAAGATCAGAAAACTAAAATTATGAGCACTGACAATATTGAAGTTACAATAGAAAACCAGCAAATCATCCTCTCATCACCCTAGAGCAGGGGTCGGCAACCTATGGCACGCGTGCCATCTCTGGCACGCCAAGCAATTTTGAATGGCACGCGTACCTATTCAAAGTTTACACATTAATTCTGTAATCTGTGACATGTTTCGAAATTAAGTAAATAATCGAAGACAGTATTACTTTAACGATATATTATATAGGTCACTAGGTATTATTACCAAAAACTACAAAATATATATTTTGTAATTTATAATTTTACTGAATGCATTGGTTTGGCTTTCGGCAAGTATTAAAGACGGCACGCCTCAAAATATAAGCCTAGGCAAAAACACAAATAAACGTCCTCAATTCAGATCAAAAGAGCCGCTATAAGGCGGTTTTTGTTTGACTTGACTTCAATAGTTCCGACGCGCGCCGCAACTCTTTTTATATTGCCGAACTTTAGTTTTTGTTAGATTTAACTTCAAGGCGGCCCTTTGATTGAAATGGGCGTGGTGTAGATAATAATTTTTGTTCTAAGAAATTTAATAAACGTAATTATTGGAATTTTCTGGAAACATTATTTTTCTATATATAGCAAGCGGCTACACGTTTGGATCATTTAGTATAGAAGTAACATCCGTTCCAGTCAATAATCATTAAAAAAGGTAGACGTTCGATCATTTCAAACTTCATGGACAACAGATTACGGTTTTGTACAGCAAAACGATCGGGCCATTTGTGTCCTATGTCGGGAAAGCGTAGTTTTCCGGGCATTTAGTGTTCAACGACATTTCCAGATAAAACATGAATCGTCATTTAAAGATAACGCTGATAAAAGGGAGGCAATACAAAGAGCAAGTAAACAATACGAGAAACAGTCAACATTCTTTAGCAAAGTTTTCCAAGGAAAAAATCAGGTAACTGAATGCAGTTTCAAAATTGTACAATCATTGGCACAAAAGGGTAGGCCGTTCACTGACGGAGAATTTATGAAGCAAACGTTTTTGAGTACTAGCGAGATTTTATTCGACGATTTGCCCAATAAGGATACAATATTGGCCAGGATTAGGGATATACCGGCATCAGCGCGGACCATCGAGAGACGAATTACCGAAATGACGCAAAATGTCCAAAAACAGCAGAAAGACGCTATCAAACGGAGTTTTGTATTTAATGTAGCATTGGATGAAAGTGTCGATATTAATGACATTGCCCGTCTGGCAATCGTTGCGCGATACTTCGATGATGGCAGTGTGTATGAAGAGCTGATTTGTCTGCTCCCATTGCAGGGAACTACAAGAGGAGAGGATATATTTTCAGAATTTGTTAAACATTTTGAAAAGCGAAGCATTGATTTAAATAAAATTTTTTGCGTAACGACAGATGGCGCTCCTGCTATGATTGGGAGACATAAAGGATTTGTTTCCCTTCTTATTGAACGTATGGGTCGATCAGTTTTGAATTTTCATTGCATAATTCACCAAGAGAGTTTGTGCGCTAAAATCTCCGCTGGAAGTTTAAAATCCGTGATGGATAGGGTGGTTAAAATAGTTAACTACATTGTCGGTCGTTCTTCACTGATCCATAGAAAATTTAAGGCGTTTTTGCGGGAATTAGAAAGTGCAGAGTCAGATATACCATTGCACAATAATGTGCGCTGGCTCAGCCGTGGTAAAGTGCTCTCTAGATTTGTGTAAACCTATGTCGGCACGCAAAATGTTGTATGGATGAAAACTGGCACCCCTTAGTTAAAAGGTTGCCGACCCCTGCCCTAGAGAAAGAAAACCAGAGAGTGGAAATAACCAGAAGAGTGGCGTTAATCCGGACCGCATTTGGGAAACTGGCTTATATTCTAAAAAATCCAGAGATTCCCATAAAGCTAAAACGGAAAGCTCATGTATCTTGCCTGTCGCCACATACGAGATGGAGACTATGACTCCGACAAGAAAGAGTGCAAATAAGTTAAGGGTCACTCAAAGGACAATGATACGTACCATGCTCAACATATCTTTGAAAGATCAAATCAGGAGTGAAGAGATAAGGAAACGAGCCAATGTGAGGGATGTTATGGGGGAAATAGCGGGACTAAAGAGGAGATGGGCAGGTCATGTAACCAACCAAGGTGGCGACAGGTGGACATTAAAGATATTACAGTGGAGACCACCTCACGAAACTAGAAGAAATCGAGGAAGACTACGACGAACATGGCAGGACGACATTCGAAGGATGGCAGGTGGAAACTGGATATACCAAGCTAAGGATAGACAAAATGGGAAAACATGAAAGAGGCCTACATTTGGGAGTGGATGGAGGATGGCTGATATATATATATATATATATATATATATATATATATATATATATATATATATATATATATATATATATATATATATATATATATATATATATATATACATATACATACATATATACTACAATAGACGTTTTCACAGATGATGGAATGTAATACATTAAAATGCTGGGTTTCGATCCGTTCGTTTAATGATGAATTTGCACGACGTTTCGCCAAAATCTCATTTGGCATTTTCAAGTGCTCTTGCTGCTGCTGCTACTCGATACTGTGATGTTGCTGCTGCTGCCGCTCAAAGCTAACTCGAGCTTAGCTTAGCGTCGTTCCTTACGCTGGGTTTCTTGGTGATAGCTTCGTGCTAATATACGACAATGCGAGGCCACATGCTGCTATATCGGTGCAGCAATACCTGGCGGAAGTGGGAATACCCACATTAGCCTGGCGTGGGCGGATTTCTAACTTTAATCCAATCGAGCACATACGGGATGAGCTGAGAAGAAGGGTTCGAGCCAGAAATCCAACCCCTGCACCGCTGAAGGACTTAAAGGTTGCGATGGCGGAAGAGTGGGGAAGAATCACACAGAGAGTGGTGAAAAAGCTTATCCGCTCCGCGAAAAACGGGTAGGAAGCAGTCATAAGGTCTAGGGGGTGTAATACAAAATATTGATTTTGGTTTTTACCCATAAATTTAATTATTAAACTTAAAATTTGTTTAATTTTCCTTTCTCTTATGCCTATTTTCAATCCTTGTTCCCCCTTTCAATCATTTTAAAACACTAAAAAGCATGAGGTGTGCTATGAAATTTGGTATATTAGAAGGAGAATAGAATGGGCTTTCAAATGAACACTAAATTTTAGGATTCATGTTAAATGAAGCCAAATAGTGGCTATTATTCCAAAGGGATGACGTTCTCCATATAAAAGATTGCTTGAAAAGCTGAACCTCATACGGATGCGAAGCACCAGCGCGACGTGTATTTCTAACATGCACCGGGCTACATCCTTCGAACACTTTCCATGAAAATACTTGTAGTACTCCATTAAACGCGGCAGCAGGGCGAAAGTAGTTTTGTAGAAAGCGTTCTCCACGACGACGCCAAACTCGTGGCCGTCTGCCGTCACCGTACAAAAAAAACCGAGACTCATCTGTGAATAAAACATTATTCCATTGTTTCATATTTCCACTGGAGATGTTGGTGGGCTTACGCTAAACGCCGCGTTGTCTGACGGTTAACACAGGCACACGAACGGGACACCTGGCTCTTATTTCGGTTTCCCGGAGACGGTTTCTAACCATTTGAGCCGAGATGTTTCGCGGCCGTTGTGTCTGTTGTCGTTGTCGTGGTTGTCGCTGCTGTCGTCGGTTGGGGTAGTCGCGAGCAACAACATTCGGTACTATAAATGGCCCTCGCCGATTACATCAAATTATTGCTCGATCGTCCCGGGCAATGGAGGACTTGTTACACGGTGCCGACCTTGTCCCGGTCGACGACCGTACATCGCGGTTTCCAGATACCGATTATAGGCACAAGACACGACAGATGACGAAACGTTCATCATGTCACTTACAACTCGGTATGAATAACCCTCTTCAACGAGAGTCACCAACCGAGCGACTTCAGGTTCGGACAAATGCCGTCTCACCATGATTGAGTGGGAAAAAAAAATTGTTGAAGAAATTTGGGCAAATTTTTTTTTCAGTAGAAAAAATTGGTAGTTTTGAAAAAAAATGTTTTGTTTTATGAAAAAATTGGATAGTTTTGAAAAAAAAAAATTGTTTTTTTAAAGGTTTAAGAACTTTCGAAACAAGAATCGATAAATTGTATAACGTTACGCATAGAAAGGTGCATGACGATTCGCTTGGGGGTATCAACTTAAATTAATGCAATAATTTTAACTTTATGAATTATGGCATGCAAAGAACAAAATCGTATCGAAACTGAATAGATAATGGTTCCGTAAAATTTTGTAACATTTCGAAATGAAAAAAAAAATATTTTTTCAAACTTTTGAAAAAAAAAATTTATTTTAAAATTTGGAAAATTTTTTATTCGAGATTTGACGAGTATTTAATGCGAAATTGTGAGAAACAAAAACGAAAGAATTGTTTTTCCATCTTAATCATCATTAATTGATGTTTATAGAGCAATAAACGTGCTCCTTTAATTTTTGATAAAACTTTGACGATTCGGGAAAGAAAGACGACTCAACCGATCGATTTAAAAATTTACAGGGCTTTTGGGCATGTTTTGAGCCAAAAAACCTGCACACATTGGTACTTTTCGCAATATTTGCAAAGTTGTGGTAGATTTTCCAAAACAGCAAAAAAAGCCATTTTTTTGTACTTTTTCAATTCAATATTGAGCACAAAAATTTTTTTTCTAAAATACCAAAAGGCACTTATAGAGGATTAATTCAAGTTTCCAAAACTCATCTTCCGTTTACAGTATGATTATTAATTAGTTCAAGAGATATAGATGATCAAAAAAAAAGGTGACTTTTCAATCAATAGCCGATATACGAGGCTGGTTTGAAAAGTCCGTGCAAAGTCCGAGAGATGGCACCACCGGCGCGTATCGAGGTCATGTTTAGTTAGTAGCATCTCTTGAATGAACGCACACCAAGTTTCAGCCATATTGGTCTATTTCTTTGTGTTTGGCATTCGTTTGAATCAAGGAAGTCGAGTGATTTTCAAGAAATGGACGAAAAAGAATTTCGTGTGGTGATTAAACATTACTTTATGAAAGGCAAAACGCCTCAGGAGACTAAAGAGAAGCTTGATAAACATTATGGTGACTCTGCACCTTCGATTAGAACAGTTTATAAGTGGTTTCAAAATTTTCGGACTGGCCATATGGGTACAAGTGACGCTGAACGTTCTGGACGGCCTGTGGAGGTTACGACTCCAGAAATCATTGATCAAATCCATGATATGGTGATGGATGACAGAAGAGTTAAGGTGCGTGAGATTGCTAGTGCTGTGGGTATCTCGACTGAACGAGTACATAATATTTTGCATAAACATTTGGACATGAGAAAGCTATCCGCAAGATGGGTGTCGCGATTGCTCACGCTTGACCAAAAAAACGGAATCGTGTGAAGTGTTGCAAGGATGGTTTGCGGCTGTTCCAGAAGAATCCGGAGGACTTTAAGCGTCGTTTCGTCACTGTCGGTGAAACATCGATACATTACTATACTCCTGAGACCAAACAACAATCTAAACAATGGGTTACCAAGGGGGAATCTGCACCAAAAAAGGCGAAGACCGTTCCTTCGGCCGGAAAGGTTATGGCGACTGTCTTTTGGGATTCGCAAGGGATAATCCTCATCGACTATCTGGAAAAGGGTAAAACTATTACAGGTGAATATTATTCATCGTTATTGGACCGTTTGAAAACCGAGCTGCAAGAAAAACGCCCGCGATTGGCCCACAAGAAAGTCCTTTTCCATCACGACAACGCACCAGCACACACCTCAGCAGTTGTGGTCGCAAAATTAATGGAAATAGGATTCCAACTCGTTTCACATCCCCCCTATTCTCCAGACTTGGCTCCCTCGGACTACTATTTGTTCCCCAATTTGAAGAAATGGCTGGCGGGACAAAGATTTTATTCAAACGAGGAGGTGATTGCAGACTTGCACAAATCCTATTATTCGGAAGGGATCAACAAACTAGAACATCGTTGGACGAAGTGTATAAGCCTAAAAGGTGACTATGTCGAAAAATAAAAAAGGTTTACCCCAAACACATAAGTACTTTTTATTTTTGCACGGACTTTTCAAACCAGCCTCGTATATCTCAGCGACAAATGGTCACACAGCGAAAAAAAATACCAAACTAAAGCTAAAGAATCAGGCTAAATGACCCAAGCATTAATTAAGCCGGAAAATTTTTTTTTGAGCCCGAGGACAATTTTGAAAAAAAAAATTGGAAAAATTTTGCTTTGCTTTATTGCTTTTGATTGCGCTAAGAAAGATGCCCAAAAAAATTTTTCATTTCAAGATTTCAAAACTAGATATTTCAAGCTTCAAAATTCTTTTTTCCTTTTCTCGATACGACCATTACTCACGAAGTAACAGCCTTTCAAAAATCACTAAAAAAATTTGGAAATTTTTCTACTCCCTTAATTTTTTGACTGAGTATATATATATATATATATATATATATATATATATATATATATATATATATATATATATATAACAAAAATGTTAGCATGATGATAATAATACTAGATTCCGGCAATATTGGAGACGTGCTATAAATAATGTTTTTGTTTGTTTCTGTTGGGCAGGGCGCATCGACAGCTAAGATCATTTAGAGTTAGTTTGGTATAAATAGATTAGACTATGAAATAGAATTCTTTTAAGTAATTGGTTATGTTTCTTTAAGTGTTAAGTTTAATTTTTCAAATCGCTGCGGTCTAATGATATCACGTGACAATAACTATACCAATAATAAAACAATACCTCATTGGCTGATGGAATATCTCTCCATGTAGTTAAGAACACCCTCTTATCGAGGGTTCCATCTTCGGTAAATATAATCTGGATAGGAAGTTGGCATGCAAAGTAGAATACATCTACGTTGTTTTTCAGAGCAACCTAAAAATACATAAAACTTATTTAAAGTTTAAATAAAATTGATAAAAAATGATGAATTCGAAAAAATGATCACGAATTTGCCGTCAGAATTGACGCATTTTTATGCTAATCGGCAGCATCGCTGACATTCGTTTTTAAAAACTGTTCAGGTTAGCTATGACCTCAATAATGTAACCAATGTTTTACCTGTAAAGTTGTCAATGGTTCCATTCTCTGTACAGGTCCGTTGGTACCCAAGGATAAACTGTATTCCAAACTTTGACCTGGCTGCAGAGCGGTAACGTTCATTGGTGCGGCGGGTGCTAGGCCGAAACTGTTTTTGTTAAACTGAACGGCAAATCCAGTCATAGCCTGTAAAATATGCAGGTTAATAGGACCTATAGAGATAATACAATACTTAAAAATAAACCTATGATGTATACAGACTGTGATAAAAATTGTTTATTATATTTAAAAAGGTAATTTTTTGGGTCAAGTAAAAAAACATTCACTCACTTCCGTGCGCAAACCTTATAAGATCACTTCGGTATATGTCCATCTGTCACACCCCAAAAATAATTTGACACAGAAACTTAAAATTTGGCACTAATATAGGAATTGATGGCCCCATCAGAGCTGTGTAGTTTTGAAAGTTAAATTTTGACTTAAAGGTTAGTTAGGGGGCTGAAATTTTTTACCAAGTCATCGAGTGGGGTGTCAAATGAAAGCTTGTGAAAACACGAGTACAAAAATATACAGGGTACCCCATATATATGGAATAATGATTCCACAGCATTTATTGATCAGAGTATCAAAAAAATGTTTTAAATAAAAGTTATAGGGTGTTATATGGTATAGCGCACATGCTGACGTTGACAATAAAATGTTTTCAACTGTCAGTTTGAAGAAATTACACCGTCTTGATTTTTTTGATAGAGAAAGCCCTGTATATTATGTTATTTTTGTGTCCTACTAAAAATTCTAGATATTATTTGTCTAACATACCATATGTCTAAATTGAACTGTTTTGGAATTATTGATATTTGAAATTAAGGAGATCAAATTAAAAAAAAAAAATTAAGTTGGTTTGTGTCAAACATTTACTGTGAGGTAACGACTTAACACGTCAAAAAATGATTTATTGACAAAAACGTTTATTGCTGCATTTTGTGAAACTACAATTTGAGCATAATATAATGGTACATTAACAGAAACTAAAAGAATTACTTTGTTAACGATGATTGGTTACGGACCGTAGGAGAACACAATAGGAGATGTGTGATCTTTTTAACGCAGAATATCCAAATAGAGAACCTATTACCCAATACGCAGTTAGCAAAACATTAAAACTACTTAGACAATCAGGTCATGTTAAGGGTCGTTCTATTTTTGGACCTCCAAAAGTTAAAACTAGCAATGTTAAAAAGTTAAATGTTTTATTGGAAATTACAGAAAATCCCCATACAGCCAATTGTCAGCTTTGCCTAGACCACAACATTTTGTCTTAACGGAAGAGTTAACAGGCATAATTGCTGGTACTGGTCTACTGAGAATCCCCACTGGATAATTGACAGTCATTCTCAAAGACCACAAAAAATAAACGTGTGGGCAGAGATTTAAGGCAGGGCTGTAATGATCCTAACGTAATTCATAATATTTATGTTTTCTGACGAGGCCACATTTTGTCTTAATGGAAGAGTTAACAGGCATAACTGCCGGTACTGGTCTACTGAGAATCCCCACTGGATAATTGACAGTCATTCTCAAAGACCACAAAAGATAAACGTGTGGGCAGGGATTTGTAGACGTCATATCATTGGTCCCTTTTTTATCGATGGAAATCTTACAAGACAGCGGTATTTACAGTTACTCCAAGAGCAAGTTATTTCAACTTGTGCAGATCTTTTTCCCGATGAAAATAATTTGGATACTCCTAACAGGAATCTGTGGTGTCAACAGGACGGAGAACCTTCTCACTATGGAATCAACGTTCGTAGATATTTGCATGCGATTTTTCCTAATCGATGGATAAGCAAAAGAGGTGCTGTGGAATGGCCTGCAAGGAGTCGCCATCTTATGCCACTCGATTTGTTTTATGGGGTCATTTGAAAACCAAAGTTTACCGAAGTCGACCTGAAACTGTAGAAGATTTACAACAAACAATTCAATATGAAGTAGCACAGATCACCTCGGATTCTCTACAAAACTCTATTCAGGCTGTTTATGACAGATTGAGTCACTGCCTCGCTGTTAACAGTAAACATTTTGAGCAACTGTTACCTTAAAAATAAACCTAGAGTATCTCTTAATAGTTCTTTTGTCTTTTTTTTAAATTAAATTTCAAATGAGAATAATTCCAAAACGGTTCAATTTAGACATACGAGGCTGGTTTGAAAAGTCCGTGCAAAGTCCGAGATGGCACCACCGGCGCGTATGAGGTCATGTTTAGTTAGTAGCATCTCTTGAATGAACGCACACCAAGTTTCAGCCATATTGGTCTATTTCTTTGTGTTTGGCATTCGTGTGAATCAAGGAAGTCGAGTGATTTTCAAGAAATGGACCAAAAAGAATTTCGTGTGGTGATTAAACATTACTTTATGAAAGGCAAAACGCCTCAGGAGACTAAAGAGAAGCTTGATAAACATTATGGTGACTCTGCACCTTCGATTAGAACAGTTTATAAGTGGTTTCAAAATTTTCGGACTGGTCATACGGGCACAAGTGACGCTGAACGTTCTGGACGGTTTTGTTTGTTTGTTTGTTTTTGTTGGGCAGGGCGCATCGACAGCTAAGATCATTTAGCGCCCACTAGAGTTAGTTTGGTATAAATAGATTAGACTATGAAGTTGAATTCTTTTAAGTAATTGGTTATCTTTTCTTTAAGTGGGACAAAAGATTTTATGAGGATGGTGATGTTGGATGGGATGCCGTGGATGTCTCTCAAGTTTTGATGTTGAATGGATTCGATTAGATGTAACACTGATAAGGGGGAGTCACATTTAGGACAGAGTGGAGGGGGATCTCTCTTTAATAGGTGTACATGTGTGGAGTAGGTGTGTCCCAATGCCAGTCTTCTCATTATTACATTATGTCTTCGGTTCAATTCTGTGGAGTTAAGGGGAGGAAATACATTGGTTTTGATGGACCATAATTTGTTGTTGGGGTCTTCCAAGTCCCATTTGAGTTGGAAGAGAGAGCTGTGTAGGTGTTTTATGAAGATGTTAAAATCAGAGTAGTGATTCTCTCCCATGTTCATACTGCCCCTTTCTATGGCAAGTTTAGCAAGATAATCCGCTCTGTCGTTATGAGGGTTGCCTATGTGACTGGGCAACCAAAGCAAGGATATGGTACGTTTCTTCAAGGTGGCCGTGTACATCAAATCCAGAATTTGCCTGATATAGTTGAAATTGAGATTTCTAGAATTGATGGCTTTGAGAGCGCTTAGGGAATCAGAAATTATGAGAGTTGGATGTTGGATGTTTGCTTGGAGGGAATATCTGATAGCCTCCTTTATTGCCAACAATTCTGCGGAGAAAAAATAGAAATATGTTTAGGTAATTTAAACATTTGAACGATATTATCAAAAAAGAAGGCAGCCCCAACTCCCTTTTCTGTCTTTGATCCATCTGTGAAGAAAAGTAAATGATTGGGATAGATATTGGATAGTCTGTCAAGAAAGAGCTTGTTAAAGAATATATTTGAATGTTCTGATTTTTTATAGGAATGCAAAGTTAGGTCAATGTTGGGGAGAGGGGAGAGCCAGGGAGGAAAGGTGGTTTGGAGGGGGTAGTTGTAATAAGGGGGGGAGATATTGTGCTGGATGAGTAATTTGTTGATTCTGTGGGGAATAGAATCAGTGGGGAATGTAATGTTTGGTCTGTGGACATTGACCAGGTTGAGTGAGGATCTGGTATGAGGTCGATGTAGGGAAGTTGAGTAAAATTTTAACAGTGAGAGTTGGCGAGATAGTTGGAGTGACTGAGTGGATGCGATGCACTGTAAGCTAGTGATTGGGGTGGTTCGGAATGCGCCTGTGGCCAGTCGGAGACAGCAATTTTGTATAGTTTCAAGAGGCTTCTTGACATGAGGGCTTGCGGAGTCATAGATGAAGTTGCCGTAGTTGATTCTGGAAAGGATAAGAGACTTGTATAGATGAGAGAGAGAATGAAAGTCTGCGCCCCAGGTCGCGCCAGAGAGCATTCGAATGAGATTGATGTCAGAGAAAGATTTGGTTTTAAGGGATTCTATGTGAGGTTTCCAGGTGAGTCTATAATCGAATATTAGGCCTAGAATTTTTAGTTGGTCTGCTGAGGGGATGGAGATGTTTGCAATGGTTAGCGGATTCATTCTAGGACAGCATTTCTTCTTGCAGAAATGAACGGATGAAGATTTATGAGGGGAGAAAATATAGCCGTGTTTGGTTGCCCAGGCGGATAGTGAGTTAACGGAGCGTTGCATCAATCTGGTGCAATCTGAAGAGGAAGGAGAGGAGGTGTACATGAGGATATCATCAGCGAATATTTTGTATTTTATGTTGGGGGCAATGTGTTCTGAGAGTGTACTAAGGGCGATGTTAAAAAGGGTGGGGCTGAGTACAGAGCCTTGTGGGACTCCCAGAGAGGTAGTGAATGGAATGGAAATAATACCGTTGGCTTTGACTCTGAATGTTCTGGATTGAAGAAAGTTGATTAAAAATTTAGGTAGGGCCCCTCTGAGACCCGCTGAAAACAACTGAGCAATGATAATGTTTTTATTGGTTATGTCGAATGCTGAAGAGAGATCCAAGGAGATTAAAAGAGTGTGATTATTGTTAGAAAAGGAACGTCTGATGTCAGTTTCTAATGATGCGAGGTGGTCCATTGCGGAACGGTGTTTCCGAAAGCCATATTGAAGTGGGGACAAAAGTTCTTTGGTTTCGATTATCCAGGTCAGGCGAGCTAATACCATGCGTTCGAACAGTTTACAAAGATGGTTCGTTAGTGATATAGGGCGGTAGCTACTCAAAGATGTTCTGGGTTTGCCTGGTTTATGGATGGGGATTATTGTTGAGAGTAACCAGGAAGAAGGGAATTCAGCCTGTAACCATATGTGATTGTAAAATGTGAGTAGAGAGAGAAGCATATCATAAGGGAGATGTTTGATCATGTCCGGATGAATGTTGTCTGGTCCTGGGGCAGAACGTTTCATGTTGTTTAAGGCTTCCTGGAGTTCTTGAAAAGAGAAAGGGGAATTGTATGGAAGAGATTGGTTGGTGTTAAAATCATTGATGTTGATGGGGGTAGAATGAGAAACTTGAGTAGATTTGGTGTGGAAGTAGGAGGCTAGTCCATTGGAAATCTCAGAATGGTCAGTGGTAAAAGAATTATTGATGGAAATAGTGGGAATGCGATTACACGGAGAACCCTTCATTCTTTTGACCGCAGTCCATAGATCGGCAGATGTAATTGGGGATTTAATATTGGAGACAAATTTGTTCCAGGATTCAGTTTTGGCTAATTTGACAATTCTCCTTGCTCTGGCCCTCATTTTTTTATAGGTTACAAAATTTGCAGAAGAGGGGTGATGTTTGAATGCGTTTAAGGCTTTTTTCCTGTCTTTGAGGGCATTTGCACATTCTTCAGACCACCAGGGTACAGGGGGTCTGTTGTGATTCAGGACTAGTTTTGGGATAGATTTGTGGGCAGAGGAAAGGATTGAATCGATGTAACTTCGCAAAAAATCGTTGATATCTGTTATGGGAAGAGGGGGGGGGGGAATGACGAGGGAAGAAAAGGAGTCCCAATTTGCTTTAGACAGGTTCCATTTGATGAGGTTATCATTGTTTTCTAGAGATTTAGGAGGGTTGGGGTTAGGGTGTCGGATTATTACAGGGAAATGATCGCTGCCATATGTGTCTGAGGCTATGTCCCATTCCAAGAGAGACGACAGACATGGACTACACAGGGCTAGATCCAAGGTGGAGAAGGAGCCTGAGGAAGAACTTATGAAGGTGGGGGTATCATGGTTTAGTAAAATGAGGTTGTGAGTTATGATTAGATCCTCGACTATTCCGCCTCTGGGGGAGATCGTATTGGAGCCCCATATGGGGTTGTGTGCATTGAAGTCTCCCAGCAGCAAGATCGGCGGAGGGAGCTTATGAACTAGGTCAGAGAGAGTGTTGAGGGTTATAGGAATGGATGGGGGCAAATAAAGATTGCATATAGTAAGATGGGAAGGAAGAGTTACCCTGATCGCAATCGTTTCCAAAGGAGATTCCAGGGGGATCTGTGTGAAGTCAAGAGAGGAGTGGACATATAGTGCCACCCCTCCAGATGCTTTGTTGTTGCCGTCTCTGCATTTGTGAACAGCATTGTAGTGTTTGAGTTTTGTTTGGGAACTGGGTTTAAAGTTTGTTTCTTGAAATGCCATTATTAATGGCTTGAATTGTTTGGTTAGGATTGAGAGGTCCTCTTTCCTTTGTGAAAACCCATTCATATTCCATTGTAAAATGGAGAAGAGTGTAGTTGATGAAGAATTCATTTTTTTTTTTTTTTTTTTTTTTTTTTTTTTTTTTTTTTTTTAGTTTTGGAAGATTGAGAGGAATCTGAATCCATGATGCAGTCTGTTAGGTTTATATCCAAGATGGACTCATTGGAGCTGTTCGGCGAGGGTTTAGCCGAACGAGATTGATGTGTTTTCTTGTTGTAAGGTTTTAGGGAGGAGTTGGTGGGGCGGTTGTGAGAGAGTTTGGAGTGGGGGGGATTGGAGGATGTCTGGGAATGGGTAGAAGGCTGGGAAAGGGTGGTGGAAGGAGGTTTAGAGTTGTGAAGTTTTTTGATTTCAGGAGGGGGGGAGAGGGGGGAGGGGAGGGAGGAATAGGATGGGGGAGAGGTTTTTTTGGGATGGTCAGGGGAAGGGGAAGGTGGTAGTGTGGCAAGGTCACACTGTGTGGAGGCATTCGCCATTTTGGGTCTAGAGCCCTTGGTTATGGTGCTAAAAAGTGAAGTCTGAAGGGGGTGAAGGGCCAAATACTTTCGCTTGGCTTCAAAGTAGTTGATCTTTTCCGTAGTTTTGATTTTCATGATTTCAAATTCTGTTTTGTATTTAGAGCATCCCCTGTATCTTGGTGAATGTGATTCTTCGCAGTTTATACACTTGGGAGTTTTAGAACATTGAGCTTCAAGATGTAGATTATGTCCACAAGAAGAGCATAAGGGGTCAAATGTGCATTTGGCTGCCGTGTGTCCGAATCTTTGGCAGGCAAAGCATCTCATCGGCTGCGGAAAATAGGGTCTGACCCGAATGGAGTACCAACCCGCATGTATCCTGGTTGGCAGTTGGTGTAATTTGAAAGTTAAGACGAAGTTGTAGGATGGCTTGTTGATTTCTTTTCTTTGTGGGATACGATAGATATCTGCTACTCCCTGTTCCTTCAAGTTCTCCAAGATTTCCTCATCGGAGCAATGTTGAAGGTCACGGCAAGTGATGACTCCCTTTATGACGTTGAGTGTCTTGTGTGCAGCAGAGATTACGTCAAAATCATGGAGTTTTGTTAGGTTTTTGGCGATAATGGATTGTTTTTCATTTTCTACTTCGATTAAGATGGATCCATCTGCGATTTTTCTTGTGTCCTTCAAGGTACCAAAAGTTGCCTGTAGAGCTTTATGTAGTAAAAAGGGTGATGTATTTGCAAATGAGCCATTCTCTCTAGTAATTTTGTAGAATCTGTCATAGATATTGGGTAGAGGTAAGTTTGGATTAGTATCTATTCTCGGTCTTTTTTGACCGGTAATTGGGGGGTAATTAATTGGGTTGAGGTTAAAATTCATTGTGTTCCCACGAGAATCCTGAGAAATATTCTGGTCCGCCCCAGCAGAGCTCGGTTACTGGGGTAAGGCTAATTTCAACGGAGGTTGCCCGGTATCCGAGGGAACCGTTTGCGACCCTTCTAAGCGCAGGGTCATACATCTCCTCGCCACGGTCTCTAACAGCTTGAGATTGCGCTATAAACTTAAGCGACAGGACAGACAAAGGGGATTGAACCATACGACACAAAGAAACTTGGGTACCTCGGGGTCGTCGCTCCCCATAATAGAGCAGTAAAACTACCCTAGCCCCTGAGGGGAATTCTCATATGTAAAAAGGCTACGTTGGAATGATTCGAATATTCCTTTATTAAATCTAATGCTTCTTCAAGTAGTGCTTTACTTTCTGATAATAAATGCTCAGCAAGTAATATTTTTGTTTTCTCGTATATAATCGATGCTTTCATCTATATTATTTTTAAATATTCCTTTTAGTCTTTATTATGGTTGGCCAGAATGTCTTCAATTTTGGTGAGAATAATTGTTAACTGCTTGTGCAAAGGATTTTGCATTTCGTCACTAGCATTTTCATGCATTTGTCCTAATTTGTAAGACACCGAATGCCTTTTTAGATCATTAAAACATTCTTGTAAGTCATTGGATAAAACTGATTCTGTAAATTCGACTATTTTTGTGATTTTAAATTTACTGAAAATTATGTTGAGTAACCTGTCACTGTCACCAGGTAAGTTTCCGTTCTGGACGGCCTGTGGAGATTACGACTCCAGAAATCATTGATCAAATCCATGATATGGTGATGGATGACAGAAGAGTTAAGGTGCGTGAGATTGCTAGTGCTGTGGGCATCTCGACTGAACGGGTACATAATATTTTGCATAAACATTTGGACATGAGAAAGCTATCCGCAAGATGGGTGCCGCGATTGCTCACGCTTGACCAAAAACGAAATCGTGTGAAGTGTTGCAAGGATGGTTTGCAGCTGTTCCAGAAGAATCCGGAGGACTTTAAGCGTCGTTTCGTCACTGTGGATGAAACATGGATACATTACTAGACCAAACAACAATTTAAACAATGGGTTACCAAGGGGGAATCTGCACCAAAAAAGGCGAAGACCGTTCCTTCGGCCGGAAAGGTTATGGCGACTGTCTTTTGGGATTCGCAATGGATAATCCTCATCGACTATCTGGAAAAGGGTAAAACTATTACAGGTGAATATTATTCATCGGTATTGGACCGTTTGAAAACCGAGCTGCAAGAAAAACGCCCGCGATTGGCCCACAAGAAAATCCTTTTCCATCACGACAACGCACCAGCACACACCTCAGCAGTTGTGGTCGCAAAATTAATGGAAATAGGATTCCAACTCATTTCACATCCCCCCAATTCTCCAGACTTGGCTCCCTCGGACTACTATTTGTTCCCCAATTTGAAGAAATGGCTGGCGGGACAAAGATTTTATTCAAACGAGGAGGTGATTGCAGACACTAATGGTTATTTTGCAGACTTGGACAAATCCTATTATTCGGAAGGGATCAATAAACTAGAATATCGTTGGACGAAGTGTATAAGCCTAAAAGGTGACTATGTCGAAAAATAAAAAAGGGTTTACCCCAAACACATAAGTAATTTTTATTTTTGCACGGACTTTTCAAACCAGCCTCGTATGGTATGTTAGATAAATAATATCTAGAACTGTTAGTAGGACTCAAAAATAAAATAATATACAGGGCTTTCCATTTAAAAAAAAAATCAAGATGGCGTAATTTCTTCAAACTGACAGTTCAAAACATTTTATTATCAACGTCAGCGTGTGCGCCGATAACACCATATAACTTTTATTTAAACATTTTTTTAATACACATATGGGTCAGTATTATTACCTGCATGGCTTTATTTGTTAAAGTTAGCTCCATGTACATTTGTCCGGCTCTTCTTGAAAATGTTCCTTGTAACTCTAAACCTTTACCCTTGTCAGCAGGCAACCAAAGAGCCTAGAAAATTTAAAATGATGTAATAGGTTGTAATAAATTTTTAACTTACAATAATTGTAATAAAACTGAGTCTTTGTTTACAACACTGCAAGACGAGAAAAAAATGCAAGACATCTTAGAGCATCTTATATGATATTCCATAAAGAGTACTTTTTGTTTAATTTTTCACTTACCTTTGATGGAGTATACATGGTGGGGGGTAGTAGTGATTCCAAAGATATCTCCTAAAAGACCAGTTGTTGATGGAGCTGCACCGCCAGTAAGGTCTGGTCCTCCCAACTAAAATAAATAAAAAATATCTTATTATTATAGGATATTCATAATTTACCTGTTTTAGATATAGAAAATGACAACAAATATACCTCAAAAGAGGTCTGAAGGTTGTCACGCAGTTAAATATCATATAATAAAAAATCACAATTAAAATATACACATTGTTTCCTGTCACCTAGTTATTTAACAGGATATTGTTATCAATATTATAGCTTGGCCAAATGGTTCTCATGCTCCTTTTACAGGACCTTGGCTGGGATATGCTCAAATATAAAGTTGGAAACTCTGAGGAACCCTCTGTCATGTTATCAGACCCAAGAAGTCTTCGGCATGGTTTTGTATAAATGTCCCTGGAGTCACCATTTCAAATTTGTAAAGAGGAAGTTTGGAATAAACGCTGGGGACCAGATCTGATGAATACGACGGATGAGGAAGCAATTTATAGCCCAACCGGTCCAATTTCACCGTCGATTTTATAAAGGGGTAGACTGGTGCATTATATTGGTGAAATAATACTTTTTTCTTCGCTAAATGCGGCCTTTTTTAGTGTTCCGTACGGAACACTTATAAGATCACTTCGGTGTCTGTCTGTCTGTCACACCCGATTTTCTCCGAAACTATTTGACATAGAAAGGTGAAATTTGGTAATAATATAGGAAATGATGGCCTCATCAAAGCCATGTAGTTTTGAGAATTAAATTTTGACTTAAGGGGTTAGTTTTGGGGGTGAAGTCGTAAGTGAAAAAAAATTTTTTTTACTAGGTCATCGAGTGTGGTGTCAAATGAAAGCTTGTGAAAACACGAGTAAAATATATATATATAATATTACACTTGCGCGCACTTTTCTTTGTATTATTTTTAAAAATTCGCGAAAAATCGCTGTCCCGGGCCTTATCTCGAAAAGTACCGATCAAAAAATTTCGAAAAAATTCTGGAATATTCTCCACGGGGTGTAGATTGAACGAAAATTATCACGAGTGCATTACCTTTAATAATTTATATGGTATATAAAAAAAAACAAAAATTTCAAGGTCATCAGATTTCAGTAAAAATTGGAAACAAACTTTGTTGAAAACTCATTTGAGATGTATTTTGTGAAGTCACTGATCATTTTATACCTCTGTGACAAATTTTTTTTATTTTAAAAGCAATCAACGTACGGAATATTAATTGCGCAAGTTCAACTTGCACTTGACCGGTTTTTTTTTCTTAATATCGCCATTCAAACGGTCCAATAAATCAACCTAATAATCTCCGGTGATTGTTCGCCCCCTTCTTAAGATAATCGATTAGTATTATTTCATGTGCATCCCAAAAAATACTTGCCAAAACCTTTCTAGCTGATGTTTGTGTATTTGGACACTTCGGTCAGCTTTCATGCGATTCCTGTGGACTGCCTGTTGGACTCAGGTATGTAGTGGTGGATTCATGTTTCGTCCGTTGGTATCTATCGACGCAAAAACTTCTTTGGATTACGCCAAAATGGTGCCAAACAGCGTTCTGAAGCTTGGACACGTTGTTGTTTTCGATCAATCGTCAGAGTGCGCGGCACCCATCGGGCACATTGCTTTTTCACACGCGTTCTGCTGATAACTTCACGATTATCAAATCATATAGTTTTTAGTTTGTGCTGCCATCTCTCTAAAAGTCTTGGGACTTTTCATCTCATGTAGTAATTAACTGGATATTACTGTAACTTTTACTTGACTTCACTTTTAAATTTACCAAACTTACCAGTACGTCCAAACCACCACCAAGCAAATCAACATTGCTAGTCGGAGGAGCAACGGGCGCCGGAGTTGGTATGGTCGGTCCGCCAAGATCCATAGAGAGTAGATCGCCGATAAGACTCTCTTGGTTGGGAATGACGGTAGCTTCGGGTGCGGCGGCTTCCTCGGAGCCTTGACGGGCTGGAAGAGTTTTTCTGATACCTAGAAAGTAAAAGGTACAAGACTAACTGTACTATCGCTCAATCACTATAAAAGCGACCCGACCAGACCTCGTAAATGCCCCCTACCCCTCTTAGTTAATAAATAACTATTTTTAAACTAGAATTACCCGCACTTCTTCCTTCGACAAAGGCAGTAGGTGGTTTATGATATACGCTTGCCAAAGAGGAAATGTGACAAATCAATTCATCCAACAAAGTTGGTTCGAGTAGATCAGTTTCCTCTGAAATCAGCGGTTTGTCAGCCAGTACAACTTCTTTCGCCGCGGCAGGATCTGTACTTAATAATCTGAAAAATATTCATGGAAATTCTAAGATATTGATATATATATATATATATATATATATATATATATATATATATATATATATATATATATATATATATATATATATATATATATATATAGATATATATATATATATATATATATATATATATATATATATATATATATATATATATATATATATATATATATATATATATATATATATATATATATATATATATATATATATATATATATATATATATATATATATATAAATTCCGGTTTTCAATCCGTTTGTCTAACAATGAATTTGCACGACGTTTCGCCAAAATCTCATATGACATTTCCAAGCGCTCCCGCCGCCGCCACCCGATACAGCGATCCCGCCGCCGCCGGGAGTTGGCTTCGAGCCTTGCTAAACGAACGGATTGAAACCCGGAATTTTAATGTATTACATTCCACTATCCGTGAAAACCTCTATTGTAAGATGTCTTGTCTTTTGAATAAAAAATATTTGCTTTAAATAATCGGTCAAAGATATAATATAAAATTACTCAGTATATATCACCACTACACCAAACATTTTATTTTTGCACACGACGCGCGTTTCGCTAACCACATTAGCTTCATCAGGGGCGATGATTAACTAAAGCTAAACTACAAATCTACCCTCTTTATACTTAGTCTAGGCGAGGCTAGGGTATCAGTTTCGGTCGAGTAACCAGTAGAGAGGACTATAAGGAATAGGTCCTCTGTCTTTATTTAAACTCCTTTTACATTTTATAATTTCTATACTTTTGTATGCGTTCAACAATCTTCTATCAGATACATTCTTAATTAATCTTAGATTATCTAATATTACAGTATGATGATCAGTTTCAAGGGCACGTTCGGCAATGCTAGATTTTTTTGTTCTACTGTATTTTAAATGTACTAAATGTTCTTTAAATCGCGTTTTAATTGACCTTTTAGTTTGCCCAACATACTTTTTGTCACAATTATTACAACTAATTTCATAAATTCCACTTTTCTTACAATTAAGACCCTTGTCTTTGGGATTTCCTAAGATATTCCTCAAATTGTCTGATGACTTATCGACCAAGGTGAGGCCTATCTTATTAAATACCTTATTGAGTCCCCTGCTATATTTCGGATTATATGGTATGGAGACATACTTGGTCTTATTTGCTTTGCGTGTAAAAAAGGTGAAATTCTGAATGTTTAACCTGAACTTACGTCTATTCATTAACTTGTTTATTAAGTCATCGTTATAATCATTAACTCTAGTTACATTTCCAATACGATTCCTTTCATTATTGAAGTTACTTTATTCAGAGGAAAAGTATACAAAAGATGAACTAAAAAATATAATGCGGCTAATTTATGTTGTTTGCAATAAAATGAATCATTAGGAATCTATCTATCTGCTACTGTGTCTTTTGTATAGATAGCAAATTCTAACCCGTTATTATTTTTAATAATTGAAATATCTAGAAATGGTAGTTGTCCTTTGTTCTCAATTTCGTAAGTAAACTTAATGGAATCATATCGGCTATTTAATTTGGAAATAAAATTATCTATATTTCCTTTCTTCGTATCAAAAATTGCGAAAAAACACATACCTATATCAAACCCTCGGAAAAAGCTCAAATTCTTGACTGGCTTCGGTTTCAAACTCACTCATGAATAAATTGGCTATGAAAGCTGATGAGCAATTTACCATAGTTGTTCCTTCTTTCTGAACATAAAATTGACTGTTATATTGAAAATAATTTTGTTCCATACAAAGTTTAGATAATTTTAAGTGTTAATGAATAATTTCGTCCTCAAAGTCGAAACAAAGAACCCACATCAAAAGAAATTAAGATTTCACCTTCACTGAGAACTAGATGATTTGTTTCGTTAATGAATTCTAAAGAATTTTTCACTGCGAAAGTATTTAATGGTTAATTCTCAAGTGTTCTGATAGCCATTTGGATATCAAATATGTGGGTGATCCGACCGATGCACAGTGGAGAAAAAAAACGAAAAATCGTGTTTCAAAATTGTCTAGAGCCTTCAATTTTGGTTCGATTTGGACCATTTTTTTTTTAAATTGAAGCTTATTAAATTCCGAACAAAGTTGTCGGAGCCGATTTTGCAATTAAACTTTTGTTTCAAAATGGCGGACGTCTTCAAAATGGCGGTTTCTGATTATATAGCGACTGAAAACGCTTACAGTTTCAAACCAAGTTGTGCTAAAATGCGTGTATGTATGTTTTTTTTTTATGTCGCAGATAATATATCTAATATCACAGTTACAAGATTAATAATAATGAACCCAAAATGGCTGCCATGAACAATAAAAGTATTATAAATATGAATAAACGTACCATTATTATTTTATATCCATAACATTTGCATAAATAATTTCTTTAAGGTTGTTAATTATAAATATGTTTCAACAATTGACTTTAAAATGACAAATCAAGTATGGCGGATGCCAAAATTGAATCGAGCAAGAAAGTTTCTCTGTGGCATTTAGACTGTGGCAGTCAGATCATTCAAATTATTCAAGTTTAGTTGCGGGATTTAAATTTTCATGCAGTTATTGCTAGAATATTGCTGCTGTAAATTTTAAGTATCGTAGACAATTTTCTAGCAGATACAAAAAACAGCGATACACGCAGAAAAGGACAGCTCACACAGCTAGAAAATGGCTACAACAGCTAAAACGTTTTGTTAAAATAGGGACAGCTAAATATTTTATGTCAGAGTAAGTTAAGGTTAGACATATTTATTTTCTTATTTTTCTAGTCTATTCCTATAATTCAGTAGTTCTGTATATGTACTAAAGGGTTTTCTCGTTAATAAAGATTATTATTACTCTTACAAAATACACGCAGAGAAATGCTAAAATAGGGACAGTGAAATATTTTGCTGCATTAGCCACTGTTTAGCAACAGCAGCCATTTTTTTGCTACAACAGCAAACAATGTGGCTAGTGCAGCAAAATATTTAGCTGTCCCTATTTTAACAAAACGTTTTAGCTGAGCCATTTTCTAGCTATGTGAGCTGTCCTTTTCTGCGTGTATCGCTGTTTTTTGTATCTGCTAGAAAATTGTCTACGATACTTAAAATTTACAGCAGCAATATTCTAGCAATAACTGCATCAAAATTTAAATCCCGCAACTAAACTTGAATAACTTGAATGATCTGACTGCCACAGCCTAAATGCCACAGAGAAACTTTCTTGTTCGATTCAATTTTGGCATCCGCCATACTTGATTTGTCATTTTAAGTCAATTGTTGAAACATATTTATAATTAACAACCTTAAAGAAATTATTTATGCAAATGTTATGGATATAAAATAATAATGGTACGTTTATTCATATTTATAATACTTTTATTGTTCATGGCAGCCATTTTGGGTTCATTATTATTAATCTTGTAACTGTGATATTAGATATATTATCTGCGACATAAAAAAAACATACATACACGCATTTTAGCGGTGGTTTGAAACTGTAAGCGTTTTCAGTCGCTATATAATCAGAAACCGCCATTTTGAAGACGTCCGCCATTTTGAAACAAAAGTTTAATTGCAAAATCGGCTCCGACAACTTTGTTCGGAATTTAATAAAGCTTCAATTTAAAAAAAAAATCGTCCAAATCGAACCAAAATTGAAGGCTCTAGACAATTTTGAAACACGATTTTTCGTTTTTCCCCACTGTGCGATGGACCGACTTGGAAAGGCAATGGGTCGCATTGCTTTTCCAAGTTTGTGAATTTTAGGCAAGCAATATAACTTTGGTATGGTCGGATTACTCACATTTAATTTAAATTTTAGCGAATCGGATCTAAAGTTCTTGCATTTCTTGAATTTTTAACTTCTTTTATCATTCTTGGCAACGGATTTCTTATTACCTTTTCATAAGAGCCAGATTCGATAAAATTATCTACACGTTCAAAGTATTCTTTCTTATTCAATATAACAACCTTATTTCCTTTATCCGCTTTTAAATAGAAGACATCTTTCTTTCTCAATCCTTTTACTACTTTTATATGTTTTTATATTTTATTTGTAGTTTAGCTTTAGTCAATCATCGCTCCTGGTGAAGTTAACACGGTTAGCGAAATGCGCGTCGGGTGCAAAAATAAAATGTTTAGTGTAGTGGTGATATAAACTGAATTGCGCCAAATATTTCACATTCCCAACATAACATAAAATAATAGTTAACGTTGCATTTAATAATAACATGCTACTGTTTCAATTAAAAATTCGTAACAAACATTAAAAATAAATAATACGTAATTTTTGTTAAGTTTAATAAGCAACATAAAGTCTTCATGCTTGATCAGGATATTGCTTTCCTGTTGCCTTCTTAGTAATTCAGTTGACGTGCGTTAAGGTGCCAGGGGCCTCCAGAATTTTCAAAAAATCGATTTTTTTTGCATTTATTTATAGTTTCAACCTTCAAGAATATGTGTGCGGGAGGATTATTCGATATCTTATTTATTTTTGAAGATATTACGTGTCTTAGGAAGGCGCGAACAATGCCCGATTTCAGGCATACGCAGTCGGCGCACACATGCAGAGCGAAGATCTCAAACTCAGTTAAAAGAAGCAAGAATAGCTCGGAAAATGCTTAATACTGAACAAAATGAGTTGTATGAAAAATTGGAAGGGTTACTTTATGGCCCTGGAATAGCAGATTAGCTGTAAGTATGAATGGTGATCGAAATCTTTAAACGTTTATATCTCCAAAGTACTTTTTTCGACCTCGGCTCCATGATTCCGGCATTACCGCTTATCCAATCCCTTCGAAATTTTGACACAGTGTTTAGAAATGCCGCCATTTTCGGCCAAACTATGGAAAAAATTTTATTTCTATTTTTGAGCCCAAAATTTGGCCAAAATCGAACCTGAAATTTTGAGTAGCTGCCATTTTGTTATTTCGCATGGTAAAAATGTTTCCGTAGTCAGACCGAGAATTACACTCATATGTTTTAAGAATCATTTTGTCTTTTCTATTTCAGACGTTGCTGGATGTCGGAATCATGGTGCCGAGCAAGGTGCCTTTTTTTAACACGCCCGTATGTAGATGTGTATATCTATACATATAAGGATCAGACCGACTCAAAAAAATTTATGAATGTACTCTAAAGTTTAATAAATAATATCTAAAAAGTTTTTTTAATTATGTCTTATATTTTTTTCAAAAAAAGCCCCAAAAACTCGAAATTTCCGTGGTTTGGAGTAGGATGGCTCCTTAAGAATTAGTAAAATAAAACGGCAAACGCGATTATTTCTTTAAAAATTTAAACTTCCTATAGCTGAAATAGTTACAAATTTTATTAAGTTGTGAACTTAATAATAGACGGTGAATCTTGTAATACATATTTAGTGCGGAGAGTGCTTTTATTTTCCGATTTCTAGACTTTAGACCATTTCTGCATGTTCTGATAGGAATATTTCAAAACTTTTAACATCCTTTTTAGTAGTTAGAAAAAAAAAATAGATGCTGGATCTTTTTAGACGGTGTCGTTGTGTCATTAATGAAACTATAAATAAAATATTTTTTTTAACAGAAATGTAGTGATTATAGGTTAAGAATAAACATTGAGGCGCCCTAAATTAAGTCTGAATAAATGAATTCCAGCAATTTTTGCAGGTCTAGTACTGTCAATTGTCAGCTTTCAACTGACACTAAGTATGGCCAGATGCGACTTATATTACCTCAGATACGTGACTCTAAAGCTATATTATTCCACAACCTTATATATATATATATATATATATATATATATATATATATATATATATATATATGTATATGTATGTATATATGTATGTATATATATATATATATATATATATATATATATATATATATATATATATATATATATATATGCGAGGCTGGTTTGAAAAGTCCGTGCAAAAATAAAAACTACTTATGTGTTTGGGGTAAACTTTTTTTATTTTTCGACATAGTCTCCTTTTAGGCTTATACACTTCGTCCAACGATGTTCTAGTTTGTTGATCCCTTCCGAATAATAGGATTTGTCCAAGTCTGCAAAATATCCATTAGTGTCTGCAATCACCTCCTCATTTGAATAAAATCTTTGTCCCGCCAGCCATTTCTTCAAATTGGGGAAGAAATAGTAGTCCGAGGGAGCAAAGTCTGGAGAATAGGGGGGATGTGAAACAAGTTGGAATCCTATTTCCATTAATGTTGCGACCACAACTGCTGAGGTGTGTGCTGGTGCGTTGTCGTGATGGAAAAGGACTTTCTCGTGGGCCAATCGCGGGCGTTTTTCTTGCAGCTCGGTTTTTTAAACGGTCCAATAACGATGAATAATATTCACCTGTAATAGTTTTACCCTTTTGCAGATAGTCGATGAGGATTATCCCTTGCGAATCCCAAAAGACAGTCGCCATAACCTTTCCGGCCGAAGGAACGGTCTTTCCGATTCCGTTTTTGGTTAAGCGTGAGCAATCGCGGCACCCATCTTGCGGATAGCTTTCTCATGTCCAAATGTTTATGCAAAATATTATGTACCCGTTCAGTCGAGATGCCCACAGCACTAGCAATCTCACGCACCTTAACTCTTCTGTCATCCATCACCATATCATGGATTTGATCAATGATTTCTGGAGTCGTAACCTCCACAGGCCGTCCAGAACGTTCAGCGTCACTTGTGGCCAGTGAAACCACTTATAAACTGTTCTAATCGAAGGTGCAGAGTCATCATAATGTTTATCAAGCTTCTCTTTAGTCTCCTGAGGCGTTTTGCCTTTCATAAAGTAATGTTTAATCACCACACGAAATTCTTTTTCGTCCATTTCTTGAAAATCACTCGACTTCCTTGATTCACACGAATGCCAAACACAAAGAAATAGACCGATATGGCTGAAACTTGGTGTGCGTTCATTCAAGAGATGCTACTAACTAAACATGACCTCGATACGCGCCGGTGGTGCTATCTCTCGGACTTGGCACGGACTTTTCAAACCAGCCTCGTATATATATATATATATATATATATATATATATATATATATATATATATATATATATATATAAAATATATATATATGTATATATATATATATATATATATATATATATATATATAATATATATATATATGTATATATATATATATATATATATATATATATATATATATATATACATATATATATACAAATATATATATATATGTATATATATATATATATATATATATATATATATATATAAATATATATATATATATATATATATATATATATATATATATATATATATATATATATATATATATATAAATATATATATATATAAATATATATATATATATATATATATATATATATATATATATATATATAAATATATATATATATATATATATATATATATATATATATATATATATATATATATATATATATATACTTTTTTTATATAATCTACCTCCAGTAAATAAATCCTCTGTCTCTTAAGTCAGGATTGTCAGAATCCTGTGTTGCCAAACTTAGGACATGTTGCACTAATCCTTGGGTGTGCTGAGGACGTTTCAGGAAGAGTTTAACCACGGCAGTAAGTAACTGTAGTTGCACCTGAGCATTTTCATCGGCGAAGCCTATAAAAAAGAACAATAAAATTTATTATAACACACAATAAATATTGCCTAAAAAAGATTTTAAAGCAAATTTTTCAGGAAAAAATCCTGTTTTACAACCCTCTGATGATGTGGGGACACTCCCTCTCTCTATCCAGTGTTTATCGTCCATAATACGCCGCATTTATTTCCCTCCATCTCTTTTTGTTCTGTGCTACGATCGCTCATCCCTTTCCTAATGTCATCATACCATCTTAGTATGGGTCGTCCCGAATTTCTTTTTTCTCCCCACAATTTTCGTTTCGTCGTTATCGTTGTCCATCATGTATATAACATCCTTGTTACATATCCTACCCATCTCCATTTTACCTTTAGCATTCTATTTTTGATATGTTCCATTTTGGTACGTTCTTTAATCCATTCTACAGATGTTTTGTCCTTTAGCGTTATAGTCAAGATTGCTTTCTACATGTGGTGTTGGGTAGTTTGGACATTACTCATTGTTTTCTTTGTGGCTGCCCACATTTCAGCCTTATACAGCCAGACTGGGATAATACATTAATTTAATATTTATGTTTTCAGTTATATCTTCATTTTTATTTTTTTTGTAAAAATGTTTTTATCTCCGAAAAGCTGTTCGTGCAAGCCTTATTCCTCTATTTAAATCAGCTGTTTGTATGTTTTATCTCGGATATATGTGTCGTTCTACTACTTCTATACTCGTGCAATCCAGCATGATGAGTTCGTTATTCTGTTGTGAGGATCTCTTCATTATTTTTATTTTTCTCATACTTGTACTCAACAACTCTATTTCCTCCGACCTTTCTTTTATTTTTCTTTATATTTTGTTTATAGACATAGGATATTTGCTATATGGATCTCGGAATGACAAGCTGAGTCTTATGTGGATGTAATGTACGAGGATGGTTTGAAAAGTCCGTGCAAAAATAAAAACTACTGATGTGTTTGGGGTAAACCTTTTTATTTTTCGACATAGTCTCCTTTTAGGCTTATACACTTCGTCCAACGATGTTCTAGTTTGTTGATCCCTTCCGAGTAATAGGATTTGTCCAAGTCTGCAAAATATCCATTAATGTCTGCAATCACCTCCTCGTTTGAATAAAATCTTTGTCTCGCCAGCCATTTCTTCAAATTGGGGAACAAATAGTAGTCCGAGGGAGCCAAGTCTGGAGAATAGGGGGGATGTGAAACGAGTTGGAATCCTATTTCCATTAATTTTGCGACCACAACTGCTGAGGTGTGTGCTGGTGCGTTGTCGTGATGGAAAAGGACTTTCTTGTGGGCCAATCGCGGGCGTTTTTCTTGCAGCTCGGTTTTCAAACGGTCCAATAACGATGAATAATATTCACCTGTAATAGTTTTATCCTTTTCCAGATAGTCGATGAGGATTATCCCTTGCGAATCCCAAAAGACAGTCGCCATAACCTTTCCGGCCGAAGGAACGGTCTTCGCCTTTTTTGGTGCAGATTCCCCCTTGGTAACCCATTGTTTAGATTGTTGTTTGGTCTCAGGAGTATAGTAATGTATCCATGTTTCATCCACAGTGACGAAACCACGCTTAAAGTCCTCCGGATTCTTCTGGAACAGCTGCAAACCATCCTTGCAACACTTCACACGATTCCGTTTTTGGTCAAGCGTGAGCAATCGCGGCACTCATCTTGCGGATAGCTTTCTCATGTCCAAATATTTATGCAAAATATTATGTACCCGTTCAGTCGAGATGCCCACAGCACTAGCAATCTCACGCACCTTAACTCTTCTGTCATCCATCACCATATCATGGATTTGATCAATGATTTCTGGAGTCGTAACCTCCACAGGCCGTCCAGAACGTTCAGCGTCACTTGTGCCCATATGGCCAGTCCGAAAATTTTGAAACCACTTATAAACTGTTCTAATCGAAGGTGCAGAGTCACCATAATGTTTATCAAGCTTCTCTTTAGTCTCCTGAGGCGTTTTGCCTTTCATAAAGTAATGTTTAATCACCACACGAAATTCTTTTTCGTCCATTTCTTGAAAATCACTCGACTTCCTTGATTCACACGAATGCCAAACACAAAGAAATAGACCAATATGGCTGAAACTTGGTGTGCGTTCATTCAAGAGATGCTACTAACTAAACATGACCTCGATACGCGCCGGTGGTGCCATCTCTCGGACTTTGCACGGACTTTTCAAACCAGCTTTGTATTAGCGCGCCATGTATGCCTAGCATGCACCACTCTGTGAGGAATTAAGCGGCCTGTATGTACCCGTTAACTGCCACTCATAAAGAACGCTCTCTGAGGAAACACGAAAGCCACAAATCAAACCATGTCAAACATACCATAAGAGCATAGCTTAGCTAACAATCCGTCATGCAAAATACGGTCGAATGCCTTGGATATATCAAGTGTTGCGTTGTTCCAGGCAGATGTGACAAAAGTTAAAAGATCACTTTTCAATCAATGAAATAAACAACTTTCTTCTAGACAGAAAAAACTCCTCTTCCGGTTTAGACAGAATTTCTTATTCTATGATTAAGAATTTGGACCTCAAAATGTTGAATTTCCTGACCAGTAAGTTTAACCAGGCTCTGGTAAACCCCGGAGAAATTCCCAAATCTTGGAAAACGGGATTAGTCATTCCCATAATTAAAACCAATAAAGACCCCTCCTTGGTTTCCTCCTACAGACCTATTACCTTAACTTCTTGTGTCGGCAAAATATTTGAGGGGATTAGAAAGAATAGAATTGAATGGTTTATTGAGAACGAATCCAAACTAAACAATATACAAACAGCGTTCCGAAAAGGAAAGGGAACTAACGATAACTTGATTATATTGACGGCTGAACTTAACAAAATTATATCCAACAATAAAAAAGGAATATTAGTTACCCTAGATATTAAGGGAGCCTACGACAGTGTAGATGTAAATATTTTATACAGAAAATTAGCCGAATTAGGAATACCCCAAGACATCTCTGAAATAATCAGATTTCTACATCGAGACAGAGAGCTTTACATTCTGGATAAGAAAGATTATAAATTCATTGGCCCACAAATGGCAAATAGAGGGGTTGCCCAAGGCTCTCCCCTGGCTCCTATACTATTTAACATTTATGTCAACTCCATAATAGAAGCCATCCCTACAAATATAACTGCCCTTCAATATGCTGACGACATCGCGATTGTAGCTAGGGGAACTAATATAGTAGAAATTACTGAAAGGATCAACTATTGTCTAGTAAACCTTCACAGATGGGCAACTAATCACTGCCTGGAGTTTTCTCCAGCTAAGTCTTCGGCAATGTTTATTCAAAAAAGCAGTACCAGACCAGACCTTCGAGACATCATTATTAACAACGAAACCATTCCCTGGAAAGACCACCTTTCTTACCTCGGGGTGATCTTCGATTCTAAGGTCACTTGGGATAAACAAATCAACTCAATGATTCAAAAGGCTAGCAAGGGTGTGAATATTATCAGATTTTTGTGTAGAACCTGGTGGGGAGCCCATCCGGCTACCTTGTTGACCTTTTACCATGCTTTTGTCAGATCTCACCTAGACTATGGCAGCCTTGTTTTACAAAAATGTGCCAAACGACTTCTTCAAAAACTAGATACCATTCAATTCCAGGCTCTGAGAAGTTGCATGGGTATGATGAAATCAACCCCTATTCATGTTCTGCTGTCTGAAGCGGGGGAAATGCCTCTGGATCTACGCAGGATATGGTTATCTATAAAATTCCTCACCAAAGCAATAGCTTTAACAAACAATCCCTCTTTCAATCAGGCGCAAAGCATGTACATTAATTATAATGCTCGCTTCGATTTCTGGAAAAGGTACCAATCCTCACCAATAGTCGAGGCCATGGATTTGTTACTCCCGGTTATTGAACATATCGAAAAATACAGCCATATTCCCTTCTTCCTTGCGGAAATGGACGTCAAAACGTTTCGATTTCACCAATTCAATCTGCAGAAGGGAACGAATAACGCAATTGACTTTAATTATAGAAGATAAATTCAAATCAAGGACCCAAGTGTATACTGATGCCTCTAAAGGGACCAATTACAAAATTGGAATTGGGTTGTTCTGCCCCAAACTCAATATAGAAAAATTCTTTGCCCTCCCTACCTATTTTTCTATCAACTCTGCAGAAGCGGAAGCTATTTTTAGGGCGTTGGAATTGGTTGAACATCATACAATCAAGAAATCTCTAATCCTCTCTGATAGCCTAGTTTCCTTGAAAAAAATCCAAAAAGCAGGTCATGCGAAACAACAAGCAACAATTATTAAAATCAGAAAGAAGTTAGGTGAATTATGACGGATATGATATTGAGTTGGCTTGGATTCCCAGCCATACGATGATACCGGGAAACGATAAAGCTGCTCATCTAGCAAATATGGGGAGAGAATTACCTAACACTGAAAATATGAAGACGGATTATAGGGACTTCTTATCCATTTTCAAAGGCAAAATCCGCAATATCTGGATAGAGAGATGGAAAACTATCTCTGAAGCAAAGGGACGTTTTTACGCATCCCTAATTTTGGCTCCTTACAAGAGACCCTGGTTTAAAGATATTCCTCTTAGTAGAAAATATATCTCTACTTTTTTTAGATTAAGAAGCAATCACTGTTCATCTCCTAAACACCTATACAAATTAAAAGTTTTGGAAAGCCCTCTCTGTGCATGCGGAGAAGAAAGTGATATTAACCACCTTCTTTTTGAATGCCCCAATTTTACTGCTGAATCTAATAATCTTTATCATTCAATTTCCAACTTCTACACCAGGTCCTCTATAACCTTATCAGACGCTTTACAATCCCATGAATATCTGGTTAAAATAATTATATCTTTCCTAAATTACCGCAAAATCAAATTATAGACACCCTCATCGCCATCCACCTTGGTTGACGCTACTCAAACTCATCCAGGTTCATTCATATTAATTAACTAATCCGAGAAGGTTATGGAGACATTCCAGACACACTGCAAGGTGGACCTTGTCAGATATCATTTAAGATAAAAGGAGAAGATAAGGGTTTTGGAATATAAACCGCCACCCGACCGAATAGCCCTGGCAGCTGTGGTCGTAAAAAGCATAGAGAGAGAGAAATATATATAGGAAATAACTCGTTTTCAACTTTTAGAATATTCGTTAGGTGTAAAGATAAATTATTATAACTGTATATAGTTTCATATTCATAATCATCTTTAACAAGCAACCAATATATTCATTAACTTCTAAATTTATACCTTCCAAGAAGCTATCCAACAGTTCATCAGCATTATCGATTCTTTCAGCATATTCTCCGATAATCCATACCATCGATGCTCTCGCTTCTGGTTCATCGAGAGTGTCGAGGTTTTCACACAATGTACTGATAATACTTTCATATTTATTCGGATATTTTCTAAAAAAAACAATGATTATAGTCTTTTTATACAAGGTCAGGGAGAAGTCATAAACTACTGAGTTTAAAAAATGATGAAACTGAAAGTTGTCTAAAAATACTTGTACTCTTTACTGGTGCTTTTATGTTTACATCTATCGCCCCATACATCTATCGACCCATAAAAAAAAGAAAGTACGGCATTCAGGAAACAATCAAGTCATTACATTTCTTTACGATTCAGACGCCAGAGTGTTCAACGACCTGGAAAATCTGGCATTGTCAGGAAATTATCTTTCACCTGAAAAATCAGGGAAATATCGGTGGAAAAAATGGAAAGTTGCATATTTGGAGCTGCGGGATCATGAATTCAACTGAATGTGGAATATTTAGGAAGAGCTTTATCCCAGTTTCGCGTGATTTCTGCGGCCGGCTCTAATATATCCTTTCACAATGTAATATCTTCGCTATGGAGTTCGATGGAAGCCTTAATAAAGTTATCGTAAAGCAACTGAAAATAGACAGAAGTCCATATTTCAGCAGTTTACTAGCTGTTCTCTTCTCCGTCAAATCCATCCTGAGATGCGTTTCGCCGTATTACGGCTTGTCAGTCAGGCTAGGCGAAACGCGTTCAAATTCTGTTTGTAATCTAATTGTGTCCAAAAATGGATATGCCTGAACTACGAGGCTGGTTTGAAAAGTCCGTGCAAAAATAAAAACTACTTATGTGTTTGGGGTAAACCTTTTTTATTTTTCGACATAGTCTCCTTTTAGGCTTATACACTTCGTTCAACGATGTTCTAGTTTGTTGATCCCTTCCGAATAATAGGATTTGTCCAAGTCTGCAAAATATCCATTAGTGTCTGCAATCACCTCCTCGTTTGAATAAAATCTTTGTCCCGCCAGCCATTTCTTCAAATTGGGGAACAAATAGTAGTCCGAGGGAGCCAAGTCTGGAGAATAGGGGGGATGTGAAACGAGTTAGAATCCTATTTCCATTAATTTTGCGACCACAACTGCTGAGGTGTGTCCTGGTGCGTTGTCGTGATGGAAAAGGACTTTCTTGTGGACCAATCGCGGGCGTTTTTCTTGCAGCTCGGTTTTCAAACGGTCCAATAACGATGAATAATATTCACCTGTAATAGTTTTACCCTTTTCCAGATAGTCGATGAGGATTATCCCTTGCGAATCCCAAAAGACAATCGCCATAACCTTTCCGGCCGAAGGAACGGTCTTCGCCTTTTTTGGTGCAGATTCCCCCTTGGTAACCCATTGTTTAGATTGTTGTTTGGTCTCAGGAGTATAGTAATGTATCCATGTTTCATCCACAGTGACGAAACGACGCTTAAAGTCCTCCGGATTCTTCTGGAACAGCTGCAAACCATCCTTGCAACACTTCACACGATTCCGTTTTTGGTCAAGCGTGAGCAATCGCGGCACCCATCTTGCGGATAGCTTTCTCATGTCCAAATGTTTATGCAAAATATTATGTACCCGTTCAGTTGAGATGCCCACAGCACTAGCAATCTCACGCAGCTTAACTCTTCTGTCATCCATCACCATATTATGGATTTGATCAATGATTTCTGGAGTCGTAACCTCCACAGGCCGTCCAGAACGTTCAGCGTCACTTGTGCCCATATGGCCAGTCCGAAAATTTTGAAACCACTTATAAACTGTTCTAATCGAAGGTGCAGAGTCACCATAATGTTTATCAAGCTTCTCTTTAGTCTCCTGAGGCGTTTTGCCTTTCATAAAGTAATGTTTAATCACCACACGAAATTCTTTTTCGTCCATTTCTTGAAAATCACTCGACTTCCTTGATTCACACGAATGCCAAACACAAAGAAATAGACCAATATGGCTGAAACTTGGTGTGCGTTCATTCAAGAGATGCTACTAACTAAACATGACCTCGATACGCGCCGGTGGTGCCATCTCTCGGACTTTGCACGGACTTTTCAAACCAGCCTCGTATATCACTTAAATAGTGCGATGGGAATTTATTTTCAAACTTGGAGAACTTAGAAGTCATAAACAGAAGCGCACCACTTAGATGACTATTAAATGAAAATCTTTCCTTAATTTGAATTAATATATAATCACATACTTCTTTTGTTGCAACTACTTTCGTTAAATAATTATCTTCCTTACGTCTTTTATTCTGAAAATGAACTACATCTTCAATTCAAGTAAGAATTTCTTCAGCATTTTATACATTTTTCAAATATATTAATTGCTGTGGCTACCTGTGCAGGATCAGAAGTCGATAGAATATCGGATTGTGGCATATTTTTATGAAAAAAAATGTTAGCCAGAATACAAATTGTGCATCCTATAACATTCTACGGATTGCAGAGGCTTAATTAATTGTGGTAGATTGTTTCGAAGTATTTTCTACCTTCTCCATACATTCGATAAGTACTTCTCTGTTCTCAAAAATAATATTTATAGCTCTACTTTTAAAAAGCCACCGTGTCGTAGAAGTTCTTGAAATATGGCAGCATACAACTTCAATTAATATTTCAACCCGCTGAGGAGAATTTGAAAAAAAATTCGTAATATCTGTTATATTAGAAAAGAAAATACGTACTTCTGCATTCTGGCTAGTTACATGAGCTAAAATTAAATTTAATTGATGAGCATAACAGTGAACATACTAGCCGTATTTATAATCATCTTGGGTAATTCTGTTTACTCCACCACGGCGGCCACTGATAACATTTGCTCCATGATAGCTTTGTGAAATTAATTTATTTAGTGTGTCTGTAACTTTGAGCAAAACGTCTTTAATACAATTTGCTAAACTAATTGCATTATGAACTTGTGGATTCAAAAAAGCCCAAAATCGTTCAGTTGGGCTACCGTCTTTTAAAATGTATCTGAAAACTACGACCATTTGAAACTTACAAGAAATATCTGTGGTCTCATCTGCTATAACAGAGATGAATTGGGCGTCTGCTATTTCATTCTTTATATATTCGTGGCAAACTTGTAGCATGCAATCTAATAATTCGTTCTGAATTATTTTTTAAGTACCTTTGAGGATCGTAGAATTTCAAAATTCTCTTTTACAGCCAGCCCAGCCAGATCCAACTCTGCACTAAAATTGATTAGACATTTGAAAATGCCCGGATTTTGCGAACCATCCCTTTCATCGTGTCCTCGCAAAGCTAATTCGAAACATCCACAGAACTTTATACAATTTATAATTTTCGGCAAAACGTATGTTTTTCAATACATTGTCATTATGTTTTTCGATTCCTCTTTTGTAGGCACTATCCAGTTGTTGTTTTATATCAACTTTTCCCAAAAGTCTTGTTCTAACAGCGAATTTATATGAACCTGCGAACTTTCATGCTTTTTAATTTTTTGTGATAAGTGTGCCAGATCGACTACCCCACTTTTCACCCAACTCGCTTCAGCACTTTCAGATGCAAATAGCAAACATGGAAAACAAAACGAGCTGTTTTAACACTGTATCCGCATAGCCATTCATGTTCCTCATATAATTCACTTTTAAAACTTCTTTTGTACTCACGTTTTTGTCTCTTACTTACTTGAGTAATACTAAGATTCGGAAACGGTTTTCCCGCAGCTTTCACTTTAAGTTTGTCTTCTAAAGGCAACTTCGAAAAATTTTGTTTTAAATAATTCACTGTATATTCGAAGTTTCTTTTAACGCCTAACAATTTACTACACCCCTGCTGTGCATCCATTTTTTCATTCATTACATCAATTACAGTCAGTTTATGTCTGTATGTAATTGCATTCACGACTTAATATTAACAATACACCCTTTATTGCAAAATATTGAGCGCCAAAACCAAATTTAACTACTCTGAGTGGAACCGGTTAGATTAGATACAAAATATAAACGAATCAACACGACGCTTCTATCCCAATCCACATCCGCAAGATCACCAAGTAAGTGTGAACCATGGAGAGAGAAAAACGACGAATTTACATCTTCGTATTAGCGAGAGACACAGTTTGCCAGAACGTGAAAACGTATAAAACGAGACAGCGCCGTATACCGCCTTGCTTTACATCCAGTTTTTGTAGTTTGTGCGACTAGGGAGCTTCAGTGACAACTCGAGGTTTAACGGTACGTAAAGTATTAGGGTTGTTATAAATTGTTCCCATGGAGATCAGGCACAAAAACAGAGCAAAGGAAGGACGAGAAACCAGTGGAGATGAACCTACTCAGATACAACCTGTCTGGTTTGGACCATCAGAGTGTAAAAGAACTATACCAGCGAAGATTAGACGAAAAACTAGGCCAAGTAACTTTCAACACTCCAGAGGAATGTTACCAATATGTGAAAGACTGTATCCACCAAGCAGCGTACGAAGCACTGGTAGAATGGAAGTCTAAAGAAAAACTATTACCTTATTGGTTGGATCAGGACATCGAAACAGAAATCGATTTAAAAAGAAAAGCCCATAAGCAATACTTAAGTTTGAAGACCAACGCAGATAAAATAAGATACAAAGAAGGTCAAGCTAAGGTCCGTAAAAAGATAACACAAAAGAAAAATGCAGCTTGGGAGAAGAACTGTTCAAGAATAAATGCATACCTGGAAGGAAGGAAAAGCACTGAAAGTTGGAGACTACTAAAGTCACTAAGACAGAATACCAAAAGAGAGATCATTTCACCAATAAGTCTGGAAGAATGGGACAAATATTTTAGTCAACTATTGACAGAAAATATAACACAGTTTTTAGGTCAACAACCACAGGGCCCTAGTATCCAACTGACAGCATCCCCAATCAGAATAAAACTAGCCGAAGTAAAAAGCATTTGTCAGTCGTTAAAAAACGGAAAGTCTGCAGGCCCGGGAAACATACCTCCTGAACTCATAAAGTACGGCACAGAAAATCTATTTGAACATCTTACTCAAATCTTCCAAAAATGTATTAACGGAATGAAAACTCCAGAAGAATGGAAAGCATCTTATATGTCCACCATTCACAAAAAGGGTAGTAAAGATAACTGTGATAACTACCGAGGAATTGCGGTATCTAACACACTCTCAAGGATATATGGGAAACTGCTCACAAGGAAGATTGAAAGCGAATACAGCGATCTTGAAGCGGAAGAACAGGCTGGATTTAGAGCAGGAAGATCTACGGTCGATCATCTTTTCAGCATTACTCAGATTATAGAAAACAAGACTGCATTTGACCAAGAAATATATATGTTGTTTGTTGATCTGAAGAAGGCATATGATAGTGTACCACAAAACAAGCTATGGGAAGCGTTGGAAAACACAAACATCAATATTAACTTAATTAAAGCTGTTAAAACAAACGTACGAAAAAAACACTACAAAAATCAAAGTTAGAAATAAATTATCAAAAGGTTTCCAAGTTAACAAAGGACTTAAACAGGATTGCTGCCTCTCACCAACACTTTTCAAAATCTACCTAGAACAAACTTTAAAAACATAGAAGCGAAAATGTAAAATATGGGTATACCACTAAATGATCGGACGACCTTATATACTTTGTGCTTCGCAGATGATCAAATAGTACTGGCTCAAGATTATGAAGACCTACAATACATGACCAGAAAGTTAATTGAAGAATATAAACATTGGGGTCTTGAAGTAAACCTAACAAAGACGGAGTACATGTGTGTTGGCGGTATGCAACAGGATCTAGTACTCGAGGATCAACAGCAAACCATAAAGTACTGCGATAAATACAAATATCTAGGTATGTCTCTCACACACAATGGTACAGCAGAGCAAACGATACAAGAAAGAAATACACAAGGACGAAGAGCTATTAGGTCACTTAAGGGGGTCACTACCGAGGTCAATTTACATTGAAAAGTAAAACCCATTTTCTCAGCAACCGTTCATCCTATTTCAACGAAACTTTGCACACTTATTATTTATTATTATATAATTTAATGGGACTAAGGGTTTAAAGAAATAATTTAAATTACATTTTCTAGAAATTTTGAAAGTTCATGAATTTTATTTGTATGTTTGAATTGACGCGGTAAATTACCAGCTGTTTCGTTTGACATTTCCTTAGTCCGAACTGTAGACAGTGTTGCCATGGATATTTAAAAAAAAAAATAGCTCAATAACTTTTATAGTTTTGAAGATAATGGGACAAATGTACAAAAAAGTCAATTTTTCAGGAGAGCCGAGAAACTAAAAAGTTGTAGTTTTGACTGCCTTTTTTGTTATAATCAACTTTTTTAAATTTATTTCTTTTTTTTGCAAAAACAAGTTTGGCAACACTGATTGTTTACAACAAAATATGTTTTTTTCCAAATTTTTTTTTTTTTAGTTTTGTTTTGTTTGGTTATATTTTACGTGAGAGATTGTTTTTGTTTACATAGTTACAAATTTTTTTCCTGTTTTCTGTTACTATTGCTTCTTTGAATGGCGTGGTCTCTGCTGCGAGTACTGACTCAGGCAAAATAGTGGATATTGTGGTACTCTCCAAACACTGTCGTTGTCCACTAAAATTTCAGAATACACATAATGAAAATTGCATAGCCAATCATAGTGGTACCAGTGGGGCTATGGAAGCAGCTGGTGCAGAGCAAATTTTCCTGAGGTCAATGGACAAATACAATGTGAGATATTCTCACTACTTAGGTGATGGAGACTCAAAGGGTTTCTTGAAGGTTGTAGAACAAATCCCTTACGGAGATAGTCTCTTAGTTCGGAAGTTAGAATGTATAGGACATGTACAAAAAAGGATGGGATCTAGACTCAGAAAGCTAAAAACTTCCTACACGTCCAAAAAACTGCAAGATGGAAAGCCGATAGGAGGAAAGGGCAGACTCACGGATGTGGCAATAAATGACATTCAAAAGTTTTATGGCTTAGCCATACGAAGAAAACGTTGGCAGCTTGGCTGAGATGAAAAAAGCAGTATGGGCAGAATTTTTTCATCTCGGCTCAAACGACCAGAATCCGGCACACAATTTATGCAGCTTGGACTGGTGTAAGTTCCTCAAGGCCCAGGCAGAAAAAAAATTATATGAGCACTCGAAGCATTTTCAACTACCAAAAGTAGTAATGGAAATTTTGAAATCTGTCTTCAGGGACCTGGCGAATCCAGCCCTGTTAGACAAATGTGTTCACGGTAAGACACAAAACACAAACGAAAGCTATAATAATCCATTGTGGGTTAGATGCCCAAAAAATATTTTTGTAGAGAAAAGCACACTAGAATTAGGTGCATATGATGCACTATGCTGCTTCAATGAAGGTAATATTTCCCACTGCCGAGTACTTGAAAAACTTTTCATTGACCCTGGAAAATTTACAATTGCTGGGCTGATGAAGGAAGATGAACTGAGAATAGTGAAAGCCGAGAAAGACTTACAACAAGCATCGAAATGCGAGAGGCAAAAAATTTCAAGAGCAAGAAAAAGTTTAGAAGAAAAATTTAAGAAGTTAGAAAAAAAGAAGGCCCGTCATATGAAGCGGGTTCATTTTAGTTAAAAAAAAGTATAACAAAATAATAAAATCTTATTATTACTTTTCAAAATATTATTGTAAAAATAAAGTTTTTTATTTGTATATAGTAAATAGTGTTATATAATTATTCCTAAGCATTGTTAATAAAAAGTGGGATAATAATAATAATAGTGAAAATAATAATAACTTCATAATGGGTGGAATGGGGTGGTATATTGAAAGGTGCGTAGTGCGAAGCTAGGCGAAGGCTGAGCGGGACTCATATCTTGGCGATACTGACTGATGGCTCATACCTTGACTACTTTATATAAAAATTTCAGGCACTTATACTCATCGTATAATTGTGGGGGTTGGATTGTTTTGTGCAGAAATGATTGTAGATTATAAAAATGGAAAAAAAAAAACGAAAAACGTATTTTTTTTCATTTTTCTCGGTAGTGACCCCCTTAATAGCGTACTATGGGATCAAAATATATCCAAGAAGAATAAACAAAATATCTACAACAGTATTGTGAAAAGCATTATAACTTATAGCAGTGAAGTCTGGCCACTTGGACAGAGAACAGAAAAAATGCTGGAAGCAACTGAAATGGACTTTTGGAGACGCTCCGCCGGAAAATCAAGGATGGAAAAAATAAGGAATGACAGGATTAGAGAGATTATGGGCATTACACACTCAATAGTAGACGACATCAAAGTTGATCAGATTACCGAAGCAAATTCTTAATTGGACACCCACTGGCAGGCGTAAGAGAGGAAGACCGAGGAAAAGCTGGAGAGAAGGGATAGACCGCGAAGTGAGAGTAAGACAACTGGGGGAGGACCTGTGGCAAGACAGAGACGAGTGGAGACTAGAAATCGAAAGACGTCGTAGAAGGTTTTAACCCGATATATATATATATATATATATATATATATATATATATATATATATATATATATATATATATATATATATATATATATATATATAAAGTTGTTCTTGTCCATTTGTAGGGAAGGTCACTTCTTTAAAAAACGTTTGTATGACTAAGGCATAATACAAAATAATTTGCATTTGTTGTTGACAGGGGGTTCACGTGCTTATGTGCTCCTAAAGAGGAGCCGCCACTGACTATAAGCTTTGTATAAATGTTTGTTTTAGTTTTCGCACTGGGCACGTGTGTGTGGATATGTGTATGGGATTACTATTTAAAAAAGTCATTTATACTGATGCTGAACATCTAAGTCAATGAGAAGAAAACTATAAGATAACTTTTATTTGAAGTTTTTCAAGAAAATCCTTTGAATTAAAAACAATATATCAAAACTTCTATCTGGCCCTGTATACAGTGTTGTACATACATTATTGATACAATGAATAAAGGAAATGAACAATCAATATTATATAAAAAATATTGTAACAGATTGAAATTGGCGCACTCTGTAAGAATTTAAAAAATCCTTTTTTGGATCCACTTTATACGACTAATCGTAGCAAACGCCTGCATCACAAACTACGAACGAACTTCATACTGCAGTGTCTCAAGGTCGTCCCTCCTTACAAACGTCAAGAAAAACTAACCTCAATTTGTTAAAAGTCTCGAAAAGGCCACATAAAAAGTAAATATTTGATAGAAGACCTATAAAATTTCAATTAAACTTAAAATAAACAGTTTTTTTATAAGCCAAATATTACGTTACATTAGTAGACGTCTTACGCGTATATAATTTAAATTCAATTGGGGAGTGTCCTTGCTTTCTTATCAATTTAAGCATTACTCATATTTCGAAAGAAAATGCCTTCTTCGAAGACTATTAAAATGGATGAAAAACTGCTGGCTGAAAGGCTTGCAGCTTTTTCACCAGAGCCCTTAATAAAACCTCGAGAGCATCCTATTGCTAAGGATGAAATTGAAATACCTGCAGTTGTAGAAGATGAAAACATAATTAATTTGGCCAAAGCTAATTTTTTAAATATCCTGAACAACGAAGATATTAAGAAGAGCTCAGAAGCTATTATTAGAAAATATGGTGTTGGAACATGTGGACCTAGGGCTTTTTATGGTAAGTTATAACTGTAAAAATTAGATATTACTATTTTATTAAGCATTGATTTAAAGGTATAAAAATGTATCAATATTTTGAGCTATGAATGTTACAACGGGGCAGCTTATGATTCTGTTGCCTCAATATTTTTCAACTTATATTTAAAGAAAACCAATTTTGTTCATTTAAGTAAAATCATAAATTTCAGAAATTAAAACCGTTTCTCTCTCCCATAGAAATCTGATTGTACTCGAGATTGATGGATGCCAGTGTATTTTATCCATGTTTAACATTATTTCTCACGATAAGACTCCAGAAAACTAGCATTATTTAGAAAAATATACTGTTATTTGTAGGTACAACTGATGTTCATCTGGAATTGGAAGAACGGATTGCCCAATTCTTAAACATGGAAGAATCCATAGTATATTCTTATGGTTTTGTAGCCATTTCTAGTTCTATAGCAGCCTATTGTAAAAAGAGTGATGTAGTTTTTACCGATATTAATTGTAATATGGCAATTAGACAAGGGTTGCAAATGGCTAAGAGCAAGGTAAGTTTTCTTTTAATATTAGAAAAGGCAATCAGGGTGGTAAAATATATGAAACAGATGTTACATTGTAACCTCAATAATGAAGGGCAAGAGAAATATGCTGAAAAAGTATCTTATTTCCTATTTATTCAATACAAACAGACATAATTGCTAGATAAATGTGAGTTGAATTTTTTTAGGTGAACAATTTCCAGAGTGTATCTGTTTTTTCTTGTTGTTTTTTTGTCGGTAGTATCTCCGTTACTTTCATAGACTTTTTTTATAGAGTTCTATTATTTTAGGTCATATTCTTTGACCATCAAAACTCAAACTCATTCGCCGAAGAAGTTCGAAAAGTCGCCGAAAGCGAAAAAGGCAAGAAAAAAGCTTCCAGGAAATTCCTAATAGCCGAAGGAGTATCGTGGAAAACGGGAAAGATCCTTCCATTACCGGAATTTTTGGAAATAGCTGAAGCAAATAAAATAAGGGTGTTTTTGGAAGAGTCTTATTCGATTGGTGTGCTCGGTGAAAAGGGTCAAGGTCTGATGGAATACTTCAATATCGATCCCCATAGACTTGATATGATTATAGCTACCCTTGAAGCTGCCATTGGGTCTATTGGTGGATTTTGTGCAGGTGAGTAACTTACAGAAAGATGATATTTTACCCATAAAAAAAATTGGCATTTTTCCACCCTATGTAGTAATGTTTAAAAAAACATGGTATGATTATTTTCAGGTTCTCACATGGCAATAGAACACCAGCGACTCTCTGGAAGTGGCTACATCTTTTCCGCCTCCCTTCCTACATTCCTATGTAAAGCCGCTATCGAATCAATAGATCTACTCGAACAAAACAAACCCCATCATAAACTAAGAATATTAGGTCAACAATTTCATGACTTATTGTTAGATGTTGGATATGAAGTACAGAGTGACCCAGTATCTGCTTTTAAGATATTCAATGTAAAAGAAGATGATGATTCTATTAGAACAGAAAAGGAAAAGAATATTTATGATTACTGCAAGAAGAATGGGGTATACCTGATTTTAAATGAACACGGTTTGTTGGCAAATCTTAATGTGGTGTTATTGGATGACAGAAGAAGATTGGAAAAAGCTGAGAAAGTTTTAAGGGATGCACTTTCAAAATGTTCATAATTTTTCTTATATAAAGCATAATTTCACTTTACCAAAGTGGTAATAGTTTCCTTTTCCATATGTTAAGTTTTAATTAATTTAATTTGAAAAGAACAGTTAAATCTTTCTGTTGGTAAGAGAACAAAACCAAATTTTTATTTCTAATTATAGTATATTCTTATGGTTTTGTAGTGACTTTTTACTTATGTACTTAGATTTTAAAGCAAATTGCTTGAAATTTTTATTCACAGGAATGGTTTAATTCACAGTGTGCTAAATACACAATTTTTTAAAACAAACCGTATCATTTTTATTTTTCTTTAACAAACTTAAATATAATCACGCGTCAGTAAAACTAGATCCGATTAGAATTATTAGAGATAGGCGACTTTAAAGCTACATAATATAGGCTCGATACCTTTTCAATAACTATTATTTAGGAACCCTAGCAAGCCAGGAAATTATTTTTCTAAAATTTGACGCTGTAGAGGTTACTCTGGAAGTTCTGTTAGTACTGATTATTTTATTTTTTACCAACGAAAATAAGACTTTCAAGCACCAAAGCAATTATAGGTATTTTGTGTATTGTTTTGTACTGAATTATGTAGTACAATTTTAGGATAATTTTAACATTAAAATAAAATTATTAGTACTATAAATTGAGACTTATTTGTCCTAATTTAATATTTATTCAATTATGAAAAGATAAATCCTTCTTGATCAATTTGTTCTTAGATAAAAGGTTTTTCCTCTGAAAACCTAAAACTGGTTAGAGTAATGTCTCTATATAAAAATCGGTTGTGATATCGTGATAAGTCTAATGAACCACAGTTTGAAACTCTTTCTTAAGGGAACATTACACTTTCTCGGGTCGGAAAAATCGACTTTTTAGAAAGTAGCCTATTTTTCAATAACATTCTCTGAAAATTTCTGAGGAAAATTTCAAATGCTTTCGAAGTTATAGACGATTATGGCGCCAAGTGTAAGACAGGCAATTCGATCGCGCGGCGTGCCAACTTACCTTTCGGCGGCCGTTTACAAATATTTTGCTCTACCCGAATCAAACATCTGCTGCTACTTTTATGATTTTAAGGATAGAAGCAGGTAAAAAGAGAGCTTACTATAATGGGTATATCTTTTCAGTGTTTTTTGTTGTGGCACAACTGTAGCTCCAAAACAAACGGTACGCTGGCCTTCTCAGTTTGAAAATATCGCTCGCTGGACTAACATCACTCAGTAAACGTCTCGGCTAATATTGTGCAAAATAGATAAAAAAAAATGCGGGAAATTTAGTTCGAAGCGAGTGTGCAAATCACGTAAAAGACAGTTTTATGGTAATCGATTTTCAGATTAAAGTAATTCTAATTTTACCAGTACATCTGCAGAAAAAATTGTAAAAACTTCTGATTTGAGTTCAAGCACTAATCCGACTTTTAGTTATTGTATAGTACAAGGCGTATGAGGAGAGGAATTTTGTATGCAGCAGACATAGCTGATTGAACGTAAGTAGATTTTATATGTGAAAAACTTGAGATGCAATTTTCTCGAGACGTTTTTATAATCGACGTGCACAATAACTTAAAAACCATTTAACAGATCGGCCTGAAATTTTAATATGTTTTTCTACACAATAATAGCCCCAGTATAAACTAGAATAAAAAAGAATGTTTAATGGTGGATTTTTAATGTTTTTTTTTAGGAATAAGAGTGCTAAGATGCTACGTATTCTCGGTCATGTTATGTGATATAGAAGCTGCAACAATTACAGAAATAACACAACAGAGAATAGAATCATTCTAAAGGTGGTGCAACCGCTGAATGTTGCGTGTTCCTTGGACAGCACACACCACAAGGATTGATCAAACTTTTCAACATGTCTCTAGAAACTGGCAAAATACCAACGTTGTGGCATATATCAGAAGTAATACTTCTACACAAAAAAGGAGATACCAGAAAGTTAGATAGTTACCGCCCGATTAGCTTACTATCTCATATTTATAAACTTTTGTCTAAAATCATCTCCAATAGATTAAAAAATAAGTTAGATTCCTACCAGCCATGCGATGCATTAGATCCGATTATAACACATGCGACTACTTACAGACAATAAGAAATATCCTAGAGAAGACCAATGAATACAATTTCAAACTCTACATAGCCTTCATAGACTATGAGAAGGCTTTTGATTCTGTCGAAATGTGAGCAATCATCAACGGCTTGAACAACTGTAGAACTGATTCTAGATACACTACTCTACTTGAAGATATATATGAAAATGCAAAGATTTACATAAAATCTAGTATAAAACAAATACGAGAGGTATAGGACAGGGAAATACAATCTCTCCTAAGCTATTTATTACAGCTCTAGAAGCCGTATTCCGCTAACTAGATTGGACAAAAAAATATCTGAATCGTTTGCTGATGATAGTCATCAGTAGTAATCCACATGAGTTACAAGAAGTGATAAATGAGTTAAATTAGCACTCAAAGACAATTGGTCTTAAGATAAATAAAAGTAAAACAAAAATAACTAAATAACAACATAGTTATAAATTTAGAAGGAACAGCTCTCAAGATTGTTAAGGATTATGTATATCTGGGGCAAAAAATTACTGACGGGAGACAGAGTCTCGGAGGAAATTTCAAAAACGGGCTTAGATGGTGCGCATTCGGGAAATTAAGTTATATATTCAAAGATAAAGCGATCCCAAATAAGTAAAAGGCCAAAGTTTATGATCAGTGCATCCTATCCGTAATTACATATGGCGCTGAAATTTGGACATTAAATAAAGCCGATATACAAAAATTAGCTCGAACCCAAAGAGCACACGAAAGACAGATGATTGGGATAAAACTTAAAGATAGAAAAAGGGACACGTAGATACATGAACAAACGAAATTAAAGGATATTGTAGAGCACGTAACAGAAAAAAAGTGGCAACGTAGCACGCACTTCCGATGATCGATGGACCAAGCGAACATTAGAATGGAGACCACGAGAACAGAAAAGGAGCGTAGGACGACCCAAAACAAGATGGTGGGATGATATACAGGGGGTTGCGGGCATTGGATGGATGACAACAGCTACAAATAGATCGAGATGGAAATTCAGGGGGGAGGTCTACGTCCAGCATTGGATAGAATTAGGCTTATAGTGATAGTGAAACTATCGATATATAGTTGCTTTCTACGGAGCAGATGTGCCATAACACCTCTCAAACCATTCTTTGGTTCTGGCTATATTTTTTTCCCATCAAAAAGCAATGTTTAATCAACACACGAAATTCTTTTTGTTTCATCGTTTTGTAAAAATCAAAAGTAGCGTCACTCAAACGGCTGTAACTCGCAAACTAACAGATAAAATGTGATAAAAATTTTACACCAATCTTCTGAGAGTTGACACTAAGTGAAAAATTACATTTTTTTTGTTCGTTCACTTCCCCGCCTAAGTAGAGATTTTACTCTTTTCATATCCTGAGGATATGGGCTGGGATGTCGTCATACCCGTCAACGTTTTCCAAGTGCCGAAACTTACATTTCTGTATTTCACAGCCCCTTTTAGACAACGCGGTAGTGCTGCCTCGGACGTTATCGCATTTTTGCAAACAACTACTACCTATGTACGTGGCCAAGCCATATATACTTAAATAAAAGTATACCGACCTGCCGGGATTGAACCCGAGACCTTCTGCACCGCAAGCAAGTACTACGCCACGGAGTCGCGGGCCATAGTTTTTTTGTAAACCCTTTCCAGTCAGTTGAATCAGACTATTAAATAAATTTATACAAAGAAATACTTACCTGAAGATATCCTTAATTACGACAATCGCTTCCTGTACAACATAGTTGACTTTAGTTTGAATTAAATCCAACAGTGTTGAAACACACCTTTCCGCTGAAGGTTCAACTTTGATAGCGCATCGTCCAATGGCTCTTACGGCTTTTCTTACGAAGTCCACATCAACCTAAGTTCAAAATAATTAAAAAGAAAAATGGTAACTATTTCTAACTTCTGATTAAGGGGTCAGGCCACTCCAGGTCCCAGGAAAAAAACGGCTAATTTCGGGAAGTTTTTTCAAGAGTATAATAAAACCAGTCGAAAATTTATTTGACGTACTTTATCAAACGAAGATTTAAGTGTACAAAATTTCTTTTTTAACTTTTTAATTCAAAATGGCTGCTTCAGACTCCCAGACGACAAGGCACCCTTTATGCGAAGCCTGAAACTGGCGTAACGATTGCTCCCGTAGATTTCAACCTAGGACAAAAAGGCCATTTCATTTTATTAATATATGTTAAAAACTAGTGGATAACGTACGGATTTTGTGATAAATTATAAACTTCCTTTTTTATAAATGATTTTTCGTGAAATTTTTGGGTGAAAAATTAACATTTTTTTCAAATGTGCACCATTTTTCGAAAAAAAAACGATATTTTCAAATTTCTGTAAGTTATCTGCTAGTTTTTGACATATTTTAATGAAATTTTTTTAGTTTTTTGTTGTAGGTGGAAATCTACGGGAGCAATGGTTTCCCCCGTTTCAGGCCTCGCATAAAAGGTGCTTCGTCGTCTTGGATTCTGAATTAAAAAGATAAAAAAACATTTATTGTACACTTAATTTTTTTTTTTATGAGTCTAGCATACATGCTGCAGGGAGGTCCCTAAAGCGCTACAGGAGCGACATGTGTGCGGAAAAAGCGAATTACGTTGTTCTTGAATCGCTGTAAATTGTACTCGGTGGGAAGCACAGTCCTGGGCAAATTATTCCAAAGGGATGATGTTCTATATAAAAAGACTGCTTGAAAAGCGTTGTACGAGGAGTAACAAGCTGAACCTCATACGGATGTAAAGTATCAGCGCGACGTGTATTTCTAACATGCACCGCTCTGGGAGGAATTAAACGGGCCACATCCTCCGAACACTTACCATAAAAATACTTGTAGAATAGGCTCAAGTCGCCAACCGTTCTTCGATGTTTCGGCGAATCAAAGCCGCCGGTCAGTTCCGGGTCTCCAATCAGACGAACAACTCTTCTCTGAACAGAATCCAACAAATGCAGTGTATGTTTGGGAGCGGAGCCCCAAACATGGGAGCAGTATTCCATAGCTGGTCGAATTTGAGCTTTGTAAAGAATTAACAGTTGTTGTGGAGTGTAAAGCTTTCTGGTTTGAAATAATATTCCCAACTTTTGAGAAGCTCTCCTTGCTATGCCTGCAACATGCTAACGCCAGGACATATTTGCTCCCAAATTAACGCCCAACAAGTTGAGTGACGATGTTAGAGGAATGGAGTGCCCCGCTATAACTATGTCGGGTTCAGCAACGTTAACTTTTTTAGAAAAAAACTCCCGCTTGGGTTTTTGTAGCGTTAAATTCCACTTGGTTACTGTCACCCCAATACAGAATTTCTTCTAGGTCCCTGTTAAGTTGAACAACTTCCCGCTGTCTGCGGTCACTCGCCTGGGCAGCTGATATCCGAGCGTTTAAAGTGAATGAAGAGAGGTCGTCTGCAAAGCTTGGGTTTTTGTAGCGTTAAATTCCACTTGGTTACTGTCACCCCAATACAGAATTTCTTCTAGGTCCCTGTTAAGTTGAACAACTTCCCGCTGTCTGCAGTCACTCGCCTGGGCAGCTGATATCCGAGCGTTCAAAGTGAATGAAGAGATGTCGTCTGCAAAGCTGTAGATTGGATTTCCGGTCTTTTCCAGCAGATCGTTAATGTAAATGAGAAAGAGAGTAGGAGATAGTATGGAGCCTTGGGACACACCGGCGTTGATAGTGAAGGTGTTAGAAAGAAATCCGTCGACCGCCACTCGTAAGGAACGCTCACTGAGGAAACATGCAAGCCACAAACAGAACTTTTCAGACATACCACAAGAATGTAGCTTAGCCAACAGCCCATCGTGCCAAACACGGTCGAATGCCTTGGATATGTCAAGAGCAACCGCTCGAGATTCTCCAAAGTGTTCAATTGCGTTGTGTTACATAAGTCAGAAGATCTCCTGTTGATCTATGTTTACGAAAGCCATATCGGTAATCGCTAATAATGTTGAATTCTTCAAGATATTTTAGAAGATGTTGATTGATAGCCTTTTCCATGACTTTCGATATTATTGAAAGCAGTGCGACTGGTCGGTAGTTATTTGGCAAGGTCTCCTTGCCTTTTTTAGGTATCGGCTGAATTGTGGCACATTTCCAGCAGGAAGGAAATATTCCCTTTCTGTAGGATAGGTTGAAAAGTCTACAAAAAACTGGTGTCAGTTCCCTCGCACAGTTTTTGAGAACTATTTATTTAATAAAGTACATCAAATAAATTTTCGACCTCTTTTATTATACTCTTGAAAAAAATTCCCGAAATTAACCTTTTTTTCTGAGACCTGGCGTGACCTTACCCCTTAAAAAGATATTACTTTCAAATTTATTTGTTTATTTTAATTCGGTTTAGTATTTCTAAGTAGAATTTTATGCAGTTATTGTTTATTAATACCGAGTTTAAAATTCCTATTTTTAATAATACCTAATTTAAATCGTATAAGGAAATACAAATATATTAACACTCACCTCTGTGGCGTATTCCTTAAGTTCGCTGAGAACTTGGGCAATATTAGCCTGAGAAGCCAGACGAATCATGATGTCCAATTTCTCCAATTTGACGTAAATTGGATCGTTGTATTTTACAAAGAACACCTGTAAAAATACAGTGTAAGTAAAGAATATAGTTCTGTAGTTTGGTGGAAAAGGGTTATCATAGGATGGTCCAGGTAATATTGTTGAGATATAGAGGCAGGCTTGCCTGGGAATTCCAGGTGCTATATGTACCACAACAGCGTTTATTTGAAAAAGTATTACACGAGGGTCATTCAGTAAGTAAAGAGACAATGGGTATCAGCTAAAACCCATTCAATGAAACCACTCCATATTTCTAGAGTGCAAGTTGGCAACCTTGTGATGACTTTTAATCAGCTGTTCGATCATGTAATGTAAACATAACCTCAAAATATCCAGTTTACCATGTCGAGTCCATTGGAAGACTGCACTTTAGAAGAGCAGCGTCATCAGATTTTTAGTAGCAAAATATGTTAAGCGAAGTGAAGTACATTCTAGAATGCTATTCCAGTATGGACAAAGTTGCATGAACTGTGCGTTTCCAAGTGGATAGACCGGTTCAAAAGCGGCTGAACAAGAGTGTGTGACGAGCAGTCGAAGTTTCCGACGTTGGAATTAAGGATTGATGGACTTATTCGTGATAACAGAAGAATTACTGTTGAAATGATAACTCAAGAGGTTGGGGTAAGTGTTAGAACTGTTCACAATATTATTCAAAACCATTTACAATCACCGCCCTTATACGGCTTACCCAAGAAAAGCTTCAAGAACTGGGTTGGGAGATCTGGCCACATCCTGCATACAACCCAGACCTGGCTCTGTGTGATTTTTGTCTGTTTGGATCTCTCAAAGATGCTCTATGTGGAAAGAGGTTCACAGACAATGAAGAAGTAAAGGGAAAAGTGCAGGAGTGGCTACGACGTCAACCGAAAGAATTCTTTGCCACAGGGATCAAGAAGCTAGCAGAAAGGTGGGACAAGTGTATTAACGTTGGGGAGGGGGAGATTATGTTGAAAAAAAGCCAAATTTTGTAGCACTCCAATAAACCCTTCTTGAGCTAGAGCTATTTGTCTCTTTACTCATTGAATGACTCCCGTATATCATATAAAAAAATAAAGTATCCTTATTGGGCTATAGAGTCCCGAAGATTTTATATAAATTGAAACTTTCGCGACAAAAACACAAAGTTTTTCTATAACTTCACGGACCATATACCACAAATGGCATATATATAACATATATAATTCTGTAATTAAACTCTTCTTTTTTAAAATACCATCTATCATTTACCTTCATTTCATGCTTTAGTATATCCGGCTTCTTCTGCACAATGAGGTTGATGTTTCTTAAAGCAACATATTGAACCTAAAAGATTAAAAGTCACAACATCAATAATTTGAAAATCAGGTTCAATTTTCGGAACATTAATGCATCTTCCGCGTTTTTATTTTTATGTTTAGTTTAACAAAATTATTAATTTAACTTACTTCAGGTTCTGAACTCAACAACGTAACTAGTGGAGGCGCCAGTTTCTTGCTTAATGTATTGCAGAATTCGACATCCCCCTATAAAAAAAATACGTTTGTGGTTTTTATTTGGAAAAATTATTTATAGTAGAACCCCGATTATCCGAGCTCCGGATTAACCGAGCCAATCTAAGAATTTGATTATTCGAGGTACGCGCGTCTATGCAGCGTATTAACCGAGCTTCTAAAATATGTATGTACGTATTTCCATTTAAAATCGTCGGAGCCTTCGGGGAATCCCCCTGGCCCGTGTGAGGGGTTCCCCTATTTATGTTTTTGGACTCTTTCACCATGTAAATTTGCGTGAATGCAGTGCGTTTACTACGGAGAAGTACGAGTATACTTACATAATTTATTTGGTTGGAGTTCTGGTAGTTAAGTGTAATTAATATGAACTGCTTTGTTTGAATTTTTGTTTGTCGTATTGTAATGGAGCAAAACAAGCGTAAAAGAATCGTCGTTCCTATCGAAGAAAAATTAAAAGCCATCAGAAGAATTGAAGCAGGAGAAACAATTAAAGTTGTTGCACGAGATTATGGAGTAGGTGAAGTAACAGTTGAAGATTGGAAAATTCTCAGAGATAGATCAGTTTACCGCCAGTTCTGGATAGCTTGACCGCTGGAAAAAACGGTACGGTGTACAACTGACTGTATGTGGTGAAAAACTTTCTGCTGATGTGTCATCAATTGAGAAGTTTAAGCAGAACTTTAAAAAGCAAATCGAAGATTGTGGATACACATGTGATCAAATTTACAACTGTGACGAAACTGGAAACTGAAATTTATTTGGTTGGAGTTCTGGTAGTTAAGCGTAATTAATACGAACTGCTTTGTTTGAATTTTTGTTTGTCGTATTATAATAGAGCAAAACAAGCGTAAAAGAACCGTCGTTCCTATCGAAGAAAAATTAAAAGCCATCAGAAGAATTGAAGCAGAAGAAACAATTAAAGTTGTTGCACGAGATTATGGAGTAGGTGAAGTAACAGTTGAAGATTGGAAAATTCTCAGAGATAGATGAGTTTACCGCCAGTTCTGAATGGCTTGACCGCTGGAAAAAACGGTACGGTGTACGACAACTGACTGTATGTGGTGAAAAACTTTCTGCTGATGTGTCATCAATTGAGAAGTTTAAGCAGAACTTTAAAAAGCACATCGAAGATTGTGGATATACATGTGATCACATTTACAACTGTGACGAAACTGGTCTGAATTATAAAATGCTTCCATCAAAAACATTGGCATCTCGACAGGAAAAATCAGCTCCTGGGCACAAATGAAGTAAGGAAAGATTAACTATAATGGTATGTTCCAATGCATCTGGCAAGCACAAAATCCCACTGATGGTGATTGGCAAGTCTGCACGTCCAAGAGCTTTAAAAAAACATCTCACCCAAAGCCCTACCAGTCTATTACAAAAGTCAGAAAAGCGCACGGATGGATGCGACCTTTTATACTAACTGGTCTGAAGAAGAGTTCGTGCCATCTGTGACTAAATTTTTGAACAGAAACCGTCTTCCCATTAAAGCAATTTTGTTAATGGATAATGCCCCCTCTCACCCTGGAGAAGGACTTCATGTGGGCGAAATTGTTGTAAAATTTTTTACTCCAAATGTAACCAGCATAATGCAACCAATGGATTAAGGCATCCTCGAAAACATTAAAAAAAATTATAGGCGTTTATATCTTGAACATCTGTTAGAATACACAGAAAAGGAGGATATTATCAATGGGATGAGAAAGGTTACACTGAAAAATGTTATTTACTGGGTAAGTCAAGCTTGGGATTATGTGCGTACTACCACTATTCAAAAAATCTTGATCAAAAGTTATTGATTTGAAATTGAGAAGCCATGGAGAAATGTCCTGTTCAAATTTTGACAGCGAGAGACAAGAAAAAGAAAAAAGTTCATTTGAATTAATGCAAAAATTAAAAGGTTGCGGAAATATGACAAGAGAAGATGTTGTTGAATAGATTACAGCAGATGATTTACAAGTAGAAATGGGTATTGAAGAAATAACAAATGCCTTTCAGGAAACCGAAAAAAACTCAGATGACGATGACGAAGCGACGGTGGATGAATAGTCTCCCATTAAGATCTCATCAAGAAGGTTTTGCTTCTTTGGAAAAAGCTTTGAGGTATATCGAACAACAACCAGAGGGTTGCCTCTTCTTAATAGATGGATTTGCTTCTTCTTAATAGATGGAGAAACATTGCAGCGAGAAAAAGAAGCGCATAGATACCTATTTCACTGTTTTATAATGTATGTACCTATTTATATGTTAAAAACGTTAATACATCGGTTTGAAGTATTGGTGTTTATTTTTTGAATGAATAAAAAACAAGTCCGGTTTATCCGAGTTTTCAGTTAGCTGAGGAGGGTGCTCCCCCACGTTACCTCGGATAACCGGGGTTCTACTGTATTTGGTTCAGCAAGATACAACAATTCGCATCTATGGCTGTTGTAAGTGAAAAAGCAAAATATAAAAAGTGAAAATTATTCTCTGATCTGCCAATCTCGGGACGTATTTCGTCGTATCACGACTCATCAGCCGAATTATATATCGCCTTTGTTCAATTTTAGTAGTTGATATTAATTTATTTGTTTATTTATTACTGTTGTCAGTTTATATATTGCATTCGTTCACAGTAAACTATTATTTGCGCCTGTTATTTGGAACCCTCAGTATCTGACATCTACAAGACGACTTGAGGTAGTTAAAAAAAAAAAATCTTAAGTCAGTATGATATAGAACTGGCATCACAGCCTTATTACTTTTCTCTAATAAAAGTCGATTGCCGATGTCTCATTCTTATTTAAACTGACTGTCTTATGCATCTGAATTGTTATCTCCAATAACACAAATTGAGAATTCAGCACTCCCCTACTTGTTGGCAAACCAACATGACATTACAAAATTACAGCAGATCCAAAAAGGGTTGCGGACATTTTTGCAACAGGATTTCTGAAAAATTTTAAAGAGGAACTCGTAAATTGATTGTAATCTATGATATGATTACTTACATATGCACACCCCTCTATAAATAAGGGTAGAATATTGTAACAGGGGAAGATATCCACATATATATTAAAATGGTGACAAATTTGATCCCGAAAAGTATACGCAGGTTAGCCTGCAAGTTAATAAACCAATAGCTAAAAAACTGACAGTATTTTTTTTGACTGACAGTGTACTATCCGAAATGCAAAAAGACCCGTGTTCCATCTCTATTCTTCCGAGAGGTGTAAATTCCATATAACTTCCTGGATAATCAGAAGCCACTGTACATTGTACACAAAGACTTCAGGCGTATCAAAAGGCTTCTTTATAAATTGAAGTGGTTAGGTTATACTGGAAAAACAGAACAGCAGTAGTGAGAATAGAAGAAAGCATTGGTGCTCTAATTTAGGGTTTCATACTTGAATCATTACTGTTTATATCTGCAATCTTCCAACGTTGGTTAATTTTATGATACCATTATTTACTGATTATATTATTGGGTGTGTGAATTTTGAGAGATTTTTCGGTAAAAATATCGCTTTATTGTAAAATAATGGTTACAAATTGATTATTCAAAATATTGTCCGTCACAAAAATACTAATCGTCGATCTAAAACACTCTGAAATTTTTTATAAACTATGACAATGGTACATTACAAGTCTAAATAAAACTCTACTTCCTTGACCAAATAATTCACTGGTAATTTTAGTTCTAGGCACTACGCTAACCTGTAAGATCTCCATCATTTTTATCAAAACTTTAACAGCTGACAGTACTACAGCAGCATTGGCGTGTGCCAATCTCGGGGTGATTCTTTCGCAGATACTCTGAGCTTCCCTATCGTCTCGTGGCGTGTAATTCGACAGGGAATCAAGGATGAAAACTTGTCCCCATTCGGTACATTCGTTTAGAGCTGTTAGAAGTTTGTTGATTGTAGAAGTGCTCAATTCTGAAAAAATATTATAACAATGAAAAAAAAAGTCATATTAACAACTACAGTCCGTCAAGCAAGAACGTGTCACACATTAAAAAAATGTATTCAAATCAAATCAAATAAAGCTTTATTGTAAAAAAAGATTGTTCTTTTGTCTACAAAGCTATCTAATCTTACCTAATAACATGGAGTATGGGTTAGTCATTTACATCAATAAAAAAATATAATATAAAAATAAAATAAAATACAAGTCATATGAGTTCAAGTTAAATAGCAGAAACAATACAATGTCACCACATCAATCAGTATGTACGACAACAATGCAGAAACAAGAAGATGCTAATAACATAAAACACAAATAACGTAATACAGAATTGATACATACCAGGTGTACAAGTATGAAATGCGAAATTTTTTTCTCTAAAAAAAACATGTTAAATTCGGAAGAACGGAACGAACCAAAGCGCTGCTCAGCAAGTGCGTGATCCATCGATGCAAACAAGTGGTGTTGCCTCTTTCGGTATTCTGGCTTTTTTTCAAGCAGCGAATGGTTCAAATCGATCAATTGTTGGTAACGTTTAGTATTAACCGTTTCCCCACGTTTTAACAGTTCATAATAGACCACGCCCCTCTGTAACTATACGATGCAAAAACGACTTCCTTTTGTACCGAGCGAGCAAAATCTCTCGAAGTAATCGGTATGATTCAATAGCAGTTTCCTTCAAATGAAAACAAAAAATTAATGCTGTCTGCGAATGCTCTTTGTTCGGTATAAATTTCGACATATTGAACAACAACACAACACTATGCACACACTTTTCCGATTTATCACTCGTGCGCGTCTGACACTTGATGACACAACAAAATGGCGCAGTGTCAAATCTTTATAGCACAAACTGCATTGGGGCACCATCTATTTTCTGAAATCCGCATATCATACTTGTACACCTGGTACACCTATACACCATACACATAGTCAGCAATCAAAGAGTGTCATCAAAAAACTCCGTAACTGAATAGTAGGCCTTCTCAATCAGGAGCCTGCGAACTTCCCTCCTAAATCAGTCATTATTTAAAATTTTCCTGACGTTCATCCACCCGCAGATCATCAAGATAACGCAAAGCATCTGATTTAGGATTTAAGTTAGAGGTTAAGTCAGCCGCTATCGTGCAATATAAAGAGTTTAAGATATCAGAGGTTAAACCAGAACCAGTGGACAGAGTGCTGTTCTTATTACTATTAAGCTCGTTCACAATTTTCCAACTCTCCCTCTGTCTGTTATTAGAGTTATGTAGTCGGTCATTAGAGTACAGTTGCTTTGTGGATTTAATTGTCCTTCTATAAATGCCACGATATTTGTTAAAATAACGAACAAAATCAAACTTATCCGCAAAGTATTTTGTTAGCAAATGCATAGAACGCATGTTTCGCGAGGATATTATAATTTCCTTAGTAAGCCATGGTTTTTTTCTTTTTTATTTTCAATGTTTTAACAGGAAAGGATCGGTTGAAAGTATAATACAAGAATTCGTGAAAGTGTGCTAGTGAGTCATCCAAGTGCATAATTCTGCTCCACTCACATTCAGCACATAATTGTTCCTTGTATAAAGTCTACCTCTGCGTTTCCTATTATTATATTTTTTCATTAACAATTTAAAATTACACAAAATTAAATCATGGTCTGAAAGACCCGCATTTAATACTGAACACTTCACAAGGTTCCTATCATGATTTGTACAAACATAATCGATTAAGGACGAAGAATACTTCGTAACTCGCGTCGGTTCCTGAACAAGCATATTTAAATTTAAAGAGTCATCACTTACCAACTAAAGGTCGACCAGTAGGACTACTCTCATTTATTTCAGAGAGAGCGGCTACAGCATTTGCAACGACCATTGGATTAGAATCGCTAAGTAATTCTTTTAGTTGCTCCAAAAATCCTTGGTCTTCCACTAAACCTACAAAATTTCAAAACTCTGGTTTGGCCCAGTCGTCAGAGGCAAATTTGATTGATTTGACCAAAAGCACTCATTAAATGTTAATAGGCTGCATTTTGGCACATAGGTAATTTTTCGGACGTAGAATATGATAAAAAATAACCGGTCAAGTGCAAGTTGAACTTGCGCAATTAGTGTTCCGTACGTTGATTGCTTTTAAAATCACATCCCAAATGAGTTTTTAACAAAGTTTTCCAATGTTTACTGAAAACTGATGATCTTGAAATTTTTGTTTTTTTATATACCAGCTAAATTATTAAAGGTAATGCACTCGTGATAACTTTCGTTCAATCTACACCCCGTGGAGAATATTCCAGAATTTTTTAACAAAACTTTTTGATAAGTACTTTTCTAGATAAGGCGGGTGGACAGCGATTTTTCGCGATTTTTTAAAAATAATACAAAGAAAAGTGCGCGCAAGTATTACATTGTATATATATATATATATATATATATATATATATATATATATATATATATATATATATATATATATATATATTTTTTACTCGTGTCTGCACAAGCTTTCAGTTGATACCACACTCGATGACCTAGTAAAAAAACTTTTTTTTTCACTTCCGATTTCACCCCCAAAACTAACCCCTTAAGTCAAAATTTAACTTTCAAAACTACATGGCTCTGATGAGGCCATCAATTCCTATATTATTACCAAATTTCAACTTTCTATGACAAATAGTTTCAGAGAAAATTGGGTGTGACGGACAGACGGACAGACACCAAAGTCATCTTATAAGTGTTCTGCACGGAACACTAAAAAAAATTGGAACTTGTCAAATTTCCCACTCCTTCACGTGGTGCTATTAGTTTTTCAATATCTCGATATCTTTTTTATTTTTCGAGATATTACCGAAAACCGAATTTTTGATTTTATTTTGGATTTTGTGGGCTTAGTGTACATCAAACGTTAGCAAACTTTTTTTATCGTATTCTACGTCCAAAAAACTACCTATATACCAAAATGCAGCCTATTAACATTTAATGAGAGCCCAAAACCCCTGGCGACTGGGCTAGCTGTAGTAATAAAGAAAAAAATAATTAGCAAACAATGACAGTTCTCTTTGAGTGACAGTGTAGAATCATCCAAATAATGAACTAAATAAAAAGTTGGGAGCAAAATTTGAAATGTGAACATGACTGATTGTCCACAATCATAATATTAAATTACTCTATTAGTAACCATCAGAAATTAAAATGAACTTTAAGGACACCAACCAATATACATTTTTTTCAATCAATCGTTAATAAAATATTAAACTGACACTATTATTACCTGAAGAAATATCATACAATTTCGCTACACAAACCGCCGCAGTTTTTCTCACGTAAGGATCTTCATCTTTCAAGCACTTCCTCAAAGGTTCACAAAGGTATTCTGTTATTTTGTCGACGCGGATGCAACCCATCGTCCTGACTGCCAAGGCTCTGATTAATGGATTTGGATCTTCACAATCCTAAGAATGAAATGTCTGTATTTCGTCAATTACAATGTACAGTCGTTCAGGTAAGAACTTGTCGCATATAACCCACAGTCATGAAAAGAAATTCCTTTTTTTTTGAGAGTTATTTATGGTTAAACAGTACATTATCGCACATGATTCTATATAATTTATTTATTTATTTATACATTCAATTATAACAGGCCAAGGCCCAATTACAGGAATAACGTTTATACTAATGAGCTACATATAAAAGCAAAAGATGATACAATTCAAATAATAATCAGAGTATACAAGTAAGAATATTTAACAGTTAGAACAATCTCCAAAGTAAAAAAAAAATAGCAATAATAAAAAACTACAAATTTGAAATAACCTCTAAACACTGAGCAGAGAACCAATAAGTACTGACAGCCTACTGGAATTGAAATCACCGGAGTTTCCAATGACATTGCCATTCTTGCACATTATATAAATAGGACTGTGGAATAATATATTTGACCGAGCCTGACCGAGGCTAAAAGTAGGTGAGTACCTTGCCCCAAGGCGTGGTACATGGAAAGATACGTTGCTTAATAGGAAAGGGCAATCAATATGGTGATTTAACAGCTTATATAAGAATTTGATGGAGTGAATGTCCCTTCTCTTTGCAAGAGGCAACTCATTAAACCTTGACAAGATTAGTCCGTGATCAACACCGTGGTCCAGATAGATACCATCCCTCTTGAAAATCAGATATTTAACAATGCGCCTCTGTATCGATTTGATTGAGTTGTTATGGCAATTGTATATTGGATACCAAACAATAGAAGCATAGTCAAAGAAGAGGTCCCAGATTGGAACCCTGGGAAACAACTGAAGTGGAAATATGGCGAGGTGATCTAAACCCACTGCTTTCTACAAAGAACCTTTGATCCCGGAGGTATGAATTTAAAAGATCAATCAGGTTATTCCAGAGCCCGAAACGAGATCCGACCCTATCCAACAGTAAGTAGTGATCACATCGATCAAAGGCCTTGCAAAAATCAGTATAGACCGTGTCAATCTGGGTCCCATCATTGATACCGTCTCACACAAACAGCGAGAATGAGGCAAGATTTGAAGTGGTGGATCTGCCAGGCATAAAACCGTGTTGATCAATAGAAAACATATTTCTCACTTTCGAGAAAATAAATTTATGCAAAATAATTTCAAGAATTTTAGAGAAATTACATAAAATAGATATGGGTCGATAATTGTCAACCACACCTGGATCCTCAGACTTCAAGATAGGTTGGACTTTGGCCACCTTCCAAGTAGCAGGAAATGTGAGTCTTCAACACTAAATTAAAGATATAGAGTAAAGGACTGGATAGAGCAGACATACAATCCTTGACAACAAAACTGGGAATACCGATGGAATTGGAGGTCACTTTATTTTTGAGAGACCTAGTCGCAACCACAATATTCCTATCGGAAATTTCGGGAATGTCAACAAAGAAAGGGGGAGCGTTGAGCGTTCCAATAACTATACTTCTCAGGCCTAGACGACTTAATAAATATACTGTGAAAGCAATCACCAAAGGCAGTGACTATGCTAGGTGGGTCATTATAGACATGATCATTATTTCTCATGTTATTAGGAATTCCAATTCGAGAGTGTTAACTCTAATTAAATGCCCAGAAGCTGGAGGGATCGTTTGAGATGTTATTCTGAGTACTGCGGATGTATTCTCTATAGGCAACACTAGATTGCTGCTTGATTAAATTTACAAAGAGAAGTGAATTTCCGATAGTAAAACTTGAGTTTGAATATAATCATCTATTCTGAAGCACAAGCTCTGATTTAACATAACCAGACGTTTAAAAATGTTTCAATACATTAAAAAAGTAGTTAATTTTTAAACAATTAAAACATTGATATCTATACATTATGTCAATGTAGAGTACACAGTTTTGTACAATCATTCAACATTTAATCCAAGAATGTAAGCCTGTGAGCTGCATAACATATTAGAAAAAAAAAACTAAGCTGATGTTAAATGAAAGTAAACAAAGTAATAAATAAATCTAAAAGACTCAAACCTACCTTTACAAAAGTATTAACTGCCATAATGGCCATGTCAGGTTGAGATTTTGCATAATTCATTAAATAAAGATAAACCAATTTCTTCAATTCCAAATTATCTGTTTGCATGCAGTTTACAACATCTGGGAATAAAGCTGAGACATCTTTGCCTACAGTCATCGAAGCTATCACCTGAAAGATAAAAACACTTTAAAAAATATTCTCCAATATTATTAGAGTTGCTTTTACTACATGGAAAGATATATCTGTTTCAAATAATCTGTTTAATACCAATAAGTATTATTTATTTGCAACATTTTTCTCTAAATCAGACACACTACTAGATATCATAAAACACATTGTAGGTCATTAGTCATTACAGAATTTTATTAAAAATACCTTTTTAACAGCCTCCTTTTTCTTTTCCTTTTTATCATTGTTCAATTCTGATTTTAATTCGAAAATTTCACCCTTTTTAGTGGTTGTAAAATACTTTGAGTCGGTCATTTTGGCCGTGCACCTATAAAATCAATAAATAACCTTTAACAAACCAAATATTAAAAAAATCTCTAAATTAAATTTGCAAAATAGGGTTTCGTAATATTATAAAAATACAATTACCTTCAATTTCTCAATATTTTCAGGAAAATTCTTTAAAATTTTATGTATAAAACGCCTCCTTTCCTGTAAGTGTTTTGACAGGTGTATTTGACACCTAACGTCCTTTGTCCTGACGTTCGTAACAAATGTCACTTGTCACGTCTTCTCGGTACATGCTGCACTCTACTTAAGAATACACGAACTAATGATACGATTATTATGCGAAGATTCGCGAACACGCGACATAATTTTTTTAAAAAATAATCATTCAAGATTTGATAAAGGATTTGACTGGCAGTGTCAACACAATAGTTGAAGTGATTGTAGTGTGATAAGTTTTTAAAATATTACTGTAGTGTTTTCAAGAAATAGAAAAAAAAAACTGGATTAGTGACATAGGATAGTGCAAAGTTGACAATCGCCATCCGCGTTGAACTTCACGTCAGTGTTTTATTTATGGCTGTCATAATAAGTGGTTGAGTAATGTGTGTGTTAGTTATTTGTTTATAAAAAATGGCAAAAGACTGTGTGAAAATCTAAAAATGGGCGCTAAGGATTCGAAAAGGACTTGTTTAAGCTACGAAGATGCCGCCAAGCGCAGTAAGTACTGATTATTATCATTTTCGGACGAGTACTTTTTTACCTTCACTATCACATGATTGGTATGCCAGAAGAACGTAAATGTAAATACGATTATGATAATTTTTATGAAATTTAAATGTCCCCAGGCAAACGGAAAACAGAACATTTAACATCGTTTTAGAGCTTCCCGTTTGCTATATTTAACGTATTTTTTAGTGCAATTTCTCGTTTGTTAATGGTACATCGTCGGGTACCCCATTATTAACGTTAATTGATGTAACACTGTTGTTAATGCTATTATTATTTAAGTACCGATTTCCATTGTCATTGTTGATTGTTCGTTTTTATTGACTAGAATAAATATTTCTTGCATGATTTTCTTTTACAGTAATAATTTTATAATGGTTTATAAGTTTTATAGTGTTTTGATGATTATAGGCTCTTATGTTGCATAATATGATCCGTTGTTATCCCTTTGGTGTTTACTTATTAATGATAATCTTAATAAGCAATTATGTATTAATTATAAACTATTTATAGTTATACAATCAACAGTATTTCTTATGGTATAAGCTGCTCATTTATATTTAGATCTGTTGTTTTTTTTTTAATTTCTGGTTATCCATTAGTAAAAGCAATGAAAAAATTACCTTACCTATAGTTTCATAAGAACTTTAATATCAAAATCATGATGTTTTACTTTATTTCTTTATTTGATAATAACATGAAATCAATGATAAGAAACTATAGTCTTCTTTCAAAAAGTCAGCATAGTTTTGGCATGGTTTATCCACTGAGACTGCCACATATGATCTTGAACAGTTGGTATATAGGTCAGTGGATGATGGATGTTAGCCAGTTGGCTTAACCTGGGAATTAATATGTTAGTGACTATTTTCTGATGGAAGAATTCAGAATGAGGAGTAATATAGATCAGTTTAAATCCCTTTCGAAAGATCACTAAATAGTAATCTGAGTTAAAATACTCTGCATTCTGGTAACCTTCCGGGAGGTATACTTTCTACCCTATTTATACTTTTTATCAACAATGTGGAAGATTATATCAAACCTCCAGACTTGATAATAATAATAATAATAATTTATTGATCATAAAGATACATAGTATTAACAGACACGTCAAAAGATTTAAAAACTAAAAGTGTAGATCACAAAATACTGTACATCTAAATGTTAAGGATCGATACAAACAAATAGAAACTCCACACATATCACACAACTTAAAAGGTTTGGTCTATATCTATAGTTAAATGTAGTGCTTAAAATTCTCTCTATTCCTAGTCAGTGTATAAAATTCACTGAAATTATAGATAGCGGCATTGATTAAAATTTTTTTTAAGCTACTTTTAAATCGACCGAGTTGTTGCAATCTCATCTCTCGAGGCAAAGCATTAAACAATTTAATCTTTTCCATGTTTGTTCTGGCCAGTCTAGTTATGGGCAAGAGCAGATTGTCTCGACTCTTGGTACCATGTGCATGAATATGCGATAATGTACAATACCTAGCAACATTCCTTCTGACATATATGAGTTTTTGCTAAATAATCGAACCATATAGAGTCATTATTTTCAATGACTTAAAATAAGGTTGACTGGACTCATCCTGTTTTAAGGTTGCAATGCATCTTATAGCAGATTTTTGCACTCTAAAAACTTTTTCAAGGTCAGTGCCTGCCACAGAACTCCATACTAGGATTCCATAATGCAATATTGAATCAAAAAGAGAGTGGTAAGTTGTAAGTGCAGCTGCTTCATTTATTGTATTTTTAATTCGTCTTATAGCATATATTGCTTTGTTTAGTTTGTTACATATATTATTTACATGATCGGTATATAAAAGGTTGGTGTCTAGAGTAACCCTAGGAATTCTATTTTGTTTTTTACATCAGTGCTAATAGTTTTTTGCTTCAAATATTATGGACTCGGTCTTTGTGTCATTTAAAACTAGTTGATTTGAGAGGAGCCATAGTTTAGCTTGATCCGTCATTACCTCAAGCAACTGAGCCGGATCCTCACCTCCATCGAAAGACACTCCAAATGTTGCATCATCCACATAAATAATGCTCTCGATATTTTGGATATTTTTTCCAAAAATTTCAAATGCCTGTGGAAGATCATTCACCTAAAGGAGGAAGAGTACGGGACCCAGCACAGATGCCTGAGGTACACCGATCTCTGCAAGCATCGGCGCACTCATGCTGTTACCATTATAGCAGACAACTTGATATCTCCCCTCAAGATATGACTGCAAGAACTTAAAGGCCACACCCCTAATTCCATAGAAATATGCTTTGTCGAACACAAATTTACGGTTTACGCAGTCAAAAGCTGCCGTTAAATCTGCAAATAACCCTATAAATTTATTTCTTTTTTCAAAAGCATCAGCAAATTGTCTTGGGATGATTATACAATGTTTATCTAGAAAGGCAACAAACTGCTCAAATATGACAGTCTCCAAAACTTTTGAAAATACAGGTAGTATTGATATTTGCCTAAAGTTGTGAGGAAGGCTCGGTTCACCTTTTTTATAGAGTGAAATGATTTTTGCTAATTTCATTTGAGATGGAAATGTTCCTTCCTCCAGACAGGCATTCACAATATCTACCATTGGTGGAATCATAAATTCAGATGCCCTTTTCATGCTAAAAAACACTCACTCCAAAGATATCTTCTGTCTTCTTATTTTTAAGTTTATTTATTATACGTTTTATGTCGTAGAAATCAACTGGTTTAATGAACATAGAGTCTGTTTGTTTTAATTTTTTATCTAGATATGAATTTATATTTATGCTTGATTTTGAAAGATTTTGGGTAAGTGACTCTGCATGAGTTATATAAAAAACTATTCAACTCATTTGCAGATATGTTTTCTGGGGTAATTTTCAATTTATTTTTTCTCCCAGTTTCAGTATTTATTATATCCCAGTTTTGCTGTAATTATGTGTTTTCTCTAGCCTATTTTTATAATATTGTTTTTTTGAAATTGATAGGACATTATTGTATACTGCCCTGTACTCTTTATATATCTTTTTATTTCCTTCAGTAGGATACCGCTGTTTAACTTCAACATAAAATCTAAGCCTATCTTTTACTTTAACTACTTCTGGAGTTATCCAGCTTCCCATCTTTGGCCTATTCTTTTTTTTACTCTGAGGAAAACACATATCATAGTAGTATAAAAAGCTTTTATGAAAAATGGTGTACTTATATTCTGCAGAATTTTCCCTATATATATCAATCCAAGTTTCTTTCGAAATATGATCGATCCATATTTTATATTTATTGTTGCTGTATAATCTCATAGGATTTTTTTTTTGTTCTATACCTTGGATTGTAAAATTTGTTTTTTAGGGCATAGTGATCTGAAAAACCCAGACACTCTACCTTTGTCTGGATACAACAATAGTTACTGAAAATATTATCTAAGCAGTTACCCCCTGTATGTGTAGGTTCAATTACCTGTTGGTGAAGTCCAAAAGACGTAAAAAGCTGGACCACTCTATGCATGTTATCGTCAGATTTATTATTAAAATGCACATTATAGTCTCCGGCTACAATAATATTTACTTTTGGAAGAGTTTTTAATACAAACCCCAAAGCACTACTCATGATGTCCAGAAAATTGTCTATATTTCTAAGTTCTGTAGATCTATATACACTAATAATGATTAGATTTATTTTTTTTGCATAACAAGCAGAGATCTCGCATACTCGTTCAACTGACATCTTTTCAAGAACATTTAGATTTCTTACTTCTATTTTGGGATGGACGTAGATACAACATCCACCATTTTTTACACGAGATCTGCAAAAATAACTTGCCAACTGAAAATTGAGTATTCCCATGCACTGCAGCTGATCTGCCCTGAGCCAATGCTCATTTAAGCAAATTATCTTAACTTTTAAGTTTTGGATAAGAAAGTGCTCAATTTCTAAATATTTATTTGATAGGCATTGTATGTTGAGATGCACAAGAGATATAGTACTTTCATCCTTATTGAGTTGGTTGTCTAAGATTTCTGCGGATAAGGCCCCCTTTGGAGAAAATTTTTTTTGTTGTTTCATATGTTTTTTTGCTCTGCAGGGTTGCATTGGGCTATTCAAATTGACAAGAGGCAGCGACATTCCTCTTATGGCGTCTAGGGGGAGTGGGAAGTCCTTTGGAAATGTGATCTTAGGATAATAATTTTCTGGTTTTCTTCCCATTAGCTTTTCCAATTGCTCTTCAAAAGATAGTTTGGCTTTTGCTACGCTCTGACTGTGATTTAGATATTCTTCGCATAAAAAGGTTGCCAAATTTCTTTCCCCAATGTAATGTACTTGCTGACGCGGTAGAGTAAACTGATTCTCTGGAGTAAAACGGTCTAGTGGTATATATGTTCCTCCCGTTTCTACCGCGTGCATGTTCTTCTTAACCAGGAGATTGTATTCGTAGACTGACTGTTTTTGTTTGTGTGGTGTCATAAGTTGGGATGCCCCTATAATAAGTAGATTAGTATTTCTGTACAGGTCTATCATCTCTTTTACAGTCTCACTGGTCAGTGCAGTTCGTTCTTTAGAGCTGCGTGGGTCCATGAAGAAGATAACATGATCATCTTTGGAAAAAGTTTTGCTAAGCATATTCCCTTCTTTTGCCATGGTCTCTCTCGAGAGTGAGCGGAGCTACGGAAAATTGACAGTTGATATCAACTTTTAACTTACCGTAAATCTATGAGAGCAATATCCAAAAAAATTAATCTGGAAATGTTCAATCCCTGCACTGTGAACATCGTAGTAAGGTGACCATACCATTGATGCATATTCAAGGTGCGATCTTACCAGAGAACAGTATAACTTCTTCATTGAGTCAATAGATAGATCTCTTCCGATTCTAAAAAGAAGTCCCAACATTTGGAATGCTTTTCTTACATATACAACAGATTGCCTGAAAATTTGAAATTAACAATGGACTTGGCAAGATATTAAAGCCAAAAAAATCTTTTACTTACCTTTTATAATTTTAAAGATTATTTTGTGTATGTCTATATTTATTTTGTAAATTATCTAAGAGAACTAAATAATCAATCAATCGAAAAGTACTTAATTGTTGTAAAAAATCAATGATTTTTCTTTGACAAAGCATATTAAATCTAAGAATACAAAAACATGGTTATAATGCAAAAAATAGAACATAAAACAAATTAAATCTATGCAAGATAATAAGGAAACCTGAAAACGAAATATATACTAAGCTAAAATGTAGGACATGCCACAATAAATATACAGTAGACAAACAGCAAGCCTAGTTAACACAGAACCAGTTCAAGTCAAAGTAAAATTAACACTAGTATATAAACTGAAACAATAATACATCTTTGTCATTAGAATGGAGAAAAAGAAGCATACAAACTTACACAGCACAGGTGCTTCACGAGAAATGGAATGAAAGCCAACAATATAAAACACCCAGATCATAGTATGATTTATCATTTAATAATTTTTAAGATACTTTTATTCTAAGTGAGTTAGCAGTTTTGATGTGAGTTAGCAAATAGTTAAACAATTTTCTAGCCTCGTATATTAATGAGTGTTTTGTGAGTTCCCTAACCGGAACAGGCAATGGCAGATCTGCAGCCTGTCGGAGGCCCTTCTGAGATGCTACATACTGAATACTTAAGTGATTTTTGTATATCAAAGAAGAGGTCTTCAAGATGGACAGGGAAGTGAGAGTCAGCATTCCCTGCCAGAGAAAGATAGGTCTACAGGATTGCCTCTGATGGGCACCAGTGATGAAACAGACAACCCTCTTCTGCAGCAAAAACCAAATATTCAAGAGATAATTGGCTAGCAAAACCCCAAAAGGGAATACCATCTCGGAGATGGGACTCAAACAATTCAAAATAAACCTTTCGTGCCATATCAGGGCCAAGCTCATTTCTCGTAACCCTGTTAGCAAAGCAACCAAAAGAAAGTCTTTACTCAGCTTCATTATGTTATTTATAAAATCACTTCTTAAAATAACAATAATATACAACACAATATATATATATATATATATATATATATATATATATATATATATATATATATATATATATATATATATATGTATATATATATGTATATATGTATATACATACACAGTAGAATCTCGATTATCCGGAATAATATGGACCAAAGTGATTTCAGATAATCGAATTTTCAGTTAATCCGAATTTTTTTATAAAATAGAAGTTTAGAATGAATACAACTTTGCAGATTGACTTAAAAGCATTTATATGATATGCTATTACGTACATAGATATTTATTAAAACAAAGAATAGAAAATATTAGTTTACTTATTTTATGTATATGTACGGAAAATCGAAAATAAAACAGTTTCATTCTTAACTTTAACGTCTTAAAATTGAGCTAATTTTTAACTACACTTGTGTTGTGTTAGTTCTGTTTTTGGCTGCAATATCTCTCCAACGTTTGATAAGCAAAACGTCCGCGGCGGTTGCATTTTCTTGTTGTTCTACATAAGTTAACGCTTTTTCTAGGGCCTCTAGTCCTTCTGAATGTGACATTTTTACTGGAATATTGTCTACATCGTTATCATCATCGTCATCACTCTCTAGTTTATTAGCATTTTTGCATACACTTTTAATTAATTCTTGGTTAGTCATTTCATCTTCCACACTATCACTGTTTAACTATTCACAAACATCGGTTTCCGTAACACTTTCACATCCTGATATTCTTGTAATAATTTGATGTAATTTTTCATTATCTTCTGTTTCTACCTCTGAGTAATGTCTTTCCTCTTGCGGAATCAATTTTGACCAAGATTTTTCAAGAGTACTACTCTTTACTTGTTTCCAGGCTGAAGCTATCCAATATATAACATTTTTCAAATTTATCTTTTTTAGACAATTAGTAAGATTGCCACCTTCATCTACTTCTTCTAAAATATGCTCCAATAACAAACGCCTGTAATTGCGTTTTAAATTTTCCAGTACACCTTGATCCATAGGTTGAATGAGAGAAGTTCCAGCAGGAGGCAAAAACATTGCTTTTTATTTCCCCACTTTCAAGTTGCTTCGCACTTGGGTGAGTGGTGGTGTTATCTAGTAACAGAATACATTTTCTAGGATATCCATGTTCTTTTAAAAAAAGTTCCACTTTGGAAACAAATTCTCTAAAAAACCAGTGTTTAAATAGAGTCGCGTTTAACCAGGCATTGTTTTGATTTTTATACAAAACAGGAAAAGCATTGCGACGAATATTCTTAAAGGTTCGTGGATTTGCTCACTTACCAATACATAATAATGGGAGTTTGTGTCTTCCAGAAGCATTACTGCATGCAAGAACAGTAATACGTTCTTCGTTACGTTTGTAACCAGGTGCTCCAGCTTCCGTTTTTGAAGCTAAGGTATTTGACGGCAACATTTTGTAGTTCAAGCCTGTTTCATCAGAATTACAGATTTAGTGTGGTTGTAAACCATATTCTTTCATAAGCTGCTCAAAATTCTCTGCAAATTTTTTTGCAACAGATACATCAGCCGACAATCTTTCTCCACAAACTTTCAGTTGACGTACACAATGTCTTTTTTTCCACCTGTCTACCCATCCATCACTTGCAGAAAAATTTACAGGCGCTTCAATAACCGGCAACTCTTCGCTCAAACTCACTGCCTTATGTTTTAAAATTGTTTTTGAAATTGGTATTCCACGTTCTCGATTCTGTGTAAACCATAAAAATAAAGAATCATCCACTTTTTGGTATTCACCGCTTTTCATAATTTTCGTGTCTGTATGAGCGATGACAAAACACTACACCATTTTTCAAGTTTTTCGCGATTTTTTCTCCACTCTGAAACAGTACACCTAAATCCTTCGCTATATTTTTAAGAAGTTCACCATTATCTAAACGTTGAATTGCTTCAAGTTTCTCTTTTAAGGTAATGACAACACGTTTACGCTTATTATTATGACCCTCCATTTTGTAAAACATCTATTAAAACGAAACTATTACCTCTGCGATGATAATAGACGTAATGAGTAACTTATAACACTGGTCGACTAACCAAAACATAGACAGCCGTGAAATTCTAGACGTCGGGGAGTCCTCGACTCGTTAAGGAAACCACTCATCGTCTGTTTCGAACAATTTCTTTTTAACAGTTTGTTTCGGAGAGGCCGGATTTCAGATAATCGCGATTCGGATAATTGAGATTGTACTATATATATCTATATATATATATATATATATATATATATATATATATATATATATATATATATATATATATATATATATATGGTATATGTAGTATATACACATATATACATACACAGTACTGCTCAAAAGTCTTCCCTACCCTTCCAAAAAACAAAATTCTGATATTATAATTGTTTGCTTATTAAATGTACTCATTTCGGCATTCGCTGCATCAATTTCTTCAAGGTATCTGTGTAGATTTTATTCCATCAAACTTGTAAACACTACCACAATTGATTCTCATTTGTTTGAACCATTTTTCACACATGTTTATCTAATTTGACTCAAAATAATTTAATGATATTCAAATCAAGAAATTGTGCTGATATAATCAAGATTTTGTTTTCTTTTTTCCTTTTCTTATTCACAATATTATCTGTTCAAAGTATAGGAATGATAGGAAGGTGTGTAGGATTATTATTTATCTGTTTGGAACGTGATGCTGCAACTGCTAATACAAGAAAACCGAGGCTGCAAAGTGGTCTCCCTTTGGTCAGTTTCTTGTCATATTTAGTCGAGGAAAGTTATTTTTTGTGTCAGCTCTGTACATTAGTATTGTCTAAATTGCTAAAGTGTGCATAAGATTTTATGCTCACTTTTTACTTGAGCTATAATGTAAGTAAATATTTTACTATCAAATTATTATACTTCGTCAAAGTATAATGACTTGCCTATTTCGGTTTTTTCGACGAACCGCTGTTAATTACCCACCGTAATTTGTTTCTAGTGCGAAAAATGATCTGGCCACTTTTATGGAGACAGAACAAGTTGAAAAGATTGCAATGGGCTCGAGAACATAGGGATTGGTCCGTAAAACAATGGAAAAAAGTACTTTTTACTGACGAATCCAAGTTTGAAGTTTTTGGCGGGAAACAGGGGTAATTTGCCCGGTGATAAGAGGGAGAAAGAATGTTGTCACAGTAATATAATGCCTATCATAAAACACGGGGGTGGAGGAACAATGGTGTGTGGGTTGTTTCGCGGGTGAAAGGATAGGAAATTTGGTCAAAATTGATGCTAAGAATGTCAAAATTATGTGCATCAGTCATTAAAGCAAAGGGGGTATATTTCGAGGAGTTGAAAATTAGCAATCATTTTTTAATTTTAATGCGTAGATTCATAATTTTTTGTTTATTTTTTTATTGACATTTTATATTGTAAGATTTTAAAGATTATATGTTGCACGTTAAGTGGGAGTTATTTTTAAAATTGCGACATTATATATGTAATAAATAGCATAATCATTTTAATTTACTTGGTTGTACTATTTGCTCTCATTGTTTTATTGTTATTATTCATCATTATTAGAGTTAAAATTATTGTCAGTGTCAATGACATTGTTTGAATGTAAAATATTATTATTATGTTCCCTCTTTGTCACTCACAAGCTTCTGGAAAGATCTCTTGAGTTAGAGTGTAAAAATTTAAATGCATTGTATTTTGTAATATTTTATAGGTTTCAGTGAGATTCCTTACAGCCCTTAATCAATGCAAATACTCACTTCGTGATTTATCTTTAAGTTTGTTCAATCCCATGGTTACCCTTAGTGAAATCTGAATTATATATGTATATATGTATATATGTATATATATATATATATATATATATATATATATATATATATATATAAAACACATAGGCTGAAAAGTTTTTGGTCTGACACATAGATGTCGCCCTTTTCAAAAAAAATCCATATGATTTTTAGGAAGTACCAAACTTCAAACGATACATGTCAAAATTTCATGACATTTCGACGATTAATTTACAATTTACGGTGGTTTTAGTGACGCTACTTTATATATTTTCAAAACAATGGAAAAAATCGAATTTCGTATGTTAATTAAACACTGTTTTTTGATGGGAAAAAATACCGTTCAAGCAAGGCAATGGCTTGATAAGTGTTAAGGGAATTCTGCCCCTGGAAAATCACTCGTCATTTACTGGCATGCTGAATTTAAACGCGGTCTTACAGACACAAATGATGCTGAACCCTCTGGATGTCCAAATGAGGTGATTACACCGGAAATCCACAAAATTGTTTTGGATGATCGTAAAGTGAAATTGCGTGGGATAGCTAACACCCTAAGGTTATCAAAAGAACTTGTTGGTCATATTTTGCATGAACATTTGGGCATGAGAAAGCTCTGTTCGAAATGGGTACCTCGTTTGCCCAGAGTGAACCAAAAACAACAACGTGTTGATGATTCTGAGCTCTGTTTGGACCTGTTTAAGCGCAATAAAAAGGATTTTTTTAATGTGATATGTGACAATGGTTGAAACATGGATCCACCACTATACACCGGAAACAAATCGGCAGTCAGTTGAGTCGACAGCAGCTGGTGAAAGCCGCCCGAAGCGACCAAAGACACAACAGTCGGCTGGGAAGGTTTTGGCCTCTGTATTTTGGGATGCGCATGGAATAATTTTCATCGACTATGCTGAGAAGGCAAAAACCCTCAATAACGAATATAATATAAGGATATTAGTGCCTTTGAAGGCCGAAATCGCAAAGAAACGGCCCGGAATGATTAAGAAAAGAGTGCTCTTGCATCAAGACAATGCACCGTGTCACAAGTCATTGGTTATTATGGCAAAATTGCCTGAATTAAAATTCGAATTGCTTCCCTATCCACCGTATTCTCCAGATTTGGCCCCCAGCGACTGTTATCCATTCGCAGACCTCAAAAAATGCTCTCGGGAAAGAGATTTGACTTCAATGAAGAACTTATGTCCGAAAGTAAGGCCTATTTTCAAGGCAAAGACAAATCCTTCTACAAAAAAGGTATAAAAATGATAGAAAAGCATTGGACTGATTGTATCACTTTTGAAGGAGACTATATTGATGGATAAAGTCGAATTTTGCAGAAAAAAATCTGTTTTAAGTACCTAGACCAAAAACTTGTTAGCTTATGTGTTATATATATATATATATATATATATATATATATATATATATATATATATATATATATATATATATATGTATGTATGTATATACAGTCCCTGGCCAAATTATTAGACGCACTGTATTTTTTTTAGTAATTTTATGTTTCTTAAGAGTTTTTATGCAATAATGGTATATTTAAACTACAATATTATTGATTTTTATTTAAAAGAATTGTTGTAGACTACATATTTGGATTTATTTTTAACATATGGCAACGCTGTGTTGACAAAGTGATACATGAACGTAAATAAGTACAAACCTGTATCAGTCGCGATCGGAATCGAGTCAGGTACGGACGTGTTTCTGTGGCTTTATGGACTGTGATTGTTTGTTTAACAGTTTTATACTACTCAGTTATTAGTTTATTTTGTATGCAGTGTTTTAAAAAAGTAATTGGACTATTTTCATTATGGGTAGAAAAGGCGATCTTTCGCCACGTAAAAAAGCTGAAGTGAAGGCCCTTGTGATTGCGAAAACATTTACAAACCGAGAAATGTCACGAAGATTGGAGGTTTCTGAAGCTAGTGTACGACGCATAAAAAAGAAAATTGAGTCAGGGAAGGAATTAACCCGAAAAGAAAGAAAAGATGCGGTAGAAAACCAATTTTCACTCCGCGGTCAGAGAGATGTTTGAAGAAAATTTGTGTAGAAAACAGATTTGCTACCACAAAGGTAATAAAATCACAACTCCAGGATGCTAGCGTAAATGCTTCTGAGCGCACTGTTCGAAGAAAATTGAAAGAATTAGATTTTAAGGCCTGTCGCCCCGCCAGGAAGCCCAAGTTAACAGCTGCAATGAAAGCAAAGCGCCTGAAGTGGGCCAAACAATAGCAAGACAAAGATGTGGACTTCTGGAGATCGGTAAGATACAGCAATTTAATCAATAATTGATACATTATTATCATTTTCAGTTAAATAAAGCAAATAAACATAGAAGTTTATATATTTTTCCTATTTTTGACAGGTCTGCTTCAGTGACGAAAGCACATTCGAAATTTTGCAGAATAAAGCTCAGTATGTGCGTCGTCGTCATGGAGAAAAGTTTCATCCTGATTGTGTCGTCCCGAGGTTAAACATCCCACCAAAGTGATGATTTGGTCAGTCATCAGCGGCAAGGGCACTGGACGTCTGTACGTCGTCAAAGGAATAATGAGGCAAGATCAGTACAAAGAAGTATTACAAAATCGGTTGATTCCGCAGCTCAGAGAATGGTTTCCAAATGGGGAACCATTCACTTTCATGCAAGATGGAGCTCCCTGCCACACTGCTCGGTCTGTTAAAGCTTTTTTGGCAGAAAAAAAATATCCCTCTGTTGGATTGGCCGGGTAATAGCCCTAATATGAACCCCATTGAAAATGTGTGGGAGCTGATGAAAAGAGAAGTGGCTAAAGATGTGATTACCAACAAAACCCAGCTCCTAGAAAAGATTATTCATGTGTGGAATCATCATCCTCAAATGCAGGAGACAGTACAATCTTGCACTGATAGCATGCCGCGCAGAATTAAAGCTTTGATAGCGGCTAAAGGTGGCTCAACTAAATATTGACTTTTACTAACATTAATTTCACTTTTCTTTAAAACTTAATAAACTTATGCTTTTCTAAATTAATGCTGTTTTATTTATGTCAAATAAATAGGTAATTGATTGGGTAATATAAAAATAAAAAACAAATCAATTTAAAATAATAAAACGGTACAATATCACTCGGTAATTAATATTTTACATGAAATCTTGCAGTGCGTCTAATAATTTGGCCAGGGACTGTATGTATATATGTGTATATATATATATATATATATATATATATATATATATATATATATATATATATATATATATATATGTATATATATATATATATATATATATATATATATATATAGGATAGTTTTTTGTTCTTGGTCTTGCGGTCAATTTTTAATGAAACAAGTTTACTTTTGGTTAACGTTTCGGTTTATTTTATTTAAACCATCTTCAGAACTACAAGAAAGAAAAAAAAAATGTTTAAGATGTAAAATTGATGATTAGTGTTGTTTTATATAGAAATATATATATAAAGAATAAATATTAGTGTTTAATTATAGTTTTCCTACCTTATATCTAGTTGGATCTTTTGGTTTACATGTTTACAGTTTCACAGTTTTCATAATACTAAATTTAAAAGGTTCACATATTTTATTTCACTATTTGTCCAGGTAAAATGGGTAAATCCAAAATTTATTTATTGCTTTTATATTGTTGTTACTTTAATTGTTGTTAGTTTAGTAATTAGGCTTTATTAGGTTATTAAATCATTGTATACAATACTCAGGCTTTCCGTGTCATTTCGATAATTTAATGTTTCGTTTTTTATGATTGTTAAAATGAAACATAAAAGAAATGATACATATACGAAGAACAAATAACACCTTAAATTATCGAAATGACACGGAAAGCCTGAGTATTGTATACAATGATTTAATAACCTAATAAAGTCTAATTACTAAACTAACAACAATTAAAGTAACAACAATATAAAGCAATAAATAAATTTTGGATTTACCCATTTTACCTGGACAAATAGTGAAATAAAATATGTGAACCTTTTAAATTTAGTATTATGAAAACCGTGAAACTGTAAACATGTAAACTAAAAGATCCAACTAGATATAAGATAGGAAAACTATAATTAAACACTAATAAACTTTATATATATTTTTTATATAAAACAACACTAATCATCAATTTTACATCTTAAACATTATTTTTTTTTCTTTCTTGTAGTTCTGAAGATGGTTTAAATAAAATAAGCCGAAACGTTAACCAAAAGTAAACTTGTTTCATTAAAAATTGATCGCAAGACCAAGAACAAAAAACTATCCTAAATTTATTCATTAACGGTCAGGAAAAAAGAAATATATATATATATATATATATATATATATATATATATATATATATATATATATGTATATATGTATATATAGATAGATAGATAATGTTTTTATTTATTCCTTGTAAATTACAAAGCTCCATATAGGAGCGTGGAACAAATGTCAAAAGTTCTTAAACTAAGAAATATTGCATTTTATCAAATATTCTAGTTACACACATAAAAATAGCCGAGATTCATCAGCAAAGAACTCCTCCAAACTATAAAATGCCTTACGGACTAAATAATTCTTAATTACTAGTTTCAGCAAGTTCGTTCTTAAAATTCTAACATGATTAGGAAAACTATTGTACAATCTTAGAATACAAAAATGTACATTCTTTTGTATATAGGAATATTTACTTTTGTTTGGTTTTAAATCATTTTTTAACCTAGTGTTATGTTCATGCACTCTTATGCTTTCTTGAAATAGGTCTTTATTACTATGAACAAATAACACTGCTTCATATATATATATATAAACTTATTACAGTAAAAATCCGTTTTGAAATGAATACGTTTTTACAACTATCTCTTGCCTTTATTCTGTACACTACTCTTAGACACTTCTTCTGCAAAACCAAAATTCTGTTTATCTCACAGGAATTTCCCCAAAAGATGATTCCATATCTCATACGCGAATGAATGTAGGCGTAATAAGAAGACAGTGCTGCGTCCTCACCAACATAATCTAAAATGACTCTTAGCGCGTAACAATACTTAGCCATATTATTGGCCAAAGCACTGACATGACACTTCCAGTCAAGTCTCCTGTCCACAATCACTCCAAGAAATAAAATCTCATCCCCCGAAACTACATCAATGTTGTCATATGTTACTGTTACACGTTCATTACTTCTGTTAGAAAATAGAATCATTTGTGTTTTTGAGATATTTAAAAGTAGATCATTCGAAGTAAAATATTGCCTTAATAGGTTTAGAGTATTAACCATTTTTTGAAGTAAGAGATGTTTATTATCCTCTTTAAAGATCAGAGTAGTATCATCGGCATACAGCACTATATAGTCATGCGACACTTTAGACAATTCATTAGTATACAGTATATATAACAGGGGTCCTAAAATTGAACCTTGAGGTACACCCCTTTTTATTATGACCTTCTCAGAGCAAGCAAGCTTTCCACAAGGGTCTGTTTCAATAACACATTGTGTTCTGTTTTTTAAATATGATTTTATGAGCTGAAGAGCTACACCTCTAATTCCATACTTCTCTAGTTTTAAGCAAAGTATTGAGTGATTTACCGAGTCAAATGCTTTTGACAAATCGAGAAGCATGGCCACAGTCACCCTATCATCATTTAAAGAATTAAGAATCTCTGACATGGCTTGATAAATAGCTCTAATAGTAGATTTATGTCGACTGAAGCCATTCTGCTGATCAGCCAGGACATTGTTTCGCTCAAGGAAGGATATCAATCTGGAGTATAATATTTTTTCAAAAATTTTGTTTACATTTGATAGCAGTGATACCGGCCTATAATTTTTTTCTTCAGCTCGGTCACCTTTTTTATATATTGCTTTTATATGTGCAAGCTTTAATTGGTATGGGAAGACTCCTGTCGAGAACATAACATTAATAATATGTTCCAAAGGTATAGATATAATATCTGCCGTCTCCTTCAGCAGCGAAACAGGCACCTGGTCCTCTCCTACGGATTTTTTGTTTTTCAAATTTTTTATGCATCTACAGACATCTTCAGTGCTAGTTGGTTTCTAAGAATATCGTTCGCTGACACCCTTCTATAGGGAATGAGTCAACTGTCCCACTACCATCAACATCTGGACAAGAATTAATGAAGTAATGGTTTAAAGCATTCAATGCTGTCACTGAATCCCCATATTTCGGCGCAAAAGTGTCGATTATTGATTTTTTTTTTGAGAATTTTCAGATATATTCCTTACCAATGACCAGGTTGCCCTAGTTTTATTATCAGAATTCAAAATAAATTCAGTATTTGATTTTCTTTTAGCTTCCAATATAACTTTCTTTAAAATTTTATCGTATCTCTTGAATTCATCGTTAGATATTTTACCTTTCTTTTTCTCACAGTATAGTTTCCTTTTATTTTTAGATGAAATTTTTATACCTTTAGTTATCCAACCATTATGAAGTTTTTTACAATTATATTTTTTTGTTGGAAAAATTACGTTCATTAGACATTTTATTATATTTATAAATGTATTATAGCATACATTGACGTCATTGCACTCCAGTATGGGGCTCCAGTCAACAGTCTGCAGCTCCTGCCTAAACAGAAGTAATCTTTTTCTTGAAAATATTCTTTTTTTAATATACTTGTAATCTAAAGTTTCAACCTGCTCCGAGTGAGCATTTTCAATCACAGCAGCACTAAAACCATCAATATTTACAAAAATATTATCTATAAGTGTGGATGAGTTCTTTGCCTCCCTTGTCGGTGCAAAAATAGCCTGCCTCAAATTATAACCCGACAATAGATCCATAAATAGGTCATTCTTAATCGTTCTTACTAACATGTTTAAATTAAAATCTCCGGCCAATACAAGTTTAAATTTAACATACTTTACCCTAATATAATCTAATATTTCTTCCAATTTGTCTATAAATGTCTCAAACGACCCCAATCCTCTCCTATATACACAAACAACTAGTAACCTTAAGTCTTTGTCTACGACACCAGCACATTCTATAGACCCCTCAACACTACTTTGCACAATATTCTTGTCTTCTTCAAAATGAAGGTCTTCCCTTCCAAAGATACATGCACCTCCATGCTTCATGCTAGGTCTTGCAAAAGAAGATCCGAGTTTATACCCTTGATTCCTTATAAAAGTTTCTTCTTCTTTTTCCATCCAGTGCTCCGACAGACAAATTAGATCAGGTTTTTTATTCATGCTTTCTATATACATTTGCATTTCCAAAGTCTTTGTTCGTATACACTGTATATTTTGATGTAGGACAGTGATTTCTCTTAAAGACCCAGAGGTATCTGCATAAATTTTCTCCCTCCCGCTTACTTTAAATGATTGCTATTTTTGAACTTCCACATAATTGATTCTGGCTCTCTCACCTTTGACCCAGTGCAGGTATGTGGGACAATCCATACTAAAGGCAGAATGCTTTACATCCAATCCTAGCTTATACTTCTCATTACTAGATTTGCAGTTCGCACATTGCAGGAAATCACTATTACAATTTCTAGTTTCATGGTTTCCGTTTGAACATCTTCCACACACTTTTCCATGCTTACATTCCTTTGCCAAATGCTTAAATCCGTAGCAGTTATAACACCTCATAATATTAACGTATTAGTAGCATCGGCACGCATCATATATATAAATATATATATATATATATATATATATATATATATATATATATATATATATATATATACATATATATATATATATATATATATATATATATATATATATATATATATATATATATATATATATATATATTTCCGAGAGATGACAGTGCAAATAAGAAAACCCCTATGATTTGCAGTTAGTGTCAACTCTCAGAAGATTCACGTAAAATTTTTCTAACGTTTCGTCTATTAGTTTGCGAGTTACAGCTGTTTAAGTGGCGCTACTTTTGATTTTTGCAAAACGATGGAACAAAAAGAATTTCGTGTGTGTTAATTAAACGTTGCTTTTTGATGGGAAAAAATATAGCCAGAACCCAAGAATGGATTGAGCAGTATTATGACACATCTGCTCCCTCGAAAGCAATTATATATCGATGGTTTAATGAACTTAAATGAGGTCGAACAAGGATGCACCGTTCCGGACATCAATCCAAGAGGGGCAGTCACTCTAAAAAAACACAAAAAAAATTCACCATATTGTTCTGAGTGACCGGAAAATGAAAATGAGAGAGATAGCTGGCACCGTGAAGATATCAACAGAACGCGTTAGGCATATTTTACATGAATATTTGCATACGAAACAGCTCTGTGCCCGATGGGTGCCGCGCACTCTCACGGCTGATCAAAACAGCAACGTGCCGAAGATTCAAAACGTTGTTTTACATTGTTTTTACGTCAACCAAAGGCATTTTTGCCTCGGTTCGTAAAAATGGCCGAAACCTGGGTTCACCACTACATGCTCGAGTCCAACAGGCAGTCCGCAGAATGGCTGGACCGTGTGAAAGCCGACGGAAGCGTGGAAAAAACACGAATATCAGTTGGAGAGGTTTTGTCAGGTATTTTTTGAGATGCGCATGGAATAATATTGATCGACTATCTTGAGAGGGCGCGAACAATCGGAGCTCGACAAATCATATTATATGAAGAATAAAATCGATTTTTGTCAAAAACAGTCTCGGGACTTTTCACCACATGTACTGTGATGCACACTTCGAGTCCTTATTAATAATAATATCAAGACCTCTTTGTTATTCTATTGTTACTAAACGTTTTTTCTTTCAGTAAAGAAGCCGATTTGGTTTATTTGATACCAATCTTAAAAAAAAACAGTCAAGTGCAAGTTGGACTTGCGCAATTAGTGTTTCGTACCATGATTATCTTTAAAATAAATATTAGCTACCTAATAGGGAATAAATGAATCTAGCTCAATCTAGAATATAGTAGTAAAAGTTTAAAACAAATATTTATTACCGAAATAAACAAATAAAACAAAATTATTTTGTCTTCGTTACCTATCCGTTGGTCACCAGTCAACATGATTACTGATTGCACCGCATACGTATTGATATTTCATAGCTCTTAGTCCCGGTTGAATTCCCAACTTTCTAAACGTTTTGTCATTCCACATAGTTTTTTTTTATACCGGAAAAATTATCAAACGCAATGCACTCCTGATAATTTTTACTCAATCTACACTTTATTTAGACTATTCTAGGATTTTTTCAAAATTTTTTGATTAGTACTTTTCGAGATAGGGTGGGGGGACCGAGATTTTTGGCCATTTTTTAAAAATAATACAAAGAAAAGTGTGCGCAAGTATTTCATCATATATATTTTTGAACTCGTGATTTCACAAGCTTTCATTTGACACCCCACTTGATGGCCTGGTAAAAACATTTTTTTTTCACTGCCGATTTCACCCCCAAAAATTAACCCCATAAGTCAAAATTTAACTTTCAAAACTGCGGGGCTCTTATTGGGCCATCAGTTGCTGTATTTGTGCCAAATTTCAACTTTCTGTGTAAGATAGTTTCGGAGAAAATCGAGTGTGATAGACGGACAAACAGACACCGAAGTGATCCCATAGGTGTTCCATACGGAACACTAAAAAATTTGTCAGTATTTAATTCCAGAAACTACGCGTCACACCAGGAAAAAACAGTATTTTTTAAATCATTTATTTTGGTAACATAATAGATTGTTGGATTATTATAATTCTTTGTATCAGCAGTAAATAAGGATATCCTGGAATTCATTATTTTTAGAAGATTAGAGATAATCAGTAAGCCGAATGAGTAAAAGTACAGAAACCTGAGGTACGCCACTTAAAACTGTTTAATGCTAGTATGTATTTCTTTCTGTCCTCCCTGCTGCTGTCAAGAAGTCCTCAATTCAATAAATTGTCTTTAAGACAGAAAGAAACACTCTAGAGTATAATGGAGCCGTTTGATAATAACATGGTAAAAGCAGGACTAAAATCTCAGTATACAATATCCTCTGACTTCTGATTGTCCAAGGAATTAGTCCAAGAATTTGTACACTCGAGTAGGTCGATATGGTAGATATTGTGTTAGTATATCGTTGTTTAAAGGAATACAGTCAATTTCTCAGCTATCAGTTTTTCAGCTAACTTACAAAACTCATCTGCCTTATCTTGAGATCACATTTGTCGCCTTTTTTTCTATATAATAATAATAATAAGTTGTCCCCCTCATCATATCAGCCACAGGCCTTACACCAACAACATTTAAACCACACTTAGTACAATTAGGACTCAACACAAACATACACAAAAACATTCAGAAGTCAGTGATTTTGAAAACATGTATCATTGTCAGGTCATTCCTTAATACATAATGGTAATAGCGCTTGTACTGACTTCGCTTAGGCCCGTCAGTCAAACATGGAACCACATTGACCAAATGTAAGAAAGGAGAAGAAATACACGTAAAAATAATAATAATAAACATCTTTATTTTATATTCGGCGAAATGCAGCAGTGCTGTTGTTTACCGAAAAACTATATACAGGGGACCAAATTCGACACTTTTTAAGGTAAACCCCTTTATCTAAAGGAGATAGACGAAAACTGATGTCGGTGTCTGAGGCTCAATTTTTTATGATAAACTTAATGATGAAAACCGCATATTGATATCTAGTACCGTTTCAGATTTTATATATATACATATATATATATATATATATATATATATATATATATATATAAATATATAAATATATATATATATATATATATATATATATATATATATATATATATATATATATATATATATACGAGGCTGGTTTGAAAAGTCCGTGCAAAAATAAAAACTACTTATGCGTTTGGGGTAAACCTTTTTTATTTTTCGACATAGTCTCCTTTTAGGCTTATACACTTCGTCCAACGATGTTCTAGTTTGTTGATCCCTTCCGAATAATAGGATTTGTCCAAGTCTGCAAAATATCCATTAGTGTCTGCAATCACCTCCTCGTTTGAATAAAATCTTTGTCCCGCCAGCCATTTCTTCAAATTGGGGAACAAATAGTAGTCCGAGGGAGCCAAGTCTGGAGAATAGGGGGGATGTGAAACGAGTTGGAATCCTATTTCCATTAATTTTGCGACCACAACTGCTGAGGTGTGTGCTGGTGCGTTGTCGTGATGGAAAAGGACTTTCTTGTGGGCCAATCGCGGGCGTTTTTTCTTGCAGCTCGGTTTTCAAACGGTCCAATAACGATGAATAATATTTCTCCTGTAATAGTTTTACCCTTTTCCAGATAGTCAATGAGGATTATCCCTTGCGAATCCCAAAAGACAGTCGCCATAACCTTTCCGGCCGAAGGAACGGTCTTCGCCTTTTTTGGTGCAGATTCCCCCTTGGTAACCCATTGTTTAGATTATTGTTTGGTCTCAGGAGTATAGTAATGTATCCATGTTTCATCCACAGTGACGAAACGATGCTTAAAGTCCTCCGGATTCTTCTGGAACAGCTGCAAACCATCCTTGCAACACTTCACACGATTCCGTTTTTGGTCAAGCGTGAGCAATCGCGGCACCCATCTTGCGGATAGCTTTCTCATGTCCAAATGTTTATGCAAAATATTATGTACCCGTTCAGTCGAGATGCCCACAGCACTAGCAATCTCACGCACTTTAACTATTCTGTCATCCATCACCATATCATGGATTTGATCAATGATTTCTGGAGTCGTAAGCTCCACAGGCCGTCCAGAACGTTCAGCGTCACTTGTGCCCATATGGCCAGTCCGAAAATTTTGAAACCACTTATAAACTGTTCTGATCGAAGGTGCAGAGTCACCATAATGTTTATCAAGCTTCTCTTTAGTCTCCTGAGGCGTTTTGCCTTTCATAAAGTAATGTTTAATCACCACACGAAATTCTTTTTCGTCCATTTCTTGAAAATCACTCGACTTCCTTGATTCACACGAATGCCAAACACAAAGAAATAGACCAATATGGCTGAAACTTGGTGTGCGTTCATTCAAGAGATGCAACTAACTAAACATGACCTCGATACGCGCCGGTGGTGCCATCTCTCGGACTTTGCACGGACTTTTCAAACCAGCCTCGTATATATATATATATATATATATATATATATATATATATATATATATATAAATATATATATATATATATATATATATATATATATAATATATATATATATATATATATATATATATATATATATATATATATATATATATATATATATAAATATATATAAATATATATATATATATATATATATATATATATATATATATATATATATATATATATATATATATATATATATATATAATCACAACATATCCCCTAAGTAATATTTTTTTATTTTTTTTTACAAATGAAAACAACCTTTTGGGTGAGTTTATTGTATAGCAATCTAGTAAATTGACACTAATGAGCTATTTGTTTGTAACTAAGTAATATGAATCCAAAAAAAAAATTAAGAAGATTTGTTTTTGGTCTGGTCATTTATAATCATAGAAAGTTTTTAAATTTAAATTTTAATGCGTGTTAATGTTGACACATTAGAGAGATTTTGCAACGCTTATTTTTCACATGCCTTTGTCCTTATTGTTATCTCAAGCATGCGCAGTGTTAACGCGTCTCTCTGTCTGTCCGTTAGTGCTCTATTACTCGAGAACCACTTATCCGATTTACGTGTTTTTTTTTCAATTCATACATATGTTCTCTGGCCAGATTATAGGATAAATTTTATTACGTTAGGTAATATAAGGAATAAGCAGTGACGATAATAGTGAATCAATTCTCCTATAGACTTTTTTTTTCACTCATTTCATGGTTAAGCACATCGAGTATTTGATGGGTCAACACAAGTTTCTACATTAAAATTGTGTCTAGCAGGTTTCTATCACTTCCTTCAATATTTCCATGATAATACGAATGTGCGATAAATAAAATTTCATTTGGAATTAGCAATACACACACTGTAATGTCATTGTGCCAAAGATTGCAAAATCCCAACATAATCTGAACACTAACTGTTATCAGTGTTATTTACAATAAAAGATTATCATTTCAATTTTACTTAGTGGTTTATATACAGAAATAGGAAAAAAGAGAGGTCCTACCATAATAGCGATAAAAATAACGAACCTCAAATAACCTTTCTTATAAACTCCTAAATAAGGGAAATCGTTATCCTTAATAAAGGATTCTCTTATTTTGTCTCAATACTGCGCAAGCTCCGAATGGTGGGCGCATGCTCCAAATAACGATAACAGCTGAGTCCTTATATTTGATTTCTTCCCTTTACGCAAGCTCCAAACGGTGGGCGCATGCTTCAAATAAAGATAAAGACGGTGGCCTACCAAAATCAGCGTTGCAAAATCTCTCTATTGTTGTTGATTTAAATTTATGTTTATTATATAATATTGATTTTAATTTTAACTTAAAAGGTTATATCTATCTAATTGGCAGTTTTTTATGTAATACTTTTCTTTTAAGCTTTTAACTATGACGCATTTTATACTAATATATATATATATATATATATATATATATATATATATATATATAAGTATATATATATAAGTATATATATAAGTATATATATATAAGTATATATATATAAGTATATATATATGTATATATATATGTATATATATATATGTATATATATATGTATATATATATGTATATATATATATATATATATATATATATATGTATATATATATATATATATATATATAAGTATATATATAAGTATATATATATAAGTATATATATATGTATATATATATGTATATATATATGTATATATATATGTATATATATATGTATATATATATATATATATATATATATATATATATATATATATATATATATATATATATATATATATATATATATATCAATCGGTTTTATAACGTCTTCCGACGCCTAATTTCCACTCCTCCCGGTTTCTCCATCCCTCCTCCTACAGATCTCTCTCTAGTACTTCGTTGTTGATTCCTGCTCTCCAGCTTTGGCGTGGTCTTCCTCGTTTTCTTCTTCCATGAGGATTCCAATTTAAGATCTTTTTAGGTAGTCGGTCTTGTGACATTCTCTGTACATGTCCGTACCATACCAACTGTTGGGTTCTGACTTCGTCCACTATATCGTGCTTTATTTCTAAAGCTCGTCTTATCATGTCATTTGGTATGCGGTCTTTTCTGGATTTTCTGGCTGCTCGTCTCCAGAAATCCATTTCTGTAGCTTTAAGTATTTTTTCTGTTCTTTCCTTCAATGGGCACACCTGGAGCTGTAAGTTATTATACTTTTCACTATCGAGTTGTAAATTCTCTTCTTATTTTCAATGGTTATGTTTTTGTCCCATAGTATAATATTAAGCATTGCAATCGCTTTTCTTCCTTGGATATTCCTCTCGAATATTGCTTCTTCTAGGGTTCCGTCCCTAGATATTCTCGTTTCCAAATACTTATAACTGGCACAGTGTTTGATGGTGTGTCTTGTGGCCAGTTTCAAGTCTTGCTGTTGTCCTCCGACGCACATGTACTAGGTCTTTTTAATATTGACTTCTAGGCCCCATTTTTCATATTCCTCCATAAGTTTTCATGTCATGTATTCCATATCATCGATATCCTGAGCGACTACTACCTGGTCGTCCGCGAATGATAGCGTATACAATGTAGTATCGTCATCCAGTGGTAATCCCATACTGCTGCATTTCCTTTTCCAGTTCTTCAGTGCACTCTCCAAATAGATTTTAAATAGCGTTGGGGATATACAGCAGCCCTGTTTGAGACCCTTTGTGACCTGGTTTACACACTACTTCTTGCGTCTTGGTATAAGGATTTTACGGCTTTAATTATTTCGGTGCTTACATTACTCTATTGTAGTGTTTCCCACAATCTCATTAGAGGCACGCTGTCGTAGGCCTTTTTTAAATCAACAAACAAGACATGGACTTCCTGATCAAATGCAGTTTTCTTTTCTAGGATTTGTGTCAGTGAGAAGAGATGGTCTATTATGGATCTTGCTGCTCTAAAGCCTGCCTGTTCTTCAGCTTCTACGTCCGCGTATTCCGTTTCTATTCTATTTTTAAATATTTTTCCGTATATTCTGCTAATAGGTCCTGTAACCGTTATTCCCCGATAGTTATCGCAATTATTTTTGTCTCCTTTCTTATGAATTGTTGATATGTATGATATTTTCCATTCCTCAGGTACTTCTGATGTGTTAATGCATCTTTGGAATAAGTTCCTCAAAGCGCTAAATAGCTTTTCAGTTTCGTATTTTACTATCTCTCCTGGGATGTTTCCTGGTCCTGGAGCTCTACCATTTTTTAGCGTTTTACATACTTCTTTAACTTCTGATGTTATTATCCTTATTTGGGATCCTCGTATAACTATATTTGGGTTTCCATGTTGGGTACTTTTGAACTCTGGTCTATATTCTGTTAGCATATTTGTAAAGTATTGGTTCCATTTTTCTGGTGTTATTGGTGGGAAGATTTCTCTTTTCCGTTCTGTTCTCATATTTTTAAGAAGTCTCCAGCTTTCTGTGCTTTTTCTTCCTCCTATGTAAGTGTTGAGTCTTGAGCATGTCTTTTCCCATTGGTTGTTCTTTTTGTCACTAATCTTTTTGCGTACTCTAGCTTGGGATTCTTTGTATTTTAATTTGTCGTTTAAGTATTTGTGATAGCTTTTCCGTTTTTCTTCAATTTCGTATTCAATTTCTTCATCCCACCTATATGGTTTTTGCTGTTTTTCCCTTTTCTCTTGGTACCCTAATGCTTCCAGTGCGGCTGCGTGTAGGCATTCCTTTATATACTTATATTCTTCTTTTATATTAACAAATCCCGTCATACTACTATGTTGAAAAATTAAGGAAACTGTTTCAGTAAATATAAACTATTAATTTTATTATCCAAATCTATTTAATCCCCTTCAAAGTAATCTTCTTCCACTGCACTACACTTATGTCAACGTTTTTTCCAATCTTCAAAACCTTTATTATACTCAGCAACAAAAAAAAATCTCATGGTGCCTTATCTGGAGAATACGATAGTTGTAGAGTGGTGCTGCGGTCTCTCACGATTGATCAAAAACAGCAACGTGTCGAAAATTCAGAACGTTGCTTGGTACCAGTACACGCCTGAGTCCAATAATCAGTTCGTAGAGTGATTGGAACTGCATGAAAGCCGACCGAAGCGTCCAAAAACTCAAACATCAGCTGGAAAGGATTTGGCAAGTATTTTTTGAGATGCGTATGGAATAATACTGATCGATTATCTTGAGTCGGGTTATTGGACCGTTTGAATGGTGAAATTAAGAAAAAAAGTGTCGCGTTTAGCAAAGAAAAAGTGTTGTTTTATGAAGATAATACACCAGCTCACGAGTCCATAAAATCGATGGTGAATTGAACCAGTTGGGCTAGAAATTGCTTCCTTATTACCAGATCTAGCCCGGATTATTATCTTTTTCCAAATTTGAAAAGGTTACTCCAGAGCCGGATTTGGCTAAAATGAAAAAGTTGAATGGGAAACTGTGGTTTATTTTAGAGAACTTGACAAATCGTACTATATGAAAAATGTTGGAAGATCACTAGAATAAATGTATCGCTCTTGAAGGAAACTATGTTGAAGAATAAAATTGGAACATTGTTTTTTCTTCAAAAGTTTCGGGATTTTTCACCCCATGCAGAATGCAATAAAGAAATGAAATTACATATTTTTGTCGCTTAACTGAAGAATACTGTGGATGAGGAAGCAATTCCAACTTCAATTCATGCTATTTTGCCATCGTAACCATTGACTTGTGACACGGTGCATTGTCTTGATGAAAGAGTACTTTTTTCTTGTTCATTTTGAGACGTTTCTTTTCGATTTCTGCCTTTAAACGCACCAATAACTTTATATAATATTCGCTATTGATGGTTTTTCCCTTCTCAGCATAGTCGATGAAAATTATTTCATACGCATCTCAAAATACACAGGCGAAAACCTTCTCAGTCGACTGTTGTGTCTTTGGTCGCTTCAGGTGGCTTTCACCGGCTGCTGTTTACTTAGCTAACTACCGATTTGATTCCGCTGTGTAGTTGGATTCATGTTTCATCCATTGTCACATATCACATGAAAAAATCCTTTTTATTACCCTTAAACAGATCCAAGCGCTCAGAATCGTCCACACATTGTTGTTTTTGGTCAACTGTGAGTAAACGCGGTACCCATTTCGAACGGAGCTTTCTCATGCCCAAATGTTCATGCAAAATATGACCAACACGTTCTTTTGATATTTTCAGGGTGTCAGCTATCTCATTTAATTTCACCTTACGGTCATCCAAAACAATTTTGTGGATTTTTTTGATGTTTTCCGGTGTAACCACCTTATTTGGGCGTCCAGAGCGTTCGGCATCATTTGTATCTGTACGACCGCGTTTAAATTCAGCATGCCAGTAAATGATGAGTGATTTTCCAGGGGCATAATTCCCATAACACTTATCAAGCCATTACTTTGCTTCAACGGTATTTTTTCCCATCAAAAAACAGTGTTTAATCAACACACAAAATTCGATTTTTTCCATTGTTTTGAAAATATAAAAAGTAGCGTCACTAAAACTACTGTAACTTGTAAACTAATCGTCGAAATGTCATGAAATTTTGACCCGTATCGTTTGAAGGTTGGTACTTCCTAAAAATCATATGGATTTTTTGAAAAGGGCGACATCTATGTGTCAGACCAAAAACTTTTCAGCCTAGGTGTTATAGGTTAAAATTTTAACTGCACTTTCAGAGAAACTTAAGTAGATAAATCATTTTTCAAAGTTTTAAGAACGAGATTTAAACTGATGTTTGTTCATTTAGTTAAAAATCTTCAAAGAATTTCTTCGTCGGTGCGGATCCTCTGTGGAGCAATTTAATTAAAACGCACATTTTCTACTATTATGAAATTGCTCAACACCCATATAACATCAAACGATAAATGCTTTATGGTTTTGTTCTACGTCCATTATATAATATTGCAATTCTGCATACCTCTTTTCATATAATTACTAATTTTATTTGTTTTTATTCCACAGTTATACAACGTGATAAGTCGTGTGTGTAATCCTCTGTTGTGTTTTTATGATTATTGTATAATAAAGTAGATATGTGTGAAAATATTGTTGGGGAGGGTAAATTGATGTATTTCTTTATTGATTTTAATATAAAACATTATTTCTGTTATAATAATAACAATATTTATTGATGATAGTCATGCAGAAAATTTTTTTTCAAGGCGTAAAAGGCCTAAAAACCTACGAAAATATAACTCATAACATAACTACAAATAACAGTACAGGGTGAGTAAAGTTCATTATCTCATTTGTTTCGGGAATGACGACAAAATGTTAAATACAATAGTTTTAGGGAATGTTAAGGTGCACAGTTTAAAATTATTTTTGAGTATACAGGGTACTTCGAAAAAGTGTGGCCGATATAACATATGTTTTTTTAAATGGAAGATACTATTTTCTAATTTATTTTTAAATTCTGCGTAAAATTTTATAACTTTTTTATTAATAATGTTATATACCTAAACCTAGTAGTTTTTCTAATATTTTAATTTTTAAAAAAATATACCAGTTTTCAGTTTTGTAAAACATTGCCAGTAGCGCCATTATTTCTGAAGGTAGAATACTCATAATTGGTACGAGCGTTCTATAGAGATGAAAAAAAGATATATGTAAAGAAATTTGAGTTAGATGCTACAGGGTGTTCAAAATAAATTTATGCATTCCGACTATTTTAAATTGAAAATCTTAAATTTTTTGAACGGCACACTCTGTATATTATTATTATTTTTCTGATAGATTTTATAAAACCCTCCAACTTTTATTAAACATGTCATATACCTATTTCTAATAGTTTTCGATTTATTTTGAATTTTTCAATTTTTATCCTTGTTTTATTACACTTACGGTCTTGTGCAAACATAAACAAATAGTTAATCATAATTTTAATATAGTTTAATTTATCTAATAATTAATTATTATGAAGTAATAAATGTTCAAAAATATGCCCGTCTACTTGAATACACATAAAGGGCGTTATTGCCCTGCACGCATCCCGTATTCTATTTTCCATATCTACCGGTGTTGTAGGGGGATTCACATAAACACGATCTTTAATGTAGCCCCACAAAAAGAAGTCTAAAAGTGTTAAGTCACATGATCGAGGGGGCCACTGAATGAACCCATCCTTACCGATCCATTTTTGTGGGTAACGAGCGTTTTAAAATTCCCGAACTTCCGGGTGATAATGAGCAGGAGCTCCGTCTTGTTGAATCCACATTTGTTCCCTTTCAAAGTTATCAACTTCTTCAAGAAGCTCAGGTAATTCGTTTTGCAAAAAATTTAGATATCTATTCCCGTTTAGCGGTTCACGGAAGAAATATGGACCAATTATTCGAAAATTTAATAATCCACACCATACTTCCCGGACCCAAAGGGGATTAACTGTTGAATAATAATGCCAATTATGGCCGTTAACTGCTCCATTACTGCGAAAAGTAGCTTCATCAGAAAACATTATTTCGGATAAAAAATTTGGATCGGCCCCTATTGCTCCATTCATGGTGGTACAAAAGTTTACTCGTCGTTCAAAATCACAATTTTGAAGTTCTTGGTGTAGTTCCATATGAAACTTGTATTTTCTCGTGGTTCGATTAGCCGGAGATTGGGATGTGTCAGATAAGTCAGCTAGTTGACGGCTGCTGGGCTGGGGATTATCTTCAACATGAAGTAAAATCTCTATTTCTTTTTTCTCATTGGTAGCATTCTGGTTTACTACTTTCCATATCGTATAGTCAACGCTACCACTACCATCAAACCGTTCCATTATGCACTGAAAAGATTTTCTAGATGGTATATAGGGTACTTCGCTCCGTAAAGCCTTACTGCCAAAAGACAATTTTTTCCCACCTCGCCCAGTATATAAACCATATTAATTAATTCATTTTTTAGGAAAATCCATAACTATTACCTTTATACGTCACTTACTACAACAAATTAAACTATTTTTACTGGATTAATAGACATGTCAAAATTTGACAATGTCTACATTTTTGTTTTGTCTTGGCAACTGATGTTATAGCGTAATTGTATTAAAAACAAGGGTAAAAATTGAAAAATTCAAAATAAATTGAAAATTAATAAAAATAGATATATTTATTTATTTATTTATTTACGGTTCATTAGAACTTAATTTAACTATCGGATAGGCATATTCTAACAATGTTGATATAATAGTTGCTCAAACTTATTTATGGTTTCACAATTTTTAATATTATTTGGTAGGTCATTAAAATGTTTAAGTCCTCTATAATAAGGATTTGCTCGATCAGCTTCATTTGTAATTCCCACTACTCGGAAGTCATTTCGTCCTCTGGTGTTTTGGTTGTGTATCTGATTGACGTATCTAATTTTCTCGGTCAAATATGGGGGACAATTTTCTATCTTTATAATATAGATGAATTTCATTGCGTAATAAAATAAGCTCTGCTTTACACTCAGCCAATTTAATCGATCTAACATATCTTTTATGTGCGTATCTCTAGGCTTCCGCAATATAAATCTCATTGCCTTGTTTTGAAGTTTTTTGCAGTAGTTCTATTTGTGTATCCTTAGCAAGAAATAATACCGAAGGACAATAAATAAAATGTGGCTCAATTATGCTTCTATATATTAATATTTTATGGTATTCACTTATGATGTGGCAAGTTCTATACATGAGATAAAGTTTTTGGTTTATTTTATTCACTAAATATTGAAAGTGTGCATCAAATTTAAGCTTACAATCTATCATTATACCCAAGTATTTAATTTCGTTTACTTTTTCTATTTCACGATTATTTATGTATAATTTATGATTATTATTATAGTTATTGTGTGATATTATCATATATTTAGTTTTATCTGTATTTAGTTTTACCGTATTTATACACATCCACTTGTAAAGAATATTCATATCAGACTGCATTTTATTAATAGCCACATCCAAACTAACATCACTAATTGCAATCAGTGCATCGTCTGCAAATAGTCTAACATCCCCGTACTTTAAACCGTCTTTAATGTCATTTATGTATATGAGAAACAGTACTGGCGCAAGGACAGAGCCTTGCGGTAGACCAATATTCACTGGTATCGCTGATGATGTCGTGTTTCCAATTTTTGTTTGTTGCTTTCTATTCGATAGATAATCTTCAAACCATTTTAATTTTATATCACGCACTCCAATTTTGTGTAGTTTCATAAGCAATAATTTTCTGTCTATAGTTTCAAATGCTCTTTTTAAGTCTATGAAAGTTGATACAATGTATTTTTTATTCATCAAATCTTCACGCCATTCACTTATAACATAATTAATTGCAGTTTCACATGAGTGTTTGCGTCTAAAACCCGATTGCTCTGGAATAATAATATTGTTATCATTCAAATATTGCAGTAACTGATTTTTTATCACTGTTTCAAGGATTTTTTCGTCACTTGGAAGCGTATTTATTGGCCGAATCTCTTCAGATTTTATAGTATATTTTATTTTTTCAATTGGCACAATTTTGGAAATTTTCCATTCGTTAGGCACTTTTCCTTGCAGCATGCTATTATTGATGATATTGGCGTAAAAAAAAGCCGTGTACGTTATAGAATGTTTAATTACACCTTCATATAAAATATTCTTACCGCCAATTTTATTTTTAAATTTTTTAACTATTTCAATTATTTCGTTACTATCTACTGTTTGAAATTTAAATTGGTGATTAATTATATTTGTATTTCCCATAGTATTCTGCACAATGTCTATACCATGACACTCTGAACAAAGAATTTATTTAAAAGTTCAACAATTTCTTTTTCATTTTCAATTAAGAGGCTGGTTTGAAAAGTCCGTGCAAAGTCCGAGAGATGGCACCACCGGCGCGTATCGAGGTCATGTTTAGTTAGTAGCATCTCTTGAATGAACGCACACCAAGTTTCAGCCATATTGGTCTATTTCTTTGTGTTTGGCATTCGTGTGAATCAAGGAAGTCTAGTGATTTTCAAGAAATGGCCGAAAAAGAATTTCGTATGGTGATTAAACATTACTTTATGAAAGGCAAAACGCCTCAGGAGACTAAAGAGAAGCTTGATAAACATTATGGTGACTCTGCACCTTCGATTAGAACAGTTTATAAGTGGTTTCAAAATTTTCAGACTGGACATATGGGTACAAGTGACGCTGAACGTTCTGGACGGCCTGTGGAAGTTACGACTCCAGAAATCATTGATCAAATCCATGGTATGGTGATGGATGACAGAAGAGTTAAGGTGCGTGAGATTGCTAGTGCTGTGGGCATCTCGACTGAACGGGTACATAATATTTTGCATAAATATTTGGATATAAGAAAGCTATCCGCAAGATGGGTGCCGCGATTGCTCACGCTTGACCAAAAACGGAATCGTGTGAAGTGTTGCAAGGATGGTTTGCAGCTGTTCCAGAAGAATCCGGAGGACTTTAAGCGTCGTTTCGTCACTGTGGATGAAACATGGATACATTACTATACTCCTGAGACCAAACAACAATCTAAATAATGGGTTACCAAGGGGGAATCTGCACCAAAAAAGGCGAAGACCGTTCCTTCGGCCGGAAAGGTTATGGCGACTGTCTTTTGGGATTCGCAAGGGATAATCCTCATCGACTATCTGGAAAAGGGTAAAACTATTACAGTGTGAATATTATTCATCGTTATTGGACCGTTTGAAAACCGAGCTGCAAGAAAAACGCCCGCGATTGGCCCACAAGAAAGTCCTTTTCCATCACGACAACGCACCAGCACACACCTCAGCAGTTGTGGTGGCAAAATTAATGGAAATAGGATTCCAACTCGTTTCACATCCCCCTATTCTCCAGACTTGGCTCCCTCTCTACTATTTGTTCCCCAATTTGAAGAAATGGCTGGCGGGACAAAGATTTTATTCAAACGAGGAGGTGATTGCAGACACTAATGGATATTTTGCAGACTTGGACAAATCCTATTATTCGGAAGGGATCAACAAACTAGAACATCGTTGGACGAAGTGTATAAGCCTAAAAGGAGACTAGGTCGAAAAATAAAAAAGGTTTACCCCAAACACATAAGTAGTTTTTATTTTTGCACGGACTTTTCAAACCAGCCTCGTATTTTACCATTCATAACGATTCTGTTTATTGCACTGGTACTTTTTGACATACAGATTTCTTCTTTTAAATCTCTCCACATTTCTCTGCTGTTTCTTCGATTATTTTCAATTTTATTCTGTACATATTGCACTTTCTTCTGTTTTAATCATATTTTTATATAATTTTTTCACTGTCTTGTAATCTTCCCAGTCTTCAGTTAGCGATAACATAATATCCTTCAATGCGTGGCCTATGAAAAACACCTTAAAATCTATTTCACCGTTTAACATATCACCGAAATTTATCATTCGTAACATTTCGATAATTTTATCACAGTCATAGTTTTCCCAGGAAATAATTTTTTTCGTTAATCTCATTTTGTACTTTTTCACAATTGGTATTTTGAATAATATTGTTTCATGATCTGATATTTGATCGTTTTCTAGTTTAGTACTTGTTACGTTGTTTATATCTGTAATATATTTTATATTATATATAATATAAGTAATAAAAGTTAAAAGGTTTTGTAAAATCTATAGGAAAAAATAATAATATATAGGGTGTGTCATTTAAAAAATTTTAGATTTTTCAATTTAAAATAGTGGAAATGCACAAATTTCTTTTGAACACCCTGTAGCATCTAACTCAAATATCGTTACATATATCTTTTTTTTCATCTCTATAGAACGCTCGTACCAATTATGAGTATTCCACCTTCAGAAACAATGGCGCTACTAGCAGTTTTTTACAAAACTGAAAACTAGTATTTTTTTAAAAAAATGAAATATTAGAAAAACTAGTAAGTTTAGGTATATAACATTATGAATAAAAAAGTTAAAAAATTTTACGCAGAATTTAAAAATTAATTAGAAAATAGGATGTTCCATTTAAAAAAAAAAACATGTTATATCGGCCACACTTTTTTGAAGTACCCTGTATACTCAAAAATAATTTTAAACTGTGCACCTTAACATTCCCTAAAACTATTGTATTAACATTTTTTTGTCATTTTCGAAACAAATGAGATATTGAACTTTACTCTACCCTGTACAATAACTTTGCGATTTTTCATTAAAAATTCGTATTCTGGCAAACAGTATTTTTTTTTTAATAATCTTCTATTGAAGATATTCTTGTTCATTTTCGCGTTAATTTTCGTTTATTTCTTGATTGCTTCTATATATTCCTAAGGAATCTTATAAATTCTCGACAATTTTCCATTCATAATCATGTATTTTATTGTTGAAAATGTTATTACAACAAGTACAACAAATTTAACAAATTGGTTATGCAAGTAATTGGGATTTCCTGCCGGTAAACAAGCGAACGTTTATTTATTTCATTACAACAGAAAGTATTTTCGCTGGAAAAAAGTGACGGTGTTTACGTCAAGTTCGGATATTAATTCATTAACTACGTTAATTATTTTTCAAGGAGTTATTAGATTTAACATTCACACTATCTGGAAGGGCATGACGGTCCTGGTAAACTCTATTTGAGATAAAATACTCTCTATAGCGCTTCTGGACAGATTCTCTTAACACTTTATAGTTATGGCTTTGGTGTCTGTATGTAATACCGGAAGCCATAAGTTACGCCAACAATCAATATTTTTTTTGGGTCATTTACCGTTGTAATATGGTAGATTGCTGGGTTATTACAAATTTTTATATCATCAGCAAATAAAGATATTCTAGAATTAACTACCCTTGCGTGATTGCAGGTATAAACATGGCTGTAGTTTGGAACCCTGAGATACGCCACTCAATGTATTCTATCCTTGCTACTTCTGTCAGTCAAGAAATCGTGAATCCATTTCAGTAAATTCTGACTTATTTTATCGCCTTAAATATTTTTTTTCGTATTTATTGCCTCACTTTACAATTTTCATGCGAATTTTCTCTCAAGATAATTTTTTCACTAGAAAAAGTTTATGTTACTTCTTGCAAATCCATACAGTACTTTCGTGGTGTATTTATCAATTTATCTAAGCTATATTTTATCAGCCTTTTTTTCTTGCGCAATTTCAACAAAAAATAGGTAAAATAAAAATTTTCCAACTTTGGCACGACATCCTTTATAAACGCTTCATTTCTGTGCACTTCAACTCACCTTTACCCTTATTGAGTTTCATATCCAAAATGAAAATTATTCATAATTTGTGAAAACTCAGTATTCAAAACGATTTGAATACAGTAGAACCCCGATTAACCGAGTCGCGATTATCCGAGCTCCGGATTAACCGAGCCAATCTAAGAACCTGATTATCCGAGGTACGCGCGTCTATGCTGCGTATTAACCGAGCTTCTAAAATATATATGTACATATTTCGATTTAAAATCGTCGGGGCCTTCGGAGAATCCCCCTGACCCGTGTGAGAGGTTGCCCTATTTATGTTTTTGGACTCTTTCAGCATGTAAATTTGCGTGAATGCAGTGCGTTTACTACGGAGAAGTACGAGTATACTCACATAATTTATTTGGTTGGAGTTCTGGTAGTTAAGTGTAATTAATACGAACTGCTTTGTTTGAACTTTCGTTTGTCGTATTATAATGGAGCAAAACAAGCGTAAAAGAATCGTCGTTCCTATTGAAGAAAAATTAATAGCCATCAGAAGAATTGAAGCAGGAGAGACAATTAAAGTTGTTGCACGAGATTATGGAGTAGGTGAGGTAACAGTTGGAGATTGGAAAAGAAACCGCACAAAAATAGAAGAGTGGTGTATAAATCAAGCCTCCTCGTCCTCAGGAAGAAAATCAATGAAAACCTGCGACTATGAAAAGGTTAAGGAAGCTTTATTCATGTGGTTTAACCAACAGAGATCAAAAGGTGTGCCTCTGTCAGGTCCAATTTTACAACAGAAAGCTATAATGATTAGTAGGCAATTCCCAGAGATAGATCAGTTTACCGCCAGTTCTGGATGGCTTGACCGCTGGAAAAAACGGTACGGTGTACGACAACTGACTGCATGTGGTGAAAAACTTTCTGCTGATGTGTCATCAATTGAGAAGTTTAAGCAGAACTTTAAAAAGCAAATCAAAGATTGTGGATACACATGTGATCAAATTTACAACTGTGACGAAACTGGTCTGAATTATACAATGCTTCCATCAAAAACATTGGCATCTCGACAGGAAAAATCCGCTCCTGGGCACAAACGAAGTAAGGAAAGATTAACTATAATGGTATGTTCCAATGCATCTGACAAGCACAAAATCCCACTGATGGTGATAGGCAAGTCTGCACGTCCAAGAGCTTTAAAAGACATCTCACCCAAAGCCCTACCAGTCTATTACAAAAGTCAGAAGAGCACATGGATGAATGCGACCTTATTTACTAACTGGTTTGAAGAAGAGTTCGTGCCATCTGTGACTAAATTTTTGAACAGAAACCGTCTTCCTATTAAAGCAGTTTTGTTAATGGATAATGCCCCCTTTCACCCTGGAGAAGGACTTCATGTGGGCGAAATTGTAAAAATTTTTCCTCCAAATGTAACCAGCATAATGCAACCAATGGATCAAGGCATCCTCGAAAACATTAAAAAAAATTATAGGCGTTTATATCTTGAACATCTGTTAGAATACACAGAAAAGGAGGATATTATCAATGGGATGAGAAAGGTTACACTGAAAAATGTTATTTACTGGGTAAGTCAAGCTTGAGATTCTGTGCATACTACCACTATTCAAAAATCTTGGTCAAAAGTTATTGATTTTGAGGACTATAATGACAGTGAAGATGATACTGCATTAAATAAATTAGCGTTGAAATTGAAAATCCATGGAGAAATGTCCCGTTCAAATTTTGACAGCGAGATAGAAGAAACAGAAAAAAGTTTATTTGAATTAATGCAAATATTAAAAGGTTGCGAAAATGTGACAAGAGAAGATGTTGTTGAATGGATTACAGCAGATGATTTAGAAGAAGAAATGAGTATTGAAAAAATACCGAATGCCATTCAGGAAACCGAAAAAAAAAAAAATCAGGTGATGATGACGAAGCGGCGGTGGATGAACAGTCTCCCACTAAGATCTCTCATCAAGAAAAAGCTTTAAGATATATCGAACAACAACCAGAGGCAACCCCAGCGGATTTGCTTCTTCTTAATAGATGGACAAACATTGCAGCGAGAAAAAGAAGATGCAATATGAAACAGGAGCGCATAGATACCTATTTCACTGTTTTATAATGTATGTACCTATTTATATGTTAAAAACGTTAATACGAGGCTGGTTTGAAAAGTCCGTGCAAAAATAAAAACTACTTATGTGTTTGGGGTAAACCTTTTTTATTTTTCGACATAGTCTCCTTTTAGGCTTATACACTTCGTCCAACGATGTTCTAGTTTGTTGATCCCTTCCGAATAATAGGATTTGTCCAAGTCTGCAAAAATATCCATTAGTGTCTGCAATCACCTCCTCGTTTGAATAAAATCTTTGTCCCGCCAGCCATTTCTTCAAATTGGGGAACAAATAGTAGTCCGAGGGAGCCAAGTCTGGAGAATAGGGGGGATGTGAAACGAGTTGGAATCCTATTTCCATTAATTTTGCGACCACAACTGCTGAGGTGTGTGCTGGTGCGTTGTCGTGATGGAAAAGGACTTTCTTGTGGGCCAATCGCGGGCGTTTTTCTTGCAGCTCGGTTTTCAAACGGTCCAATAACGATGAATAATATTCGCCTGTAATAGTTTTACCCTTTTCCAGATAGTCGATGAGGATTATCCCTTGTGAATCCCAGAAGACAGTCGCCATAACCTTTCCGACCGAAGGAACGGTCTTCGCCTTTTTTGGTGCAGATTCCTCCTTGGTAACCCATTGTTTAGATTGTTGTTTGGTCTCAGGAGTATAGTAATGTATCCATGTTTCATCCACAGTGACGAAACGACGCTTAAAGTCCTCCGGATTCTTCTGGAACAGCTGCAAACCATCCTTGCAACACGATTCCGTTTTTGGTCAAGCGTGAGCAATCGCGGCACCCATCTTGCGGATAGCTTTCTCATGTCCAAATGTTTATGCAAAATATTATGTACCCGTTCAGTCGAGATGCCCACAGCACTAGCAATCTCACGCACCTTAACTCTTCTGTCATCCATCACCACATCATGGATTTGATCAATGATTTCTGGAGTCGTAACCTCCACAGGCCGTCCAGAACGTTCAACGTCACTTGTGCCCATATGGCTAGTCCGAAAATTTTGAAACCACTTATAAACTATCCTAATCGAAGGTGCAGAGTCACCATAATGTTTATCAAGCTTCTCTTTAGTCTCCTGAGGCGTTTTGCCTTTCATAAAGTAATGTTTAATCACCACACGAAATTCTTTTTCGTCCATTTCTTGAAAATCACTCGACTTCCTTGATTCACACGAATGCCAAACACAAAGAAATAGACCAATATGGCTGAAACTTGGTGTGCGTTCATTCAAGAGATGCTACTAACTAAACATGACCTCGATACGCGCCGGTGGTGCCATCTCTCGGACTTTGCACGGACTTTTCAAACCAGCCTCGTACATCGGTGTTTATTTTTTGAATGAATAAAAAACATCCGGATTATCCGAGTTTTCAGTTATCCTCGGATAACCGGGGTTCTACTGTATTTTGACGTCTTTTTTAAAATATTGGCTTTAACCTGGGATATTTTGGCCTCGCCCTATGGGAACTAGCTTAAAATGAAAAACGGTTGAACTTTCCCCGAGTGATGACACCGTGCACCTTTTTTTTTATCGAGAAAACAGTAAATTAAACAGAAAAAACGCCATTTGAATCCATGTAAATATCGGTCGGAGAAAGTGCGACATTTTGACGTCTGGCGGCGCCACTTGTTTCTTTACCGGAAGCAAATACTGAAAAATAAATCTATTTCGACTCATTAATTCATCTTGTTTCATTTCCACTTTCAAAACTTATTGACTTGGCATTATTTGATCATAGACTACCTGCCATTTCAAATATCGAGTTGTAAAAAATTGAATTAAATCATTTTTATTTATTAAATTCCGTTAGAGTTTATAGATTTAGGTTTCATGTATCAATTTTTAAAAGTGTATTTACTTGAACTTATTTAAAGAAACCAGTAGCCACAACATACAATAGGTATTATGAATGTAGGCTCTAGACAATGTAAATATTTCGTTAAACAATCAGTCGATAAAATCCTGCTGACGCTAAAGTAAACACTGTTTTATACTTCACCTTATATCAGAGTCAGTATCAGTACTTATTGTCGTAATTATACTTTACTTTTAAATAACTAAATTAGTGATGATGCCATCGTGGAACAATGACAACGAAACTATATCTTTTTCTTTATATGCAAACCTAAACTGTAAAATTTGTGCAATATTCCTGGCATTTTCTTTGTTCGCTACTTGGTTTAATGAAAATTGTTTTACAGGTTTTTGTTGTGGTATATCGAAAGTTTTTCAATTTTATTTGATCTAGTCGGATAAAAAGTACTACTAAATTGGACAGAATTGTATCTTCCCTTTAATTTTCATCGTTTTGTAATAATTTTCTTTTTAAAATCTCATAATGAATGGTATTTTAAAATGTACCTGCAAGTTTTTGGATTTTTTTAAATATTAATTGATTTTTTTATGAAAAAATTATAAATTTTCCGTAAAAAAGATAACACGTAAGCCGAAAAGTCTTTGGTCTAGCTACTGTGGCATGTGAAAAAATTGCCCTCTCGTTTTGGGCGCAATTTTGTAACCTTTTAATAACGCCCGCACGTTGAGGCGCAATTTTGTAACCTCTTAACTTCTTTGCTTTTAATAAATAATATGTTTATTAAATAGAAGTCGGTATTTGCCCCTTAAGTATATCATAATTTCTGAGAATGGATTAAGTGGATATTAATACTGAAAGAACTAGAGAAATTAGACATAAACTAGCTCAGTTTTTTGGTAGAGAAATATGGATAAGAGATAATTTTTGTACGTCTTTTGAAAATAGTCTCTATAGTTGTTTAAAATTTTGGTTGTACAGATTTTGGGCACCATCATTTTAAAATAAAAAGAATCTAACTTTAGCTCAAAAAAATGAAAAAATACTGAAGGGTTATGTGGTTGTTAAAAGAAATTAATATGGTACAACCGTTGTATCCTGAAAGGTAAAAACAGGTGATTCAGTGAAACGCTAGATCAGGGGTCGGCAACCTTTTTTTTTTTTTTTTTTTTTTATGGGTCTAGCACACGTGCTGCAGGGAAGTCCCTAAAGCGCTCCAGGAGCGGCACGAGTGCGGAAAAAGCGATTTACGTTGTTCTTGAATCGCTGTAAATTGTACTCGGTGGGAAACACAGCGCTGGGCAAATTATTCCAAAGGGATGACGTTCTCCATATAAAAGATTGCTTAAAAAGCGTTGTACGCGGAGTAACAAGCTCAACCTCATACGGATGCGAAGCACCAGCGCGACGTCTATGTCTAACATGCACCGCTTTGGGAGGAATTAAGCGGGCTACATCCTTCGAACACTTTCCATGAAAATACTTGTAGAACAGACTGAAGTCGCCATCCGTTCTTCGATGTTCCAGCGAATCAAGGCCGCCGGTCAACTCCGGGTCCCCAATCAGACGGACCGCTCTTCTCTGAACAAAATCCAACAAATGCAGTGTATGTTTGGGAGCGGAGCCCCAAACGTGGGAGCAGTATTCCATAGTTGGTCGAATTTGGGCTTTGTAAAGAATTAACAGTTGCTGTGGGGTGTAAAGCTTTCTGGTTCTAAATAATATTCCCAACTTTTGAGAAGCTCTCCTTGCTATGCCTGCAACATGTTCATGCCAAGACATATTTGCTCCCAAACTAACGCCTAACAAATTGAGCGACGATGCTAGGGGAATGGAGTGCCACGACATAACTATGTCGGGTTCAGCAACGTTAACTTTTTTAGAAAAAACTGCCGCTTGGGTTTTTGTAGCGTTAAATTCCACTTGGTTACTGTCACCCCAAGATAGAATTTCTTCCAGGTTACTGTCACCCCAAGATAGAATTTCTTCCAGGTCTTTGCTAAGTTGAACGACCTCCTGCTGTCTGCGGATATTCGCCTGAGCAGCCGATGTCCGAGCGTTCAAGGTGAATGAAGAGACAAGCGTACTGTCATCTGCAAAGCTATAGATTGGATTCCCGGTCTTTTCCAGCAGATCGTTAATGTAAATGAGAAAGAGAGTTGGAGACAGTATGGAGCCCTGGGGCACACCGGCGTTGATAGTGAGGGTGTTAGAAAGATTTCCGTCGACCGCCACTCGTAAAGAACGCTCTCTGAGGAAACATGAGAGCCACAAACAGAACCTTTCAGATATACCATAAGAGCGTAACTTAGCCAACAGTCTATCGTGCCAAACACGGTCGAATGCCCTGGATATGTTAAGACCAACCGCTCGAGATTCTCCAAAGTGTTCAATTGCGTTGTTCCAAACATGTGTTACATAAGTCAGAAGATCTCCTGTTGATCTATGTTTACGAAAACCAATATTGGTGATCGCTAATAATATTGAATCGTTCAAGATATTTTAGAAGATGCTCATTGATAACCTTTTCCATGACTTTCGATATTATTGAAAGCAGTGCAACTGGTCGGTAGTTATTTGGCAAGGTCTTCTTACCTTTTTTAGGTATCGGCTGAACCGTGGCACATTTCCAGCAGGACGGAAATATTCCCTTTCTGTAGGATAGGTTAAAAAGTCTACAGAAAACTGGTGTTAGTTCCCTTGCACAGTTTTTGAGAACTATGGCAGGTATTCCGTCAGCGCCAGAAGCCTTCTTGGTGTCTAGCTTTATTAAAATACGCTTTATGATGCGCTGTCTGAAGACAACATCGGGCATCCTTGACTGCAATATGGGAATAGTAGGTGGTGTTTTTCCTTGGAAATCGACAGTAGAATGTGAAGCAAAGAGTTCAGCCAACAAGTTCGCTCTCTCAACAGGTGTGGTTGTAATGGAATTATCTGGCCGTGTGAGTGGTGGTATGGTGGATTTGGTAAAATTTTGACTAACTGCCTTAGCGACTGCCCAAAAGGACCTGGAATTGTTGGGACAAGCGAGAAGTTTGTTTCTAATTCGTTGATTATGTGCCTCCTTGGTTTCGTCGATAATTCCCTTGCATCTGTTCCGGGCATGAACAAAGATGTTACGATTTACGGTGTTAGGATTTTCACGCCGTTGTCGGTAGGCAATATGTTTAGAAGCAACAGCTTCTTTGCATTTTCGGTCGAAACAAGGCTTGCCGTTGGAGGAGCACTTCTTCGAAAAAGGGATGTAAGCTTCCATACCAGCCAATATAACATCGGAGACCTCCCTGGCGCAGTCAGATGGGTTATCGGATCGAAAACAAATGTCCATCCAAGGGAAAGTTCGAAAGTATTCCAACTAAGGAGTGCCAGTTTTCTTCATCCATACAACATTTTGCGTGCCGACATAGGTACTTACTACAACTAAAATTAACAAAAATTAACTTAAAATATTGCTTTTAGAAGGTTTAATTACAAAAAAATGTTAACATTTAACAAATAATTTTATTATACTAGTCCTAGGACTTAGTGTGAACCTTTTGCTTGAAGTTCTTTAGAGAGTTTTCTTATATCCGGTTCCTGTCTGGTTATTCTCAGTGTCACACATGCTTCCGAGTTGTCTGTTGTCAGCCTGCTTCGGTACGGGTTTAAAATCACTCTCATATGGGAAAAAAGTTGTTCACAGATATAGGATGATCCGAAAGCTGTAAGCATGGCAAACGCTACTTTCTTAAGACAAATAAATTTTTCTGGTAAACTCATCCAACAACTGAGTATCTCGTTTGAATGGTTCTGGCAGTCACCTTCTAATACCCTTCTTAATTCTACAAATTTCGTGTTCCATAACTCGGAGCTTTTAAATTCAAAGAGATATGTTAAAGCAACTGCTAGAAAAATCCATTAAATCTGGTTTGATTAAAAAAGCGAACATAGGACCATATTTATCAAAATCCTGACGCCTCTCGATAAACTCCTCTTTTAAATTAGTCATATATTTAAGAATTTTGTCTATTAGTGCACCATCGTCGACACTGGATATATAAGTTCTTAAATTTGGAAAATATTTATATGTGTTTGTAATAATATCGCTGATAAATAAATCTATTTTTAATTTGAATGATTTCCAGGATTCGTATAAATCCAGAACTGTTTTGCCTGATCCTTGTAACTTTAAGTTGAGTTCACTCAGATGGTTTGTAATATCAGTAAGAAACATTAACATACAGATCCAGTTCTTATCTTCTAGTTCAGGATAAGCATCCACTTGATTTCTTTCCAACAAGAACGATTTAATTTCGCCCAGACATTGCACAAATCTAGAGAGCACTTTACCACGGCTGAGCTAGTGCACATTATTGTGCAATGGTATATCTGAATATGCACTTTCTAATTCCTGCAGAAACGCCTTAAATTGTCTATGGATCAGTGAAAAAAGGACCGACAATGTAGTTAACTATTTTAACCATCCTATCCATCACGGATTTTAAACTTCCAGCGGAGATTTTAGCGTACAAACTCTCTTGGTGAATTATGCAATAAAAATTCAAAACTGATCGACCCATGCGTTCAATAAGAAGGGAAACAAATCCTTGTCTGTCTCCCAGTCATAGCAGGTGCGCCATCTGTCGTTACGCAAAATTTTTTATTTAAATCAATGTTCCGCTTTTCAAAATGTTTAACAAATTCTGAAAATATATCCGCTCCTCTTGTAGGTCCCTGCAATGGGAGCAGACAAATCAGCTCTTCATACACACTGCCATCATCGAAGTATCGCGCAACGATTGCCAGACGGACAATGTCATTAATATCGACACTTTCATCCAATGCTACACTAAATACAAAACTCCGTTTGATAGCGTCTCTCTGCTGTTTTTGGACATTTTGGGTCATTTCGGTAATTCGTCTCTCGATGGTCCGCGCTGATGCCGGTATATTCCTAATCCTGGCCAATATTGTATCCTTATTGGGCAAATCGTCAAATAAAATCTCGCCAGTACTCAAAAACGTTTGCTTCATAAATTCTCCGTTAGTGAACGGCCTACCCTTTTGTGCCAACGATTGTGTAGTTTTGAAACTGCATTCAGTTACCTGATTTTTTTCCTTGGAAAACTTTGCTAAAGAATGTTGACTGTTTCTCGTATTGTTTACTTGCTCTTTGTATTGCCTCCCTTTTATCAGCGTTATCTTTAAATGACGATTCATGTTTTATCTGGAAATGTCGTTGAGCACTAGATGTCCGGAAAACTACGCTTTCCCAACATAGGACACAAATGGCCCTATCGTTTTGCTGTACAAAACCGTAATCGGTTGTCCATAAAGTTTAAAATGATCGAACGTCTACCTTCTGTTTCTTCGCGGCCATAACGCAACGTAATTTTAATTTTTAAACTTTTCGACGACTATTGACTGGAACGGATGTTACTTCTATACTAAATGATCCAAACGTGTAGCCGCTTGCTATATATAGAAAAATAATGTTTCCAGAAAATTCCAATAATTACGTTTATTAAATTTCTTAGAACAAAAATTATTATCTACAACGCGCCCATTGCAATCAAAGGGTCGCCTAGAAGTTAAATCTAACAAAAACTAAAGTTCAGCAATATAAAAAGAGTTGCGGCGCGCGTCGGAACGATTGAAGTCAAGTCAAACAAAAACCACCTTATAGCGGCTCGTTTGATCTGAATTGAGGACGTTTATTTGTGTTTTTGCCTAGGCTTATATTTTGAGGCTTACCGTCTTTAATACTTGCCGAAATTAAAGCCAAACCAATGCATTTAGTAAAATTATAAATTACAAAATATATATTTTGTAGTTTTTAGTAATAATACCTAATGACCTATATAATATATCGTTTTTGTTTGTATCGTTAAAGTAATACTGTCTTCGATTATTTACTTAATTTCGAAACATGTCACAGATTACAGAATTAATGTGTAAACTTTGAATAGGTACGCGTGCCATTCAAAATTGCTTGGCGTGCCAGAGATGGCACGCGTGCCATAGGTTGCCGACCCCTGGACTAGAATATAGCAGTAGAAAAGGCGAGGCTGATTTTTCAGATTAGACCATTTCCGGTCAACGTTCTTGTTACATTTTTGATTTACATTCTTGAGATAATATGGGAATAGGGGCAGGAGCATTGTCATGATGGAAAAACAGACGCGCAGCGTGTTCTGATGGTTTTCCCGCAAAACATGATCGAAGGATGCAGCCATCACCGCAATACCCTTTAAAACATAATGAGTCACAATTATGCCTTCGCTTTTCCAAAAGTTGATCATTTTTTTGTACATTGAACCACTATAAACATTTATTACTAGCATTGTGCCAATTTTAGTGGCGGTTTAAAGTCCACAATAATAGATGGCGTCACTTTCTTGGCCAATCAAAGTGCATAATTTAAGTCAGTCAGTCAGTGTCTCAACCCCTGTTTAAGTACACTTTACTCGAACAAGCAATTTGTGTAATTAATTTTTAAGTCACATTGCAATTAAACATAGATTCTAACCAAATTTCTAATACCTACTAAATAACTTCTTGTAATCGTGATAATTTGCATTCAATCTACACCTTATGGAGAATATTGTAAACATTTTTCGAAATTTTTTGACTAGTATTCTCAATTTGGCCGTTCGGAACCGGCATTAAACTGTAGGTCCTCTTTGTCTATGGAACACTTAAAAAAATGCACCAACTACAGGCAAGGGCAAGAGGGTCGCCTATGTTCGTATCTAGATATATATGGCGCTTCAAGAATAAGAAGAGATAGGGTAGGGGGAAAAGATTTTTGGTCATTTTTTTAAAATAATGTAAAGAAAATTGTGCACGGTTATTACATTATATGTATTTTTGACCTAGTGTTGTCACAAGCTTTCATTTGAAACCCCACTCGATGACCACAAAAAAAAAAAAAAATTTCACCCACAAAACTACCCCCTAAGTCAAAATTTAACTTTCAAAACTACAGGGCTGTGCTTAGGCGATCAATTCCTATATCTAGGACAAATTTGAACTTTCTATGTCAATCAGTTTTGGAGAAAATCGGCTGTAACAGACAGACACCGAAGTGATTTCGTAGTGTGTTCCTTTTTCAGTTTTGGTACGGAACACTAAAAATACAAATTAGACGTCCTAAAAGTGTTCAAGTTCTACATAATAGTTTTCAACAATTTTTAAGCAGTTGAACAATCAAGGTAAAGTTGAATCTATGATCAGCAAAGCCTTAAAAATTTGTTGTAGTTGTTCCATAACCATGTCAAAAACTTACGTACGGTGTGCCCCCTTCCTTATAATTTTTCTTTATCTTTATTAAGTTAACCTAATTAGATGGCTTTTATAAAAGTAAATAATAGATTAAAAATAAGTTGTTTATTATTAAATTACTCTTAGAAAAAGTCATTATGCCGAAAATAATGATAGTCAGGCGTTTTAATTTTGATGCCAAGGCTAAAAAATGATGACCTGCTATCTATGAAACAATTATTTCTAAAGAAAAAAAATGGTGCATTTATGTATTGACTGCATTGAAGTTTTTTAATGCAAATTCAACGATATATGGTTTAGCGATAGTGATATGTATATGAGGCTGATTTGAAAAGTCCGTGCAAAGTCCGAGAGATGGCACCACCGGCGCGTATCGAGGTCATGTTTAGTTAGTAGCATCTCTTGAATGAACGCACACCAAATTTCAGCCATATTGGTCTATTTCTTTGTGTTTGGCATTCGTATGAATCAAGAAAGTCGAGTGATTTTCAAGAAATGGACGAAAAAAATTTCGTGTGTGGTTATTAAACATTACTTTATGAAAGGCAAAACGCCTCAGGAGACTAAAGAGAAGCTTGATAAACATTATGGTGACTCTGCACCTTCGATTAGAACAGTTTATAAGTGGTTTCAAAATTTTCGGACTGGCCATATGGGCACAAGTGACGCTGAACGTTCTGGACGGCCTGTGGAGGTTACGACTCCAGAAATCATTGATCAAATCCATGATATGTTGATGGATGACAGAAGAGTTAAGGTGCGTGAGATTGCTAGTGCTGTGGGCATCTCGACTGAACGGGTACATAATATTTTGCATAAACATTTGGACATGAGAAAGCTATCCGCAAGATGGGTGACGCGATTGCTTACGCTTGACCAAAAACGGAATCGCGTGAAGTGTTGCAAGGATGGTTTCCAGCTGTTCCAGAAGAATCCGGAAGACTTTAAGCGTCGTTTCGTCACTGTGGATGAAACATGGATACATTACTATACTCCTGAGACCAAACAACAATCTAAACAATGGGTTACCAAGGGGGAATCTGCACCAAAAAAGGCGAAGACCGTTCCTTCGGCCGGAAAGGTTATGGCGACTGTCTTTTGGGATTCGCAAGGGATAATCCTCATCGACTATCTGGAAAAGGGTAAAAAATAAAACTATTACAGGTGAATATTATTCATCGTTATTGGACCGTTTGAAAAACCGAGCTAGCTGCAAGAAAAACGCCCGCGATTGGCCCACAAGAAAGTCCTTTTTCATCACGACAACGCACCAGCACACACCTCAGCAGTTGTGGTCGCAAAATTAATGGAAATAGGATTCCAACTCGTTTCACATCCCCCTATTCTCCAGATTTGGCTCCCTCGGTCTACTATTTGTTCCCCAATTTGAAGAAATGGCTGGCGGGACAAAGATTTTATTCAAACGAGGAGGTGATTGCAGACACTAATGGATATTTTGCAAACTTGGACAAATCCTATTATTCGGAAGGGATCAACAAACTAGAAACATCGTTGGACGAAGTGTATAAGCCTAAAAGGAGACTATGTCGAAAAATAAAAAAGGTTTACCCCAAACACATAAGTAGTTTTTATTTTTGCACGGACTTTTCAAACCAGCCTCGTATATGGATCATTCCATGCCAAATCGACCACTTTTGACCCCGACCCCTTTCGATTTGGCTGAAAGTTTTTTTTATCTTTTTCTACCCTGAAATACAAAATTTTTTCAAATTTTTTTACCCACCTCAAAAAAAGTTATGAATTTTTCAAAAAAATGGCTCTTTTTTTTCAAGTTGCCATAACTTTGTCGAAAATTGGCCGATCGAGACGTTATTTTTCAAAATTTTCGTAATTAAATGTACTTTAAAAAAAAAAAAAATACAAAAAAAATTTTAGATGATAAAATCTATGAAATTTTTGCCTTTTTTGAGAAAAACCGTCAATTTTTTGAAGTTCGCCATTGCAGTGAATTTTATAACACCCTATATATATATATATATATATATATATATATATATATATATATATATATATATATATATATTAGGTATATCCACAAAGTAAGTTCCGTTTGGTTATATAAAAAAAAACGTGTACAGATACAGAAAAAAATATTTATTGTACAAAAATTTACAACTGTTAAACTAATTTTCTACATAGCTTCCGAAATTTTGTAGGCACTTGTCATAGCGTGGCACAAGTTTTTGTATGCCTTCTTCATAGAAGGTTGCCGCCTGTGTTTTCAACTATGTGGTAACATGTTCTTTCAGCTCGTCATCATCGTTGAAGTGTCGACCACCAAGGATACATTTTAGGTGTAAGAAGAGATGGAAGTCGCTAGGAGCGAGGTCCGGGCTGTACGGAGGATGATCAAACACGTCCCAGTCAAATTCCTGTAGGAGTTCTTTTGTCACGTTCGCAGTGTGAGGTCGGACATTATCGTGCAAAAAAACAACACCTTTCGACAGTAATCCTCGGCGCTTGTTCTGTATTGCGCGGCGCAATTTCTTAATGGTCTCGCAGTAAACATGTGCATTGATTGTTTGGCCTCGTGGTAAGAAATCAATCAGCAAAATGCCTTTTCTGTCCCAAAAAACGGTTGCACATGAGTTTTCGAGGTGTCAAGATTTGCTTAGGCTTAACTTTCGTTGGGGACGAAGTGTGCCTCCATTCCATTGATTGCCGTTTAGTTTTTGGGGGTGTCGTAAGATACCCAAGTTTCATCCCCCGTGACTATCCGAGAAAGAAAATCATCACCGTCTTCATTGTAGCGTGTCAAAAACTGAAGTGCACTGCCCATCCGTTGTTTTTTGTGTTGTTCAGTAAGAATTGAACGTGAGCAAAGTTTTCGAAATTTCAGTTTTTCATTAACAATTTCATGAATTAGTGATCGTGAGATTTGCGGAAATTCCATAGCAAGAGCACTAATTGTAAACTTACGGTTTTACTTAAGCTTCTCTTCAATTGCGTGAAACCAGTTCATCAGTAACCAAAGACGGGCTTCCACATCGGTCTTCATCGTGCACTTGATCACGTCCTTCATTGAACTGTCTGACCCATCTTCTAACCATTGAATCACTCATAGCAGATTTGCCGATAAATTTCACTTGGTTTAACTTTCTTTGCATTTAGAAAACGAATCACAGATCTGATTTCACAAGCGGCGGCATTTTCAATTGAGGCTGACATCATAAAGAAGCACTACAAAGAACACGTCGGCAGCAGCGATCTGAAAATGGCGTACATTTCTTCTGCTTGAGTCAGAGTAACTGCCACGCATGCTCGGGACTGCGATCGCAGCGCTGCCGCGGATAGAAATAGAAACGGAACTTACTTTGTGGATATACCTCGTATATATATATATATATATATATATATATTATATATATATATATATATATATATATATATATACTCGTATATATATATATATATATATATATATATATATACTCGTATATATATATATATATATATATATATATATATTATATACTCATATATATATATATATACTCATATATATATATATATATATATATATATATATATATATATATATATATATATATATATATATATATATATATATATATATATAGCAGCATACCAATGATTTCAGTGAATACTACTTAAACCTAAAATTCTCGGTCTTACTTATTTGTGTGTTTAAATGACTTCTCTACTATTTCCGTAATTTTTCAAACAATTTTGTTTGTCTAATGAAAAATCTGGATGAGGCTTATACACATGAAGCACTTTTTATGTATATGTCTAGGTGTAGTAAATCCTAGAGTGACTTCCATAGCTATTGTGGGGCTGCTACTTGTAGCCCCAGTGGAATATAAGCAAGCCAACCTTTGCATTCGATTTAGCCGTCCGTGGTTGTTGGTCTCTGCGCTATTTTCGTCCACCATGCTGGCAGCTCCGTATGTAATCATGGGTATGATGACCATGACGTACAGCCAAGGCACCATCTTTGGTTTAACGTCTCAGGTTTTCCCAATGAAATTGAAATCATAACTCTCGTTTTATTTAAATTTACAGCATTGTCACGACATCTGGAAAGCTCCTTTTGTTTTAATACATGAAAATCATCTTAAAGTTTTTGTTCTAGATAGATTTGTTGCAAATTCATTTATTTTTCTTAAAGAAATATCCTCTCGACAAATACAATACCTGCTGACAATGACGTCCTTCACGGCCATATATATATTCTCATATGTTATTGATTTTTAATTGAAAAAGTACTCGAGATAGCGCCGGTAAACTGGCTGATTAGATTTTGCAACAAAATAGCGACGTAATCAACGCTCAGATAGGTGAAATTTTTGCGAAACGAGAAGCAGGGCCACTGGAGTCGTACGACTTTCACCCAGTAGTACTTCTTTTTAGCATGATCCCTGACGAAAGTTACCCTAAGCTACATTTCTTGTTATACTACAATTGCAGCCCACGACACTAATTCAATTGGACTTGCTTGCGTAAGATAACAATCCACTCAAAAAATTTAAGGTTTAAAGTATTGTTTTTCTAGTTTATATAGTTTTGGGGATTATAAGTATTTCCTTTTTAGTGTTCCGTACGGAACACTTATAAGATCACTTCGGTGTCTGTCTGTCCGTCTGCCTGTCCGAAACTATTTGTCATAGAAAGTTGAAATTTGGTAATAATATAGGAATTGATGGCCTCATCAGAGCCATGTAGTTTTGAAAGTTAAATTTTAACTTAAGGGGTTAGTTTTGGGGGGTGAAATCGGAAGTGAAAAAAAATTTTTTTACTAGGTAATCGAGTGTGGTATCAAATGAAAGCTTGTGAAAACACGAGTAAAAAATATATATATATAAATGTAATACTTGCGCGCACTTTTCGTTGTATTATTTTTAAAAAAATCGCGAAAAATCGCTGTCCATCCGCCTTATCTCGAAATGTACTTATCAAAAAATTTTGAAAAAATTTTGAAAAAATTCTGGAATATTCTCCACGGGGTGTAGATTGAACGAAAATTATCACGAGTACATTACCTGTAATAATTTATCTGGTATATAAAAAAAAAGAAATTTTAAAGTCATCAATTTTCATGTAAAGATTGGAAATAAACTTTGTTGGAAAAACTCATTTGGGGTGTGTTTTGTGAAGTCACTGATCATTTTATACTTCCGTTACAACATTTTTAGTGTTCCGTACGGAACACTTATAAGATCACTTCGGTGTCTGTCTGTCTGTCTGTCTGTCACACCCGATTTTCTCCGAAACTATTTGACATAGAAAGGTGAAATTTGGTAATAATATAGGAATTTATGGCCTCATCAGAGCCATGTAGTTTTGAGAATTAAATTTTGACTTAAGGGGTTAGTTTTTGGAGGGTGAATAGTCGGAAGTGAAAAAAAAATTTTTTTACTAGGTCATCGAGTGTGGTGTCAAATGAAAGGTTGTGAAAAAACACGAGTAAAAAATATATATATAATATTATACTTGCGCGCACTTTTCTTTGTATTATTTTTAGAAATTCGCGAAAAATCGCTGTCCCGGGCCTTATCTCGAAAAGTACTTATCAAAAAATTTCGAAAAAAATTCTGGAATATTCTCCACGGGGTGTAGATTGAACGAAAATTATCACGAGTGCATTACCTTTAATAATTTATATGGTATATAAAAAAAACGAAAATTTCAAGGTCATCAGATTTCAGTAAGATTGGAAACAAACTTTGTTTGAAAACTCATTTGGGGTGTGTTTTGTGAAGTCACTGATCATTTTATACCACCGTAACATAAATTTTGACTTAAGGGGTTCGTTTTGAGGGGTGAAATCGGAAGTGAAAAAAAATTTTTTTTTTACTAGGTCATCGAGTGTGGTGTCATATGAAAGCTTGTGGAAACACGAGTAAAAAATATATATATAATGTAATACTTGCGCACACTTTTCTTCGTATTACTTTTAAAAAATCGCTGTCCCCTACCTTATCTCGAAAGGTACTGATCCAAAAATTTTTGAAAAAATTCTGGAATGTTCTCCACGGGGTATAGATTGAAAGAAAATTATCACGAGTGCATTACCTTTAATAATTTATTTGGTATATAAAAAAAACAAAATTTCAAGGTCACCAGTTTTCAGTAAAGATTGGAAACAAACTTTGTTGAAAACTCATTTGGGGTGTGTTTTGTGAAGTCACTGATCATTTTATACCACCCTAACAAAATTTTTATTTTAAAAAACAATCAACGTACGGAACACTAATTGTGTAAGTTCAACTTACACTTGACCGGTTTTTTTTATTTTAAAAGCAATCAACGTACGGAACACTAATTGCGCAAGTTCAACTTGCACTTGACGGTTATTTTTTTATTTTTATAAGCATGTTATTTCGTTCTACACGGTGTTTCAAAATAAACAGGACTTTTTCAAAATAGCCAATATTAGTGGCGCCACCTAATGAATATAATATGCGTTGGAAAGGTACATCTTTCACTGATATTATTCTAATTTTCATGACAATAAGATAGAATAGAAAAACTGAGATATTCCACTTAAAGTGACAGTGTGTTGTAGCGGTCGAAAAATGAATGAACAATTAAGAGTTTTGTGTAAAACTTAGTAAAACATTTACCGAAACGTTTGACTTTATGAAACATGTTTATGATGATGATTGTCTACCCTGTAGCAGAGTGCATGAGTGGTTTTAAAGGACGTTGTGAGGACCTAAGTGATAAGAAACATGTTGGGTAATTTCGTGATAACCGAAAGCATCGAAATTGTCCGTAAATTCATCGAAGAAAAAGATGAAGTCTTCGTTGCGATACATGAAGATAGAATTAAATATATTCAGACCTTCAATCCATCGCATTTTAACTGAGCGTCTGCGGCTTACAAAGATTTACGCATGGTTTGTACCACACAAATTGACTGACGACGAAAAAATTGCTTCGAACTAAACATTGTAAAGACTTGATGAAGAGTCACAAGGAGGAGGAGGACAAAAACTTCAAGTATTCATTGTAACTGGCGATTAGACGTGGTGTTTTCAATGTGATCTAGAAACCAAGCGCCAAAGCTCTGAATGGAAGCACCTAAACGAAGAAAAATCTGAAAAAAAAATATTTTGGAGAAGTCAGAACAATATTGATTTATTTCCACGATTTGGAGAAGGAATTCGTTCCATTTAACCAAACGTTAATGCTGTGTATTATCTAGGTCAGGGGTTGGCAACCTATGGCACGCCAAGCAATTTTGAATGGCACGCGTACCTATTCAAAAGTTTACACATTAATTCTGTAATCTGTGACATGTTTCGAAATTAAGTAAATAATCGAAGACAGTATTACTTTAACGATACAAACAAAAACGATATATTATATAGGTCACAAGTATTATTACCAAAAACTACAAAATATATATTTTGTAATTTATAATTTTACTGAATGCATTGGTTTGGCTTTAATTTCGGCAATTATTAAAGACGACAAGCCTCAAAATATAAGCCTAGGCAAAAACACAAATAAACGTCCTCAATTCAGATCAAAAGAGCCGCCTTAAGGCGGTTTTTGTTTGGCTTAACTTCAATCGTTCCGACGCGCGCCGCAACTCTTTTTATATTGCCGAACTTTAGTTTTTGTTAGATTTAACTTCTAGGCGGCCCTTTGATTGCAATGGGCGCGTTGTAGATAATAATTTTTGTTCTCAGAAATTTAATAAACGTAATTATTGGAATTTTTTGGAAACATTATTTTTCTATATATAGCAAGCGGCTACACGTTTGGATCATTTAGTATAGAAGTAACATCCATTCCAGTCAATAGTCGTCGAAAAGTTTTTAAAAATTAAAATTACGTTGCGTTATGACCGCGAAGAAACAGAAGGTAGACGTTCGATCATTTCAAACTTCATGGACAACAGATTACGGTTTTGTGCAGCAAAACGATCGGGCCATTTGTGTCCTATGTCGGGAAAGCGTAATTTTCCGGACATCTAGTGTTCAACGACATTTCCGTATACATGAATCGTCATTTAAAGATAACGCTGATAAAAGGGAGGCAATACAAAGAGCAAGTAAACAATACGAGAAACAGTCAACATTCTTTAGCAAAGTTTTCCAAGGAAAAAAAATCAGGTAACTGAATGCAGTTTCAAAAAAACTACACAATCGTTGGCACAAAAGGGTAGGCCGTTCACTGACGGAGAATTTATGAAGCAAACGTTTTTGAGTACTGGCGAGATTTTATTTGACGATTTGCCCAATAAGGATACAATATTGGCCAGGATTAGGAATATACCAGCATCAGCGCGGACCATCGAGAGACGAATTACCGAAATGAGACAAAATTGTCCAAAAACAGCAGAGAGACGCTATCAAAGGGAGTTTTGTATTTAATGTAGCATTGGATGAAAGTGTCGATATTAATGACATTGCCCGTCTGGCAATCGTTGCGCGATCCTTCGATGATGGCAGTGTGTATGAAGAGCTGATTTGTCTGCTCCCATTGCAGGGAACTACAAGAGGAGAGGATATATTTTCAGAATTTGTTAAACATTTTGAAAAGCGGAACATTGATTTAAATAAAAAAATTTTCGTAACGACAGATGGCGCTCCTGCTATGATTGGGAGACATAAAGGATTTGTTTCTCTTCTTATTGAAACGCATGGGTCGATCAGTTTTGAATTTTCATTGCATATTCACCAAGAGAGTTTGTGCGCTAAAATCTCCGCTGGAAGTTTTAAAATCCGTGATGGTTAGGGTGGTTAAAATAGTTAACTACATTGTCGGTCGTTCTTCATGATCCATAGACAATTTAAGGCGTTTCTGCAGGAATTAGAAAGTGCATATTCAGATATACCATTGCACAATAATGTGCGCTGACTCAGCCGTGGTAAAGTGCTCTCTAGATTTGTGCAATGTCTGGGCGAAATTAAATCGTTCTTGTTGGAAAAAAAATCAAGTGGATGCTTATCCTGAACTAGAAGATAAGCAACTGGATCTGTATGTTAATGTTTCTTACTGATATTACAAACCATCTCAGTGAACTCAACTTAAAGTTACAAGGTTCAGGCAAAACAGTTCTGGATTTATAGGAATCCTGGAAATCATTCATATTAAAAATAGATTTATTTATCAGCGATATTACTACAAACACATATAAATATTTTCCAAATTTAAAAACTTATATATCCAGTGTCGGCGATGATGCACTAATAGACGAAATTCTTAAATATATGACTAATTTAAAAGAGGAGTTTATCGAGAGGGCTCAGGATTTTGATAAACATGGTCCTATGTTCGCTTTTTAATCAAACCAGATTTAATGGATTTTTTCAGCAGTTGCTTTGACATATCTCTTTTCTCATGGATGGACATTACTGATTTTGATCTTCAATACATTGAATTTAAAAGCTCCGAGTTATGGAACACGAAATTTGTAGAATTAAGAAGGGTATTAGAAGGTGACTGCCAGAACCATTCAAACGAGATATTCAGTTGTTGGATGAGTTTACCAGAGAAATTTATTTGTCTTAAGAAAGTAGCGTTGCCATGCTTACAGCTTTCGGATTATCCTATATCCGTGAACAACTTTTTTCCCATATGAGAGTGATTTTAAACCCATACCGAAGCAGGCTGACAACAGACAACTCGGAACCATGTGTGACACTGAAAATAACCAGACATGAACCGGATATAAGAAAACTCTCTAAAGAACTTCAAGCACAGGGTTCACACTAGGTCCTAGGACTAGTATAATAAAATTATTTGTTAAATGTTAAAATTTTTTTGTAATTAAACCTTCTAAAAGCAATATTTTAAGTTAATTTAAGTTGATTTTTTGTTAATTTTAGTTGTAGTAAGTACCTATGTCGGCACGCAAAATGTTGTATGGATGAAAAAACTGGCACCCCTTAGTTAAAAGGTTGACGACCCTTGATCTAGGTATTGTCGCGTATTCGTCGTGTGCGGCCACAATATCGTGAAGATAGAAATTGGCAACTATTATACGATAACGCACCATCTCATCGTTCGACGTTTAATATTAATTTTTTTATCAAAAACGGCATTTTAACCGTCAAGCATTCACCGTATTCGCCTGATTTGATTCCGTGCGACCTCTATCTATTCCCAAAAATACCTTTGTCGATGAAAAGAAAGCGTTATGCGGGCATTGACGACATCCAAAATGCGTCGACCAAGATAATGAAGAACATCTCAGAACATGAGCTAAAGCTCATTTAAGGGGTTATATACATTAGAATTTGCAAAAAATCGATTTTTTTTATTTCATTTTCGTAATGTATATATATTTAAGTATACGCACAGAAAATTTTAAGTCAATCCGACGATTATTCTGGAAGTTACACGAATATTTGTAAAGACATCAGAGCGCTTGAAAAGAGGAGGCCGGAGTGGCAGTGCTTACCTAGAACGCTCTCTCTTTAATTTACCTGCCTATTGTGAATGTCCCTTCTATTGTATTCAGGTACATAAAGTGAAAGTGTATTAGGGGTCTTTTTATACCTGCGAGGTAAATTTACATTTTTCTCTCCCCAAAATGGCAAATATGTTATAAGAGTGTAGTAGTCAGTCTAAATAGCGAAGCCAAACAGTAAACTTGTGAGCTCGTTTATATTTTCTTGTGTTCTTTTCGTGAAAATGAAGGGTTCCAGAGAACTGAGAAAATCTTCTAGCATACGTAAATCAAGAACAAAAGAGCGAAAAAATGTTTTTAATCCAAAAACAGCTGAAACTGATGAAAGTAGTTTTAGTGCCTCTGCGAAAAAATTCAAAACGCAAGAAGAAATCTTAGTTCCGCGTGATTTGTCTGTTGAGTATCGAATTTTAAACTTTGTAACAGTGTTTGCAGCAATTTCTGAATACGTAAAGTGTAAAATCTGTGACGGAAATGTTCAGTTTCAAACCGCTTCTGAACGAGGACTTGGTTTTAAACTTGCTTTGCTGTGTGATAAGTGTTCAGTTCGTACCATAAATTCTAGTCCTTTTGTCGGGCACTCTTATGAGATAAATAGACGATTTTTATTTGTCATGAGAGTTCTCGGATTAGGGTTAAAAGGTGCAGCAAAATTTTGTGGATTAATGGATATGCCAGCTTTTATATCACAGCCTACTTACGATTTAATAATCAAAAATATACATTCCTGTGTAAAAACAGCCACCGAAAAACTCTTTCAACAAGCTTGTACTCAAGAAAAAAATTTGACTTCCGAAAACCAAGGTCAGGAAAATTCTACAGAATTAACTGTATCTGGCGATGGAACATGGAAAAAGCGAGGGCATTCTTCCTTGTACGGCGTGACATCATTGATCGGATACTATTCTGGAAAAATCATTGATATTTTTGTAAAAAGTTCCTACTGTAAACAGTGTGAAACTTGGAGCAAGAAACTCAATACTGAAGAGTATAATGATTGGTATGAAGGTCATCAAGATGATTGCAGTGCAAATCATTCGGGTTCTTCTGGAAAAATGAAAGTCGATGCAGTAGTCGAATTGTTTAAGCGTTCAGTTGAAAAATTTAGAGTGATGTATAGAAATTACATCGGAGATGGTGACTCCAAAACGTACGCGGGGGTTTTAAAAGCTGCACCTTGCGGTGATCAAGAAGTTGTGAAGAAAGAATGTATTGGACACGTACAGAAGAGAATGGGCACGCGACTTCGAGATTGTTTAAAAAAAAATGTAGAAACAGTTGAAAAAGCAGATGGAAAAATAAGACAAAAAAAAAACTCTTGGTGGAAAAGGCAAACTAATCGATAAATTGACAGTATACTATGGCTTAGCAATTAGAAGACACTGTGATTCTGTTGTAAATCTGTACAATGCAATCTGGGGCACTTTTTATCATTACTGCTCAACAGACAACTTATTGATCATGCACAGCGCAGTATCTGGTCTGAAGGGAACATAATAAATGAATTTTACCAACATACTCGTACAGTCTGTCAAGTAAGAACGTGTCTGCGGTAATTCATTTTCGGTAGATGCGATTCTAGCGATTCAACAAAAAATGGGTAGATGGAAAGTATCAGTCGATTCCGAACTTTCCTCGAAATCAGATAAAATCCAAAACGAGTCACTTGTTTGGGCGTCGGTTCGAGGCAGTCTTTCTTGGTTTCCATTCAAGGAGGCCTAAAATGACACATTCCGCGGCCGCTAAATATGTTAAAAAGTCGGTGTCGTTTGTGAATCATTTTAACGAGAAAAAATGTCGAAAAGGTGGCAAAACGTGGCTCGGTAGGCAGTCACTCCGAAAGTGGAAAAATGAATCGTGTCGTTGTTTTCACGGGGCACGAAATTGACGCTGCATCAAGGAGCAGCAAAAGTAAGAAAATCGGGTTTGAATGTGTCCTATGAGACAATTTGACTTCTTCGTGCTCATTCCCGAAGCACGTTGAAGAAACTTTTGCTGGGCGAAAATCACGTCGCGAAGCGGCTCACTCGGGCCCACGATAAGATACTAGAGTGCCTCTCACAATGACCGGACGCCAACTCTCTTGAAAACATTGAGTCCTTTGTCAAGAGAAAGCTCAAAGGAAAGGCTCTGAGGACCTTGACTCGCGAGATTCGAAAAATTTGGAGATTATTGCCGCGCGACTATGCAGAAAATCTTGTCGACAGCATGCCTCGAAGATGCCAGGCGATTATTGATACAGGAGGCGATTAGGCAACTTACTTAAGTAATTGCGCCGTTGTTAACACACCAAAGAAACATTGATGGAGAAAAATGTTCTCGAAACACATTTTTTCCAGAAAATGAGCGGTCACGTCTTATTTGACAGACTGTGATAAGTTTTTGTTATCATTTTGGAAAAGAGACTTATTTACTTTGAGACACACTGTGTAAATGTATTATTACCATAATTTTCTATGTTGTCTGATTCCCAAATTGTTCTGCCTTACCGGTTTTTCGTCTTTTACCATTTTCGTAGTGTTCAACTGATGATTGACGTCATAACGTTTTTGATAGATTGAATGCGGTATTTAAGTAAATGCTGAGAATATTTTATTTAAACAGATTTTTTTTTAACTACTAGTATGTGAATTAGTTTTCGGTACCGCTAATTAAAAGTACCAATTTAATAGACATAAATCTGACATAATTCACAAATTAAGAGAACTGATTAAATAAAACACAAACATTCATCCAGATTTGTTTAGCCCCCTTCAAAGTAATCTCCTTTCACTCCATCACACTTTTGCCAAAGTTTTTTCCCAATCGTCCAAACACTTGCTACTCGTAAAGGGTGTCCCAAAATTCACGCAAGAAGTAATTTTGATAGAAAACACAGATTTTTAATTAAAAATTGTAATTTTTTTTATTGATTCATAAAGTATACAGTATAGGGTTATATGTGGAATAACTTATCGGGTAAATGGCCTCCACTGCTTTGCTGGCACATACGCACTCTTTTGTCGAAATTTTCCATGACCGTTTTGCATAAATGTGGCTGAATTTCGTTGATACAGCGCTTAATTTCCTCCTTCAAGTCGCGGGTGGTGGTGGGCTTGTTGGCATAAACCTTAAACTTTAAAAAAACCCCAAAGAAAACAATCTAACGGCGTTAAATCGCATGATCTGGGCGGCCAATTCTGATCACCAAAACGGGATATTACACGACCAGGAAATGACTCATGTAGTAATTGAATTGTTTCTCGGGCTGTATGGCATGTGGCACGGTCTTGTTGAAACCACATGTTGTCCACATCCATATCTTGCAATTTAGGCACAAAAAACTGGATTATCATATCGCGATAACGATCACCATGAACTGTTATTGCCTGGCCATCCGCATTTTCGAAGAAAAATGGTCCGATGATGCCTCCAGCCCAAAATCCGCACCAAGCAGTGACAGTTATTAGTATGATTCCGTGAAATTACATAACTCTAATAAAACTTTTTCCAGTAGAGATTGAGGAGAATTTTATACCATTTTTACTCGACAAAGTTAATTGTTCATTAAATTTCTCGCTGATGATTCGAAATTCCCAAAGCAAATTCTAATATGACGAAAATTGACAACTGAAAATTCTTTAACGTGATTGTAGATCACTGTTATCTTCATTGTTAGATTCTTATTTAATAGATTATAGTATTCAGTAAAATAACTAATGAAGTTAGAGCATAGTGAAGATTTTTTCGTTCTAATATTACTGACGATCGCTCAATAATGTGAGTGACTTTTTCTAAATAAAATACCATATATCATTTGATCTAAAGGACATGTGTGGATGAATTTGTTTCGCAACAGTCACGTGTGGATTGTCTGAACCCCAAATGCGACAATTTCGTCGATTAACAAAGCCATCAAGATGGAAATGAACCTCATCGCTGAAGATGATTTTCTTCGAAAAATCAGTATCCACTTCTTCCATAATCCATTCAACGAACTCTCTTCGTTGTGCGTGGTCAGTAGGCTTCAGTTTTTGAGTCAATTGAACTTTGTAAGCATGAAGATGTAAACTTTCGTGAGAATACGCTGTAGAGAGCACGGTGCCAAATTGATGGTCCTGGAGTTTCAGCAACACTCTCACGAACTGCTTCAATGTTTTGTGTCGAGCGACTTGTTGAAGGACGACCAGAGCGTTTAAGATCACTGATCGATCCAGTCTCCCTAAATTTTTCAATTAATCTCTTCACAGTTGATGAGGTTAAATCACTATTCCGACCATATTTTGAAGGAAAATTCCCAACTGTAGCTGCTAAACTTTCATTATTTTTAAAATATTGTTCAACAATGAAAACACGTTATTCTTTCGTATAGCGCTCCATTTTTAACAACCCTGAACTGTCAGCTGTCAACGCTGTGTTTTTTGTTTTGTTGACAACACTTTACCATACAAATGGCGCCAAATTCAAATCTTGCGTGAATTTTGGGACGCCCTTTATATTCGATTTTCGTCATTGATTTTAAGACGGAAGTCGAATTCCCTTTTATAGCTTCTACGAGAGCTACCCTTTAAGTTTTTACAAACGACCGTTAGATGGCGGTATTGAGATGTGCTCACCTGAGCGATAAATTTCGTGAAGATCGACCAAAATCGGGTGTTGTTCCAAAAAAAAACATCGTTACTGCGCACAACATGATTGAAGAGGATCGGCATGTGACTTACCGTGAAATAGAGGCATACTTAGGCATATCGAAGATTGCAGTACATTTGAGTTTATATGAAAAAGATCTGTTCCCGAGGGATTCCGCATAATTTGGCCGAAACTTAAAAACAGGCTCGTGTCAATTGGTGCAAGGAAATGCACAAAAAATTCAACCGAGGACGTACAAGATCTGTATACAACATCGTAACATTAATGTCCCATTGCTCATATTCACCTGATTTATCGCCTAATGACTTCTTTTTGTTTCCTAATGTCAAAAAAATGCGTGGACAGCGATTTTATTTATTTATTTACGGGACATACCCATTCAACTCATAAAGACAACATACAAAAGTTTATATCTATAAGTGACACTTAAAACTAAAGGCTAAAAATAAGAAATTCAGAAAAGAACCCCGATCTGGCTCTTAAAAAGAGACAAGACGCTGGAGAACAAGTCCAGTGATGGGCAGTTATTTACAATGCCCATAGATCTTGTCATGAAGGTATTAGCTCCATAGGTTGTCTTATGATAAGGTTTGAAGAAGGACAAGGTAGATCTAGTATGTCTAGAGGGTGCATACAAATTAATCTGAGATAAAAGTTCTGGACAATTTACAATGGAATTTAAAATTTTGAAGAACATACAAGATCTCGTTGAACTCTCCAGTTAGGCAGGGTATTCAAGTTTAATATAGATGTCAGTTTTGAATAACTAAAAGAATCATTGTTAAAGAATTTATAATTAATATGAAGTAGAAATTTACTAACCTGAACAAGCTCCAAGCTCCTAGCATGGCAAGCCAAAAGTGGGTTCCATACACATGAGCAATATTCCAAGAGAGGCCTAACCAACAAGCAGTATAGCACTTTTTTGTAGAGGTAATGAATGAAAATTCTGATGAGCAGCACCTGATGAACCCAAGCATCTTCAGAGACCTAGACGTTACTCGGTTATATGAGGAATAAAACTCTGGTGTCGAATCACCTAAAAGCTGTCGAATCAACTTCAGAGTGGAAAAAATGTTTCGAGAATTGGTTTGGACGTATGCCAAAGTATATAAATTTTAGAGAGGAATATTTTGAGAAACAATAAAACAATTTGTACCGAAATTTTTCTTTCATTGTTTTTGTAAAAACAAGATAGCCCTCGTAAAAGAAATGTCATGAAATTTTTTTCTCATATAACCATCTAGAATAATATTTCTGCCACCCTAAACAGCATATTCTTTAGTAGATAGCAATAGTGCCTTTATTTAAAAAAAAATTAGGAGTAGTTTTATTACATGTATGCCATTTATTTCTTGTTCAAAGGTGTTAACGTTGTTTTTATAGGACAAAAAACTAACCTGCGTTAGTTAAATAAGGCTTGAAAGTGTCATTGTTCTCGAAAGCTCTTAAATATCGACGCATTATCAGTAAAAATATACCACTAATCAGTCACCTATATAAACGAAAATTACTAATACAATTACAAAAAGTACATCTTATTTTAGTTTGTTTATTTAATATTATTGTTAACAAGAAATATTTAAATCAAACCTCAGCTGTACTAAATATGGACTATTGAAATTTGTTGTGGGGATGCTCAAACCAAAAATTGTGCTGCTGTTTGTGAAATGTAGGTGTTTTTCTTTGTTATAACTTCTACAATACACCCTTACATGATAACATTTTTGTAAAGACCCAAGAGTAAATAGATAAGACTTATTTCAAAACAGATTTCATACATAGTTATGTAAAATATTACAAACATAAAAACAACAACAGTCCAAATTAAGCCTAAACAGTGTAACAAGAGATACGAGGGTCGTTCTAAAAGTTCTCGGCGTAACTAAAACTTTTTTTATTTTTCTACTTAAGTCACTTTGCAGATCAACATATTTTCCAACATTAATACCCTCATTATAAAAAGATTTATCCGTCTCTGCAAAATAAACGTTCGGCTTAGCTTTAACTTCGCACTCCCCGCTTGATTTTAACTTCATCCGATAGTCGAGGCTCCAACCGTACTTCAGCTGTCTGATGCCGGTACAAATTGACGATGATACGAATGTCTTTGTCGTCTATACCGGTCGTTTTTAAAATATCTAGAAGTTTTTCGTGGCGTATCTTGTCAAAGGCTTTGTCAAAGTCAGTTAAACAAAGGAACACATTTGGTTGACATCGCGTCATATCTGAATCAACACATGGCTACCAAGTGCCTCTCTAGTTCCGTTCCGTTTCGAAAACCATACTAACTGTTTCCAATTCTTTCTTCAGGTTAGTTCAGGTTAGTCCAAAAAGTCTCCATACAGCACCTGCTTTCTCTACTATTTTTCTGTTATGTTTAACTAATTAATTGAAATTAAAAACAATTACGGAACATCTTATTTAGAAATTACATCATTGTTATAAAAATGTAAACAAATTTAATGTCAAAAAAATCTCCATACACTCAAGAACTACATTGAAAAAAACACGTTATAATCAGCCGCATTTTATTAAGCTATCTATTGCTCGCTAAACTGAAAACAAAGGAATAATTTTCGGGCATACTTTATAATCTGTCACTTGTTGCTAGTAATTTTGTGATGGGTTTTCAAAGTAGTATTAACAATGAACGAGGGAAATTGTGAAATTCCATTTCAAGTTCGAAAGATGATAATTGATTTGTGGAAAGATGGAAAATCGTACAGAAATATAGGAAAAATTGTTAAAAAGTCGCATGCTACTGTTCAGTACATTGTAAACCAATATAAATCAACGGGTTCCTGTGAAATTCGACCACGCTGCGGTCGTGCCAAAAAACTGACTCCACGTGAAGAGGGTAATATTGTTAGACAAATAATTATAGATCTCAAGAAAAGTGCACCAAAATTAAAAGAAGAAGTACAGGAACTATTTTCAAGAAATGTTTGTTCACAAACAATGAGAAATTGTTTACACAGGGCAGGTTATAAGGCAGGGGTGCTCAAACGGTCAATCGCGATCGACAAGTCGATCGCGAGTGCTTTTTGAGTCGATCTCGAGAAAAAAATTCCGATATAGAACTATTCACAGATTTTGTTTTAGGTACCTAAAACAAAATGTAATGAATAAACTACTAAAATTTATTCGATCCACAATTAGGCCAGAATAACCCCCTCATCACTTTCTTTTATCGTAATAACCCCCTGCTAGCGGCAGAAGGCGGTTTTATCAAAGGAACCCGCGGTACTTGTCAAAGAAAAGCCGCGTTTCTTATTTCCGCCGATTCTTCTAGAAACTTCGGGCGGCGAGTTTCACGGGAACATTCGAGACTTCGTTCGGGCCGATATAAATGTTGCGCCTGCAGGAATAGGAGTCAGTCTGAGTTGTAACTTGAAGGCGATACATCGATATAAAGTTTATTAATAAATAGTCCAAAATGAGTGCGGCGAAGAAAAGTAAAACTTATCATTTTAATTTTTCTTTTGTATGGTAAAGGATAAGTGCATTTGTCTCATTTGCCGTGCGTCAGTTGCAATACCTAAGCGTGGGAACTTAGAGAGGCATCATAAAACGGTTCATAAAAACTATGAAAAGGATTTTCCGTCACAGGGTGAATAAAGAAAACGAAAAGTAGGTGATTTGATAACTTGTTTGAAAAAAGAACAAACCATGTTCACAAGACCAGCCAAACAATCAAAAGCTGCAACGATCGCGTCATTTAAAATATCTCATATATTGGCGAAACACAAGAAACCATTTGATGATGGATTGGTTGTGAAGGAAGCATTTATTGAAGCGGGTGAGACTTTATTTGGAGATTTTAAAAATAAAACAGAGATTATGTCTGCTATTAGAGAACTTCAGTTATCTCGTCCGACTGTCACAAGGCGTGTAGAAGTCATGAGTCAGGACATGGCAGATAAACTAAAACATGATATCATGGAATGTACATACTTTTCTTTACAGTTCGACGAATCCACCAATATGACAGACACTGCCCAGCTGTGTATTTTTATTCGAATGGTATTCAATGACATGTCGGCTAAGGAAGAGTTTTTAACAATGATTCCTCTGAAAGGAAAGACCCGTGGCGAAGATATATATGACGTTTTCTTCAATTTTGTAACAAAGTACAAGCTACCAATATATAAACTAGTGTGCATTACAACCGATGGAGCACCAGCAATGACTGGAAACAAAAACGGTTTTGTGGCATTGTGTCGAGCTAAAGATGATTTCCCTTCATTTTTCTCCTTCCATTGCATTATACATCAACAAGTTTTGTGTTCAAAAGTTCTAAACATGGAGGAGATTATGGGCATTGCAATAAAAATTGTGAATTCTATCCGTGCACGTAGCTTGCAACGACGGCTCTTTAAATTGCAGTTGGAAGATAGTGAGTCAGCTGAACACACTGATTTAGTTCTTCACACGGACGTCAGGTGGTTGAGTCGCGGAAAATTCCTAGAAAGGTTTCAAGAATTATTGCCCGAAATAACAACTTTTCTGGACGAAAGAGGTGATGCCACTCATATGCTGAAAAAAGGAAAATGGCTGACTGATTTGGCATTTTTGACAGGCATCACAATGCATTTAAAACACCATTAATTTGGAGCTTCAAGGTAAAGGAAAAACTATTATTAAGATGATTAGCGCAATAAACGCATTCAAAAGTAAATTGCAACTTATGATAGATCAACTGAAAAGAAAGGATCTGAAAAATTTTCCGTCTTCGAAAGCAAGGATTCCTCAGTTGAATGAGGTTATGAGGCAGAATTATCAAATATTTTGGGCCAATTCGAAATACGTTTTTATGATTTCAGTAAATTGGCAAATATCGCATCATTTATGAGTTATCATTTTTCGTGTAAAAACATTGAGGAATTAGCTACTGAAATAGCAAGTCAGTTTAACATGGACTCATGTTCTGATGAAAATGAGTTAGTGCAGATTATATCAGTTATACATCTCAAATCCACAGCATCTGATACAAAATTCTGGTGTTTTATATCTGAAGATAAATATCCGAATCTAAGGCAAATAGCCCTTCAACTGATGGCAATGTTTGGGACAACTTACTTGTGCGAGTCTGCATTTTCTGAAATGAAGATAATTAAGTCAAAATGTCGCAATCGACTAACTGACGAACATATGTCATCATGCTTGCGATTAGCATTCGGTAATTACATACCATCTTATGAAAAGTATGCTGAGGACATGCAGTGCCACGCTTCAACATCCAAAGACACTCTTTAGTTAAGTTTAGACACTAGAACTCGTTTGTTTTGTAAGAACCAATAAACTCGCAATTTTTAATAATTATGAGTTTTTTTCATGGACATTTTAGAGCAGACCTACACTTACCTTGACTAAAAAATGCATATTGTGCGGAAAACTAATATCTATACCACGATACACCCTACCTAGACGACAATCCTGCATCACACTTACCTGCAGCCTCTCAGAGTCGATCGATCGTAGTCTAACAATATTGAGGTAGATCGCCAGTAGTTCAAGTTTGAGCACCTCTGCTATAAGTGGTGTACAGCCAGGAAGAAGCCGTTTAATTTCGGAAGCTAATCGCAAAAAGCGATTAGCTTCCGAATAGGGAATACGTTACTAAACCTCATGAATTTTGGGAATCCGTAATCTTTAGTGATGAAACTAAAATGGAGAAGTGGTAAGAAGAATGGTAGAAAAAGATTTCTACGTGGGAAGCTTGTTTCAACAAATGATGAGGTGATGGCATCCGTAGACGGGTATTTTGAAGGTCTTCCGGAAAACAACTTCAGAAATGGGGCAAATGAATTGGAAAAATCGCTGGATAAAATGTACTGAGCTTAAGGGAGATTATACTGAAGAATAAATGTATATCGACTCATTAATTCATCTTTCATTTCCACTTTCAAAACTTTTGACTGACCAGTATAATCTGAGAGTTTGCTTCTGGTGTAGTAAGCATTATTATTTTTTTACTTAGTTCTACTTTTGTGGATACATTAGCTAACACATAAACATTTTGGAGAATCTAGGACGGTTGCACTTGATATATCCAAGGCATTCGACCGTGTTTGGAATGACAGATTGTTGGCTCTTATGGTATGTTCGAAAGATATTGATTATGGATCTCGGGTCTCCTCAGGGAGCGTTCTTTACGAATGGCGGTCGACGGATTTCTTTCTAATACTGTCTCCTTCTCTCTTTCTCATGTATCCAGTCTACAGCTTTGCAGATGACGGTACGATTATTTCGTTATTCATTTTGAACGCTCGAACATCGACTACTCATGCAAATGTCCGCTGACAACAGGAAGCCGTTTAAACTTAACAAAGACTTGAAAGAAACTCTAAACCAAGAAGAATTGAACTCTACAAAAACCCAAGCGGCAGTTTTTTCTAAAAAAGTTAACGTTGCCGAACCCGACGTAGTCATGTCGGAACACTCCATTCCTCGGGCATCGTCACTCAAGTTACTGGGCGTTAATTTGGGAGCAAATATTTCTTGACAGAAACATGTCGCATGCATAGCAAAGCTTTACACTTCACAACAAGTGTTAGTCCTGTACAAAGTTTAAATTCAGCCAATGATGGAATACTCGTGACCGAATGTTGTTATGGAATTCAAACTGGAATTATTTCGTAATTAGTTAAATACTAAGCATGAATATCTGCACTCCTCCCACTCCCTTTAGGACAACACCATACCTCACCACAAGATTTTATGACAGTAATTTTTGTGAAGAAAAATCCGCATATTTCCTCAATTTACGCCTTGTCTCTAACTTTACGGCACGTTTCCTAGAAAACAGCGAAATGTCGTAAATAGAACACAAATAAACTAACCAAACTTTTATCATATTTTTAAATCAGAATTTGTATTTTTCCATTTTAGATAATTAGCGATTTTTAATTGTGGAACTCTTATCTAACAGTGTATTTAAATGTTAATAACAACGCGGGGTTTTATTTTTTAATAGCCCCGTATCATAAAACATCTTTAATTTACAACCGCGTAACTTGTCAACATATATTTATTTGGTTTAATACTCACCGAAGTAGGTATGTGTGTTTAGAAATCATGTTCAAGTATGGCAACAGCTATATACAAACATTGTGATTTGCTGCAGGTTATTAATTAGAAGTAAATAGTTAGTATAGCTGAATTCTGTGTTAATTCGTTGTTCCTTCTATTATCAGCTGCAACTAGTAACAACAGTTAGCGTTGCTCTTCACCTTTCGTAAGTTTATTTCCTTTCAGGAAATTTGTTTTTCTTATATAAGGTGTCCCAAAAGGGATGGTCAAAAATGAAGGATCTAGTAGGACCAAAATAAAGTCAGAAGTTCCTATAAAAATGTCTGCTATCTCCCCCCGTTCGGGAGCTACAGTCACTCAAACGGGGAGCCTGAAGATGGGTTTTCATTGAATATTTCAGAGACCGTTAAAGATAGAAACATGAAATTCAGGTTCTAAAGTAAGGTTTATGTTCTGAATCGGAATTTTACCTTATAATCGTCGATAATTCAACCGGTGCGTCAAAAGTAGGGGAGGACGTGATAAAAATGGAAGCTTGAGATCTTGAGCTAAAAAAAGGTACTTTTAGTTTAACACGATTAGACGCACCAATTCCGAGTTTAAATCTATAAGGAATTTCCATGTCAGAAGAAGAGTCTACCAGGTGTATAAGTATGAAATGCGGATTTTTTTTTTCTAAAAAAACATGTTAAATTCAGAAGAATGATAAAAAGTGCTTTATTCAAAGTATGCTCCATCGCTTGTTATACATTTTTCCCATCTTTCGGGCAATTTGTGAATACCACGCCAGAAAAAATCTTCCCCTTTTGCTGCAAACCATTCTTCGAGCCATTTTTTCACATCTTCGTACGAACCAAAGCGCTGCTCAGCAAGTGCGTGACCCATCGATGCAAACAAGTGGTAATCGGAAGGAGCCAAGTCTGGTGAGTAAGCTGCATGGGATAGAACTTCCCAGCTGAGTGCTTCCAACGTGTCGCGAGCTGGTTTTGCCGTATGTGATGGAGCATTGTTATGAAGAAAAATGACTTTGTGTTGCCTCTTTCGGTATTCTGGCCTTTTTTCAAGCAGCGAACGGTTCAAATCGATCAATTGTTGTTGGTAACGTTTAGTATTAACCGTTTCCCCAGGTTTTAATAGCTCATAATAGACCACGTCCCTCTGGTCCCACCAAACACAGAGCATCGTTTTTCTGGCAAAGCGATTCAGTCTTGCGGTCGATGTGGATGGTGCGCCTGGATCTACCCATGATTTTTTGCGCTTGGGAGTCTCAAAATAAATCCACTTTTCATCCCTTGTAACTCTACGATGCAAAAACGACTTCCTTTTGTACCGAGCGAGCAAAATGCCACACGTGTTTTTTGCGCTTTTCCATTTGCCTGTCGTTCAACTCCTGTGGTACCCATCTACCGGTCTTCTGAATCTTTCCCATCTCTCGTAGCCGATTGGAAACAGTTTGTTGACTAACGCCCAATTGCTCGGCGAGTTGTTTTTGTGTTTGCAAATCATTTTAGTCTACCAATGCCTGCAATTCCACGTCTTCGTATTTTTTTGGCAGTTTTCCACGTTCTTTGTCTGCAACATCGAAGTCACCACTTTTGAAACGCCGAAACCATCGTTCACACGTATTTTGCGATGGAGCATGTTCACCATAAGCTTCTCGAAGTAATCGGTATGATTCAACAGCAGTTTTCTTCAAATGAAAAATTAATGCTGTCCGCGAATGCTCTTTGTTCGGTATAAATTTCGACATATTGAACACAACAACACAACACTATGCACACACTTTTCCAATTTATCACTCGTGCGCGTCTGACACTTGTTGATGACACAACAAAATGGCGCAGTGTCAAATCTTTATAGCACAAACTGCATTGGTGCACCATCTGTTGTCTGAAATCCGCATTTCATACTTGTACACCTACTATTTATAATTTGAATTTTAGACAATACAGTGGGGTTATCGACAGAATTGGATTGCTGTTATAGCTTTATTTAAGTGAGGTATGGAAAAAAAGCAACATTTTTATGGTCCTTAAAATCGCTTAAAATAAGTCATATTAACGGGCGATAAAATTATTTACTGAGACATAAAAGACAGACAACGTTCAGGAAGACCAAGGACAGTTCGAACGCCACAAGCTGTTAAAGCTGTAGAAGCGCCAATTGACCGAAATCCTCTCCGCAAACAAAAAAGTTTATCTCGTGAGTTGAAAATTTTGAAAAATTCTATCTCGTTTTATTAAAGAAGACCTAAGACTTGACGCTTATAAGAGATACACTGGTCATTTGCTAACAGAAGATTTAAAGCGAGAACGGTGGCAAAAATTTAAAAGTTTGTTGAAGGAATACGCTAATGACAAACACAGATAAATTTTGTTTACCACTGTTGAACAATCTTTCAATAAACAAAATGGAAGGATTTATGCCAGATCTTCTAAGGAAGTGTCTGAAATTGTTCCAAAAGTTTAGGGGGGTCATCATTCAGCATCAGTTATGGTTTGGTGGGGAGTCAGCTTTGATGGGGTTACCAGCATTCATTTTTATAAAAAAGGTGTGAAAACTTCGGCTAAAACCATACTCTTTTCAAAAATAAGCATTGGGTCTTCCAGCAAGATTCTGCACCAGGACACAAAGCTAAAACAATACAGGCATGGCTTGAACAAAAAGTGCCTATTACTACAGAAGATTGGCCTTCTTCCATAGACGAACGGAAAAATCGTTTGAAGGCTTGTGTAAAAGCAAGAGGGGAACATTTTAAGTAAATGTTAAATTAATTTTGTCGTTATGAATATATGAATTAATTCCACAATAATTCGTTTTAATTTTCATAGAAATTAAATGTTAAGGCAATGTTTTCATCGTCACAATATTTATGGAAGTACTAGGTATATTCGCCAGACCTGGTGCCATTCGACTTTCATCTGTTTCAAAACGTGAATGAATCGGTGAGTAGGAAGAAATTTTCGCCTGTCCTATTTTGCAGACCTCAACAAGGAATATTTTCCGGAACGGGGTTAAGAAAATGGAGAAGCGATGGACCACGTTTATAGCCCTCGGATTTTTTTAATGTAATTTGACATACATTTTTTTATTTTTTAAGCAAACATTCGGTTTTTCAAAATTCTTCAAATAAGAATATCCAAAATTCTATCTCTTTTAGCTTATTTTATTATTATTTCATAAAAGATCAGATATTGTAATTGTATTTTAAGTTTGTAACCGTTGCTATAACCTTGAACCTTGCTAAATATACATCAAGACTATAAAAAATAAAAAACCATAAATTAGACTGACGTTGCCATAACATTAATAATAAAAAAGTACTTATCTTGTTAATAAATGGAAATTAATACTCGATTTCGGTTTTGTTTTATTTTCGTGGGCGTTCAAACAATATAATTGACGGTAGTCGTCTTTTTGTATATTCACATGATTTTAGAGAACTTTTGTTAATACAATACCGCCAGAAAGTATTTGCTCACCTAGAAATTTCAATGTAACTGCCAAAATTTAATACCTAATTAAACCCTTTTATTATATTAGGTAAATTTAATTGTTCTTAACAGGTGTCCATCGTAAAATTGTTTAAATAAGTCTTTTTGGTGAAATCACAAATTAAAAAATAATTAGAACAAATTTTCAAATTTTGCATGATAATTGTTTTGAGGCGATTTCTGAGAATTTTAGTTGAAGTAAGAACTCATTTCAAGTTTCTAAGGATTATGGGAATTCCTAGTGACATTTTATGATAAAAACTATGCTATAAATACCCATTGCCCTTCTGGAAATTAACCATTCGCAAAAAGTACTTTGTCATTGATACAGGCTCAATTGTTTTGAGAAAATGCCAAAAACGAAAGAAGTTTCCGTTGAAAATCGGGCTCTAATAATTACGAGACATCTAAATGGTCACTCGAGTTAACAAATAGCCAGTAATATGCGGATGCCAAGGAGAACGGTATACTATATCGTATTTTTTTACGATGCAGGACATAGAATTCCCAACCAAAAACGTTAAGGTTGCAGGAGGCGATTGGACAGCTTACTAAGGTAATTGTGCCGTTGTTAGCACACCAAAGAATACATTGGTGGCAAAAAATATTCTCGAAACACATTTTTTCGAAAATGCTGTTACGTTCTTACTTGACGGACTATACAAGTAGTCAAAACCTACCAAGGCTTGTAGAGCTTCCAGAGGAAAAAGTAAGGCTAGTTTACAAAATCACACCAGTACTGAAAAGAAGGTTTGTATTCTTTGTGAGAAACAAACATTGTTTTATTTGAAAAAGCAAAAAGTTTATTAGAAATAATGCATGCTGTCAAAATTACACACTTCGAAGCGAAATTTGCACTCAGTGATGATTGATATTGATATTGTTTATGAGGTAAATATATAAGATTTTTTTGTAAAGTAGCGTGCCAAAAAAAGTTGCACTCCTTACAAAAATAATACATAGAGTATATTTTTAATAAAAACTATAAAAAATATTATGAAGAAAAATTTGCCCGAGTATTACATCATATATATTTTTGAACTCCGCTTCCGATTTCACCCCCAAAACTAACTCCTTAAATCAAAATTTTACTTTCAAAACTACACGGCTCTGATTAGGCCATAAATTCCTATATTTGTAACAAATTTTAACTTTCTATGTCAAATAGTTTCGAAGAAAATCGGGTGTGACACACGGATACCGAAGTGATCCTATAAGTGTTCCGTACGGAACACTAAAAAGAATCGTCCAAATCGGTACATATTTGCCAGAGTTATGCGGGAACATACATTAAAAAAAAAAACACATACGCGTCGAATTGAGAACCTCCTCCTTTTTGAAGACGGATAAAAATTTGATTTAAGAGGCAGAAAACGTTTCGAATGTCCACTCTTCAAGTGTTTACAAGGTCCTAGGACATTTTGTATATAAGGTCACACGAAATAGGCAGTTTTTACCAAGTGGCGAAGAAAAAAGTGGGAAAGTCTTCGTCAGTCTTCTTTGTATAGTCACAAATCAACACCTACACGCTTCGCTTCTTTACAGGGTCTCTCATCTGGTAGTTATAGGAGAGTACATCCTTCTGGAAAATCCCTAAAGCGTTACAAAAGCGACACATGTGCGGAAAAATTGATTCACGTTGTCTTTGAATCGTTGTAAATTGTACTCGATGAAAAACACAGTCCTGGGCAAATCATTCCAAAGCTACGAGATTCTCCATATAAAATTGCTGCTTGAAAAAGGTTGTTAGTCAATAAATTTTGAAAGCGACACCTATGGAGCATCACTTGAACTAAATATTGAACACTATCTTGAAGCTTCATCTGTCATATGAACACACCCTAAATTTTAAGTCGATCTGTCAAGTCATTCATTGTTTATCAGCGTGTTTGAGTGTTTTTTAAAAATGGAAGAAACCTAATATCGTGCGGTGAAAAAATCCTTTGTTTTGCAAAGTTTATCGGCAACTGAAATCCATGTAAAGTTAGTGAAAATGTTAAAGGAGTCTGCTTCTTCATTTGCAACTGTCGATAGACAGATAGACAGACAGAAAGTTTAAACGTGGTCGTACAAGCGTCTATGATGATTCCCTTTCAGGACGTTCAAAAACTGTAACAACTGAAGAAACTGTTGTGCAAGTACAAGATATGGTAATAAAAGACTGTCGATTAACCGTGGATGATTTAGCTGAGACTGTAAGCATCTCACATTGATCGGTACATGCGATCTTAACTAATGTTTTGGGTATGTGAAGGCTATTCAGAAGATGGGTGTCGCATTTGCTAACATCAGAACAAAAACGCATTCGAAAGAAACTTTCTAAACAGCATTTGGCTGGTTTCACAAAGAGTAAAACTGATTTTGTGCGTCGATTTGTAAGTATGGATGAGGCTTGAGTTTACCGGTATGATTTTGAACTGCGACAACAAACCAGACAGTAAATTGAACCGGGTACAGTTCCAAGCAGCCAAAATAGTCAAAGCCCAAGAAAATTATGACATCATTTTTTGGGATGCAAAAAGAATTTTGTTAATTGATTATCTTCAAACCGATAAAACAATTGCAGGAGAATATTATTACAACCTTTTGGACCAGCTGTATGATAAAATTCGTGGGAAAAGCGGGGTTTGCAGAAGAGAAAAATCATCTTTCATCATGACAATGCACCTGCTCACAGAGATACTTTGGCAACGGCAAAGCTGGTCGGATTAAAGTACGAATTATTGGAACATCCACCCTATTCGCTATATCTGGCTCCGTCTGACTTCCATCTGTTTCCAAAACCTCAAAAGATTTCTACGCGGGAAGCGTTTTTCAACAAATGATGAGGTGATAGCATCCGTAGATGGGTATTTTGAAGGTCTTCCGGAAAACAACTTCAGAAATGGGACAAATGAATTGGAAAATCGCTGGATAAAATGTACTGAGCTTAAACGAGATTATACTGAAGAATAAATGTAGTTGGACTCATTAATTCATCTTGTTTCATTTCCGCTTTCAAGAACGTATTGACTGACCAGTACTTCGAGTGAGAAGTTGAACCTCATACGGATGTAATGTTTTAGCGCAGCGTGAATTCTTAGCATGTACTGCTCTGGAAGAAATTAAGCGGGCTATATAAGACTCAAATAGCCAACCATTCTTCGATGTTCCGTGGTTGCTAGTGATTTCTGGGTCTCTAGTCAAGCGAACAGCGCCCTTTTGAATAGAATCCAACAAATGTAGTGTATATTTCGAAGCAGAGCCCCAAACTAAATGATAGATAAGGCGATATAAGCCTCTATAATGGGACATAAGGTGAGATTATGGGAGATAAAGCGAAATAATAGGAGATAAGGCGACATAATGATAGATAAGGCGATATAATCCTCTATAATTGGGGATAAGGCGAGATTATGGGAGATAAGGCGAAATAATGGGAAATAAGGCGACATAATGATAGATAAGGCGATATAATCCTCTATAATTGGGGATAAGGCGAGATTATGGGAGATAAGGCGAAATAATGAGAGATAAGGCGAAATAATAACAGATAAGGCGATATAAGCCTCTATAATGGGGCATAAGGCGAGATTATTGGAGATAAGGCGAAATAATGGGAAATAAGGCGACGTAATGATAGATAAGGCGATATAATCCTCTAGAATTAAGGATAAGGCGAGATTATGGGAGATAAGGTGAAATTATGGGAGATAAGGCGAAGTAATTATAGATAAGGCGATATAGGCCTCTATAATGGGGCATAAGGTGAGATTATGGGAGATAAGGCGAAATAATAGGAGATAAGGCGAAATAATAATAGATAAGGCGATATAAGCCTCTATAATGGGACATAAAGCGAGATTATTGGAGATAAGGCGAAAAAATGGGAGATAAGGCGACATAAAGATATGTAAATGATAGTTTTTGGTCTAGCTACTTAAAACACATTTTTTTTTTCAAAATTCGACTTTATTCATCAATATAGTTTCCTTCAAGAACAATACAATCAGTTCAATGCTTTCCTAACATTTCTATACCTTTCTTGTAGAAAGATTTGTTTTGGGCCCCAGTTTCAGTGATAACTTCTTCATTGAAGCCAAATCTGTTTCCCGCGAGCATTTCTCTGAAGTTTACTAATAAAGAATAGTCGCTAGGGACCAAATCTGGAGAATACGGTGGATGAGAAAGCAATTCGAACTTCAATTCATGCAATTTTGCCATCGTAACCATTGACTTGTGACACGGTGCATTGCTTGTTAAAAGAGCACTTTTTTCTTGTTCATATGGGGCCGTTTCTTTGCGATTTCTGCCTTCAAACTCACCAATAACTTTATATAATATTCGTTATTGACAGTTTTTCCCTTCTTAGCATGGTCGATGAAAATTATTCCATGCGCATCCCAAAATACAGATGCCAAAACCTTCCCAACCGACTGTGTGTGTTTTTGGTCGCTTAGAGGTGCTTTCATCGGCTGCTGTCCACTCAGCTGACTGCCGATTTGATTCCGGTGTGTAGTGGTGGATCCGTGTTTCATCCATTGAAATATCGCATGAAAAAAAAATCCTTTTTTTTTGCGCTTAAACTAGTCCAAACAGCTCTCAAAGTCATCAGCGCGTTGTTCTTTTTGGTCCACTGTAAGCAAATCGAGTGGAGCTTTCTCATGCCCAAATGTTTATGCAAAATATGACCAACGTTCTTTTGATATCTTTAGGGTGTCAGCTATCTTATGCAATTTCACTTTACGGTCATCCAAAACAATTTTGTGGATTTTTTTGATGTTTTCCAGTGTAACCACCGCATTGGGGCGTCCAGAGCGATCAGCATCATTTGTGTCTGTACGACCGCGTTTAAATTCAGCATACCGGTGAATGATGAGTGATTTTCCAGGGGCAGAGTCCCCGTAACACTTAACAAGCCATTGTTTTACTTGAACGGTATTTTTTCCCATCATAAAAAAGTGTTTAATCAACATACGAAATTCGATTTTTTTCATTGTTTTGTAAAAAATCAAAAGTAGCGTCACTAAAACCACTGTAACTTGTAAACTAATTGTCGAAATGTCATGAAATTTTGACATGTATCGTTTGAAGGTTGTCACTTCCTAAAAATCGTATGGATTTTTTTGAAAATTGTGTCGGACAAAAACTTTTCAGTCTGCATGTTACAGAATGAAAAGTTGTTGTGAAGCTTAAAGCTTTCTGGTTCGAAATCATATAGTGACTATTAGTTACACAATTTGCAGTACAAACGGTAATTGTGCTTAAAAACAATAAAACAACTTTACGTTTAAAAATGTTATTTACATCAGATACACATTTTGCAAAGTCATTAAAGTAATCATTAAAAATTAGCACTTTATGTCAGCGACACTAAAATGAGTTATAAAATATATGAAAATTATGCCAATATACCAGGTGTTTTTTGTCAGTCATTTACCGAGACATGAAAAAGACGTCGGTCTCGTAAGTATTTTGACGAAATTTTGTACGAATTCGTTGAGCTTTGCAGTTTATACGATTTTTTTCTGTCGAAAGAATGGTTGAATGTAATTTAGAGTATCGCGGAGTGATGCAGTTTCTTGCCAAAGTAGGAAATAGACTAAAAAAATTCATGGAAAAAATGGCCCAGGCGTACGGTAATGACGGCCCATCTGATTTTCAAGTAAAATTTTGGTTTAAACAATTTCGATGGGACCGAGACTCAGATCAGAATAACACCAGATCAGGAGGACTGGTTGAAGTAAAAACTAAGAAAACCATCAGGCTGAATAAATGTAGATCCCAGTGCTTGCAAGAAAGGCGATGGCGGAAACCTTGAAAACTATCGCCCCATCAGCTTATTATCGCATTTGAACGAGGATGGATTGAGAAGTTCGCAGCCTAGTCAAGAAAACAAAATAAAATACGAACAAAAATATTTTTATTTTTCGACGTAATCTCCACCTAGCTCTATGCACTTCTGCCACCTTCTTCTCAAAGCTTCCACACCTGTTTAAAAAAAAGATTCCTCAAGGTCTTCAAAATACTGGTTAACATAAGGAATAAGCAATGACGATAGTAGTGAATCAAGCCCACGCGAGCGGAGCCGCGGGCACTGCTAGTTATATATATTTTTGAACTCATGTTTTCACAATCTTTCATTCACCCCACGACCTGGTAATTTTTTTTTCCGCTTCCGATTTCACCCCCAAAACTAGCCCCCTTGAGTCAAAGTTTAACATTCAACACTACACAGCTTTGATTGTGCCAAAAATTCCTATATTTGTGCAAAAGGAGAATGTCGAAAAAAGGCGATTTTTAGTTTAAAGTTGTAACCTAAAAATCAAATAGTTTTGAGTTATATGTACTTAGACTTACTTGGAAATAGCAGCCGTTAGTTCAGGAAGCCGCGGGAACATGACGAAATCGTTGCATTTTCTGAAGAAATCGAGCAATTTTTTGAAGTTTGCTATAGAGAATAGTTGCTAGGGGACAATCTGGAGAATACGGTGGATGAGAAAGCAATTTGACCTTCAATTCATGCAATTTTGCCATCGTAACCATTAACTTGTGACTTGTTGATTTGGGGCCGTTTCTTTGCTATTTCTGCCTTCAAACGCACCAATAACTTTAACTATTGACGGTTTTTCCCTTCTTAGCATGGTCGATGAAAATTATTCCATGCGCATCTCAAAATACAGATGCCAAAACCTTCCCAACCGACTGTTGTGTTTTTGGTCGCTTAGGGCTGGTTTCATCGGCTGCTGTCTACTCAGCTGACTGCCGATTTGATTCCGGTGTGTAGTGGTGGATCCATGTTTCATCCGTTGTCACATATCGCATAAAAAAATCCTTTTTATTGCTCTTAAACAGGTCCAAACAGCGCTCAAAAGCATCAGCGCGTTGTTCTTTTTGGTCCACTGTGAGCAAACGCGGTATCCATTTTGAACAGAACTTTCTCCTGCCCAAATGTTCATGCTAAATATGATCAACAAGTTTTTTTGATATCTTTAGGGTGTCAGCTATCTTATGCAATTTCACTTTACGGCCATCCAAAACAATTTTGTGGATTTTTTTTATATTTTCCAGTGTAACCACCTCATTGGCGCGTCCAGGGCGATCAGCATCATTTGTATCTGTACGACCGCGTTTAAATTCAGCATACCAGTAAATGATGAGTGATTTTCCAGGGACAGAGTTCCCGTAACACTTATCAAGCCGTTGCTTTGTTTGAACGGAATTAAACAGTGTTTAATCAACACAGAAAATTCGATTTTTTCCATCATTTTGAAAATATCAAAAGCAGCGTCAGGTAGTAATCATTAAAAATTAGCACTTTATGTCACCGACACTAAAATGAGTTATAAAATATATGAAAATTATGCCAATATACCAGGTGTTTTTTTGTCAATCATTTACCGAGACATGAAAAAGACGTCGATCTTGTAAGTATTTTGACGAAATTTTGTACAAGTTCGTTGAGCTTTGCAGTTTATACGATTTTTTTTTCTTTCGAAAAAACAGTTGAATGTAAACTAAATCGATATTCCGAAATCAAATTTCGGAATATGGGTTGTTACTTGATTGGTCACTACAACAGAAAGTCGAGAAATTTACACATGCAAAATGACCAACAAAGATTCCATGAATGTTATATTCCATGCATTTCCTCCTACGACTATAGTTTCTGAGCCTATACTCTTCATCAAGTAGGCTTTAGGCAACGGTATCGATCGTGAAGATCCGAGTACCGTGGAGAGTCAAGTTGGAAAGACTCTCGCTGGCTTATAGCAATATTTAAGGTACCATGATTGCTATAAGCCAGCGAGAGTCATTCCAACTTGACTCTCCACGGTACTCGGATCTTCACGATCGATACCGTTGCCTAAAGCCTATTAATTTGGGGTCAGGTGATCAGGAAACAGGCGTAAACATGCAAAAGATAATAAATCTCGTTCATTATCTTTATTAATTGAGTTTTAAATAGCTAATTCCGATAAGTTAGTTTAACAATAAAATGTAATGTTGTATCTATACGAGGCTGGTTTGAAAAGTCCGTGCAAAAATAAAAACTACTTATGTGTTTGGGGTAAACCTTTTTTATTTTTCGACATAGTCTCCTTTTAGGCTTATACACTTCGTCCAACGATGTTCTAGTTTGTTGATCCCTTCCGAATAATAGGATTTGTCCAAGTCTGCAAAATATCCATTAGTGTCTGCAATCACCTCCTCGTTTGAATAAAATCTTTGTCCCGCCAGCCATTTCTTCAAATTGGGGAACAAATAGTAGTCCGAGGGAGCCAAGTCTGGAGAATAGGGGGGATGTGAAACGAGTTGGAATCCTATTTCCATTAATTTAACGACCACAACTGCTGAGGTGTGTGCTGGTGCGTTGTCGTGATGGAAAAGGACTTTCTTGTGGGCCAATCGCGGGCGTTTTTCTTGCAGCTCGGTTTTCAAACGGTCCAATAACGATGAATAATATTCACCTGTAATAGTTTTAAAATAAAACCCTTTTCCAGATAGTCGATGAGGATTATCCCTTGCGAATCCCAAAAGACAGTCGCCATAATCTTTCCGGCCGAAGGAACGGTCTTCGCCTTTTTTGGTGCAGATTCCCCCTTGGTAACCCATTGTTTAGATTGTTGTTTGGTCTCAGGAGTATAGCAATGTATCCATGTTTCATCCACAGTGACGAAACGACGCTTAAAGTCCTCTGGATTCTTCTGGAACAGCTGCAAACCATCCTTGCAACACTTCACACGATTCCGTTTTTGGTCAAGCGTGAGCAATCGCGGCACCCATCTTGCGGATAGCTTTCTCATGTCCAAATGTTTATGCAAAATATTATGTACCCGTTCAGTCGAGATGCCCACAGCACTAGCAATCTCACGCACCTTAACTCTTCTGTCATCCATCACCATATCATGGATGTGATCAATGATTTCTAGAGTCGTAACCTCCACAGGCCGTCCAAAACGTTCAGCGTCACTTGTGCCCATATGGCCAGTCCGAAAATTTTGAAACCACTTATAAACTGTTCTAATCGAAGGTGCAGAGTCACCATAATGTTTATCAAGCTTCTCTTTAGTCTCCTGAGGCGCTGAAACTTGGTGTGCGTTCATTCAAGAGATGCTACTAACTAAACATGACCTCGATACACGCCGGTGGTGCCATCTCTCGGACTTTGCATGGACTTTTCAAACCAGCCTCGTATTTTCGCATATAAATAAAAAAAATCGCTTTTTAAATAAATTGAACAATAATATTATTATTGTTGCATTATCACACTATTAAATAAGTTTTACTAGAAAATGCGAAATTCTTTTGCTACGTTAACATTTACATGTGAGATTAGTTCAGGCACCGAAAAAAAATTGACGCTCCAGAAAAACAAACATATGGAACGAAACGTCGCCTCGAAAACCAAGCCGGCTGACTATCACCGGATCGTTAAAATATGCCTCATCGGGTTTGTCAGAGATACCATGCATAACTTTCCTTATTGTCACATATGATACAGCTTCTACTTGCACGACATCTCTGAGAAACTCGACGAGGTATATTTTAAGGCGCCGGCGGTGACCAGCCGGCTTCGTTTTATGGCAACATTCTGTTCCACGTGTTTATCTTTCTGTAGCGATAGCTATATTTTCGATGGTTCAGGTTTTAGTTATATCTAATTACTCAGCATCTTATAAAACAGTTTAACTTCTCTCTTTCTTACTTGACCGACTGTATACATAATATGAGGCGTTGCGGATAGTAAGGGCGAACTCAACATTGGGTCAAATTTTTTTTTTTATATAATTCTATTTTATAGTACTTTTCCTACATCACATACCGGTCTAATTGTTGAGTTCGCCCTTGCTTCGCCTTCAAATTTCAGTATCAAATAAATGAAAAATTTCGAACAGGCTATAGCCGGGCGGGTAGTAAGGGCGAACTCAACAATTTCGCGCGGAGCAACCGCCGGTATTGCGTCACTAAATGAGGTTTACTTGAAATTTTACGCTTTCTGCGTGTTAGTTCAAGTTAATTTTGAAGTTAATACGTTTATGTTTTGTTTGGTTTTGTTGCTTCTTTTTTAAGAAAAGTATGGCGCAACCTGGACCTTCTAGTAGTGAAGTAAGTGTACAACATTTAGATGGTAGTGCTGTGTCGGGTTATTCGCGAAAGAGACCTGTTAAGATGAATGATTGGCAAAAAAACGAGTGTAAGTTGAAACGAAATTCAGGAAGTGCTTACATTTCAAGAAATAACAAAAGGCACGTTGTTGCCCGCAAAATTGGACCTCCTTGCAAGTGTGGATGTTTTGAGAAAATAGGCGCTGAACTGGTCACCAATATTTTTGACTCTTTTTGGCAAATTGGAAACTATGATCTACAGAATGCTTACTTATCAAAATTGTTGATCTGCAATGATGTAAAAAGATCTTACGTAAAGGGGCGTCCAAGTCGTACCCTGAGACGCATTCAATATAATGTGACTGTTGATCACGCTAATCGTGAAGTTTGTCGTACTGCGTTTTATAACTTTCATGGCATCTCTGAAAAGCGCGTTCGAGTCGTACTTGACAAAACCAGCAGAACTGGAATTGTTACAACGGATCAAAGGGGGAGGTGTGAACCCGCGAAGAAAATAGGAAATGACGATCTTTCTAAAGTAAAAGAACACATCATGTCACTACCTACTGTCACCAGTCATTACAGTCGCGCCAAAAGCCCTCATCGAAAATACTTACCTGTTGGACTTAATATTAAAAAGCTCTATTCTCTTTACAATGAATGACTTACGGAAAATTACCCTGGTTACAGCCCGGTAAATCAGCACTATTATCGTGATACGTTTAATATGCAGTTCAATATTGGTTTTGAGCCCCCAAAAAGTGACACCTGTAATTATTGCGATAAAGTAGACATAAAAATTAAAAGTAGTCAAATGCACGATTCCGAAAATGTTGCTGAAATCGAGAATCTTAAACAAGAGAAGGAGTTACATCTGACCCGTGCAAAAGCTGCTCAGTCTCTTCTTAAGGGATTAAGGAGTAATGCCGATGACTCTTTTCTGGTCATAGCTTTTGATCTGCAGCAGGCTTTGCCAACCCCAAAGCTGACTACTGGGATTCAGTATTACAAAAGGAAGCTATGGACCTATAACTTTTGTATCCATAATGTAAAAACCGGTTCTTCAACGATGTACCTTTGGGATGAAAGTACAGGGAGGCGTGGATCATGTGAGATTACAAGTTGCTTGTACGATTATTTGTGTAAAGTTGATGTTAATGTTAAAAAAGTTATTATGTTCAGTGATAACTGTTCTGGACAGAACAAGAATTTAAATCTTGTTTTGGCAAATCTATACTTTATACACAAAGACCAGTTCACTGAAATTAAACACTATTTTATGATACCTGGGCACTCATACCTTCCCTGTGATAGGGATTTTGGGAACATTGAGAGAGAAATACGGAATAGCACTGTGTATACCATGGATTACTATAAGTTAATGATTGAAAGCTGTCGCCGAAAAAACCAGTTTTGCGTTGTCCAACTTAGACAGGACATGATTTTCAATTTCTCTAATTTTCAAAAGAAAATTACTAAAATGCAGATGGCTGGTGCTAAGTTTAAAGATGGAAAGATCTTTGAATTTACAAATAACTTTAAGCAAGGTTTCTACATTCATTCTGCTTACAATTTGGATGTCAAAACGGCAGTCAAACTACAAAAAGGCAAGGTGAAAAACTATGATCCTGATCATTTTCATTTGGCCAGTGAAACACTGACGAGACTTTACAGTGCTCCCATTAAAATACCAGCCCCCAAATTAAAGGACATTCAGGACTTGTTACCGTATGTTCCCCTACCTTGGAGTCGGTACTTTACTAACATTATAGCCTCTCAAGACGCAGCAACGAATAAAGAGCACCGAAAATGAAGATGTTATGGACGATGACCAAATAGATTACAACTGAACTTGGCTAATTATTTGTTTCTTTTCTTTAGTTTTTTTTTTATGTTAGTTTCAATACCATATTTCCACTGTTTTGTATGTTGTATCAAGTAACTATTTTGTAATAACAAAACCTTTAATTAAAACAATAACCTTAAAATTAAATAAAATGTGTTCAAAATTTTTAATACCGGTCTAATTTTTTCCCAGGTATTGCCAATTTTAGGTGATAGTGTAGCATCAGAAACGAACAGTAAAATATGAAAAAAAAATACACAAATAAATATTTAAAAAACATTTAAAAATTCACGGAATACACTATTCTACTTAAGTAAATAATAAAAAGCTAATAAATTATAAATAAATAATAAAAACCTAATTTTGCCAATATTTTGTTGAGTTGGCCATTTAGATTTTTCTATAAATTCAATTTTTTTCGAAACTTCATTTTGTTGAGTTCGCCCTTACTATCCGCAACGCCTCATATGTGTTAGGAAGGGATAGAGCTATTAATGTTTTATGGTTAAGTTAAAGTTGGTTCAGATTAGTTGGGCAGCAATTTTGATACGTGGAATAATTCACCACTCCTTTTTCGAAGGTTACAGATGCCGCACAGCAACCGTTAATCAATAATAATAATACGTCTTTATTTATAAATACGATAAACGTTACAAATAAAAATGAAAAAACGGCGAGATCTAGCAGAAGCTACTCATCTAACCGCCTGGCTTGATTATGTAACATTACCAATTACAATGATATATTTCCGTATTTGTAACAACATCAATTACGAAAAGAAAAGAAAATATCGCTGTTACTGTTACTACAGGAGAAACAGCACACCTAACCTCGCACATCCACAATGTGTGCTTGAAATGCTCGCTAGGGCTACATCCTTCGTAGAGTATTAATCTGAACTGAATTGTTGTAGGATCTCTTGGATTAACAATACCCCTGTTTTAGAAAATGTTGATGGTTATAACCAAAGAACCTATTTTCAGCAGAATTACGAGGCTGGTTTGAAAAGTCCGTGCAAAAATAAAAACTACTTATGTGTTTGGGGTAAACCTTTTTATTTTTCGACATAGTCTCCTTTTAGGCTTATACACTTCGTCCAACGATGTTCTAGTTTGTTGATCCCTTCCGAATAATAGGATTTGTCCAAGTCTGCAAAATATCCATTAGTGTCTGCAATCATCTCCTCGTTTGAATAAAATCTTTGTCCCGCCAGCCATTTCTTCAAAGTGGGGAACAAATAGTAGTCCGAGGGAGCCAAGTCTGGAGAATAGGGGGATGCGAAACGAGTTGGAATCCTATTTCCATTAATTTTGCGACTACAACTGCTGAGGTGTGTGCTGGTGCGTTGTCGTGATGGAAAAGGACTTTCTTGTGGGCCAATCGCGGGCGTTTTTCTTGCAGCTCGGTTTTCAAACGGTCCAATAACGATGAATAAATAATATTCACCTATAATAGTTTTACCCCTTTTCCAGATAGTCGATGAGGATTATCCCTTGCCAATCCCAAAAGACAGTCGCCATAACCTTTCCGGCCGAAGGAACGGTCTTCGCCTTTTTTGGTGCAGATTCCTCCTTGGTAACCCATTGTTTAGATTGTTGTTTGGACTCAGGAGTATAGTAATGTATCCATGTTTCATCCACAGTGACGAAACGACGCTTAAAGTCCTCCGGATTCTTCTGGAACAGCTGCAAACCATCCTTGCAACACTTCACAACGATTCCGTTTTTGGTCAAGCGTGAGCAATCGCGGCACCCATCTTGCGGATAGCTTTCTCATGTCCAAATGTTATGCAAAATATTATGTACCCGTTCAGTCGAGATGCCCACAGCACTAGCAATCTCACGCACCTTAACTCTTCTCTCATCCATCACCATATCATGTATTTGATCAATGATTTCTGGAGTCGTAACCTCCACAGGCCGTCCAGAACGTTCAGCGTCACTTGTGCCCATATGGCCAGCCCGAAAATTTTGAAACCACTTATAAACTGTTCTAATCGAAGGTGCAGAGTCACCATAATGTTTATCAAGCTTCTCTTTAGTCTCCTGAGGCGTTTTGCCTTTCATAAAGTAATGTTTAATCACCACACGAAATTCTTTTTCCCTCCATTTCTTGAAAATCACTTGACTTCCTTGATTCACACGAATGCCAAACACAAAGAAATAGACCAATATGGCTGAAACTTGGTGTGCGTTCATTCAAGAGATGCTACTAACTAAACATGACCTCGATACGTGCCGGTGGTGCCATCTCTCGGACTTTGCACGGACTTTTCACACCAGCCTCGTAGGCAATAACACACACGTGGTTGCCTTTCATTCAAGAAATCTTTCCGAATAAAGTGGTTTCGAAACAAGACAACATAAGCGATCCCCACGTAGTCCTGATTTGCCTACTATGGATTTTCTTGTGAGGATATCTTTTTCTTGTGAGGATATCTTTTTCTTGTGAGGATATCTCAAAATACGTTTATAGTAAAATTCAGCTCTGTCTGAAATAATTAAAAGAATTCGATAAGATATAGAAGCGAGTGAAGCAATTACGAGCCGAGCAGTGTTGAATAATAACACAGGCCAACGATGAAAAAACTTTTTTAATAATTTTACCTGATTCCTATGTTTTTTGGTGTGCTTGCTGTGTCCAAAAATAATAATAAAAAAGTCGTATCACCCACCAATTTTTCACATTTGAGTTTTCAAAATGTGAAAAGTTTATTTTTTATCATTCGAATGTTATTAGGTTGG
>CM032448.1:8244848-8327744 GCA_019049505.1 Pachyrhynchus sulphureomaculatus
AACCAATTTCAAATGTAAATGCAAATGCTATCGTGGAAAAATAAATTCGCATTTTCTAGTAACAGTTATAAAATAGAACACCGATAACGCAACAGTAATTATATTATCGTTCAATGTATTTAGAATGAGATTTTTTGTTTATGTGCGAAAATATAGATATAAAATTACATTTTATTGTTAAACTAATTTATCTGAATTAGCTATTTAAAACGCAATTAATAAAGATAATGAATGAGATTTATTATCTTTTTCTCGTCTATTACCAAGCTGGAAGGTAACCTTACCACGTGAACCTGAATTACTTTATATTTAAAATTTTCTATTTCTTCGATTGCCATATGCTCTGCCTCTCGTCTGCGACCACTTATCAATTTCAGTCTTCATCATTTATCATAATATTTCTGGGGATTTCTTCCCAGCGCACTGTGGTGCAGGAATTTAATTTTTCGTTTGCAGGTCTTAATTTTCAACCGATTTGGATAATTTTTTTTAAATACCCGTAACTAAATTTTCAAAAAATCTCTGGAAGCCGATTTTTGAATTATGACCAGTTTTTGGTTATTTTTTTACCATTTTTCTATAATTTTTAATAATTTTTTCAAAATTTGCAATATTTATGTTTCTCGATCCACATAATCTGAAATTTGTTGTTTCAAGACCTAAAGGTCGCAAGGTGAATCGACATAGCATATTTTTGGCCATTATTTAAACATATTTTAACCATTTATCGTCAGTTCTGGCTAAAGTGATGATCAATGTGGTCAAAATATGTCTAAATAATGGCGTATGGCAGTATGTATAAAAAGTTAAAGAAGTTACCGGTCAAAACAGTACACGAACACCAACATATTTAATAAACGGTAATAATCAGATATTAACCGAACAAAAAGAGCTAGAAGAAGAATGGGCTCGATACATTAAAAATACCTTTGATGACGACAGAGAATTACCAGAACTCATTACGGACGGAATTTCTTTAAATATACTCCCAGCAGAAATTAGGGATGCAATAAAACATGCAAAAACTGGAAAGGCTCCTGGAACTGATAATCTTTACGCGGAGATGTTTCAACTTTTAAATGAAGAAAATATTTTTATCTTGTGCAGCTGCATAAATTCCATCTACAGTTTTTTTTTTGTTGGTCTAGCACACGTGCTGCAGGGAAGTCCCTAAAGCGCTCCAGGAGCGGCACGAGTGCGGAAAAAGCGATTCACGTTGTTCTTGAATCGCTGTAAATTGTACTCGGTGGGAAACACAGCGCTGGGCAAATTATTCCAAAGGGATGACGTTCTCCATATAAAAGATTGCTTGAAAAGCGTCGTACGCGGAGTAACAAGCTGAACCTCATACGGATGCGAAGCACCAGCGCGACGTGTATTTCTAACATGCACCGCTTTGGGAGGCTACATCCTTCGAACACTTTCCATGAAAATACTTGTAGAACAGACTCAAGTCGCCAACCGTTCTTCGATGTTCCAGCGAATCAAGGCCGCCGGTCAATTCCGGGTCCCCAATCAGACGGACCGCTCTTCTCTGAACAGAATCCAACAAATGCAGTGTATGTTTGGGAGCGGAGCCCCAAACGTGGGAGCAGTATTCCATAGTTGGTCGAATTTGGGCTTTGTAAAGAATTAACAGTTGCTGTGGGGTGTAAAGCTTTCTGGTTCTAAATAATATTCCCAATTTTTGAGAAGCTCTCCTTGCTATGCCTGCAACATGTTCATGCCAAGACATATTTGCTCCCAAACTAACGCCCAACAAATTGAGCGACGATGCTAGGGAAATGGAGTGCCCCGACATAGCTATGTCGGGTTCAGCAACGTTAACTTTTTTAGAAAAAACTGCCGCTTGGGTTTTTGTAGCGTTAAATTCCACTTGGTTACTGTCACCCCAAGATAGAATTTCTTCCAGGTCTTTGTTAAGTTGAACGACCTCCTGCTGTCTGCGGATATTCGCCTGAGCAGCCGATGTCCGAGCGTTCAAGGTGAATGAAGAGACAAGCGTACTGTCATCTGCAAAGCTATAGATTGGATTCCCGGTCTTTTCCAGCAGATCGTTAATGTAAATGAGAAAGAGAGTAGGAGACAGTATGGAGCCCTGGGGCACACCGGCGTTGATAGTGAGGGTGTTAGAAAGAAATCCGTCGACCGCCACTCGTAAAGAACGCTCTCTGAGGAAACATGAGAGCCACAAACAGAACCTTTCAGACATACCATAAGAGCGCAACTTAGCCAACAGTCCATCGTGCCAAACACGGTCGAATGCCTTGGATATGTCAAGAGCAACCGCTCGAGATTCTCCAAAGTGTTCAATTGCGTTGTTCCAAACATGTGTTACATAAGTCAGAAGATCTCCTGTTGATCTATGTTTACGAAAACCATATTGGTGATCGCTAATAATATTGAATCGTTCAAGATATTTTAGAAGATGCTCATTGATAACCTTTTCCATGACTTTCGATATTATTGAAAGCAGTGCAACTGGTCGGTAGTTATTTGGCAAGGTCTTCTTACCTTTTTTAGGTATCGGCTGAACCGTGGCACATTTCCAGCAGGACGGAAATATTCCCTTTCTGTAGGATAGGTTAAAAAGTCTACAGAAAACTGGTGTTAGTTCCCTTGCACAGTTTTTGAGAACTATGGCAAGTATTCCGTCAGCGCCAGAAGCCTTCTTGGTGTCTAGCTTCATTAAAATACTCTTTATGATGCGCTGTCTGAAGACAACATCGGGCATCCTTGACTGCAATATGGGAATAGTAGGTGGTGTTTTTCCTTGGAAATCGACCGTAGAATGTGAAGCAAAGAGTTCAACCAATAAGTTCGCTCTCTCAGCAGGTGTGGTTGCAATGGAATTATCTGGCCGTGTGAGTGGTGGTATGGTGGATTTGTAAAGTTTTGACTAACTGCCTTAGCGACTGCCCAAAAGGACCTGGAATTGTTGGGACAAGCGAGAAGTTTGTTTCTAATTCGTTGATTGTGTGCCTCCTTGGTTTCGTCGATAATTCCCTTGCATCTGTTCCGGGCATGAACAAAGATGTTTCGATTTAAGGTGTTAGGATTTTCACGCCATTCTCGGTAGGCAATATGTTTAGAAGCAACAGCTTCTTTGCATTTTCGGTCGAACCAAGGCTTGCCGTTGGAGGAACATTTCTTCGAAAAAAGGGATGTAAGCTTCCATACCAGCCAAAATAACATCGGAGACCTCCCTGGCGCAGCCAGATGGGTTATCGGATCGAAAACAAACATCCATTCAAGGGAAAGTTCGAAAGTATTCCATGAGATCTTCCCATTTAGCAGATTTGTAGTGCCAAATCTTGCGCGGCCTAGGCGCCTCTCTGTCACTGATTGGCACGATACTCGATGTCGAAAGCAGTTTATGGTCAGAAGAACCTAACGGCGGATTTACGGTGACCGTGTAAATCTCCGGATTGGTGGTTAAAAACAGATCAAGAAGACTGGCGAACTCCCCGTCTCGATCAGGGATCCGTGTTGGTTCGTCAATAAGCTGAGTTAAGCCATAACTGATTGAGAAAGATTCAGCTTCACGACCTTGTTCGTCGGTAGTATTTGAATATTTGAGCCAGTTGATATTGTGGACATTAAAGTCGCCCAGGATGGCAATTTCGGCACTTGGATAGTTACTTTGTAAATGATCGATGGTGTCTGCAAGAGAAGCGAAAAGTGTTCGAAAATTGGTATCACTTGGTGGTCGATACAGGATACAGATGAACCTTGTGGTTTGTTGAGTCGTTATTTTTTAACCACATAACATCAAAGTTTGGGGGCTCCAGAGCTTCTTCTCGTTGACAAAAGAGGTCGCTTCTGACAAAAAGACAGATTCCAAAGTTACGCCTAAATCGGGAATAGAAGTCGTACCCAGGATAAAGATAGTTGACCGTGCTGGTCGATGGACTGACCTTGGTTTCACATAGAGCGAGTACATGAGGTTTATCTGATTGCAGGTGTTGATGCACTGAATTTATGTTCGAGTTTATACCTCGTATGTTGCAAAAATCTATCTTAAAATTATGATGTCTGCAAGTCGACGCCTCCGAACCAGCCCCTACCCGGAGATCCGAACGGGGGGCCATTCTACCTCCGGAACTTCTTGCATCCAGGCGCCTCATCATGCTCTTTGGTCCCACAGTAGTTAATGTGGAATTTTCCTCTTCTGTCACATGTTTATCTTTGCCTTCTTTGGCTTTGATCCAGTGGGTGTTATTATTGGGTAGTTTGGGTTCTGACCAGATACTTTTCCAATGATCTGTGAGTTCTTGTTTGTTTGATGGTTCGGTCACTGCTGTCTGTTTTGCTGTGCATAGTTTTTCCGGTAGAACTGTGTTTGGCTTCTTCGGAAGAGGTTTGTTGGTATCTTTCCTCTCATTTGGTTCTTTGTATCTACGAAGTCTTGCGGCATATACGGATAATTTTTGTTTCAGAGTATCCAGGATTTCTGGCAATGTACAGTACAGGAACTATACCAAGGGATTGGCTTAAATCTATGTTCATACCATTACCTAAAAAGCCAAATGCGAACAGATGTGAACAGTACCGTCTTATAAACCTAATGAGCCACGCTTTGTAAGTAATGCTCAAAATCATTCACCATAGAATACGCAATAAATGCGAACAAGATGTTAGCGAAGAGCAATTCGGATTTAGACAAGGATTTGGAACTCGAGAAGTACTTTTCGGGCTGAGTGTATTTTTTACAGAAATATAGAGATCAAAGGAAGGACGTTTACTTGTGTTTTATCGACTACGAAAAACCATTTGACCTAGTCAAGCATCCACAATTAATACAAAATGCTTCAAAATATGGGCCTTGACGAAAATGACATCAGGTTCATTACTCACCTATATTGGGATCAGGTGGCGACAATACGAGTAAATAGCAGAGAGACTGAGGAAATAGGAATAAAAATAGGTGTTCGTCAGGGATGTGTTCTTTCCCCGCTCCTGTTGAATCTATACTCTGAGCACATATTCCAGAAGGCCTTAGAGAATGCCACAGATGGTATCAAAGTTAATGGCAAAATCATTAACAACCTAAGGTACGAGGATGATACCGTTATTATAGCAGATACAGCGGATGGACTTCAGCGTCTTATGAACAATAATCTAGGGAAGGCGATGTTTTTAGGCATGAAAGTGAACGTTAATAAAACGAAAGTAATGGTCATTTCAAGAACACCCGGGTTTTGCAAACAGATACTCGATTACGATCAATTGATAGAAAAGTAAACAAATTTAAATATCTAGGGCAGGGGTGCTCAAACGGTCGATCGCGATCGACAAGTCGATCGCGAGTGCTTTTTGAGTCAATCTCGAGAAAAAAATTCCGATATAGAACTATTCACAGTTTTTGTTTTAGGTAACTAAAACAAAATGTAATGAATAAACTACTAAAATTTATTCGATCCACAATTCGGCCAGAATAACCCCCTCATCACTTTCTTTTATCGTAATAACCCCCTGCTAGCGGCAAAAGGCGGCCACGTTTTTGATTCCCGCCGATTTTTCTAGAAACTTCGGCCGGCGTGTTTGACGGGAACATTCGAGTCTTCGTTCGCGCCGATATAAATGTTGCGCCTGCAGGAATAGGAGTCAGTCTGAGTTGTAACTTGAAGGCGATACATCGATACAAAGTTTATTAATAAATAGTCCAAAATGAGTGCGGCGAAGAAAAGTAAAACTTATCATTTTAATAACGATTGGGAGGAAGAATTTTTCTTTTGTATGGTAAAGGATAAGTGCATTTGTCTCTCATTTGCCGAGCGTCAGTTGCAATACCCAAGCGTGGGAACTTAGAGAGGCATCATAAAACGGTTCATAAAAACTATGAAAAGGATTTTCCGTCACAGAGTGAATTAAGAAAACGAAAAGTCCCGTGATTTGATAACTTGTTTGAAAAAAGAACAAACCATGTTCACAAGACCAGCCAAACAATCAAAAGCTGCAACGATCGCGTCATTTAAAATATCTCTATATATTGGCGAAACACAAGAAACCATTTGATGATGGATTGGTTTGTGAAGGAAGCATTTATTGAATCAGGTGAGACTTTATTTGGAGATTTTAAAAAAAAAACAGAGATTATGTCTGCTATTAGAGAACTTCAGTTATCTCGTCCGACTGTCACAAGGCGTGTTAAAGTCATGAGTCAGGACATGGCAGATAAACTAAAACATATCATGGAATGTACATACTTTTCTTTACAGTTCGACGAATCTACAGCTGTGTATTTTTATTTGAATGGTATTCAATGACATGTCGGCTAAGGAAGAGTTTTTGACAATGATTCCTCTGAAAGGAAAGACCCGTGGCGAAGATATATATGACGTTTTCTTCAATTTTGTAACAAACTACAAGCTACCAATATATAAACTAGTGTGCATTACAACCGATGGAGCACCAGCAAGGACTGAAAACGAAAACGGTTTTGTGGCATTATGTCGAGCTAATGATGATTTCCCTTCATTTTTCTCCTTCCATTGCATTATACATCAACAAGTTTTGTGTTCAAAAGTTCTAAACATGGAAGAGATTTTGGGCATTGCAATAAAAATTGTGAATTCTATCCGTGCACGTAGCTTGCAACGACGGCTCTTTAAATTGCAGTTGAAAGATAGTGAACAGCTGGAAATTTAGTGCAAAATTTTTCGTCATTTTTTTTTTGTTTTGTTCATTTGCCTGTCAAATTAACAAAAATCAATAGGTTTTCATTTCCCTACGTCATTTCCTAGATTTTCACTTATAAAATAAAAATATTTTTGTTTTTTTTTCATTCTAGGTTCATTCCTTTGTGAAAAATCTTTCCGGTAGTGCAAAAAAAGAATTTTTTTGTTCACCAAGGGCTACAACCGCCATTTTATATTAAAACATTCTGAAAAAATCATATATGTTCTTTGATATTTGTATAATAAAGATTCTTTTAATCACAAGTCGATATCTTGTATAATTCTTCGTAAAAAAATTCTTATAATTCACCTTTTTTGACCTTTACAGTGGTGTTCACCCTTAATTGACAATATTCAGTGCTTAATGCTGCACTTTGACAAGCGTATGTCATGGTCTACGAATACAATCGACCTAATAAAGAAAACAAACGGCTAGGCGCTATACAATCAGTAATTAACTGCAAAAGCAGACTAACCACAAAACTAAACATATTTCATATATAAAATATATTGCCGTATCCGTATTTTACAGTGGGTACTACCCAATAGGAGTTACACTCTTCCCCTATCCGGCGCCTTACCTAAGTAACACATGGGCTGAAAAGTCCCGGGCCTAACACATAGATGGCGCTAGTTTTATTGCAGTCACCTTTTTTTCAGTTAATACTACCTTTAAAAAGACAGCTGTTAAAATTTCATGATATTCTATTCATTAGTTTGTGAGTTATTGTGCTAAGAGTGACGCTACTTTTGTTATTTTCAAAACAATGGATCAAAAACAATTTCGTGTTTTAATTTTACACTGCTTCTTGATAGGAAAAAATACCGTTCAAGCGAAGCAATGGCTTGAAAAGTGTTATGGGGGACTCCGCTCCATCAGAAACAACAATAAAACGTTGGTTTGCTGACTTCAAACGTGGTCGTAGAGACACCGATGATGCAGAACGCAGTGGACGTCCAAATGAGGCGGTAACACCAGAAAACATCAAAAAAATCCATAAAATCGTTTTGAATGATCGAAAAGTGAAGTTGCGTGAGTTAGCTGACATCGTAAAGATATCAAAAGAACGTGTTGGCTTTATATTGCATGAGCATTTGACTATGAGAAAGCTCTGTTCAAAGTGGGTGCCGCGTTTGCTCACTGTTGATCAAAAACAAGAACGTGTTGATGATTCTGAGCAGTGTTTGGCCATGTTTAAAACGTAACAAACCGGAATTTTTGCGTCGATATGTGACAATGGATGAAACATGGATCCATCACTTCACTCCGGAATCAAAACGATCGTCATCTGAGTGGACAGCAACTGGTGAACCTCGTCCAAAGCGCCCGAAAGCACAACAATCGGCTGGAAAGGTTATGGCCTCGGTATTTTGGGATGTGCGTGGTGTAATATTCATCGACTATCTTGAGAAAGGAAATACCATCAACAGTGAATATTATATAGCGTTATTGGAGCGTTTGAAGGCCGAAATTGCAAAGAAACGACCGCATATGGCAAAGAAAAAAATTTTGTTTCATCAAGACAACGCACCGTGTCACAAGTCAATCAAAACAATGGCAAAACTACATGAATTGAACTTCGAATTGCTCCCACATCCACCGTATTCGCCAGATTTGGCTCCCAGCGACTACTGGCTGTTCGCAGACCTGAAAAAAATGCTCACCGGTAAGAAATTTCGCACGAATGAAGAGGTTATCGCTGAAACTGAGGCCTATTTTGAGGCAAAAGATAAATCGTTCTACAAAAGTGGTATTGAAATGTTAGAGCGGCGCTGGAATGATTGCGTTGCTCTTGATGGAGATTACGTTGATGAATAAAGCTAATTTTGAACCAAAAAAAAACGTGTTTTCTTTGTTAGGCCCGGGACTTTTCAGCCCATGTGTTAGCACCAGAAGTAACTAAAACAAGGGAAGAAAATAAGCATTAAAAAAAAATAATAAAAAAATACTTTCAGGTTACTCATTTACTAAAATAAATGGTTTTAAACAATATCCAGACTTAATAAACAATATACACCTCGAAGTTAAACTCGTTCGACCACACGCACACAATAAATTTTGTATTATTTTACACGAAATAATAGTTTTAAATAACTAAAAAATAAAACAAAGCTTTTAAACGATGTATTGTTAATAGTTCGAGAGCATAACAAAGGATGTAATTAGTAATTAATTATCTCCACCCCTTGAGTAAATATTATCAGAGATATTTTTTACTTTTTCTCTCTCATTAAAAAAACCTTGGATTTGTTCCAAAAAAAAATGTTTACCATTTCGCTGTTACGTTACTCTTGTAATTGTTATTAGAACAACTCTCAAATTCTGATTCCATTTTACTCAAACATGTAGGTGAATTGTAAGGGCAACGTCAGCTGTTAAGGGGCACTAACCTGGAAGACGTGGCAACGCACGTCTTGTCGCTCCTTATCAAGGGATATCTTTTGAAATAATAGATAAGATAAGTAATCTTTAGGATGATTAAATATTATTTTTTTCTAAGTATGTGTATGATGTGTTATTATTTTAATGTATTATTAGGCGAATTGTGTCTCAAATGTGAAAATGTACAATTATTGAATACAATCGTGTATTTGGCAACACTGGGGACTTTCCATATATTGCCAAGCGTTTTCGTCTTCTTTGGTCCCATAGCAGCCATGACAGCAACTGACCTGGTGTTAAATGCGGGTTGGTTTGGCGATAAAATCCTGTTATTCTTTTTTTTAATTTTTTAAAAACTATAGAATTTTGAAAAAAAGTATTGAAAGTGTTTCTATAAAACCCCACGAGTCAATATATTAAACGATTTCCATAACATCCTGTGTATATATATATATATATATATATATATATATATATATATATATATATATATATATATATATATATATAGAAGAGGAGAAGTTATTGAGATTGCAGTCGCGGAGGATGGGCCCAAAAAATTAACTACTTTTGTTTATTATCAAGCTTTCGAATATGGGTTTTATTCGTCCTTAGGATATCTTAAATCACATTATCCCTATAAGTATAATTTTACAATCAAAAAAAGTAAAAAACACTTGCAAAACGATGAGTTCATTCGTGTAATACGAGGCTGGTTTGAAAAGTCCGTGCAAAGTCCGAGAGATGGCACCACCGGCGCGTATCGAGGTCATGTTTAGTTAGTAGCATCTCTTGAATGAACGCACACCAAGTTTCAGCCATATTGGTCTATTTCTTTGTGTTTGGCATTCGTGTGAATCAAGGAAGTCGAGTGATTTTCAACAAATGAACGAAAAAGAATTTCGTGTGGTGATTAAACATTACTTTATGAAAGGCAAAACGCCTCAGGAGACTAAAGAGAAGCTTGATAAACATTATGGTGGACTCTGCACCTTCGATTAGAACAGTTTATAAGTGGTTTCAAAATTTTCGGACTGGCCATATGGGCACAAGTGACGCTGAACGTTCTGGACGGCCTGTGGAGGTTACGACTCCAGAAATCATTGATCAAATCCATGATATGGTGATGGATGACAGAAGAGTTAAGGTGCGTGAGCTAGTGCTGTGGGCATCTCGACTGAACGGGTACATAATATTTTGCATAAACATTTGGACATGAGAAAAGCTATCCGCAAGATGGGTGCCGCGATTGCTCACGCTTGACCAAAAACGGAATCGTGTGAAGTGTTGCAAGGATGGTTTGCAGCTGTTCCAGAAGAATCCGGAGGACTTTAAGCGTTGTTTCGTCACTGTGGATGAAACATGGATACATTACTATACTCCTGAGACCAAACAACAATCTAAACAATGGGTTACCAAGGGGGAATCTGCACCAAAAAAGGCGAAGACCGTTCCTTCGGCCGGAAAGGTTATGGCGACTGTCTTTTGGGATTCGCAAGGGATAATCCTCATCGACTATCTAGAAAAGGGTTTAAAACGATTACAGGTGAATATTATTCATCGTTATTGGACCGTTTGAAAACCGAGCTGCAAGAAAAACGCCCGCAATTGGCCCACAAGAAAGTCCTTTTCCATCACGACAACGCACCAGCACACACCTCAGCAGTTGTGGTCGCAAAATTATTGGAAATAGGATTCCAACTCGTTTCACATCCCCCCTATTCTCCAGACTTGGCTCCCTCGGACTACTATTTGTTCCCCAATTTGAAGAAATGGCTGGCGGGACAAAGATTTTATTCAAACGAGGAGGTGATTGCAGACACTAATGGATATTTTGCAGACTTGGACAAATCCTATTATTCGGAAGGGATCAACAAACTAGAACATCGTTGGACGAAGTGTATAAGCCTAAAAGGAGACTATGTCGAAAAATAAAAAAGGTTTACCCCAAACACATAAGTAGTTTTTATTTTTGCACGGACTTTTCAAACCAGCCTCGTACATGTCGCCCTAAACAGTGGTTCCGAATCTTAAGACTAAAAATTGGGCAGTATTTTATTATTTAGTTTCTGATTAATTCACTAAATAAAGAAAAGAAAATATAAAGTTGTTTTTTATTTTCCTGTTCATTACGAGGAAAATTCCCATTTGAAAGAATTACATTTTGTTTTTGTATTATGGAGGGAAATCTATAGATTACATTAAAGTGGGAAAGTTACAATATATGGAAGGTCTTTCCTAGTCCTTGTCTTCTCTATTTAAAAAATACAAATATCATATTGAGATTGCTAACTATAATTTAAAAAAAGATGAATTGTTTTTTATATACTTTACAAAGATCTAACATCATCTGTGGCATTCCCTGGCAATGTGGTTAGACCAAACAAACTTCACAAAAGCTCTCTAAGTGATTAGCGTTACACAAAAGTGAAAGCAAACACAAGCCTAACGCAACCAGCTTGAATTCACACGTAAATACCACAATACAAATCACAGAATACAATATAATAACAGCTTCATTCTGGATGTTGAAGCTAATTACTTCAGAAGAAGTTTCTTGGAAATGTGTTACATAAAAAACAATCTCAATCACAAAAAAGATATAGAAGGATTGAGCTCTATTTATTAACACAAAATGACACCAAACCAATGAAAAAGAACGATTTTTATGATAAAAATTAGTTTCCAGTAAACTTGACGTTTTCCTTCTCTATTATTCCTGCTCTTTAAATATTCCTAATTACTTTATGTGTCTTTTTGTTATATAATTAAAAAATAAAGAATTAAATATGACAAATAATAAATAACTTTTCAACAATGACATTCATTTTAACTATTTTAAATTACTTTATGAGTCCCTATATTATAAAATTAAAAAATAATAATATAATAAATAATAAATAACTTGTCGAATAGTGGCATCCACCAAAATTTACTGTATTCCTAACTTTAATGTATTTGGGTTTTTTTGTCGACCTGCTGGCGATATAGACTACCAACAATATCCGGTTTAGACTCAAATATTACTAAAAAGTTACTAAATTCGATGTTAAAAAATTTAAAATGGAGTACGATTTCAACATCATGGTCGTTCTGTTGTTTTCTGTCTCAAAAAGTGTTTTTAAATAATGTTATTGACAATATTTTATTTTTGATACCTGTGTAGTTCTCTAAGTGTCCTTTTGTCATGTTTGTTGTGATTATACCTACTACCTGGCCAACAAAAATGCAAATGTTACTGTTTTCACCAGAGATGAATTAACTGCTAAATTTTGTAAGTAATTTCTCATACAACCCTATAAATTTCCTTTGGTAGAAAGCGGAATATTGAGCGTCATTGATATAGTTTGAACGGCGCCCTGCTTAAGTCGGTGTCGGAGATTCGTGACTTGGATGTGCTTTTGGACTTGGCTTAATTTTCGTGGCCATATTAATAATATTCTGAGATTGGGTCTCAGAAATCTTGGTTTTGTTACCAGATATAGTAAGCAATTGTCGGCTAGCACGTTTAGAGTGTTGTATTTTTCAATGGTCCGTTCTGGTTTGGAGTATGCTTCGGTAGTGTGGTCACCATCTTACCAGTGCCATATTGCCGAGATTGAGTCAGTGCAGCGTAGATTTCTACGAACTTTAGCTTTTATACCTGGAATAAATATTTATAAGGATGCAAGTTTTCATATTGACTATGGGGTGATTATGAACGCTTTTGGTGTGGCTACTTTGGAGAAGCGTAGGGATCTTGCAGATGTTTTATTCCTATATAAACTCCTGAATGGCTTTATTTTCCTGTCCACCACTTTTGGAGAGCGTCCAACTTAATACTATTCTTAGGACTCGTGGCAGTGTACTGCTCAGTATTCCATTTCATAGTGCTAATTATGGCTATTACAGTCCTCTCACGAGAATGTGCCGATTATTTAAATACATACAGCCTTATCCCTTCAGTTGTAGTGTTGGCAAATTTAAACCGTTTGTAAGCGCAATCGGGATCTGAGGTGTTAAACTGTTGTAATGCTTGTTTTTTTTTTTCTCCTTTTTCACGTTATGAATTGTATACAGGGTTACAGGGAAAGTCGTCCTAGATAATTAAGGACGTTATAGTTTAGGTCGTTTCTGACCGATTTGACTCTATGACATGATGTCCTAAACTTAACCGTTTTCGAGATATTGAAGTTTAAAGATTTTCTAAAAAAAAAACATGTTTTTTTGCTTTTATATCGATTTTTTTTTTTATTAGAGGTTGCGATTTTTTTGGTTATTTTTAGTTAGTCTGTATGTCAAATATCAAAAATCATCAAAAAAATTTGAACTAGTTACTAACAGTTTCAAATGGCGACTCGTTAATGTTTCTGAATTACGAATTTCACGTGTTTCCTACTTTAAATCAATAAAGAGAAAAAAAAAATGTATGGAAGTTATTCTGCAAATTATTTTAAAAACTTTTACGTCTTTTTAGCTATCAAAAAAGGTATAATACTAGGAGTTTAATAGGAAAACTGTACACAGAATGACACCTAAAGCGGGCTCGGGTAGCAAAAAGGTAAATTTTTAGTTCTAGGTGAAAATACGAAGAATACACAAATAAAACAAAAAACCTTGCAATTTAATATTTTTTATTAATTATAATTCATGTTCTATATGGTCGCCCCTATGTCTAACACAAATTCTCATTCTTTTTCTTAAATTACTTTTCACAACGCTGGTTGTGAGGTGCCGCCTCATTTCGTCAGCCGCATCAATTATTTTTTGTCTTAGGACATCCACGTTTTCGATAGGAGTCATCTGGTCGTATACGAGACTTTTCATGTGACCCCACACATAAAAATCTATCGGTGTTAGGTCTGGGCTTCTCGCCGGCCAAGGTATGGGTCCGCCTCTTCCAATCCATTTGTTGGGATAATTGTCATTGAGCCATGCACGAACACTTTCTCTATAGTGAGCTGGGCAGCCATCGTGTTGAAAGTACATGTTTTATCTCAAACCAATAGGTAGGTCTTCCATCAAATTAGGTAAATCGTTCCGTAAAAAATGGTCGTATTCCTCGCCATTCAAATTATCTGGCAGGAAGAATGGCCCAACCAAATAATTTGAAATTATACCCATCCACACATTTAAGCTGAATCTTGTTTGTGATCCTTTCGTTCTTTTTTTGTTTGGGTTGCCTTCCTCTTTAGAAGCCCAATAGTGGGCATTGTGGTAGTTTGTAAGACCGTCTTTGTCGAATTTCGACTCGTCAGTCCATAGTATTTTCTTAAAAAAAGATGCATCTTCGACATCGGTATTGAGCATAAATCTGCAGAATTCTAATCGTCGCAACGGATCCCCTTCTTCAATGACTTGCACGGGCGTATAGTGGTAAGGGTGTTGCCCAACAGTATGCATTACAAACCATACCTTCCACTGCGAAATACCAAGCTGTTGTGCGACAACATTTGTAGATGTGGTTGGGTCCACCTCAAAGAGACGTGGTCGTCCCATGTCAGTCCGCCGTCTTTGTACGGAACCAGTTTCTCGTAGTTTTCGATAAGTTCCATTAAATACGCTAACATCAGGTACACGACGAGTAGGATATCGCAGTATGTATTCATCACGTGCACCCGACGACACTCCTTCGCAAAATCCGTAACACATTAGGATGTCAGCATATTCCTCGTTGGTATACGTTGCAATATTCACAAGCAGAGATCAAAATCCAGTTACGAGCCAATGCACACAGTCAGAAGATGAAACACAGATATTTTTGAAAAGCACGGTATAGCACATCTACCACGGACGAATCGCATGAGCAGACTAAAAATCATTCAATAATGTTTAGTGAACAGAAAATGTCACTCGCACAGAGAGTACCCCGACCGGAAAAAAATGCTTACCCAACCCTTTTTATTGTTTGAAGGTGCAGGTAGTAAACCGGTAATTGGTAGTATCTAAATTCTATTATTATGTTACTCTACATTTGGGCCTATCCAGTAGATATTATACCGTTTTAGATAGCTAAAAAGGCGTAAAAGTTTTTAAAATAATTTGCAGAATAACTTCCATACATTTTTTTTTCTCTTTATTGATTTAAAGTAGGAAACACTTGGTAAAAATTCGTAATTCAGAAACATTAACAAGCCGCCATTTGAAACTGTTAGTAACTAGTACAAATTTTTTTGATGATTTTTGATACTTGACATACAGACTAACTAAAAATAACGGCCAAAGTGTACGTAATTCATTTAATTACTTTATACATAAAGCTTAAACTTTTAACTTTCATTTCCCTCCTTTAAACATTTTTTTTATTTTAAGTTGTAAGTGTATTTGTAAATAAAATTTTTCTCTTTTTTGCGCTAGTACTTTCTACCCAGTATGAAAAGGTAGAGAGGAACACACACTGGCGGAAGTTTTTTCATGCCAAAAGCGTAATTTCTTAAATTTGGTGGTACGCTCTTCGGCATAATATATGAAATGAGAATTTGATTTTTTATAGGGTCCAACAAGTGATATCAATAAGTTCCCGAATTCAACTTGTAAAATCGTATATGAACCAAGTGTAGAGAAAAATAACCGGTCAAGTGCAAGTTGAACTTGCGCAATTAGTGTTCCGTACGTTGATTGCTTTTAAAATAAAAAATTTTGTTACAGATGTATAAAATGATCAGTGACTTCACAAAACACACCCCAAATGAGTTTTCAACAAAGTTTGTTTCCAATCTTTACTGAAATCTGATGACCTTGAAATTTTTGTTTTTTTTTTAAATACCAGAAAAATTATTAAAGGTAATGTACTCGTGATAATTTTCGTTCAATCTACACCCCGTGGAGAATATTCCAGAATTTTTTCGAAATTTTTTGATAGGTACTTTTCGAGAAAAGGCCCGGGACAGCGATTTTTCGCGAATTTTTAAAAATAATACAAAGAAAAGTGCGCGCAAGTATAATATTATATATATATTTTTTACTCGTGTTTTCACAAGCTTTCATTTGACACCACACTCGATGACCTAGTAAAAATTTTTTTTTTTCACTTCCGACTTCACCCCCCAAAACTAACCCCTTAAGTCAAAATTTAATTCTCAAAACCACATGGCTCTGATGAGGCCATCAATTCCTATATTATTACCAAATTTCAACTTTCTATGTCAGATAGTTTCGGAGGAAATCGGGTGTGACAGACAGACAGACAGACAGACACCGAAGTGATCTTATAAGTGTTCCGTACGGAACACTAATAATCAAAAAATCGCACTCGAGAACCTCTAATACAAAAAGTCGATATAAAAGCAAAAAAAAACCGGTCAAGTGCAAGTTGAACTTACACAATTAGTGTTCCGTACGTTTTTAAAATAAAAATTTTTGTTAGGGTGGTATAAAATGATCAGTGACTTCACAAAATACACCCCAAATGAGTTTTCAACAAAGTTTGTTTCCAATCTTTACTGAAAACTGGTGACCTTGAATTTTTTTTTTTTTTATATACCAAATAAATTATTAAAGGTAATGCATTCGTGATAATTTTCGTTCAATCTATACCCCGTGGAAAATATTTCAGAATTTGTTCAAAATTTTTTGATCAGTACTTTTCGAGATAAGGTATGGGACAGCGATTTTTTAAAAGTAATACGAAGAAAAGTGTGCGCAAGTATTACATTATATATATATATATATATATATATATATATATATATATATATATATATATATATATATATATATATATATTTTACTCCTCTTTTCACAAGCTTTCATTTGACACCACACTCGGTGACCTAGTAAAAAAATTTTTTTTCACTTTCGATTTCATCCCTCAAAACGAACCCCTTAAGTCAAAATTTATGTTACGGTGGTATAAAATGATCAGTGACTTCACAAAACACACCCCAAATGAGTTTTCAACAAAGTTTGATTCCAATCTTTACTGAAATCTGATGTCCTTGAAATTTTTGTTTTTTTTATATACCATATAAATTATTAAAGGTAATGCACTCGTGAGAATTTTCGTTCAATCTACACCCCGTGGAGAATATTCCAGAATTTTTTCAAGATTTTTCGATAAGTACTTTTCGAGATAAGGCCCGGGACAGCGATTTTTCGCGAATTTTTAAAAATAATACAAAGAAAAGTGCGCGCAAGTATAATATTATATCTATATTTTTTACTCGTATTTTCACAAGCTTTCATTTGACACCACACTCGATGACCTAGTAAAATTTTTTTTTTTTCACTTCCGACTTCACCCCCCAAAACTAACCCCTTAAGTCAAAATTTAATTCTCAAAACTACATGGCTCTAATGAGGCCATCAATTCCTATATTATTACCAAATTTCACCTTTCTATGTCAAATAGTTTCGAAGAAAATCGGGTGTGACAGACAGACAGACAGACAGACAGACACCGAAGTGATCTTATAAGTGTTCCGTACGGAACACTAAAAACATGTTTTTTTTAGAACATTTTTAAACTTCAATATCTCGAAAACGGTTAAGTTTAGGACATCATGTCATAGAGTCAAATCGGTCAGAGACAACCTGAACTATAACGTCCTTAATTATCTAGGACGACTTTCCCTGTAACCCTGTAGGTGCATTGTGTTTTAACATTTTTTTGTTTTTATATTGCTATTGTAATTTTGTTTTTATATTACTATTGTAATTGGCTTGTCCGTAAAATAAAATGAAATAAATAAATAAATTTATATATCACATTTCATAACGAACGTCTTAACTTTATTTTTCTGTACCTTGTTTGCATTTTTAGTATCCAGAGAAGCTACCATTAGGCAGCGTAATCGTCTAATTGCAAACTCTAATTCCAAAATGGACCAGAATTAAAAACGAACCTTGTGAATGAATTTAAACAAAAATTGTATTTAACGCGTGTGAACTTTTTCATTGCCAAGTTCGGTTTTTATCGTTTAAGTGGTATGTGTGAAGGTCCTGTCGTCCTTTAACGACTAATTCCGTTACATTTCAATTGCGTTGTTATTAATTACAGCTAATTGGGACAGAGTGGTATTTTTCAATTATTGCCTTTTGTTAGACGCCATGCAGATTGCAGAACAGCTATAAATTAAACTTCAAAACAGGGTTAAGACGTACATTTTGGACGTTTGGTACTTAGATAAATTACTTATTAATTGTGCTTGGTAATTTTTAAGGTCGCTTAATTGACCACAACATAGAAACGCTTTATTCTATTGAAATACCAGGTGTCTCAAATTAATTGTTGACCTTCCATAGTTCTCAAAAACTGTGCGAGGGAACTAACACCAGTTTTCTGTAGACTTTTCAACCTATCTTACAGAAAGGGAATATTTCCTTCCTGCTGGAAACGTGCCACAGTTCAGCCAATACCTGAAAAAAGGCAAGAAGACCTTGCCAAATAACTACCGACCAATCGCACTGCTTTCAATAATATCGAAAGTCATGGAAAAGGCTATCAATCAGCATCTTCTAAAATATCTTGAAGGATTCAACATTATTAGCGATCACCAATATGGCTTTCGTAAAAATAGATCAACAGGAGATCTCCTGACTTATGTAACACATATTTGGAACAACGCAATTGAACACTTTGGAGAATCTCGAGCGGTTGCTCTTGACATATCCAAGGCATTCGACCGTGTTTGGTACGATGGGCTGTTGGCTAAGCTACGTTCTTGGGGTATGTCTGAAAAGTTCTGTTTGTGGCTCTCATGTTTCCTCAGAGAGCGAGTGACAGTCGACGGATTTCTTTCTAACACCTTCACTATCAACGCCGGTGTACCCCAAGTAGAGAATTCGATCCCGGTCGATTTTTCTATTCCCGAGATTTCGGGATTATCTACAGTTAATCTCGGGATCCCGGATAGTCCCGGGATTGTATTGGTAATAGAAAGTGGTAACAAAAAGTCAGTAAAACATATCAAAATCAACTCTTTATTTTAAATCTTTAGTTAAATCTTCGAAAAACAAAACAAAATTATACTTTCTTCTGATAAAATAGACAACAAACTAGGCACTTCTGTAAATAATTTATGAAATAGTTTCATAAATGCCTAATTTGTTTTTATTTTATTTTACAATAAACTTAAAACAAATCAACTTCTTAAAATTTGTTTAGTTATATATACTATAAAAAAGACTATATGCTAAAGAGATCAATGTTCATAGGTACTCAAATTTTAAATTAAATAGACCAGAAACTATGAATTACTTATTTAAGCCACGAAAATAAAATCTAAGGAATAACAACGCATCCAACGTCTCATCCGAAAGCATACTTCTCAATTTATTGCACAAATATGAAGAGGCGGAAAAAGCGCGTTTAGGCTCGATGGAAGTTGGAGGAATCGTCAATAAATTTTTATAAGTCTTCTCCAAATTACAACCTCGTGAGGAACTATTCTCATAAAGATTCATTTCTTGTTTAATGATTTTAGAAAGATCAGTTTCTTTATATGCTTCTGGATTTATAGTTTTTATGCTGTTTTCTATTTCGTTCTGAAGCTTTTCTTTCAATGTCAAATCAGTTTTACTAGTTGTATGCACAGGTTCAATTTTCATGTCATTTTCTTCATTATCATTGTTTTCCATCCTTGCAGTTAATGAAATAATCTGTTTTTTTATTGCCATCTTGCTTGGACTTGAAAATAACCCCTTTACATCACAATCAGTATCCAAATTGTTACTCTCAGTAGTCTCAGTCTTCTCAATATGAGGATTTTGTAGATAGTTTAATACTCCACTTAACTCATTTCGTCGACGATCTTTCATGCGGTTCAATAAATGTGTCTTCAATTTGGAAGCCAAAATTGAGTCATTTTCACGCAATTGTTGAAAAAGAAACCTGAGTGTATCGCATCAGCCGTGCACAAATTGGCATCAGAACGACAAAGTGCTTCTACGGATAATTTAACTGGCGCCAAGACCTTGATTATCTCATTAATGAGTTGAAAATCTGATTCCTCAAATTGTACAGCATTATTTAGGTCAATAAGTGTCTTTTTTACACTATTTTTTAAAAGATCAAATCGCTCCAGCATTGTAAAGAGACTATTCCAACGCGTTTTACAGTCGAGCAGTAAATTAAGCTCTCTTCCATGTTCTTTTTTAACATATTTTTGAAGTATTGTATCATTTTTCAAGGATGCTCTTTTGAAAATAAGAACTACTTTACGAACTTTCTTTATTACTTCATTAATATTTCGATCATTAGTCAAATCCCGTCCATTTCCAGTTTCGATGGCTAATCCTGAGTCTAGTTCTTCATTATCATCATCCGAGTCATCAATATCATCAATGGTAGGCTCATTGGCAGGTGTGTTTTTATACAATAAATCAAAAACGGCTAAATGAATACCATGTGCAAAACAAACTTGGTGTTCTGTATTAACAAGTTTTCCAACCTTCAGCATTACATTTGGACCATCGGTCACTATTGCCACAATATCGGTATCTAATGAGATATGGAACTCCAAAAGCCGCTTTTTTAGTGTATGAACACAAGTTTCGGCTGTCAGCGATTTATTAATTCGAATAAGTCCCAAATTCCAATTTTCTTTGCCTGAATGAATATTTAAATTCATATATCTCTTGTTAGAGCTAGACGTCCATTCATCAAAACTTAGACTAAATCGTTGTCCTCCTTTTTTTAATGTAGATAGTTCAGCTGTCATTTGTTTTTTTATGTTTCGACTGTAGTCTACTACTCTGTTGCGGATTGTTGAAGCAGATTTAGGTAAGTCTGAGTAACCTTTTGCTAATAATAACGATCTTAAATCTTTTGATGTCACAAATACGCTAAAAGGAAAACCATCTAGCGCAGTCATACGGGCCAAAACATCGTCAAGGGTATCAGACTTCACAAAATAGTCGGCGACTGACGTAATTTTTCTTTTCAAAGGTGGTCCTTCATTATTTTGGCCCGTTGAGGAAAATGCCTTAGCAGAATCTACTTTCACAGAATGTTTTGAAGATAGATGAGTATGTAGGCCTTTGGTTGATCCTCCTAAAGTCTTTAAAATAGCGAAACAACGCTTACATTGTGCTGAGCTACCCGCTTTATCGACTAAAAAATGACTCCACACTGACGAAACGTCTTCATCTTTTTTATGTTTGACATAAAAACTTTCTTTGGATAGTGATATTGTTTACTTCTTAAACCTAAACAAAAAAGAAAAAAAATATTTAAGTCTATGCACAACATAAACATAACCTCTTAGAGCTACAGCAAATAACACTCGTTTTTCATCTATATTTATTCAGACACATTTATGCATTGTTGTTTTTTAATAAATTCATTGATTATCACCAATTAACAAGAAAAATAACAATACTTACACGACGAGAAGCGAATATTTTACACACTTTTACACATAACCCGGCACCGGTCGTTAGCAAAAACAAATGAAATCAGCTGTGTACACAAGATGGCCATCAAAACGTCAAATGAAATTAAGTGCGTTTCGTTTCACGCACATTTTTATTGACTTAGATACAAAAATATTTTAATCCCGAAAATCCCGGGATTCATTAAATTTAATCCCGAAAACTTCGGGACTAAAATACGACCGGGATCCCGGGGGATCTCGAGATCGAATCCTCTAACCCCAAGGCTCCATACTGTCTCCTACTCTCTTTCTCATTTATATTAACGATCTGCTGGAAAAGACCGAGAATCCCATCTACAGCTTTTCAGATGACAGTACACTTATCTCTTCATTCACTTTGAACGCTCGGATATCGGCTACTTAAACGAATATCCGCAGACAGCAGGAAGTCATTCAACTTAACAAAGACCTGGAAGAAATTCTATCTTGGGGTGACAGTAACCAAGTGGAATTTAACGCTACAAAAACCCAGGCGGCAGTTTTTTCTAAAAAAGTTAACGTTGCTGAACCCGACATAGTTATGTCGGGGCACTTCATTTCTCTAACATCCTCACTCTATTTGTTCGGCGTTAATTTGGGAGCAAATATGTCCTGGCATGAACATGTTGCAGGCATAGCAAGGAGAGCTTCTCAGAAGTTGGGAATATTGTTTTCGAACCAGAGAGCTTTACACTTCACAACAACTGTTAATTCTTTACAAAGCTCAAATTCGACCAACTATGGAATACTGCTCCCATGTTTGGGGCTCCGCTCCCAAACATACACTGCATTTGTTGGATTCTATTCAGAGAAAAGCTGTTCGTCTGATTGGAGACCCTGGACAGGTGGCCTTGATTCGCTGGAACATCGAAGAACGGTTTGGCGACTTGAGCCTATTCTACAAGTATTTTCATGGAAAGTGTTCGAAGGATGTAGCCCGTTTAATTCCTCCCAGAGCGGTGCATGTTAGAAGTACACGTCACGCTAATACTTCACATCCGTATGAGGTTCAGCTTGTTACTCCTCGTACAACGCTTTTCAAGCAGTCATTTATATGGAGAACATCATCCCTTTGGAATAATTTGCCCAGGACTGTGTTTCCCACCGAGTACAATTTACAGCGATTTAAGAACAACATGAATCGCTTTCTCCGCACACGCGTCGCTCCTGTAGCGTTTTAGGGACTTCCCTGGAGCACGTGTGCTAAACCATAAAAAAAAAATTGTTCACTTTTGAATTACAGTGCGACCTCGATAATCCGGACTAATTAAAACCGCGGTGATCCGAATTAGTAAATAATTCGAATTACTGAAGCAGGACATTATTTGTATTAAAAAACGAATCATTTAATACGAAACAACCAAAAAATAGTACATACATCGAATAATATTTAAAATCGAAGCATATCTTATCAAATTGTATCTTATTTTGTAACAAAATTGTAATTTTTGTTTGCTTGACCCTTCTCTGGTTCATCATAAAAGCAATTTCTTTTAATCTTTGAAGTACAAGAACATCACTTAAAGGGATATCATTTTCTTCTGCCCATCTCATGCACACATTGAAACTTTTACTGCCTCATCATTCTTCACGGTGTTCTTAACAGTCTGGTCTGTATTAGTATTTAACTCTAAACCTTCATTATCACTCTCGTGTTGTTCATCTGTATCATTTGTCTTCCAGTGGTAACAAATATTCATCATTTTCAAGCCAATTACATATTTCCACGTTCGTGAGATTCTGCTCAGTGAGAACATTCAGCATATCTGAAACATCTGTTAAATATTTACGAATTAACCAAAAAAATACTAAAAGAAAAATTTCAGGCTTTACCTTTCATTTCTTAATTTGTGGAAAGCAAATTGTGCCGCAATTCACTCAGAGGAATCAGATCTTCAGCATCATATTCAGTGTCTGGGTTGGTATCTGCCACATAAGCCATAATTTTGTGCCAGCATTTTTTCAAGACTTCAGGGGAGACTTTTTCCCATGAATTGCGTAGTAGACATACAGCATCTTTTAGATTAATGCTTTTTAATAACCTAACAAGGTTCTCTTCATTATTTGATAAAATATGGGCTAAAAGACATTACGGTAAAATAATTTTGTCAGTCTGATTGCATTCTAGTCCATAGGCCTGCAAAAGTGCAGTACAATTTGGTGGAAGAAATAATGTTGTAAACTGTCCATCCTCACTAGTCAGTTCTTCTATTTCTTAGGATTGCAGAGGAATTTTACTTATTAAATATAGAGAAAAAGGCCATAGTTAATGAAAGGGTTTACGAAAAGAAGAATCTCAACTTGAAACAGGGTATTAAATAACAACGACCGAATTCGTGGAGAACCAAAACGTTGGTGTTGTACAACGTCAAGGTCCACAAGGCTCGGGCAGTTTAAGCTGAGAATTGTGGTTTCACCTAGTAGAACATCCAACTTTATAACCAAGATTTAGTGTCCTTCGACTTTCTCTTGTTTAAACATCCCAAGAAAGAACTCAGAGGTCAAAAACTTCAACAGATGATCAGCAGGGAGCCGCTGTAGTAGTAGTTTTTTGAGGCGCAAACAAAATATTTTTTTCGGATGAAATGAAACAATTTGAGAAGATCTGAATTAGGTGTATTAGTGTAATGGTAGTTACGTAGAAAAATATTTTTCGAGTTTCCCTCCATGACTCAAAGCGTTATCGACGATTAGCAGGGCTCTTTCAGGCAAGTTGAGACTTCTTAAATGACTTTTGACTTGACGAATAAAAGAATGATGAAACCAGTCCTAAGAAAATTTCTGTAGTCATCCATGCATTGGCAGATGATTTGTACTCAACAGGTATGTTCACATTTTTAAAAGCCCCCGGATTTTTTGCCTTTCTTATCACTAACAACTTTAATTTTTGTGATCCATTACAAAATGCTAGAAAGGTAACGAGTTCTTTGTTTATTTTTCGACCTGATGCGGTCTTTTCCTGAAAACGAACCAGCGTTTTTTCAGGCAACATGTTTTCCAATACAGAGCTGATTCATCTGCATTGTATATTTGAGTAGATCCAAGGTTTAATTCTTTTATCTTATCTGCGAATAAAGTTAGGAAAGGATCGACGGCACTTTCATCATTGGATAGTTTTTCGCCACAAACTTTTAAAGCACGCAGACCATGTCTTTTGCTGAAGTTAGAAATCCAGCCTCTGCCAGCTCTAAAATTATCATTCCCGTAGGTTTCAGTGTAAAACTGTTTTGCTTTGCCTGATAAAATTTCGTAGGAAATTGGGACGTGCCTTGATCGTTGCGTACAGAACCATGTATACAAACGAGTTTCCATTTCTGGATATTCGGCCTTTCGTAAGGTTTTTCTGACCCCAGGACCGGAATCACATTTGGAAATAAATCTAAAAGAAGTTACACGTCCATAGTGAGTGTCCAAAATTATCTTTTCAAAAAATCATATGTACATACCTTTTGATTTTCCCTTGCTTCTTTTTTATATCCGAAATTGTGGATGTTCCTACTCCGTATTCATTTGCCAACACTTTTCCACTTTCACCAAGAACTTGTCTTTCTAATATATCGGACTTTTATTTTATTGTTAGTGTAATATGTTTTCTTTTAGAAGGCATTTTAATATGTAGGTACATATACGTAAATAAAACGTTTACATACTTATATGAACCACAAAAAGTAAAATAGAACATAGGTATGTTGTACTTGTGACAATAAACAAACAACTACAAAGTCCTTAACCTTTAGACGCGATACGCGATGCGTTGTAGGCAAATCAAAGGCAACTGCAGTTTGTGTGAATCCCAGATGTATTAGACTGGAAGTTAGGGGAATCCCCTCACTATCGATTTCAGTTTTCCCATGTAGTTTAAATTAAGTAGATTTCTAAAAACGCAGGTCCGGATTAAATAGTACTATCAAATCCGGATTATAAAGTACACAATGCAATAGAAATGTTTGTCCGGATTATTAAAGAATCCAGTTTAATAGAGATCTGGATTATCTGGCACTGTAATTTTAAAAATATGTATGTACTCCCTCAACTTTTTTAAAAGAATCACTCTTTATACTACTTGAGGTGAAAAGTTGCTAGAGATGGCGGCACAAACAAAAAACTATATGCTTTTCAGTTACTGTTAACTCTCAGAAGATTCGTGTAATATTTTCATGACAATTTGTCAATTAGCTTGCGAGTTACAGCTGTTTGAGGGACGGTACTTTTGACTTTTGCAAATTTCGTGCGTAAATTTAACATTACTTTTTGATGGTAAAAAATACAGCGGAAATCCAAGAATGGCTTGAGAAGGGTTATGGCACATTTTCTCCGTCGAAAGCAACTATCTGTCGATGGTTTAAGGGAACATTACACTTTCACGTACGAAAATTTTAATAATTTTTATGGGACTATTAGAGGTTCTCGAGTGCGATTTTTTGGTTATTTTTAGTTAGTCTGTATGTCAAGTATCAAAAATCATCAAAAAAATTTGAACTAGTTACTAACAGTTTCAAATGGCGGCTTGTTAATGTTTCTAAATTACGAATTTTTACCAAGTGTTTCCTACTTTAAATCAATAAAGAGAAAAAAAAATGTATGGAAGTTATTCTGCAAATTATTTTAAAAACTTTTACGTCTTTTTAGCTATCTAAAACGGTATAATATCTACTGGATCTATTGAAAATTGTAAGAAAATGAGATTTCAATAGGCCGAAATGTAGAGTAACATAATAATAGAATTTAGATACTACCAATTACCGGTTTACTACCTGCACCTTCAAACAATAAAAAGGGTTGGTAAGCATTTTTTTCCGGTCGGGGTACTCTATGTGCGAGTGACATTTTCTGTTCACTAAACATTATTGAATGATTTTTAGTCTGCTCATGCGATTCGTCCGTGGTAGATGTGCTATACCGTGCTTTTCAAAAATATCTGTGTTTCATCTTCTGACTGTGTGAATTGGCTCGTAACTGGATTTTGATCTCTGCTTGTGAATATGGCAACGTATACCACCGAGGAATATGCTGACATCCTAATGTGTTACGGATTTTGCGAAGGAGTGTCGTCGCGTGCACGTGATGAATACATACTGCGATATCCTACTCGTCGTGTACCTGATGTTAGCGTATTTGATGGAACTTATCGAAGACTACGAGAAACTGGTTCCGTACAAGGACGGCGGACTGACATGGGCCGACCACGTATCTTTGACGAAGACGAAGAAAACGAAATACGACGTCTCTTTGAGGTGGACCCAACCACATCTACAAATGTTGTCGCACAACAGCTTGGTATTTCGCAGTGGAAGGTATGGTTTGTAATGCATACTGTTGGGCAACACCCTTACCACTATACGCCCGTGCAAGTCATTGAAGAAGGGGATCCGTTACGACGATTAGAATTCTGCAGATTTATGCTCAATACCGATGTCGAAGATGCATCTTTTTTTAAGAAAATACTATGGACTGACGAGTCGAAATTCGACAAAGACGGTCTTACAAACTACCACAATGCCCACTATTGGGCTTCTAAAGAGGAAGGCAACCCAAACAAAAAAAGAACGAAAGGATCACAAACAAGATTCAGCTTAAATGTGTGGATGGATATAATTTCAAATTATTTGGTTGGGCCATTCTTCCTGCCAGATAATTTGAATGGCGAGGAATACGACAATTTTTTATGGAACGATTTACCTAATTTGATGGAAGACCTACCTATTGGTTTGAGACAAAACATGTACTTTCAACACGATGGCTGCCCAGCTCACTACAGAGGAACTGTTCGTGCATAGCTCAATAATAATTATCCCAACAAATGGCTTGGAAGAGGCGGACCCATACCTTGGCCGGCGAGAAGCCCAGACCTAACACCGATGGATTTTTATGTGTGGGGTCACATGAAAAGTCTCGTATACGACCAGATGACTCCTATCGAAAACGTGGATGTCCTAAGACAAAAAAATAATTGATGCGGCTGACGAAATGATGCGGCACCTCACAACCAGCGTTGTGAAAAGTAATTTAAGAAAAAGAATGAGAATTTGTGTTAGAAATAGGGGCGACCATATAGAACATGAATTATAATTAATAAAAAATATTAAATTGCAAGGTTTTTTGTTTTATTTGTGTATTTTTCCTATTTTCACCTAGAACTAAAAATTTACCTTTTGCTACCCGAGCCCGCTTTAGGTGTCATTCTGTGTACAGTTTTCCTATTAAACTCCTAGTATTATACCTTTTTTGATAGCTAAAAAGACGTAAAAGTTTTTAAAATAATTTGCAGAATAACTTCCATACTTTTTTTTTTTCTCTTTATTGATTTAAAGTAGGAAACACTTGGTAAAAATTCGTAATTTAGAAACATTAACAAGCCGCCATTTGAAACTGTTAGTAACTAGTTCAAATTTTTTTTTGATGATTTTTGATACTTGACAAAAAATCGCACTCGAGAACCTCTAATAAAAAAAAATCGATATAAAAGCAAAAAAACATGTTTTTTTTTAGAAAATCTTTAAACTTCAATATCTCGAAAACGGTTAAGTTTAGGACATCATGTTATAGAGTCAAATCGGTCAGAAACGACCTAAACTATAATGTCCTTAATTATCTAGGACGACTTTCCCTGTAACCCTGTATATATATATATATATATATATATATATATATATATATATATATATATATATATATATATATATACACATATATATACATATATATATATATATATATATATATATATATATATATATATATATATATATATATATATATATATATATATATATATATATATATATATATATATATATATATAATATATATATTAATTTGTTGTTCAAACTTTAATGTTTTTGTGAAAAATAAAAATTATATTATATATGTAATAGTTGCGTCAAAAAAATGTTTTTAAATGTAGGAAGTTCTATCAGAAATAAAATGTTAAACTTACTAACATATCTTTGTATACAAATTTGAAAAATTATATTCAAATTTCAGGTACGGCTAATGGCCGGATCGTCAAAGTTTAGTCGATTAGCTGGTAAAATGGACAAGATAAAAGTAATGATAATAAAAGCTGAACTTAATATTAAAAAAATCACCCATTTTATTATCGACAATTTATGAAGATAGATAAACAAAATTTACAAATACTCTTAATCCGTTGGAACTTCGGCTTGAGGAAGGGAAAGGACACTAAGCAGCAGTTGTCTTCTTGCCGCTTGAAAACTGTGCATGCGCTCTTGAATTGTCGTCCTCTCTTCTAGGTCTACATGATCCAGCTCCATCATCGAGTTGTTTAGTTCACTGTGTTTTATCTCTTCTGGCATAGGTGTACTGGGAGTTGCTAAAAACGTTTCTATAAATCTGGGACATTCCCCTTATAGAGTCAGGGGTATAGTTTAGAGATGATCTGTCTCCTCTGGAGGCTTCGAAGCTCATCATATCACTAAGATCACCGAACGAGATGCTGGCGTCCGAAACAGGAGAAGGTGGTCTACGTGGTGTTGGTCGCGGGGGCGCTCTACGTGTTGCTGCTGGAGGTGGTGGTGAGGGGCTTCTTCGCGGTGGTGATGGCGACGGTCTTCTTGGAGATTCAGGAAAAAGATTTCGCGGTGACAGCGCTCTGGCACCTCTACTGGAACCCCCCGAACCACTTAGGAAGGCACTTATATCATCCGAATTACAACTGCAGCTTATATCAGGCGATGCTGCTTGTCTTGCCCGGCCAGAGGGAGATCTTACTGGACTTGGCGGGCGAGGAGGGGGTCTTACTGGTCTTCGAATTGGCGTGCGAGAGGGAAAACCTACACCTATATTGGGACTAAATATACCGGGTCCCATCTCGAAGGGGAATTGACGAGGACTTGGGAATTCGCCGGCAGTTTGTGCCCTAGTAGGTATCGGTGTAGATGATGGACAATATTCAAATTTACCAGAGAAACTGTTTGATCCGTGAGTCGTATCGTGGCCGAAGTAGAAGGCTCGTAACTTTCATATACTGGTGAAGGTGGTGGCCCGTACTGACTTAAGCTGTACTGGTAGTTATGCCGCTCTTCCGGAATAGGACTGCAAGGTGGCATACCCAAACCCACAACCGTTTCGCCTATTCTCCTCTCGAATCTGTTCTCTGGATTAGTTTTAGGGGGGTAGTATCTCGGGGGTTTACTAAATTTAGCTTGTAGACGAGCAATTAGCGTTCTAGAGTCCTCGCATGCTTCGGGAATTTCTACTACATTAGTTTGAGTAGGATCTAGTGTACCTTTTGGAATAATTATTCTTTGACTTGGTTCACCGCCTTCCGCCATGTTCGGATTTGTGAGTATTTTGGAAAACTGGTTTATTACGGATAATTTGGAAGTTTTAATGTATGGTTTTTATGGGGGAGAGTACTAAAATTTTGACATTTGAATGATTTGAGAAAAAGGTGTCAGATTTTGATAGACGTAAATAATAATAAGATTACCAGAATTTGACAGGGACTTATCGGAAAAATATTTCAAAATATTTATTTTATATACAGTCTGTCAAGTAAGAATGTGACCGCTCATATTCTTGGACATTTTTTTGCTTCGATGTATTCTTTGGTGTGCTAACAACAGTGCAATTACCTTAGAAAGTTATTCAATCACCTCCTGCATCAATAAACGTCTGGCATCGCACTATGGGACAGAATCGTGCGTACCGTCTCAAAAATAGGTTTTGCGAATGTTCGATATTGAATATTTTGTTAATGCACATATCTAACTGAATGTCTAATACATATTATATAGAATTTAAAATAGATTATTTCTCATTTTTTCTTAATAAAACTTGACTTGCAAGTTGACGCTCAAAATAATGTCGATTATGTAGAACAGAATTGCACCAGTTTACATGGTCATATTTTCATTATTTTCAATGCAAATATGTAAGTGTGACATATATATATATATATATATATATATATATATATATATATATATATATATATATATATATATATATATATATATATGGTTAGAATGGTTATTAAGTACCTTATTTACAAAACTTTTAAGTAGACATTTATGTAAAAATTTGAGAGGTACACGATTGTTTTTGCAGTATCAAATATCCTAACCTTATTAGAAACTTTAAATAGACTTTTGACAGTTAGCGATGTCTGCCGATGTCGTAATTTTGATACCATCACATAGAGCAGCTCATATAAAAGTCAAGGCAAAAAAAAAATTGCCCGAATCTGCCCCCTTTTAAATGGGACGAAAAATACCTGATGGGGACGGAAATGCAAAATATTTAAAAAAAATTTTAAGATTTAATTCAGGAGATTTTTCGAAAAATAGATTATTTCTGACATTTTATTGTTAAATAATATTGTCTACTAGCGTCTATAGCGGACATAGGTAGGCAGGTAGATATGTAGGTAGGTAGGTAGGTACAAGGCAGCTTTACCAGGTAATATCACTAGAACAGGTGACTATTGTTTACATCCCAGCAAGTTGTCAAAATTTTGTTTACAAACTACCGCATTGAACTACATACATACATAAAGTGGTTGTTTTTTGAGAGAAGCTCTCGTAATTTTTGACAATGTGGTGAATTTTCTACCAACAAAATATATGTGATTTTTTTCGGCTTTGTTGCTATTGCCGAACTGCTACTACCTGGTAGAGCTGCCTTGGGTAGGTAGAAACATTTTTTGTGTTTTATATATAAAGATAGATTACTACCTACCTATTAAAGTTTAGGTAAGGTGGAAATACTGTTAATGGAAATCATATCATATCATATAAGAATGCGATAAATATGTGACTACCCGCAGATAATAATATTTTTCTCACGGAATTGAAGTATAAAAGTTATTGATTTAATTGTCATTTACCAGTACTTTATTGTGCTTCGACATAGAGTCTTCACCAACCTCGGTAAAAACAATATTTGCGAAGTACCTATACAACAAAATGAGTGAATTTGTTGTGCCTCGACGAGTATTATGCGAATTTTTCATTGACCATGGGACAAAAAGAGAAGATATTCAAAAATACTTAGAAGAACACCATCATTTGTCGTCTTCAAAAAGCGAATTAGTTGTGAAAAGTATTCAAAAATCGCTTATATCAGCTTTTAACAATCGCTGGAGCACATCTAACCGAACTAAAGAACGTTTCTTTAATAAAAATACAACGTGGTTAGACGGTGAATTTAAGGTACAGTTCGACGAAATACCAATGGATATAAACCTACAACATCTGGAGAACGTGGACGTCCATCAAAGTCTTATGAAGATCTGTCAGAGAAATCGAAAAAAAGGAAGAATATGGAGTTAATTCAAGAATATGGACTCGAGAATATACATAACGCATACGTCCAAGGATTGCGGTCTGAAGGAGAATTGGAAGAAGCTTTTGTTGTTGCAATAATGCGGAATTGTGATAGAGATGAAAAAAAGATCATAAAGGAAAAATTGTTGCATGAAACTCGCAATGCAACATATTTTACGGCGGATGAAGTCTTTTTGCTGATTTAGATCTTTCGAAATCACAATACGGATTACTTCGAGCAAGTCTGATTAACAAAAACTTCGATATATTGCCGTCATATAATATATTAACAAACGCAAAAAAACTGTGTTATCCTTCCACCCTCCAGCATTGAAATAACCGATACAGGCGCTAAAGTAAATCTACAAGATTTACTGGATCACACTACTGCCCGTATCTTAAAAATTGAAAATATTTACAACCCAACAAGAAGAAATCTTAAATTGTTTACCAAATGGGGATGTGATAGTTCATCGGACAAAGTGAATATAAACAAATTTTAACAGATGAAAGTAACTTGGTCTCAGATGCAAACTTATTTATAGCGTCTTTGGTACCAATAAAGCTGATTGATACAGAAACAAAAGAGGTTCTTTGGCAAAATCCGGCTTGCTCTTCTATTCGATATTGCCGACCAATTTTGATGGAATTTGCAAAAGAAACGCCCGAGAAAACCCGTTCGGTGGTCGGTGATATTCGGGGTCAAATTAATAATTTGAAAATTTCTGAGATACACATGGGGGACCAGCTAATTGAAATAAGTCACGAGCTGTTCTTAACTATGGTGGATGGAAAAGTTACACAAGTTCTAACTGACACAAGTTCTGGAGCTGTGTGTACGGTGTGTGGGGCTAAACCAAGCGATATGAATAATTTGGAGAAGACTTGAATCAAAGCCAGATAATATGAATGCTTACGAGTACGGTTTGTCGACGTTGCATGCATGGATTAGGTGCATGGAGTTAGTTTTACATATTTCATATAACCATTCGTTTAAAAAATGGGCTACGAGAACTCCGGAAGATAAAAAAAGTAGAGAAGACAAGAAAAAATTTGTACAAAGTCTATTTCGAAGCCGAATGGGATTGCATGTTGATAAACCCCGGCAAGGAACTGGAAATAGCAATGACGGCAATACAGCTCGACGTTTTTTTGAGAACTACTACTGCTCTTCAGAAATAACAGGAGTTAATGAGGATCTTATTAAAAGGTTTTTATGTTATTCTTCAGACTTTGGCATGCGGTATTGCTGTAAATCCAGAAAAATTTGGTGAATATACTCGCGCTACTGCACAATTGTACGTTACACAATATATGTGGTATAACATGCCTTCTTCAGTACATAAGATCTTAATACATGGGGAAAGTATAATTAGACATTTTGCTGTTCTGCCTATTGGTAATTTATCTGAGGATGCCCAAGAATCTCGTAATAAAGATTACAAAAATATCAGATTATGTCACGCTAGAAAGTGCTCTAGGTCCGCAACGAATGAAGATGTATTTTATGGTCTTTTATTTACATCAGACCCATACATATCAAGTATCAGAAAACCATCAGTCACTGTTGCCAAGGAACTGTTAGACGAAGCCAAGAACCTCTTAGATATTTAAATTGTAGTTTGTATATCAATTTTTTTTAGTGATTAATAGATGTTTCTCATTTATTATATGCTATTTTCATATGTAATATTAAAAAAAATACGAAATAATAGTGTACATTAAATATATTTATCATTCAATAAGTTAAGTAAACTATGTTTTTGTATGAAAAAGTGTCATTTTTATTTTTGTATTATTTTTTATATATTATAAATAAAATAATTCTCGCAAAAAAGAAAACCGACTTCCTCCCTCCGATTTTCATAAATTTTCTATAGAGTTATCTAAAAATCAATATTTTGGACGGACAAAATATCCGTCCGATTTCGGAAATTTTTTTATGTGTTCAGCCTGTTGACAAATTCTTTCAAAAAGAAGAAAGAATTTTGAAAATCGGTTTATAAATGGCCGAGATATTCAAAAATTAATTTTTCGGACGGACATTTTGTCCGTCCGATTTCCAAAAAACATTTATGGGACCCAACTGCAAGCAATACCTTTCAAACAAAAAAAGAATTTTTAAAATCGGTTCACAAATGGCGGAGTAATATTGGATCAAACATTAAAAAAAAAAAACAAAAAAAAAAGGAAAAAAAAAAATACACACGTGAAGTCGGTTAAAAAATTAACAACGAATGTACCATTATTTGATAGTATATACATTAGAGATACTACATACCAAATTTCAGCTATTTACTTCAATCAACGACAAAGTTACAGATTTTTGATACGGTACGCACGATTCTGTCCCATAGTGCATCGTCCAGGCATGCTGTCGACGAGATTTTCTGCATACTCGGCAAATTTTTCGAATCTCGCGAGCTGAGCTTCCTCTTTACAAGGGACCAAACGTTTTCAGTATGGTTGGTATCCGGCGATTGGGAGGGCTACTCTAGTATCTTATCGTGAGCCCAAGCGAGCCGCTTTGCGACGTGATTTTCGTCCAGCAAAGGTTTCTTCAACGTGCTTCGGAATTTGACATCATGAGCACGAAGATTTTGTCGAATGGGCTCATGGAACACATTCAAACCCGATCTTCTTAATTTTGCCGCTTCTTGACTCAGCGTCAATTTCGGGTCCCGTGAAAAGACACGATTGGTTTTTCGACTTTCGGAGTGACTTTTACTACCACGTTTTGGCAAGACAACGACATTTTTCGTCTCGTTAAAACAATTTATCCACTTCTTCACCAACGACACCGACTTTTTAATATTTTTAGCGGCGCGGAATGTGTCATTTTAGGCCCCTTTGGATGGGAACAAAGACAGACTGCCTCGAACCGACGCACAAACAAGTGACTCATTTTGGATTTTACGTGATTTCGACGAAAGTTCGGAATCGACTGATACTTTTACCAAAACGCGTCGTAGACGAAGGTTCAATCTACCGATTTTTTGTTGAATGAATTATCGCGGACACGTTCTTACCTTAACCAAACTCTATATAGTATTATAGAGTCTATTAAAAAATATATTATTCATAATATACGAGGATAATAACACAGGCCAACGATGAAAAAACTTTTTTAATGATTTTATCTGATTCCTATGTTTTTTGGTGTGCTGAGTCCGAAAATAATAATAAAAAAGTCGTATCACCCACCAATTTTTCACATTTTAAGATTCAAAATGTGTAAAGTTTATTTTTTATCATTAGCATGTTATTAGGTTGGCAATAAAATCAGAATTTTATATTAATAATAATAATAAGGCGGATGTAAAATATTAGCCGGAACAGAATACACAGCGAGACATGACTCTGCTGCCAAAGTAGTTCACCAAGCACTAGCCACAACATATAAACTCATAGAAAACGCAGATCCCTACTACAAAATACACACCAACATCCATACTTGAAAATAAAGATTACAAGCTCTACTGGGACATCAGCATCCATACAAATAAAACAGGCTCCGCCAATAGACCCGATATTACTTTTCAGTGCAAAAAAGGAAATGTCACCTATCTAATTGACATAGCGGTCCCCAACGACACAAACATCCAAACGAAATACATAGAAAAAATTTCCAAATACACAGACCTTGCAACGGAAATAAAAAGGCTATGGAAACAAGAAAAAGTCATCATTTTCCCCTGTCATTATATCAGCCACAGGCCTTACACCAATAACATTCACACCACACAATTAGGACTCAACACAAACATACACAGACACATTCAGAAGTGATTTTGAAAACATGTAACATTGTCAGGTCATTCCTTAATACATAATGGTAATAGCGTTTGTGCCGACTTGGCTTTGGCCCGTCAGCCAAACATGGAACGACATTGACCAATGTGAGAAAGAAGAACTTTTTTGTAATAATAATAATAAAAGGTCTTTATTTTTAACCCGGCGAAGTCCAGTTAAGAACTGCTCATCTCAACAGAGCCAGTAGCCAAGCATACAAGATACAAAAAAATAAAAAAAACAAATATATTTTTATATTTGTTTTTTTTTTTTTTTTGCAAATTCAATAATGCAACATTCAAGTAATGCCTAAATACTAAATAAAAATTCATATAATAACATTACATCATTATAGAGAAAAGAAAATAATAATAATAATAATAATAAGTGCTCTATGGTTTTGCCTCTCTCTCAATCCACTCTCAAATATACTAAACAGAACAGAGCATGGGCTTCAATATCAGACACCAAAAAGTGAATCAATATAAAATAAACCACCTCCTATATATGGACGACATAAAACTCTACGCTGCCACACAAACACAGCTGAAAGAACTCCTCAAAATCACAGAAATATTCACCTTAGATATCAATATGGAATTTGGTATAAGTAAATGCAAAGTGCTCCACATCAACAAAGGCCAATGGAAGTGCCACCATGAGACAGAAACCATCAACAATGAAACACTCGATAACATGTTCGACAAAGAAACATACAAATATCTAGGCTTCCAACAAAGCACCAAACTCAACCACACTCACATTAAAACAGAGCTCAGAACCGAATTCAAAAACAGACTGACGAAACTTTTGCAAACAAAACTCAACTCTAAGAATCTCACTAAAGCCATCAACACGTTCGCTATACCTATACTCACATATTCATTTGGTATCATCAAATGGTCACAAACAGACATAGAAAATATTCACATCCTTATACGATCTCAATTCACCAAATACAGGAAATTACACCCCAACGCATGCAAAGAAAGACTTACCATCGAGAGGAAGGCAGGAGGAAGAGGAATTATAGACATCAGATCATTACACACAAAACAAATACAAACACTAAGGAAATTCTTTCACAGCAAGCAAACCAGCCTCCACACAGCGACAGTGAAAGCAGACAAAAACTACACACCTCTCGACTTAGCCCGGGCAGACCACTCAGCAGACACACACACAGTCACACCCAATTACAACAGGAAAAGATGAAAACGTGGTCAGAGAAAACACTCCACGGAAACCACAGATACCACATAGAACAAGACCACGTAAATAAAAAAACAATCATACACCTGGTTACAGGATGGGCAGCTATTCCCTGAGACTGAAGGCTTCTTACTTGCCATCCAGGATAAAGTCATATTAACCAGAAACTACCAAAAGCATAACATCAAAGACCCGACAATTGCAGAGGACAGATGTAGGAAATGCCACCAGCAGAAAGAAACGATCGAACACATAACGAGCGGATGTAAAATATTGGCGGAACAGAGTACACAGCCAGGCATGATTTAGCTGCCAAAGTAGTTCACCAAGCACTAGCCACAACATACAGACTCATAGAAAACACAGATCCCTACTACAAATACACGCCAACATCCATACTTGAAAATGAAGATTACAAGCTCTACTGGGACATCGGTATCCATACAGATAAAACAGTCTCCGCCAATAGACCCGATATTACTTTTCAGTGCAAAAAAAGAAAAGTCACCTATCTAATTGACATAGCTGTCCCCAACGACACAAACATCCAAACGAAATATACAGAAAAAATTTCCAAATACTCAGACCTTGCAACGGAAATAAAAAGGCTATGGAGACAAGAAAAAGTCATCATTGTCCCCCTCATTATATCAGCCACAGGCCTTACACCAATAACATTCACACCATATTTAGTGCAATTAGGACTCAACACAGACATACACAGAAACATTCAGAAGTCAGTGATTTTGAAAACATGTAACATTGTCAGGTCATTCCTTAATACGGAATGGTAATAGCGTTTGTGCTGACTTGGTTTTGGCCCGTCAGCCAAACATGGAACCACATTGATCAAATGTGAGAAAGAAGAACTTTTTGTAATAATAATAATAATAAAAAGAATAGAAAACACAGATCCCTACTACAAATACACGCCAACATCCATACTTGAAAATGAAGATTACAAGCTCTACTGGGACATCGGTATCCACACAGATAAAACAGTCTCCGCCAATAGACCCGATATTACTTTTCAGTGCAAAAAAGGAAAAGTCACCTATCTAATTGACATAGCTGTCCCCAACGACACAAACATCCAAACGAAATACACAGAAAAAATTTCCAAATACACAGACCTTGCAACGGAAATAAAAAGGCTATGGAGACAAGAAAAAGTCATCATTGTCCCCCTCATTATATCAGCCACAGGCCTTACACCAATAACATTCACACCACATTTAGTGCAATTAGGACTCAACACAGACATACACAGAAACATTCAGAAGTCAGTGATTTTGAAAACATGTAACATTGTCAGGTCATTCCTTAATACGGAATGGTGATAGCGTTTGTGCTGACTTGGTTTTGGCCCGTCAGCCAAACATGGAACCACATTGATCAAATGTGAGAAAGAAGAACTTTTTGTAGTAACAATAATAATAATATAAAATAAAATAAAAATACAAAAAAGAAAAAGATAACATAGTACTGGAAGAAAAAAAGAAGAAAATACAATAATCAATCAGCTCAAGAGCAAACATAACGTAATGTACAGAAGTTAAGGAGAAGACAACGGCAATCCATCCCCAAAAGATAGGACTAATGGAAATAAGAATAAAAATAAAAGTCAAGCTTTCTTATAAATTAGTTTGAAATCATTAAAAAAAAATGGAAAAATTTTGAAATAAAAATAATTTTTTTTTATCGATTTCTTAAAAAGATGCAGATCATTAATTAATATTTGTTTAAAAGAATAACCGGGTAGGGACAAATACCACAATTTGACAACGCTGTATGTCGTCAACTTTTAAACGGCGTTTAAAATGGTTAACTTTTAAACAGAAATTCATACAAAAATAATTATTTATAGTAAAAGATTTATGAGTCTCAAGGGATGGAAGAGAGTCAGAGGTGTGGGGATGCATATACTCGTATATCCTAATAATGGTCCATTTTTAGGGTTCTTGGAGTCCAGGAATCTGAAAATTATTTTACTTTTCATTATGTTTATCTTATTAGAATCCGTTCCTCTATTTAAATTTCTTACTATTAGGTACCACTGTTTAATATACCGAGTTGTTTGTAATGTTTGGATTAATTTATTCTTTATTATGAAAAAGTAAAATTCAGTGTTTGCAAGGAAATTTCTAGGTAAATTACCTCGTCATTTTTTTTTTGTTAAATAATTCCAAAGAAATTATTTGAATTAGTAAGGATTCGTCGTTTCTAATGGTATTTTTTATTAGCCACACGCGTATTGGGTAATGTTGTGCCACATTACCACAACGCTTTATTTTACTTACTCAAGCTACAATCATCTAAAACCATTATTATTTATTGTTAAAGAAATATGCAAATAAATATTATAGAAAAATTCCTACATTTACCTGCTAAAATAGTGTGCAAATAAGAGTGCAAAATACGAAAAGCAACGTTGCCAAATTTTATTTGTGTTTTATTAAAACAAGACGACTCTTCGGGGCCGTAAATAAATAATAAATTGGTATTGGATTGTTTTTGAGGTCTTAGATTACGAATTTTTGATCCATTCTCGTAAATTTAATGATAGATCCAGTATGAGGACTACGTATGGTTGCCAAATTTGTTAGTAAATAAATCTAATAAGAGGATAGAAATGAGAGGAGTAAGTGGATGAATTTCAATGAATGCAAGACTATAGAACTCTTTGTATAAACTTAGTTAAAGAGTATGTGAAATAAGAGCTTTTAAAAAAATTATACGAACTTGCTTGAATGCTCTAAATCAGGGGGTGCTCAAACGGTCGATCGCGAGTGCTTTTTGAGTCGATCTCGAGAAAAAAATTCCGATATAGAGCTATTCACAGATTTTGTTTTAGGTAACTAAAACAAAATGTAATGAATAAACTACTAAAATTTATTCAATCCACAATTAGGCCAGAATAACCCCCTCATCACTTTCTTTTATCGTAATAACCCCCTTCTAGCGTCAAAAGGCGGCTTTATCAAAGGAACGCGCGGTACTTGTCAAAGAAAAGCCGCGTTTTTTGATTCCCGCCGATTTTTCTGGAAACCTCGGGCGGCGTGTTTGACGGGAACATTCGAGACTTCGTTCGCGCCGATATAAATGTTGCGCCTGCAGGAATAGGAGTCGGTCTGAGTTGTAACTTGAAGGCATCGATACAAAGTTTATTAATAAATAGTCCAAAATGAGTGCGGCGAAGAAAAGTAAAACTTATCGTTTTAATAACGATTGGGAGGAAGAATTTTTCTTTTGTATGGTAAAGGATAAGTGCATTTGTCTCATTTGCCGTGTGTCAGTTGCAATACCTTAGCATGGGAGGCATCATGAAACGGTTCATAAAAACTATGAAAAGGATTTTCCGTCACAGAGTGAATTAAGAAAACGAAACGTACGTGATTTGATAACTTGTTTGAAAAAAGAACAAACCATGTTCACAAGACCAGCCAAACAATCAAAACCTGCAACGATCGCGTCATTTAAAATATCTCATATATTGGCGAAACACAAGAAACCATTTGATGATGGATTGGTTGTGAAGGAACCATTTATTGAAGCGGGTGAGACTTTATTTGGAGATTTTAAAAATAAAACAGAGATTATGTTTGCTATTAGAGAACTTCAGTTATCTCGTCCGACTGTCACAAGGCGTGTTGAAGTCATGAGTCAGGACATGGCAGATAAACTAAAACATGATATTATGGAATGTTCATACTTTTCTTTACAGTTCGACGAATCCAACGATATGACAGACACTGCCCAGCTGTGTATTTTTATTCGAATGGTATTCAATTACATGTCGGCTAAGGAAGAGTTTTTGACAATGATTCCTCTGAAAGGAAAGACCCGTGGCGAAGATATATATGACGTTTTCTTCAATTTTGTAACAAACGTCAGGTGGTTGAGTCGCGGAAAATTCCTAGAAAGGTTTCAAGAATTATTGCCCGAAATAACAGCTTTTCTGGACGAAAGAGGTGATGACACTCAGATGCTGAAAAAAAACGGAAAATGGCTGACTGATTTGGCATTTTTGACAGACATCACAATGCATTTAAACACCATTAATTTGGAGCTTCAAGGTAAAGGAAAAAAACTATTATTGAGATGATTAGCGCAATAAACGCATTCAAAAGTAAATTGCAACTTATGATAGATGAACTGAAAAGAAAGGATCTGAAAAATTTTCCGTCTTTGAAAGCAAGGATTCCTCAGTTGAATTATGATATTTATGAGGCAGAATTATCAAATATTTTGGGTCAATTCGAAATACGTTTTTATGATATCAGTAAATTGGCAAATATCGCATCATTTATGAGTTATCCTTTTTCGTGTAAAAACATTGAGTACTTAGCTACTGAAATAGCAAGTCAGTTTAACATGGACTCATGTTCTGTTGAAAATGAGTTAGTGCAGATTATATCAGATATACATCTCAAAGCCACAGCATCTGATACAAAATTCTGGTGTTTTATATCCGAAGATAAATATCCGAATCTAAGGCAAATCGCCCTTCAACTGACGGCAATGTTTAGGTCAACTTACTTGTGCGAGTCAACATTTTCTGAAATGAAGATAATTAAGTCAAAATATCGCAATCGACTAACTGACGAACATATGTCATCATGCTTGCGATTAGCACTCGGTAATTACGTACCATCTTATGAAAAGTATGCTGAGGACATGCAGTACTACGCTTCAGCATCCAAAGTCACTCTTTAGTTAAGTTTAGACACTAGAACTCGTTTGTTTTGTAAGAACCAATAAACTCGCAATTTTGAATAATTATGAGTTTTTTTTCATTGACATTTTAGAGCAGCCCTACACTTACCTTGACTAAAAAAAATGCATATTGTGCGGAAAACTAATATCTATGCCACGATACACCCTACCTAGACGACAATCCTGCATCACACTTACTTGCAGCCTCTCAGAGTCGATCGATCGTAGTCTAATAATATTGAGGTAGATCGCCAGCAGTTCAAGTTCGAGCACCCCTGCTCTAAATAGAGTGGAACTATGCACTACAGCATGGGCAGCCTTCGCCATCTGTGTAATGTACGAGGTTTGTTCAAAAAAATACCGAACTTTTGAAAATACGTACGACCGTTGTACAGTTTGAGTTAGTGCGCCATGCTGCATTTAGGGGCATTCTTTGGAACCAAATCTAGGCCTGCCGCAATGGAGTAGTTTGATCAGTTAGCAAATTAGAGCCGGCTAAGCGATATAGTGAGACAGTGAAGATGAAGAACCTTGAGAAGCAACGTTATAATGGATATGACGTTGAAACAAAGGCACATTCGTCGCAATGGTTCGGTCAACATTCGCTACGACCCAAGAAAGCACGCATCAAATATGAAGTCGATGTTGATTGTTTTCTTTGACTGTCATGGAGTTATTCATCAAGAATTCGTGCCACAAGGTCAGACGGTCAATAAGGAGTTCTACGTGGCAGTTTTAACGCGTTTACGGGAAGATGTGCGCCGGAAGAGGCCTGATCTGTGGAAGAACAAGAATTGGATGTTGCAGGACGACAACGCGTCAAGTCACTCGTCTCTGCTCGTTGGTCAATTTTTGGCCGGCCTTCTCCACCCTCCGTACTCTCCAGATATGGCCCCAGCAGACTTTTTCCTATTTCTCAAACTAAAAATCTCCTTGAAAGGACGTCGTTTCCAAAGTGCAGAAGAAATTCAAGAGAAAACGCTGGCAAAGCTTGATTTTCATTCTCTTTATTGACTTACAAGAAAGGCATCGCCTTTTACTTCTATTAAATGAACGCTGTTCTAACATGGTGAAAAAGCATGCTTATCCTAACTTAACCTAAGTACATATTTACAAGTGTAGTATTCCTAAACTAAACTTAACATAGGAACTAAATTTAACATAGGAAATGTGTTTTTTAACATGATTATGATCTAACCTAACTTAATCTAGGGCTTATGCTATCTTAACATAGTTTTACATTCTTCTATCATGGTGGGTTGGGAGGGCCATCGTCTTCGTCCGAGAGAGCGTCTGAGGGTCTCGGGAATTGGTTACGGGCATGGGGGAGGGTTAGGAAGGCGATGATTGGATTGTGATGCTGGGACGCCTTGGCCAGGAACTTCATTTGAGTTTGCCATATGTTTTTTTTTATGGGTCTAGCACACGTGCTGCAGGGAAGTCCCTAAAGCGCTCCAGGAGCGACATGAGTGCGGAAAAAGCGATTCACTTTGTTCTTGAACCGCTGTATTATGTGTGCCTTTATGGTTGACACACCGAGGTCTCTGTGTAATTGGTTATTTCGCATAAACCAAGGGGCTCCTGTGATCATCCTCAGGGCTCCTGTGATCATCCTCAGAGCCTTATTCTGCAGTTGGCATAGCTACGAACCATCACACCAAATGAGTTCCAGGGGCATACGAAGAATGGAAAAGAACGATGGGAGTGGTGCATAGCAAGCAAGGGGGAGTACTTTGAAGGAGATAAAGATTTTATGACGAACATTCAGTCCTTTTTTGAAGAAATAATAACTACCTGGCTGTTATTTCATGGTTTTGAAAGTATCTTTTTCAAGTTATAACAATTTTTTGAAAGCAATCCTTCTGAAAAATACATTAGGAAATCAGTCGAAATATAGAAACAGTTACTATTATACTAGTGAATATTTAATCATTTTTTATCGACCACAACAGCAACAACAAACAATAAAAATATCTAAATTCATCAATAATAACACACTTTGACCTTTCAACGGTAATTACGCTTTTAACCTACAGAGATTACAATTCATGTTTGTTATTATTAACACTACTTTTTCATTTCAACAAAACCACTTTACCATATAAGGACAACTATCAAATAAACGAGAAACTTAAAACTTAAGAGGCATTTAAATCTCAAGTTACCGACAACATCCAATTTAAGATGTTCTCCAAGTCTAACCCTTTGGTTGCGAGATAGTATGCATTTTAAATGTGCAAGCATTTAAGTGTAACATGGTTATTTAGATTTATGAATCTATGATTTAGGCAGAATACCAGAAGGCTGGTTAGAGTCTGAGTTTATAACGATCCCAAAAAATGCAGGCGCTAAAAAATGCGGAGAATATCGAACAATTAGCCTCATAAGCCATATTTTAAAAACATTTCTGAAGAAAACATATCAGCTACACAATTCGGTTTTCGTGATGCCATAGGAACCAGAGAGGCCTTATTTTTTATGCAGTTTTGATTCAGCGATGTAGAGACGTCAATTGTGACGTATATTTATGCCTGATCGACTACCAAAAGGCCTTTGATGTCCAACATCACAAAATGATCGAAATTCTGAAAGACCTTGGGCTAAACGGAAAGGATCTGCGAATTATTGGCAACTCTACTGGAAGCAGATGGCATTTATTAAAGCAGAAGGGGAGCGCTCAAAAGCAATATCGATTGAACGTGGAGTAAGGCGGGATTGTGTTTTGTCTCCACTATTGTTTAATAGATACTCTGAGCAAATCTTCGGAGAGGCACTGGAAGAGGCTGATGAAGGAATACTACTTAATGGGGAGCGAATAAATAATATTCGTTATACTGACGATACGGCGGTTATGGCTCATAACTTAAAGAGTCTACAACATCTAATGACAAAAATAACCGTTCAAGTGCAAGTTGGACTTACGCAATTAGTGTGCCTTTACGTTGATTGCTGTTAAAATAAAAATTTTCGTTACGAAAGTATAAAATGATCAGTGACTTCACAAAACACATCCCAAATGAGTTTTTCCGATCTTCAGTGAAAACTGATGTCCTTGAATTTTTTTTTTTTATATACCAGATAAGTTATTAAAGATAATGCGCTCGTGATAATTTTCGCTCAGTCTGCACCCTGTAGAGAATATTCCAGAATTTTTTCAAAATTTTTTTGATCAGTGCTTTTCGAGAAAAGGGGGGGGACAGCGAGTTTTCGCACTTTTTTAAAAATAATACAAAGAGAATTGTGCGCAAGTATATTATATATATTTTTGAACTCGTCTTTTTACAGGCTTTCATTTTTTAATTACACGAAGTAGGTAAGTATTATTAAACGAATATATTTGATAAATGAAAAATATTATTAAATATAATGTATTAATTAATAAATCATGCAAATTATTCATAATTATGGATTTTTTAGTGATTAATTGACTTTATACGACGTATTATTTATCGGGACTCACGGTTGACCTTGCATTATGCTAGGTATGGCTGAGCGCTGCGCGCTCTCCGCGTTCTGTCTCAAAAACGGCTAAGCGTATAAAAAAATGTTTAGAACAAAATTTGTAGAGAATTTTATGTTCTACAATTTTCATAATAGATGCAAATATCATTGATACCATAGGAAGCGAGATATTTGCGAAAAAACCGATTTTTGTGACCTTTGACCTTGAATATCTTAAGACGCGGACGCGAGATTTTATGAGACTTTTGACACAACTTTTAGAATGCCAAAATAAAGGTTTATACAAGTTTACAGCTTACTATCTCTCATTCCGTGGTTGACCCTCTTTTTTGGCTTAAGTGACTGTACAATTAGTGGAAGCGAAAGATATCCATTTTAAAATACTATTCGTTGTTTTTACCACACATTTCCAGTTTCTGCTTCAAACAGTTTATATTTTTTATTCCAGTGTCAGATGCCGAATTCAAACGCGTCTGCGAAGCATTCAAACGACTGACGAACGGAGGCGTCCTTCTCAGTCAGGCGACTTTTGCCCAACATGTGCTCGGCGAGGGAGTACCTCCTCCGATAGTAGAGAAGCTGTATATTGCCTGCGGCGGAGGAGCAAGAGGTATAGCCCAAAGGGACTTGATCTGCGGTTTGGTGTTGTTGACGAAGGGGTCGCAAGATGAGAAAATCAAGTAAGTGTGAGTTAAAATAATGTAAATCTCAGCATAGTTTCTACATGCTGGTTTTAATTTTTAAAAAAAATGTTGTTTTTGTGAGCTAAGGGGGTAGTCTGGTAACTCTCAGAATTGTTTTCATTGTAAAATTTATTTGTGGATTTTAATATTTTTATACAGAGGTCTTAAACTAATAAAATTTTTTTTTTGTTTTTTCATGATTCATTTCCCTGAACAGGGTCCTCTTTATACCTGGTTGCCCTGATATCTAGACTTTGGAGCATCTGGAAGCAAATATTCGAGTTGATTCTTATAATATAGAGTTGCCACTATCGCCGGTACTAAAATTGTATAACCACGATGGAAAAAAAAAAGGAAAATGGCGGGCTTTTGAAATTTTCGATCTTATTTTTGCAACTTCAGTTGTTTATAAATATGGTTAAATATTAATAAATAATTATAAAAGGAGTACCGGCGGTAGCCATTCATGTGTAGAATAAGTCATAAAAATTTGAGCCCGATCCGTGCAATAGTTTTTTCTAAATCATGTCAACCAGGTCAAAAAAGGTTGTTTCGAGAAAAACTTGTTTAAAGCGTTATACTAAACGATATACAAACGCTCAATTGCTCCTTTCTTGACGAAAACCAACACTCAATTGCGCGAAAACTGAAACTGAAATGCCTATAAACCGAGGATTTACGAAAACGAAGCGGAGACAGAAAGTATACGGCAGCACGTTTAACGCGCCAGGTATACACTAACTGCGTCCAGGCGCTCCTATTCTATCGCATTTTTCAGCCTGTTCTCGACCTTTCCAGAGCAACTAATGATTTCTACCATATTTCTACTTATATTAAGAAAATGATGTTTTTAGAAAATCGATTTTTTGAAAAAAAGTTAATTTGATTCTTACGCCAAATAAGAAAAACCAGTTGTCATTTATAAGAAAAAAAAGTTACTTATCAAGGATGGATATATGATTTTGCTAAAAATAGATGGCTGTTAGTTCAGAGCCAATTAGACTTCATGTCTTCATTTAATGCCTCGGACAAATCGGTCAAAATGACCCATCTCTTTGGGAATTATTCGACCATATCTTGTCAAACAAAAACCCACATTCGAGCTAGGAAATTGCCGGGCGAGACACAAGAGAAAGCTCAACATTGGTTGACAGCATTGACATTTTATAACCATGGGGAGAGTAAATATGTAATTCATGAACTAAATTGCAGCTCTGTCTGTCCGCCAGCGCATTATGATGTTATGCAAAAAGTTACTTCATTCTACGCCCATGCGACGGCGCAAGCAAACTTAATGGCACCTGCTACTTTGCAGCACAAGCTATACTATGACTACTACTTATATTTATTAATTTCAATGGTTATATTCAACTTATTAAAATACAAATTTAGGAAATATTCAGCTGTTAATTACAAATAGAATATTGTTTACTTTTATCTCTATTAGCTAACCTATGCATTTCTTCAAGTTAGAATTTTAAACATTATAAAAGTCAGTGGTACATACAGTTATCAAATTTTGAGTACGTCAGAGATGAATCAAGGTTTTTGTCAAAAATTGATTTTATTCTTCAATATAGTTTTCGTTAAGCATTTATTCCAGTGATCTTCCCACATTTGGATACCTTTCATATTGTCGACTTTTTCATTTGAGCCAAATATCTTTCCCTGGAGCCACCAGATCTGGTAAATACGGCGGATGAGCAAGCGATTCATAGTCCATTTGGTCTAATTTCACCATCGATTTTATGAATTTGTCAGCTGGCGCATTATCTTGGTAAAACAACACTTTTTTCTTCGCTAAATGCGGCCTTATTTTCTTGATTTCACCATTCAAACAGTCAACCCACCCAACCATTCTCAAGACAGTCGATCAGTATTTATTTGTTTGAGAATATACGGGTACACCCCTTACAATGTATTTACCAGGTGTACAAGTATAAAATGCGGATTTCAGACAACAGATGGTGCACCAATGCAGTTTGTGCTATAAAGATTTGACACTGCAACATTTTGTTGTGTCATCAACAAGTGTCAGCGCACAAGTGATAAATTGGAAAAGTGTATGCATAGTGTTGTGTTCAATATGTCGAAATTTATACCGAACAAAGAGCATTCGCGGACAGCATTAATTTTTTGTTTTCATTTGAAGAAAACTGCTGTCGAATCATACCGATTACTTCAAGAAGCTTATGGTGAACATGCTCCATCGAAAGATACGTGTGAACGATGGTTTCGGCGTTTCAAAAGGGGCGACTTCGATATTGCAGACAAGGAACGTGGAAAACCGCCAAAAAAATACGAAAATGTGGAATTGCAAGCATTGTTGGACGAAGATGATTTGCAAACACAAAACAACTCGCCGAGCAATTGGGCGTTAGTCAATAAGCTATTTCCAATCAACTACGAGAGATGGGGAAGATTCAGAAGACCGTAGATGGGTACCACATGAGTTGAACGACAGGCAAATGGTAAAGCGCAAAAACACGTGTGACATTTTGCTCGCTCGGTACAAAAGGAAGTCGTTTTTGCATCGTATAGTTACAGGGGATGAAAACTGGATTTATTTTGAGAATCTCAAGCGCAAAAAAAATCATGGGTAAACCCAGGCGCGCCATCCACATCGACCGCAAGACCGAATCGCTTTCGCAGAAAGACGATGCTCTGTGTTTGGTGGGACCAGAGGGGCGTAGTCTATTATGAGCTGTTAAAACCTAGGGAAATGGTTAATGCTAAACGTTACCAACAACAATTGACCGATTTGACCAGTTCGCTTCTGGAAAAAAGGCCAGAATACCGAAAAGAGGCAACACAAAATCATTTTTTCTTCATCACATACGGCAAAACCAGTTCGCGACACGTTGGAAGCACTCAGCTGGGAAGTTCTACCCCATGCGGTCTACTCATCAGACTTGTTTGCATGGATGGGTCACGCACTTGCCGAGCAGCGTTTTGGTTCGTACGAAGATGTGAAAAAAAATGGCTCGATGAATGGTTTGCAACAAAAGGGGAAGATTTTTACTGGCGTGGTATTGACAAATTGCCCGAATGATGGGAAAAACGTATAACAAGCGAGGGAGCATACTTTGAATAAAGCACTTTTTATCATTCTTCCCAATTTAACATATTTTTTTAGAGAAAAAATCCGCATTTCATACTTGTACACCTGGTATCGGAGTTTATTGGAAAGAAGCGAAGGCTTTATTTTCATCAAATACACTTTTCATATCCAATACCAAATTATAAATGTTTCGACATGTAAAATTGCCAGCGAAGAGAGTCACAAGAGTATGACGTTCTTAGGTGTATCTCTGGATCTTGGGCTCCATTTGAATATGCACGTCAACGATCGGCGCAAGAACTTATTTAGTTATTTTATGCCTTATAACCTGGCTAATTACGAGGCTGGTTTGAAAAGTCCGTGCAAAAATAAAAACTACTTATGTGTTTGGGGTAAACTTTTTTTATTTTTCGACATAGTCTCCTTTTAGGCTTATACACTTCGTCCAACGATGTTCTAGTTTGTTGATCCCTTCAGAATAATAGGATTTGTCCAAGTCTGCAAAATATCCATTAGTGTCTGCAATCACCTCCTCGTTTCAATAAAATCTTTGTCCCGCCAGCCATTTGCTTGAAATTGGGGAACAAATAGTAGTCCGATGGAGCCAAGTCTGGAGAATAGGGGGGATGTGAAACGAGTTGGTATCCTATTTCCATTAATTTTGCGACCACAACTGCTGAGGTGTGTGCTGGTGCGTTGTCGTGATGGAAAAGGACTTTCTTGTGGGCCAATCGCGGGCGTTTTTCTTGCAGCTCGGTTTTTAAAACGGTCCAATAACGATGAATAATATTCACCTGTAATAGTTTTACCCTTTTCCAGATAGTCGATGAGGATTATCCCTTGCGAATCCCAAAAGACAGTCGCCATAACCTTTCCGACCGAAGGAACGGTCTTCGCCTTTTTTGGTGCAGATTCCCCCTTGGTAACCCATTGTTTAGATTGTTGTTTGGTCTGAGGAGTATAGTACTGTATCCACGTTTCATCCACAGTGACGAAACGACGCTTAAAGTCCTCCGGATTCTTCTGGAACAGCTGCAAACCATCCTTGCAACACTTCACACGATTCCGTTTTTGCGCGTGAGCAATCGCGGCACCCATCTTGCGGATAGCTTTCTCATGTCCAAATGTTTATGCAAAATATTATGTACCCATTCAGTCGAGATGCCCACAGCACTAGCAATCCCACGCACCTTAACTCTTCTGTCATTTGATCAATGATTTCTGGAGTCGTAACCTCCACAGGCCGTCCAGAACGTTCAGCGTCACTTGTGCCCATATGGCCAGTCCGAAAATTTTGAAACCACTTATAAACTGTTCTAATCGAAGGTGCAGAGTCACCATAATGTTTATCAAGCTTCTCTTTAGTCTCCTGAGGCGTTTTGCCTTTCATAAAGTAATGTTTAATCACCACACGAAATTATTTTTCGTCCATTTCTTGAAAATCACTCGACTTCCTTGATTCACACGAATGCCAAACACAAAGAAATAGACCAATATGGCTGAAACTTGGTGTGCGTTCATTCAAGAGATGCTACTAACTAAACATGACCTCGATACGCGCCGGTGGTGCCATCTCTCGGACTTTACACAGACTTTTCAAACCAGCCTCGTATGTTTCACAATATATCTTAATATGTACTTTTCTCTGTGTTGTCTGTGGACAGTAGTACCAAAAGAAGCTGTTTCCAAACAAGCATACTTAAAATTTAAACTCTCATATATTCCAGAAAATATTATGTAAGGCCTATCTCTTAAGATTTTTCACAGTTTTTGTACACGTAATTTCATTACAAAATAAAATTGTGTTTTGAAATACCTAGGTTTTCCCGTAAATACTGTTACAATGAAAACATTGCCTAAACATTTAATTCCTGTGAAAATGATAACAAATTATTATGGAATTAATTCATATATTCATAATAACAAAATTAATTTAACATTTACTCAAAATGTCCCCCTTTTGTTTTTACACAAGCGCCCAAACGATTAGGACATTCATCTATGGTAGCACGCACTGAATCCAACGGAAAATTATCCACCGCTTTCGTTAAAGCTCATTCTAAAGAGTTAAGATTGACATCTTTTGGAGCCAACCATACCCCCTAAGAGGGACTATACCAGGTGTACAAGTATGAAATGCGGATTTCAGACAACAGTTTGTGCTATAAAGATTTGACACTGCGCCATTTTATTGTGTCATCAACAAGTGTCAGACGCGCACGAGTGATAAATTGGAAAAGTGTGTGCATAGTGTTGTGTTCAATATGTCGAAATTTATATCGAACACAGAGCATTCGCGGACAGCATTAATTTTTTGTTTTCATTTGAAGAAAACTGCTGTTGAATCATACCGATTACTTCGAGAAGCTTATGGTGAACATGCTCCATCGCAAGATACGTGTGAACGATGGTTTCGGCGTTTCAAAAATGGTGACTCCCGATGTTGCAGACAAGGAACGTGGAAAACCGCCAAAAAAATACTAAGATGTGGAATTGCAAGCATTGTTGGACGAAGATGATTCGCAAACACAAAAAACAATTCGCCGAGCAATTGGGCGTTAGTCAACAAGCTGTTTCCAATCGGCTACGAGAGATGGGAAAGATTCAGAAGACCGGTAGATGGGTACCACATGAGTTGAACGACAGGCAAATGGAAAAGCGCAAAAACACGTGTGATATTTTGCTCGCTCGGTACAAAGGAAGTCGTTTTTTGCATCGTATAGTTACAGGGGTTAAAAAGTTGATTTATTTTGAGAATCCCAAGCGCAAGAAATCATGGGTAAACCCCAGGCGCACCATCCACATCGACCGCAAGACCGAATCGCTCTGGCAGAAAGACGATACTCTGTATTTGGTGGGACCAGAGAGGCGTGGTCTATTATGAGCTGTTAAAAACCTGGGGAAAACGGTTAATACTAAACGTTACCAACAACAATTGACCGATTTGAAGCGTTCGCTGCTTGAAAAAAGGCCAGAATACCGAAAGAGGCAACACAAAACCATTTTTCTTTATCACATACGGCAAAACCAGTTCGCGACACGTTGGAAGCACTCAGCTGGGAAATTCTACCCCATGCGGCTTACTCACCAGACTTGGCTCCTTCCGATTACCACTTGTTTGCATCGATGAGTCACGCACTTGCTGAGCAGCGCTTTGGTTCGTACGAAGATGTTAAAAAATGGCTCGATGAATGGTTCGCAGCAAAAGGGGAAGATGTTTACTGGCGTGGTATTCACAAACTGCCCGAAAGATGGAAAAAATGTATAACAAGCGATGGAGCATACTTTGAAGTACTTTTTATCATTCTTCCTTTTTAGAAAAAAAATCACATTTCATACTTGTACACCTGGTAGTTTATAATCTAAAGGATTTAGATCAGGACTTGCAGAAGACCAACATTCTGTAGTAATAAATGAAGGCACATTTTGTTGAAGCCATGCTTGAGTTGTTTTAGCTTTGTGTCCTGGTGCAGAATCTTGCTGGAAGACCCAATGCTTATTTTTGAAAAGAGTATGGTTTGGGGGTTGCACAACGTTTTTTAAAATAGTGTTTTTATATATTTCAGCCGAAGTTTTCACACCTCTTTCACAAAAAATTAATACTGGTAACCTCATCAAAGCTGACTCCCCATCAAACCATAACTGATGCTGGTTGATGACCCCTCTGAGCTTCCTTAGAAGGTTTGCTTATTAAAAGTTCCACAGTAAAAGTTTTTTCGTCGGTAAACAAAATTTTTGTATATTTGTCATTAGCGTATTCCTTCAACAAACTTTTAGATTTTTGCCACCGTTTTCGCTTTAAATCTTCCGTTAGTAAATGACCAAGCGCCAAAGTCCTAGGTCTTCTTTAGTAATACGAGGCATTTTTCGAAATTTTTATATTACGAGATAAAATTTTTCGTCTGCAGAGAGGATTTTCGTCTTTTACAGCTTTAACAGCTTGTGGCGTTCGAACTGTCCTTGCTTTTCCTAAACGTTGCCTGTCTTTTATGTCTCCCCTCTTAGTAAAGAATTTTATCGCCCCGTATACACACATATACGACTTATTTTAAGTGGTTTTAAGGTTTTAAAAAAAGCGTCGCTTTTTTCAATACCGCACATAAATAAAGATATATCGGGTCTTCCATCAAGGACTTGACAACTTTTTTTTGAAATAAAACGCAACCCATTTGAGACATTTCGAGAATTTTACTATCGGCTTGAAGTACAATCAAAACATTTATGTATGGAATTCGACTTCATTCATATGTCCACCACGGGCACGTTTGCAGCAGTCGATTCGTTGAACCCAATTTTCGATGACTCGGCCACACATTTCGACGGAAACGACCGCTATCTCTCTTTCAGTATTGGCTCTGAGCTCCTCTAACGACGCAGGCTTGTTAGCATAGACCAATGATTTAACGTACCCCCATAAAAAGAAGTCTAGAGGTGTTAAATCACACGATCTAGGCGGCCATTCGACGGGACCATTTCTCGATATAACAACGTTCACCGAATTTAGATTGCAGTAAGTCGATTGTTACACCCGCTGTGTGGCTTGTGGCGCCGTCTTGTTGAAACCACATATCATTAATGTCTAGCCCATGCAATTGATCAAAGAAATAACGTTGCAACATGCCTCTGTAGTGATCTCCATTGACTGTAACGTGACGCTTATTTTCATCAACGAAAAAGAACGGCCCAATGACACCACCGGCATGAAAACCGCACCAAACAGTAATTTTTTTGTGGATGAAGTGATGTTTCTTCAAGCACATGAGGGTTTTCACCTGACCAATAACACATATTCTGTTTGTTGACGAAGCCGTTTATCCAAAAATGCACTTCATCACCAAATATGATTTTGCGATGAAATTGGTCATCTTCTTCCAACATTTCTAGAGCCCAATTCGAGAACGTACGTCGCTTCATATGATCGAGTGGCTTTAGTTCTTGAGTTAACTTTAACTTATAAGGGTGCAGGCCAAGATCCTTTCGCAAAATTCGCCATAGTGTGGTCTGAGCGATGCCCAATTCTTGAGAAACGCCGTGAAATCGACTGTTTTGGTTCGTTTGAGATGGAGGCTTGAACGGCAGCAATATTCTGGCCACTTCGACCAACCCGTTGTCTCACTGGCACGGGAATATCCAGCAGCAAATATGTTAACTCAAATTTTTTCACTAGACTATGAATTGCTTGTCTACTGGGACGAGAATTACGACCAAAAATTGGCGTTAACGCTCTTAAAGTTGCAGTCACCGACTCCAAATTTTGGTAGTAAATTTTAATTATTTGTAAACGTTGTTCGTTCGTGTACTTCACCATGATGAAAATGTTGACTTTACTGAATGTTTTGACGTTGTCAGTTCGGTGATTGGCTTAAGGGTGCGTTCACAGTGAAATTTCAAAGTCCCAAATGGAAGACCACACAGCATTCCTATTTTCTCGATCACCCCACTGCATTGTTTAAAGAATTCAAATAGTCAACATGTTTACACACAATAACTGTATAACAACTGAGTAACATAACCTAGAAATAATTTCATCAAAAAAGTATTAATGTTTATAGATTGCGTACGTGAAAGTTTTGTAACAGTATTTATGGGAGTACTAGGTATATTGCAAGTGAAAACAAGTTCTGCGATAATTGACTTTACTCGGTGACAGAAATGACTTCATGACGTCCAGAAATGCCGTTGCAAAGGTGACTTTGTAGAAAAATAAAAAAAAAAATTATTCGATCTTGCGTTTCTTTGTTAGGCCGAGAACTTTCGGAACGACCCTCGTAAATACCATACAATAAATAAATAAATAAATCTGCCTTACTTCTAGATTTCTATGGACTCTCTACTGCAACGATCCAGGTACCTACATAACCCGCAGCGAGTTTCAAGCCGCCCTACAGATCGAAGGAACATTGCCGCCCCCTGACGGAGGGACAACTAAGCCGAACACCAATTGGGATCGTACATTGATTGCGTTATTCGGAGTAGGGCAGGATAAGGTTGGATTTGAGGATTTCAAGGCCTGGATTAAGTATAATAAGGAGGCAACGATTTTATCCAAATGGTAAGTTTTAAATATATGTAGATGCTATTAATATACACTACCGTCAGAAAGTATTCCCACCTAGAAATTTCAATGTACAGTAGAATCTCGAAAAAGTTAACCGAAATGTTCCAAGGGTAATTAACGTTTTCGAACTATTAACTTTTCTAAGCAGTTTTCAAAATTGAAAAAAATAAAATAATAAACCTAGATTTTTTGGAAATGACATGCTAATTTATTTCATTGACTTAGTTTTCATCACTACAAAAAAGAAACTTAGATTTAATTTGTACCGGTTTGTTTAAAGTTCACAGTCACTCTTGAATATTTTCGTGCGCAGTAACTTTATATTAATTTGTACGGAGTGGTTTAAAGAAGCAGTCGAGACTTGTTTGTTTTTTTTCTTTTATGTAATAGCTCTTGACCATTTTCGTGCGCATATTGACAAGGTCTGCCACCTGATTTGCATCGTTATTGTTTTGAAACCATTTTATCAAGGTATTGATGCTTTCAACTGCTTTCGAGAAGCTCACTTTTGGTCGTTGAATATCTTGCTCGATAATTGACCCGTCGTTATCATTATCGGACACTTCGAAATCATCATTATCTTCTGAAATTTAATCATTGTTCCAATTTTCAATGTCATCAATGCTGATGTCAACATTATCACCCACCTTTGATATCAACAATTGAACTTCTCGAAGTGTATCGTTGTATGCACTATTTGATGTAATCAATTTAGAGAGCGGAATGTCGTCTTCACTATCGTACTGATCATCATCCCACTTTTTTATCTTATTCCACGCTTTTGTAAGAACAGCTTGCGGCAATTCGTCCCACGCTGATTTAAGTAGCAAAATAGCATCACGAATTGTATGTGCCTTTTCTTGTGCGACAATGTTGCATAACAATTTAGTTCGATATCCTAACTTGACCAATCTTATGGGGTTTTCAATTCTCTTAAAGCAACGTGGATTTGCATATTTACCAATGACTAACGGCTTTAACTTGTGCGAACCATCTGCGTTAGCACACAACAAAAATGTGATTCTTTTCTTTGCAATTTTTCGGCCCGGTGCGGTCTTTTCGTTTGCTGTGACAAATGTTTTATCCGGTAAAAAACGATAAACTAGTCCAGATTCATCCGCGTTATATAGTTGCGACTCGGAGATGTCCATTTCATTAATTTTTGCTCTTAAATTGTGAATGAAAGATGTAACATCCGACGTATCGCTTGAAAAGATTTCCCCACAAATTTTGGGATGGCGAATACCATGTCTTCTCTTAAAATTTGCTAGCCATCCATCACTGGCATTCAATTTTTTTCCAGGGTGCAGTATGGCGAATTCGTGCTTAGCTCTTGATTTTAAAATTGGACCAGCCATTGCACAATTACGCTGTCGTTGGTTCAAGAACCATTTATACAACCTTGCCTCCAGATCAGCATATTCCGGTTTATGTAGTGTTTTCTTGTGTGCTTTTTCATATGTGTTCGCCGCAGCCTCTAAAATTTCATGGCGTTTTTTCTTTATTTTTGAGATGGCTACTTTAGATACACCATAATTCAACGCCAATCGTGTTCCGTGATTAGCTTGATCAATCTTTTTTAAAATCTCCACTTTCTGCTGCAAATCTAATCTGATTTGTGATGATTTATTCTGCTTTAACATTTTTTAAGTAAACAATACACAACTCACAAACTCAAACGCTAACGACTAACTAAATCAATGTTGTTTGACGATGAAGATGATCATAGGTTTTCGCAGCTTAAAATAGAAAAGAAGTTCTGGGAATACCATAATCCAACAAACAAAATTAGAGCTCAGTGCTGCCACTGGGAATTTTTTAAAAGTGGCCAAATTGCCACTTTTATGAACGGAAAAAACCGTGGTTTTGAAAAATTCATACGCTCTGAAAAGTTAACTGAAGAGTTAACTTTTTAGAGCGACACCTGGATGCTGAAATACGGTTAACTTACCGGAGCGATTAACTTTTACGCGAGTTAACTTTTTCGAGATTCTACTGTAACTGCCAAAATTTAATACCTAATTAAACCTTTTTATTATATTAGATAAATTTAATTGTTGTTAACAAGTGTCCATCATAAAACTGTGTAAATAAGCCTTTTTGGCGAAATCACAAATTAATTAGAACAAATTTCCAAGTTTTGCATGATAATCGTTTTGAGGCGATTTCTGAGAATTCCAGTTGAAGTAAGAACTCGTTTCAAGTTTCTAGGGGTTATGAAAATTCCTAGTGACATTTTATGATAAAAACTATGCTATAAATACCATTGCCCTTTTGGAAATTAACCATTCGCAAACAGTACCTTGTCATGGATACCGGCTCAATTGTTTTGTGAAAATGCCAAAAAAAGAAAGAAGTTTCCGTTGAAAATCGGGCTCTGATAATTGCGAGACATCAAAATGGTCACTCGAGTCGACAAATCGCGAGTGATATGCGGATGTCAAGGAGAACGATGGACTACATTGTAAAAAAATGGTCTGCTGGACATGGAATTCCAACCAAAAACGTTCAAGAAGGCCTCGAAAAACGACTCCCGCTGAAGACAGAGCTATAACAATGTCCAGCAGACGTAATCGCCGCCTAACCGCACCAGAAATCACGGCTCAAGTAAATCTGGAGCGGCCCATCCCCATCAGCGTGACAACCGTGAAGAACAGGTTAGCAAAAGCTGAACTACACGGGAGAGTTGCAGTGAGGAAACCACTTCTTAGGCAAGTGAATAAACGTAAACGATTAGAATGGGCCCGAGAACATGAAAATTGGACATCAGAACAATGGAATTCCTTTCGTCCTTTGGAGCGACGAATCTAAATTCGAAATTTTCGGTTTAAATTGACGAGTTTATTTGCTGCGGTCAGCTGGAGAGAGGATGTTGGAAGCCTGTCAGTTACCTACAGTAAAACATGGCGGAGGTTCAGTAATGGCTGGGGGTTGTTTTGGCAACGGTAAAGTTGGAAAATTCTTTAGGATGGAAGGAATCATGCGAAAAGAACAGTATCAAGAAATTTTGCTAATTCAAATGCTTCCTTCTGGAAGAGATATTTTTCAGCATGACAACATTCGGCTAAACAAATTAGAGAACTTTTGGACCAATGGAAATCCGATGACGTCCTGGAATTGATAACTTGGCCTACACAATCACCCGACTTGAACCTCATCGAATTGCTGTGGGACCATTTGGACAACTCAATCCAACATCAGAAAATCACTTGTGAGCACTTTTACAAGCAGAATGGGATAACCGAAGAAACTAGTGAATAGAATGCCGAAACTCTGTAAAGCGGTAATTAAAAACAAAGGAGGTCACATAGATGAGAAAAATCCTGGAAAATCATGAATATTTTTCTGATTTTCTAGACTGTAAATAATGTGAAAATAAATCATAATTCATTAAAATTAAAAAATAAATATTATCTGGGTTTTTGTTATCTTGGGACTGAAATAACTAGGTGGGCAAATACTTTCTGACGGTAGTGTATAGCTTTTTGACGAGAAACAACACTATTTGCGCCATCTAGACGTAATAGTCAGTAGCAGTATTTAAATCGGTTGATAAGAATTCTTTGTATGATGCCAAACATAACAGCTGTTCAGTGGCACTCGTTGAAAAGTTGTGATGGTGCAACTTGGTAACATTAAATACCAAACACTTTATTGCATTTTTTACAAGAAGTCATAATAAAAAATAGAAAAGGAAAAACAGATCATTTAAAAACGAAATGCACATCAATAAGTCGTGCAATAATGGCTTCGATACGAGCACAGCTACTATTAGGCCTTTCTGTATTTCTTCATAGAAGATATGGATCTAAAAGACTATTAGATGTTTTATCTAGCTCGGGATTTGCAGCTTCCTATGGTAATATTGTAGATATAATCTTAATAGTAATATAAGTATTTAAGAGTTTACACATTTTAAAGAAAACGTACTTAATTCTTTTTCTACTTAAAATATAATTAAGATATATTAGAATATAATTAAAATATACTTAAAGTATTTCACTTAATAATTTTTTAATTACACGAAGTAGGTAAGTATTATTAAACGAATATATTTGTTAAATGAAAAATATTATTAAATATAATGTATTACTTAATAAATAATGCAAATTATTCATAATTATGGATTTTTTAGTGATTAATTAACTTTATACGACGTATTATTTACCGGGACTCACGGTTGACCTTGCATTATGCTATGTATGGCTGAGCGTTGCGGGCTCTCAAAAACGGTTAAGCGTATAAAAAAATGTTTAGAACAAAATTTGTACAGAATTTTATGCTCTACAATTTTCATAATAGATGCAAATATCATTAAAACCATAGGAAGCGAAATATTTGCGAAAAACCGACTTTTGTGACCTTTGACCTTGAATATCTTAAGACGTGGACACGAGATTTTATGAGACTTTTTAGAAAACTTTTAGAATGCCAAAATAAAGGTTAATACAAGTTTACAGCTTATTATCTCTCATTCCGACGTGAAACCTCTAATGTGACTGGACAAAAGAGACAGCAAACTAAGAAGTTGTGCTGCCTGTTGAAATCGTTTGGAAAATTGTGTTTTTCTGGACCAATTAGATAATGAAAATTTTCCGAACACAGTTTATCAAGAAGGTAACAATTTTCCAAACGAATTCACAGCAGTAAATATTTTTATTTATGGAATTATTTATGTAAAATTCCGCTCATCATAACTGTTTTTATTGACATACAGATAAAGAGGATGTAAAAGGGAATAAAAAAAATGTCGCGATGAGATAACATACCATATCGTTATACTGTGTCGAAGAACGATTGGCCTATAGGACATCCCGACACAAGAAATAATAAAAATAAATATTGCGCATTGTCAATTAAGAATAGAATCATTCATTCATATTGATTAGATAACTGTTTTGTGATGAGATAAATGACATTAACGAGGATAAACAATACGTTTGATTTAGTTTTGATGTGAAACTATTTTGTTATTTATTTATCTAAATACAGATTTTTTTTTTTGGTGAATGGAAAGCATACGAAATAAGAATAGTGTGTTTCTCTTTGACGTTCGAAGAGTGCCGGCCCTTCGTAGGTATTGATAATGATATAAAGTTTTATTAAAGCTAGGCCTTGCAGGATAACGGGTTGAATTACGGTTATCGAGAAGATAAGTACCAAAAATAACGTTTCTTCAGTTTTTTATGGTTACTCCAAATCTATGGGGTATTAGTACAGGAAATGAAGCTCAAAAAATGGCAAAACCTCGCAATTTTTTCGTCCAGCATCGATTTGTACAAAAATTTGGGATTAGGCTCATTTCACCCTCTAGTTCATTTTCTATATCGTGCCGTTGTACGCTTTTTGTTTTTTAAGGGTGAAAACTACCCCTAATTGTCAAAAATTAGAAAATAAAATTTTAAACCTTAATATGGGTAAAATTTGATTTGGATTAGTTAAATAAGGATTGTTTTATGCTTCAGGATACAATTTCATAATGTTTCAACCCTTAAAAATCAAGCCTTGTTAGAGCTTAATATAAAACAATTATTTATCCTAAAAAAATGATTTCGTCTTGCATCGATTTGCATAAAAATTTGGGATTAGGCTCATCTCACCCTCTACTTCATATTCTATATCATGCTCATAGGCGTTGATTATTTTTAGGGGTGAAAACTACCCTTTATTGTCAAAAATTATAAAATAACATTGTAAACCTTAATATGGGTAAAATTTGGTTTGGATTGGTTAAATAATGATTGTTTTATGCTTTAGGATATAATATATATCATAATATTTCAACCCTTAAAAACCACCCTTAATAACATTGCAATTTTTATAAAGTAATTTAATAGATCTAAATAGAAAAAAAAGTAGAATTACATAAAAAAATACACCGCATATTCACATACATTTACCTACATAGACGACTAAATTTACAAATACAGATACAAATACATATACGTTTTTGATTGGTTTTTTAAACATAGCTCCTTCATTTTTAGTGATAGAAAGTTTTTTCAAAAACGATTTTGTAGGACTTTTCAAGAGCTATAAGACTATGTGAATTAAATTCCTTAAGATCCCTTAGTTTTTAAATGGGGTGAGTTTAAAGGGCTCGAATAAGGTGGTGTTCGCTCGTAAATAGAGGTTTTAAAATGGCTATATCTCGCCAAATATTCATTGTACAGAAAATCTACGCACAGGGAAATTTTAGTCATTAAAAAAGCTACAATTTGGTACTCTCTGTCATTTTTTTCGTATCTCCAGTATTTTCGGAGATATTTTGAAGAAAAGGGTGAAAAATACGAAATTGCAAAAAAAATCGTTTTCTCTTTAAACTCCAATTTTTCTAAAATTAGGCGTTTTAAATTGGTCAAACTTCTTGGGTGTATTAATAATACATATATAAAGAGAATCGCAGAAGGGTGAAGATCAATTTTAATTAGGGGGGATAGTTAGGGGGTTGTTTTCACAGATTTTTTCGTAGAAAAAAGTAGGTACCGACCTTATTTTGATCATAAGTCGCTCAATTTTCATGCTAGAGACTTTTTTTTTAAAAGGTCTAATTATATACTTAAAAAAAAATTCTATAAATTTTCCTCGAAAAAATGCAAAGTTTTCCCGTTATTTGGCTTTGAATCTTTCAAATTATGCATTTGACGAAAAAAAGCTAACCATTAACATGCCGTATCTCGGTTCGTATTAGTCGTAGAAAAATTATTAGAAAAGGATTTGTTTTTTTAAAAGCTACAATTTTGCTCTCCACAGTTTTTTTTATAAAATGTATATTTTTCGCAAAAAACCCTTTAAAAAAGTCGATTTTTTCGTCGAAAAACTGTTACTTTCAACCGCGAATAACTCGAATAATATTAGTTTTACGAAGAAAACGTAAAGAACATTTTTTTCTTAGAATTACTTTTTCTATCGATTCCTATAGTTAAAATGTAATAAGAAATTTCCAGCCCCGAGATGGGGTAGCAACCACCCCCAAGGTTTTAACGTACAGCGGCATGATATAGAAAATGATCCTTGGGCTATTCCCTACCTTCTGTGAAAATTTCAAGTAAATCCATGCTGGACGAAAAAATTGCAAGCCAAAATGCTTCATTTCCTGTACTATATATGGAGAACTTGTCGACATGAACGTTTATCATCTTTATTTCTGTGTTCTCAGAGACGTCAGTTAGCAAAGCTTTTTTTACAACTGAAAAAAATAACAATATTTGAGCATTAATGTCAGTGTGCAAAGTGACACGTATTGATTAGGAATATTTTTTAAAATATAGTGCGTAAATTGTTCTGCACACATTACGAAAGTTTTGTCAGGAACACCTCGTGGACAAGTCTGAAACAATGGCAGTCCGAGACGAATGCCTGTAGGGCCATAAATAAAAGACTAACTATTAGGAACATAAACACTCCAAATGATAATACGGCTGTTTATAATGTGAATAAATAAGTAAGTGGATTCTTAAGTTAGTTGTTCCTAAGAGCTAGTAGCCAACACCTTGTCTCTACTGCGTATTCTTTAAATACAGTCGGTCAAGTAAAAATGTGTCGCCCATTATTCACTAAAAAATGTTTTTTATTTAAAAATTTGTTACATCATTCGATAGTAAACGATTGCCATTAAAATGCTAATGATTTAGTAAGTCGTCCCCCTCCCCATCAGCGTCAATGATCGCCTGGCATCTTCGGGGCATACTTTCGACGAGATTTTCCGCATATTCTTCGAGCAAATATTTCCAAATTGCTCGAATTTATCGTGACACTTCCTTCACTGTGTACATCTTTTTACTACGAAGCTTCTACTTGATGTATGACCGCAAAAACTAAAGCACAAAGGTTTGGATACACCGTACGAAACGAGAGAAACGACTCGCGTGTGCAGAGGAAGACATAGGTCGAGACCGGAGCAATGTAATTTTTTCCAATGAAGATTCATTTTGGGGTTATGTTATCACCTCACGAGCCTGGTCAATTTCCACTAACTAACCAATGCATACTTGGGGATGTCTTTCGGAAAAATGTTTTAGAAGACCCTTCACCTTTACCTACAATTTGGACGCTGAAAAAATGCTCCAGATTTACAAGAAGGCATTAGTACCGAGTGGATTCTTCAAGGGGATAACGACCCCCAAATATCGGAGTAAAAAGTGTAACCAGTGGAAAGGAGAATCCGAGATCGTCACGCTAGATCTCATTCACCCGATGCAAACCCAATCAAAAACGTGTGGACATACATCAAGTAGAAGCTTCGTAGTAAAAAGATGTACACAGTGAAGCAAGTGCCACTATAAATTCAGGCAATTTGGAAATATTTGCTCGAAGAATATGCGGAAAATTTCGTCGAAAGTACAGCGGCGTGCAAAAGTTTCCGGTCAGTGACAACGTCTAAAAAAGTAGATCGTATCATTAAACGCAAATCAACTGCGGATGTCAAGAAAACTGCTGCCGAAATTCCACGCGAGCTAAAGGAAATTTTAGTCGTAGTACTGTGACACGAAGACTACATGATGTGGAACTTTTTGGCCGTATAGGTATTAAAAAACTATTAGTCAGTAAAAAGGTATTAAAAAACTATTAGTCAGTAAAAAGAATAAGAAGGAATCTTTTTGGAAGCGATGATAGACAACATGTACGACGTCCTATTGGTACGAGAAATGATGTTCGGTACCAAATTCCTACTGTAAAACACGGTGGAGGAAGTGTAATGGTTTGGGGAATTCGAGGTCAACGGAAATATGAACGCTGATATTTACAAGCACATTTTAGAAAACAATTTGTTATAATATGCTGAAGAAACATTGCCGCAGAATTGGATATTTCAGCAGAATAATGACCCCAAACATACATCCAAGTTGTTAAAACAGTGGTTTTCTGCTTCAGATGTGAGAGTTTTGAGCTGGTTATCTCAATCACCGGACTTGAACCCAATAGAACTTATGGGAAACGCTAGATCGTAGAGTTCGAAAGCGTACATATTCAAATAAAACCGCATTATTCAAATCATTGAAGGTAGAATGGGATAAAATTTCACGTGCTTGTATTAATCGATTAATTGAGTCAATGCCACATCTTTGTGCGGCTGTTATCGCTGCAAAGGGTATTGCTACAAAATATTAACATAAAAATATAATTTAAGTTTGTTATAGAGCGTATGGACTAATAATTTTTCTCGTAATACAAAGTGGCCGGAATATTTTGCACATATAAATATAAGAATAATAATAATAAATATAATCACAAACATAAATAATATTCTTTTACTATACTATTTTGTTTCCTGTATCTCATACTCACATCTCATAATGATTAAAAAGCATTAGTCTTTTTAGTGTTCCGTACGGAACACTTATAAGATCACTTCGGTGTCTGTCCGTCTGTCACACCCCGATTTTCTCCGAAACTATTTGTCATAGAAAGTTGAAATTTGGTAATAATATAGGAATTGATGGCCTCATCAGAGCTATGTAGTTTTGAAAGTTAAATTTTGATTTAAGGGGTTAGTTTTGAGGGGTGAAATCGGAAGTGAAAAAAAAAAATTTTACTAGGTAATCGACTGTGGTGTCAAATGAAAGCTTGTGAAAACACGAGTAAAAATATATATATAATGTAATACTTGCGCGCACTTTTCTTTGTTTTATTTTTAAAAAATCGCGAAAAATCGCTGTCCACCCGCCTTATCTCGAAAAGTACTTATTAAAAAATTTTGAAAAAATGCTGGAATATTCTCCACAGGGTATAGATTGAACGAAAATTATCACGAGTGCATTATCTGTAATAATTTATCTGGTATATAAAAAAAACAGAAATTTCAAGGTCATCAATTTTCAGTAAAGATTGGAAATAAACTTTGTTGATAACTCATTTGGGGTGTGTTTTGTAAAGTCACTGATCATTTTATACTTCCGTTACAACATTTTTTATTTTAAATCAATCAACGTACGGAACACTAATTGCGCAAGTTCAACTTGCACTTGACCGGTTATTTTTTAACCCCTTACTGCATGACTTTTTTTATTTTTGCAAAAAAAATATATATGTTAGATAATATTTTTAAATACACGAAATAAATGTTAAAAAAAAAATGGTCACTTTTTTATCAAGATATGAATCACCTTTTGACATGTGCCAAATTTGGCACAAATTGGGAAAACGGACAAAAATTAAACTAGAGAATAAATTTCGGTAAAAATGTTTAAACGTGTCATACAAAGTTTATTCAGTATGGAATTTATAAAAACAGTTTCGGTCTTTATTTAGGCATAAAAATACCACACACTTGTTACAAGACACATGAGATTTTCCCTTGCACTCAGGATATTTACATCTTTGGCGATCTTCATTTACTTCTGGCCAGTGACTCAAGTTATCAGTTCTAACTTCCTGGGCTGGTATTTGTGAAAAGGGATACTTTCTTTGTTTCAAATCTAGCTGAGGCTGTAGGCAGGTGCTTGGCCTTCCCCTTTTTTTTCTGACTCACGCCAGATTTCGTTAATACTTCTGCAAGAGCAAGCTTGAATTCTGAGAGCGACAAATATAAGTTATCATTTTGCAAACTTCGTCTCACAGTATCCAACTGTTAGCGCAAGTCATATCAAGAAAATGGAAAAATACCCTCATATACCACTTTTTTTTATCTAATTTGGATTCTATAGTATCCTAGCATGCTATCTAGGAGATCTACTCCTCCCATATAAGCATTATATACAGCAACGCTTTGGGGACGGGGGATTTTTATATGGGTATTTGATTTTTTGCAGAATCTCGTTGCTTCTGATGTAGGTTGATACGGTATTCACAACTTTATTATCATACCAGGACACTGCAGATATTTGCACACCATCGACAGTTGCCACTTTTTCCAGAAATGTACCTCTACCTTTTTTTTTTCATTTTCGATTCCTTAGGAAACTGCAAGCATGGTACACGATTAGCTCTTACTGTACCCAATGGTAAAATGCCATTTTTGGTGAGATATGTTAGCAGGGGAATGCTTGTAAACCAGTTATCAAAAAAGAGTTTGTAGTTTAGATTTTTCGGAATAGATTCTGAAAGTTTTACTACAACGTTGCTACTGGCTCCTAGATCAGGCTGATTATTCTCGAGCACCGTAGTTCCACAGTAAAAATCAAAGTCGTAAGAAAAACCAGACACGCCGCTTAGAACGAAAACTTTATATCCCCATTTATGGGGCTTTTTGGGATTATATTGTTTTAGAGTTGAGCGTGCTTTCGTTGGGATGATTTGTTCATCGACGGCCATATGTTCTTCTTTAGGAACAAGTAGAAATCTGTCACGAATCTTGTTCAGAAAGGGACGTATTTTAAAAAGTTTATCATAGTCAGGTTGACCCTGAGGAACCTGCAGTGTGTTGTCGTTGAAATGCAGAAATCGTTTGATTTCTTCAAATCTGTTGCATGTCATAGCACTGGAGATATTGGGAATTTCCAACGAATTATTCCAATAAGACCTGGTCGATGGTAACTGAATAATCGACATATATATACAAATGCCACAAAAAACACGAATTTCTTCCTTGGATATATTGGGTGGCTTTTCAGGTCTACTTTGAACCCCGTACAAATTTGACTGTTCAGTTATGTAAACGAAAAGTTCTTCAGTAAAAATGAAATTGAAGAAATGGATAGGATCTTCTAATTCTTTTATGAAATCAGGAAGAATTGTACAACCTTGAAATTTTACAAATTCCTCAGAGACAGCTAGAAATTTATTCTCCCAATCAATGGTTTGCTTCTGCTTTTTTTTTTCGGCTTCTCTTTGGTCGGTTTATTAGTCGATGTCGATGGTAACACATTCTGAAGATCTATAAAAGTTTGCCCTAATGCGGACAATGGCATGTCATCATCATCATCATCTTCTATATCGGTTTCGTCAATAATAACATCTTCGTTTGTCGAAACGCTTCTTTCGTTTTCACTGTCTGACTCATATAGGAGAACGGACTTTCTAGGACCAAACAAGTCATTTCTTTGATGTTCATCGTCCGAGGATAAATTTTCATTGTCACTAACGTCACCATTTGGAATTCGGAAATTTCTGGTGCCATAAAACTTACTGGTGTCCATCTAAGAAAGAGATGTAATTATTATAAATTATCATGTCTTTATATAAAACTGTTCCAAATATGGCACAGGTAAACAAACTCATATTTTGTCTTCAATACGTCAAATTATAATTATGATATTACCTTAGTAGCAAAATTAGACACCTACCTTTATAAGAATATTTTTTTCACAACAAATTATTCACAAGAGAGTATGAAAACTGTTGATCTAAAAAACCACAAAACAGGATATAGCGTGTCACAAGCCGCCACTGGACTGATGGCTTTTCCTGGCGTCGAGATTTGACTGCGGTGGAGTCTGCGCGTTTTACGTCAGAGCAGCGAACGTGCCGGATATGGAACAATTTGAAATAAGATCCTTAAGCTACTCAGGGACTTAGAAAAAAAATATATTTGATGTGTGACAAATTTGGGACAGTATGCGGTAAGGGGTTAATAAATTAGAGTACGAAATGTCACTGGCCGGAAACTTTTGCACGCCACTGTATGTCCTGAAGATGCCGGGCGATCATTGACGCTGATGGGGACTGGACGAATTACTGAATCATTAGCATTTTAATGGCAATCATTTACTATTGAATGATGTAACAAATTTTTAAATAAATACATAAAATGGTAAAAATTGAAAAATTCAAAATAAATCGAAAACTATTAGAAATAGGTATATGACATACTTAATAAAAGTTGCAGGGTTTTGTAAAATCTATCAGAAAAATAATAATATACAGGGTGTGCCATTTAAAAAATGTGAGATTTTTCAATTGAAAGTAGTCGAAATGCATAAATTTATTTTGAACACCCTGTACCAATTATGAGTATTAAACCTTCAGGAACAATGGCACTTCTGAAAATTTTTTACAAAACATATGTTATATTGGCCACACTTTTTTGAGGTACCCTGTATACTCAAAAATAATTTTAAACTCTGCACCTTAACGTTCCCTAAAACTATCGTATTTAACATTTTTTCGTCATTCCCGAAACAAATGAGATAATAAACTTTATTCTATCATTGACTCACCCTGTATGTTGCTCTACCTTTTATACTTTTATTTATTTTCCCAATAAATTTGAATTAACCTTTATTTTTGTCTAAGGTTATTAGTTATAGTAAAACAACTAAAAATAGACGAAGTCCATATGTCATCAGTTTATCAGCTGTTCTCTTGTTCGTCAAATCCATCCTGAAACACAATCACGGCTTGTCAATCCTAGCCTGACTGACGAGCCGTGATACTGCGAAACGCGTCTCACGATGGATTTGACGAACAAGAGAAGAGCTGATAAACTGCTGAAATATGGACTTCGTCTATTGTTAGTTGTTTTACTATAACTATATATGCCTGAGGAGGATCCCTCGAAAAGATCTACCTGCTTTTAAGCGTTGAGTGTATCAACCACTCTGTCGGCTCGAAAGCTGCTGTGTCAGCTTTCGAAGGGGTGATAGGTATGCGTACTTAGTACAATTCGTTGTATTCTAAGGTTAATCATGTAATTTTATGGACAAATAAGTGAATTTAAAATTTAAAAATATAGCGTACTTCTACATGATGCGTACGTTATCGCTGACAATGCGATATAACCCAATAGAAATCTGATTATAGATTTATATTTTTTTTAGGCTTCTTTCCAACCCTTGCGTCTCCCTCAGCTCGGAAGTCGAAACCCCAACCTTCTACCAAACCCTAGCGGGAGTGACTCATCTGGAAGAACAAGACATCTGCGAATTGGAAAAATGCTTCTGGGCGATACAGAGTGCATCCATAACCGGGCACTTGGACTTCAATTGTTTGGTGTCGTTGGTGTGCCCGCCTGTTCCTGCCAAAGCGTGTCGAGGGTAAATTTCAATATGTATTTCGTAGTTTTAACGTTTATTCGTTTATATTGTATTGTTTTGAAATAAGATCGGCATGGGACAAATTCGTAACGTCTCAAGTTGAGTTTAAAACTGTTTTGTAGATCAATACTAATTAACAGGTTAATTCAGGTTGAACCGGTACGAATGTGCACGCATTTACTCGTCCTTCCGAGTAAACGCAGGTTTAGCTCGAACTAAACCGTCTCACAGTGCGAAATTTCTTGAGTTTACCGGAACTTAATTATTTAAACCAGTAAAACAGTTCTATTTGTTGGTTTTTTAACATTTTTAATAAAAATTAATGTGTTTTATTTAAAGTTTTTCAGTTTATTTGTGTTTTTTATTATAGAACAATTAAAAAAAAACATACATTTTGTAACAACATTTTGAACATCTATTCAGAACTAGACTCATTGCAATCGTCTGAAGACCCGCAACCATTACATGGGTCTGCAAATCATTCTAACAACTCTAAAACTTCTGGCGTAACTTCACTATGCTTGGTTTTGGGTGCTTTACGAAGACTAGCGATGTACGGATCCGATGAAATAAGCAGTCGATTAAATAAATCCGTATTTGTGTCAATTCGGGATGTTTTTTCTAGTAAAAAGTTCGCGATATTTTCTGCAGTCTTTGTTTCTTGCCTCCTGAGCTTCTTCAGAAAATTGTCCGATCGGAAGAATGCAAAAGGCTATAATATCCTTTCCATGACAAAGGACTTTATGCATACTTACGGGCATTGAGTACCAGAAATATTCTTTCAAATACAATTCCAAAGTTTCTCTTGCATATTCGCCGAACTTTTCTGAATCAATTTTAAGACCACAATTTAGGCGCTCTAACGGCACATGAAAACGCTTGATCAAATCTAAATTAACGCCAGTTATTTCGGAAGACTTTTCGGCATTTCTAAAGAATTTCCTCGCGGTATTACCATCGTTTGTGTTTCCGGTCTGCTGTTTTGGCATATCTATACGCAAGCCAAGCTCCTCTTTGAATTTTTGTTGAATGTATTTTTCTTCTCTGCAACTTTTTTTTTATTTTCTGCTCCACGAGCTTGCCATGCCTTGATATCCAGTTTGTACGATATATGTAAAATACATTCCAAAAACCTTATCCATGCATGGAGGGGTGATAGTCCAAGGGATAAAAAGGATTCATTTATATTTTTTTGAGGTATATCACAGGTGTTGTTCATTTCACTAGGTTTAGCCCCACATAAGTAGCATGTTTGTGATGATGCACCGGATGATACAGCATTGCATACTTTACCGTCAATCATACAAAAGATCATATTTGCTGTAACCTGAAATTGCTTGCCATCTACAAGTATAGTGGTTGGAGTAAGTTGTGATATTTGTTCTTTCACTTTGTTTACTTCTGAGGTAATTACACTGACTGTTTCGTTGGCAAAAACGAACTTAATGGGGCGACAGTACCGTGTGGAAGAAGAAGCAGGGTTTTTCCAAATTACTGACTGATTATCACCATTATCATTTACGGAGCACATTTGGATTGGTACCATTGATACACTAAACATACTATCATCAGAGCTATGTTTGTCCATATACTTTTGTCGATAATTAACTTGTCCCGCTCCATCACAACCCCACTTTACGATAATATTTAGTGCTTTAACGTTTGATAAAGTTCTAAGAATCCCTTCTAGCCATGTACAAAGTCTTGCTACGGTATGATTTATAAGCGACTGAACTGATACTTCAGCTGAACCTTCAGTTATTATTATGTCCTTTGGTTAGCACAACCTCTTTGCCTCTTTTACAACATAATAAGGTGGATACAAAGTGCAACGGTGATTTTTTGCTTGATCTCGAACAATGTTGTACTGATTTGATGATAAGTTTGCATCAATAAGTAGCGCCAGAGCCTGGTCTGGAGTTGATTTTCGTGGGCTGTTGGAAGAAGACATGCGAGCCTTCTTGATTTTGCTACCCCTTTCTGGAGAACCAGATGCCAGTTCCTTGACAATCGCTGCAGAGTTTCGTTTTCCAGATTGGTATAGCTTTGTTGCAGTTGCTTTGGCTAACTCGTCTTGACTACCGGACTTCAAAAGATGATGCACTTTTCTGTTTTGCACTTTAGGATGACAATCCCTAAATTCTTTTTTAGGTCTGTCTGCATTGGTCCTCGTTCCACTAGGCAATGCATCCCTTACAGCATTTGAAAATTTTACATTATTTTCAAGCCAGCTAGCATTTTTATTCAGAAATGATGCTAAATTTCGACTGGATTGCCTCCACCTTTTTTGTATTTTACAAACCAGCGCACGAAGAGTTGCCTTTAAACTGCAAAGAGCGTCAGATGTTAGCATTGGTGAGCCTATTTTTTCCAAAACAAAACCAATAATGGCGTCCGATGTCGATTCTTCCTTCCACTTTTGGAATATGCAGTTATATGAAATTTGCAAAGTCATTCTGGAAAATGTTTAATTTAAAAGAAGATCGCAAAATATCGCAGAAGATCTTTTATGTTTCCAACAGAGGAAAAAAAAACCTTTCAAATTGTGTGCGTTTCAAGCTGGTATTATGTAGTATCACTTTTTAAAGTCTCCACTGAAGTTAAAAATGTAAATTTTACTTACTTCTTAAAAATCACTTTTTTCACGAACAAATCACACACGAGTAAGAAAAGATTTTGCAATTATTTAAATGCCAATAATTGACAATTCTCTTATAAAATAAATGAAGAAAAAATCATGGCCTCTGACTTACCGTTTGTATGTACCACTCTATTAACTTAAACAAATCGACTAGCTTTCTGTAGGCAAAAAGTATGATTGAATAAATAATGCAACTTTCAGGTGCATTTTGCAGTTGTTTCGCAGGGTTAATCCCCAAACTGAGTATGAGGTTTTAGAGGTGGGATATTAACCTACCAAAACAATGAATAATCTTATGCATTTTACGTATTTCAAAAATTGAATAAAGTTCCGCTAAACTTCCTAAATTTCGCACTGTGCGTCTGGTGTAAACGAATAAACTGTTTAATCAGAAAATGCAGTAAAATAAAACTGTAAGTAATGTACAAGATGTCGTCTAAGTTGAGCATTATTATTACTAAGTTATGATTTTTACTAGATAAAAAACTTCGCTGTATATAGCATGTATGAAAGTCTTCAAAAGGCTATTTTACCAACCCACGTCCAGTCCTGATATTGTCACAGTTTTGTTTTACATAAAGCCTTGTTCATCGTATCCAGAACTTCAGCGTTTGCCTGGTTTTCCTATTGTATTAATTTGTTTCTTGGATAGTAAATTTTTTGTGTAACCCTAAGAATCACGGTATGAAGCCTGATGTTATAGGTGGTCAAGAAATTATAATTTTCCAATCAACTTATCTGTTGGGAAACTCGATATTTAAATAATCGCGTACGTCGCGTATAACATGTGAAGATGCACCGTCGTGAAAAAACACATTATTGACTTAGCATTTAAAAATACCGCTTTCAGTAACCCAGGCAAGGCAGGTCAGGTTATATTATAAATTTATTGAAAATCATTTATGGATTTGATAACTAAAATTGATTTTAGTTCGTGTTATTTTACTGTAAATGCCACTGGCAAAATCTGATCCTTTTGATGATACGAGTATACATAACTGGTTTTCATGCAATATTTACTAAATCTTACTGTAGAACATGTTTATTTATTTGGCATTTCTTTAGTAGGGGGAGAAAGAATGAAACTTTGCATGTACGGTGAATATTTTAGTCAGATATCAGCCAGAGCCAGCTTTTAGAAGAAACCGCCATACCTAGGGGGATATTGTGACACTTGTAGATTTTAGTGCGCTTTCCGCTCAGCTGTTGCGCCTTGTAGGAAAGCTACACTAACGAGAAATATTCCAGAAAGCCAATTCGTTAAGCATCGTCAAAGTCTTATTAATTTTAATTTAAGATGTAATATTTAAGTTAGTCACTTGTCTTGAGACACAAGGGTTCATTACAACTTCATGTTGACAAATTGGCTTACCAGAATGTTTCGTTTCGTCTAGTTTCTGCTGAAAACACCCACGACTTTGCTGCGGTCGTGCGATTTGCACATTGTTGTTCCGCGTGGTTTCCGCTCATAAGAGCGCACGCTTATAGAAGAATTTACCCTTCTAAATTTTTTTTAGGTTATTCTTGGCACTTGATGTCAACCGAGACGAACACATCGACTTCAAGGAATTATGTTGTGGCATATCCGCAGCATGCAGAGGTCCTATGGCGGAGAGAATGAAATGTAAGCAATTATAATTATTATTAGTTAGGTGATTAGAGCATTGTGTCCGCTTAGCGTGTCATTATAGACGCGTACTAGACGAGACAAAGATGAGATCGACATTTTAAGACTCCGCATTTTGCTAATCGACGAGTGTACACTCGGATGGGTGATAATGGATTTTACTTACTGATAGTTCATGGTAACCCACCTACCGATAATTTTAACTTATCGATATTCCGACAACTATCGATAATTCTTATTCAAAAATTGATGCCGGTGCTGGAAAGATTTTCAAAAAGAACTCTTTCTCTTATAGAAATATATATATATATATATATATATATATATATATATATATATATATATATATATATACCAGGTGTACAAGTATGAAATGCGGATTTCAGACAACAGATGGTGCACCAATGCAGTTTGTGCTATAAAGATTTGACACTGCGCCATTTTATTGTGTCAGGCGCGCACGAGTGATAAATTGGGAAAGTGTGTACATAGTGTTGGGTTGTTGTGTTCAATATGTCGAAATTTATACCGAACAAAGAGCATTCGCGGACAGCATTAATTTTTTGTTTTCATTTGAAGAAAACTGCTGTTGAATCATACCGATTACTTCGAGAAGCTTATGGTGAACATGCTCCATCACAAGATACGTGTGAACGATGGTTTCAGCGTTTCAAAAGTGGTGACTTCGATGTTGCAGACAAGGAACGTGGAAAACCGCCAAAAAAATACGAAGATGTGGAATTGCAAGCATTGTTGGACGAAGATGATTCGCAAACACAAAAACAACTCGCCGAGCAATTGGGCGTTAGTCAACAAGCTGTTTCCAATCGGCTACGAGAGATGGGAAAGATTCAGATGACCGGTAGATGGGTACCACATAAGTTGAACGACAGGCAAATGGAAAAGCGCAAAAACACGTATGACATTTTGCTCGCTCGGTACAAAAGGAAGTCGTTTTTTGCATCGTATAGTTACAGGGGATGAAAAGTGGATGTATTTTGAGAATCCCAAGCGCAAAAAATCATGGGTAGACCCAGGCGCACCATCCACATCGACCGCAAGACCGAATCGCTTTTAGACAAGGCGAAATCGGCGCCATCGTTGGAAAAAAATTTCTAATTGAATTTTTTTTTCATAACCTTCTCCAGGAGATGCCCCTGAAAGAGGATCAACATGTTGCCGGGCGGTAACCTGGTCCGAATTTGTTTAAACAAATTTTTTTTTAAACAAAGTCCAAAAATTGAAATTTTCGCCCCGGAACAAGTTTTTTTAGGTAAATTGGACCATTTTGAACAAAAAATGTCTCTTGTGAATTTTCTCTAAAATGCTCCGTTTTCGAGATATCGGCGATTTTAGGTGCGAGAAAACGCGAAAATGGCCACTTTCACCTCCCAATATTGGGGTCAAAAATTAAAATTTTCAATGTTGCCAAGTGTCCAAATTAAAGTTTGAGATCTCTTCTACAAATTACCGTAGGAAATATTGCAATATCTTTATTTTTAAACATTGTTTTTTAACAGTTAACAAATTGCGTTCGAGCGCCCGCGGCCGCATCGAAACTGTATACATAGATATATACGCAACGCCCGTACGTAGGCGCGAATATATTTATTCAAAACTGTGATACAAAAATTCCAAAAAATATTAAAACTTTAATGATGAATACAAATAATAAGTTTCAATTGGTTCAATATTTATCTAATAATGCTGTAAATTACGTTGCATTAAGTCACACTCAACAATTAATAATATCAGGTGGATTCTATAACATTGAAAAGTGCTATTGTATACAGGGAAATAATATACATGAAATTATTGAGTTAGAAAACAATCACTTAGAGGCTGATACAAGGATATTTTGTCATGCTCGATATATGTTACCTTATAATTCTGAAATAATAATTCATTCCGTTGATACCGACGTTTTTATATTAGCAATTCATTATTGGAGCTTTTTCAAATTAATTGGTTGTACAGGATTGTATTTTAAAGTAGTTGGTCAGAAGCCAAGATTATTGTCTTGTAATGTAGCTGCTGAATATTTAACTAGTCAAGTTTGTCAAGTTTTGCCTGCTTTACATGCGTTTACAGGCTGTGATACTACTAGTAAAGTAGGTACTAAAAAATAAAGCTTTAGATTTAGTCTTTGATTTAGATACTCAAAATGCATTAACCCCACTTGGTACTGGCTTACAATTAAATGCCATGGAATTCAATGCATTAGAAAAATTGTATTTGAAAATTTTGAATAAAGCTGGAGAAACAGCAGATAATGCTAGACAAATAATTTTAGAACGTTCTTGTGGGATGGGTATTAATTTTGGAAAAATTCCATGTACATCCGATGCTTTAAAATTGCACATTTCACGAGCTTCACTACAAACGTACATATGGAAAATGTCATTGTATTCTCGGTATCGACATTTAGATGCAACAGAATTTGGTTACACTATAGAAACAGGTGAATTGTTACCCAAATTCATGTTAAAAAATTCGATACCAGATTCGTTAATTAGGCAATGTAAATGTACAAAAAATTGTAAAACTAATGCATGTAATTGCAAAAGCAACAACGTAAGTTGTATACTCATGTGTGGGTGTAATTTAAATATTTGCGAAAATTCTATTAAATATATATAAGTTATATTTCATAAAATTGTTTTAATTCTTCTACCATCCTAATCGAATATTGAATTTTTATTTATATTCATTTGTTATAATAATTAAATTTGATATAACAATTACTCTTTAATAAATAAATATTTTTTACATACTTTTCAAATATATTAATTTTAATAAGAAATCAAGAAACAAAGCTTTATAGAGCATCGCAGTGCGTATACAGTTCCGTGCGCCTACGTACGGGCGTTGCGTATATATCTATGTATACAGTTTCGATGCAGCCGCGGGCGCTCGAACGCAATTTGTTAACTGTTAAAAAACAATATTTAAAAATGAAGATATTGCAATATTTCCTACGGTAATTTGTAGAGGAGATCTCAAACTTTAATTTGGACACTTGGCAACATTGAAAATTTTAATTTTTGACCCCGATATTGGGAGGTGAAAGTGGCCATTTTCGCGTTTTCTCGCACCTAAAATCGCCGATATCTCGAAAATGGCGCATTTTAGAGAAAATTCAGAAGAGACATTTTTTGTTCAAAATGGTCCAATTTACCTAAAAAAACTTGTTCCGGGGCGAAAATTTCAATTTTTGGACTTTGTTTAAAAAAATTTGTTTAAAAACAAATTCGGACCAGGTTACCGCCCGGCAACATGTTGATCCTCTTTCAGGGGCATCTCCTGGAGAAGGTTATGAAAAAAAATTCAATTAGAAAATTTTTTCCAACGATGGCGCCGATTTCGCCTTGTCTATTTGGCAGAAAGACGATGCTCTGTGTTTGGTGGGGACCAGAAGGGCGTGGTCTATTATGAGCTGTTAAAACCTGGGGAAAGGGTTAATACTAAACGTTGCCAACAACAATTGACTGATTTGAACCGTTCGCTGCTTGAAAAAAGGCCAGAATACCGAAAGAGGCAACACAAAGTCATTTTTCTTCATGACAATGCTCGCATCACATACGGCAAAACCAGTTCGCGACACGTTGGAAGCACTCAGCTGGGGACGTTCTACCCCATGCGGCTTACTCATTAGACTTGGCTCCTTCCGATTACCACTTGTTTGCATCGATGGGTCACGCACTTGCTGAGCAGCGCTTTGGTTCGTACGAAGTGTGAAAAAAATGGCTCGATGAATGGTTCGCAGCAAAAGAGGAAGATTTTTACTGGCGTGGTATTCACAAATTGCCCGAAAGATGGGAAAAATGTATAACAAGCGATGGAGCATACTTTGAATAAAGCACTTTTTATCATTCTTCCGAATTTAACATGTTTTTTTAGAAAAAAAAAATCCGCATTTCATACTTGTACATCTGGTAACTGTTTCAAGGGTGATTTAAGCGTCTCTCGAGACACTGGCGCATGTGTATAGTATTTGAGAGAAAAAACAAATTACAAGACGAACGCGCGCGTTGTGGACATTTCAAAAATACTTATGTTATTGCAGCAGAAAACGTAATTTTAATAAAGAACCAAACTCCACGGCAGATAATGTTATTTTTAGTATCTACAAACCTCAATGAACACATTAAAACAAATTTCATTCGCTCCTCTATGGGTTCAGGTGGGTTCATTTTTCTGCAACTTTGGACCGTTATGACTTTGGATTCACCCGATATCTATGGCAAATATTAATTTTTTAGTCATATTTCACAGAAAGGAAGCTTTACCCAAAATATCTGCCACTCAGCGTTGGGTTCTTCCACCAATTTTTTCTTGCATTTTTAAAGCTCATTTCCAGGAACAGGAACCAGACTTAAGGCTTCAAACTACCTGGAGGGACTAAGGAGGGCATAATTAACAAAGTGATACTATTATCTGCCACTCTTCGATGAGGTCGCATTTTGGTCCTGAGCTCCCGGACTAATACGTGGGTAAATCAAATATAAACGATAATTTTGCTATTCTTCTTAGAATGCAGTTCTTAGCTAGATGATGTGTGGAGTAGATGTTGGGTTTGTGAGGAGTGGGGGAACCGGATGGGTACGCGCGCCAACTCGTCTTTGTCGTCAGTACAGCCATGACCGAGCAAGAGGTACCTTCGTCTGTTGCGCAACGTATTATCATCAAGTTTTTAACCAATGAAGGCGTTAAATCGTCAGAAATTTTAACCCGTTTGAAGGCAGAGTTTGGGGACAGTACACTGTCTCAGAATCGTGTGTATACGTGGGCGAGAGAATTTAAGGGCGGACGAGAACGGGTTGAAAACGAAAGTCATGATCGAGGCCCTAGGTCAAGCCTTACAGATGACAACAACCGTGACATTAGACACCTTATCGAAGGTGATCGCCGATTAACCGTTGAAGAAATTTCCTCAGAAGTGGGTATCAGCTATGGAAGTGTTCAATTCATAATTACTTATCGACTCGGTTTCAGAAAAATTACTGCTCGATGGGTTCCAAGGTTGTTGACTGGAAACCAAAAACAGGTCAGGTCGGAGATCGCTGAAAGACTTCTGAATCGATTTCAGCAAGAAGGGGAGGCCTTTTTAAAGCGCATAGTGACATGTGATGAGACGTGGGTGCATCACTATACTCCCGAGTCCAAAATGGCAAGTAAGGAGTGGCGAAGAAAGAATGAAGGTTCTCCAGTGAAGGCCAAAACTCGTCTCTCTGCTGGAAAAGTCCTTGCAACGATTTTTTTTTACTCTAGTGGAATTTTACTGATCGATTTCCTGCACGATCAACGTACGGTGAATGCGGCTTACTACTGTCAGTTGTTACGGTTGGCAAAAGACGCCTATCGAAAGAGAAGACGGGACATGCCCATCAGAGATGCAATGCACACGTAATTGCGTGCGGGGGAAGCAAGCGAGAAGCTGCGTTGTCACATTCATTATACTTCGAGTACCAAATTATTTCGCGTCTTTCTTTAACATAATGCAGTTGTTTCATCGATGACTTCTGGCAAACAAATTGTTTTATACCATTCAGCATTAACTGTTCGTCGATCCTTAAAGTAATGATTGCAACATGTCCAGTATAACTAAAGAAACAAGCGATCATTTTCTCGAAAGTGCTTCGCGAACGAACCACTTTTGTTGGATTCGGTTCATCTTGGAACACTCAAACAGTTGATTGTTGCTTAGTTTCTTGCTTATACGAGTATATCCAAGTTTCGCCTTCCGTTACGATGTATACTAATTTGAATGTCATTGGTACGAATTTTTTTAGAATTTCCTTAAACCAGTTGACACGAGCGTGTTTTTGAGTTTCGGTCAAATTAATACGGAATCCATCTGAAACAGAACTTTTTCGCAGCTAAATATTCATGCAAAATCGAATGTACTACAGTCTTCAATATGCCTAAGGATGCCTCTGCCTTACGGTAAGTCACATGTCGATCCTCTTCAGTCATGTTGCGCATATCATCGATGTTGTTTCGAATAAGAACCGATTTTGGTCGACCTTCACGAAATTCATTGCTGACGGAAGGACGACCATGACGAAATTGTGCAAACCAATTGAGGCTATGAGCGCAATAGTGACCTAACCCACTTCCTTATTATTCTATTGAAAATTTAATGTTTAAGTAGTCCAAAATTACAACAATAGCAATTATTTATGACAGAAAAACAAAATTGTTGATTATCAGAACTTATTACTGAGAAAAATTTGCAAAAAATATTACAAAAAAAGAAGTTGCATTTATCTCCAATAGGGATGCTTGGGGGTTAGGCCACTATTGCGCTCATAGCCTCAATTATAAACAGTCTTTTCTGATGGTGATTCATTACCAAAACTTGAACGAAACGATTCGAGGCATTGTTGTTGAGTTAGGTCTTTACTAAAATCATAAAAAATCATTCAACGAAAACCTCCACGTGAAATTTTCATTTGTTTACAAAACTGTTTTTTTTTAACGCTCACTGCAAACAAACTACTCTGTCAATTTCTGAGCTACCACTGTTTTATCAATAACAGATATCAAGTCTAATTCTTCTTTGTACTTCTGCCGTTTGATTTACTTTTCGACACTTTATTATTTGTCCCAGGTTTTCCTCTACGTATTTAAGTGTTCCACCCTCTATTCTCAAGCCTCGCGGACTGTCTTCGTTTGTCATAGCCTTTGTCTTATCTCTGTTCAGCAGTAGTCCTATCCTCTCTAATTTGTTTTGTAGTTCAGTAATCAATTCCTATATGTCATCAAAATTATCTGATATTAGCACTACATCATCAACCCTTTTTTCCCATTCGAGTTCCTCGAAAACTTCTAATAATTCTGTAAATAGTTTTAGGCTCAGGCTCCCTGTTTTATTCCGCGTTTGGTAGGTATGGGATGAACTAACCTGAACTAACATAAACTTACTTTTATTTTATTTTATTACAATTCTGCCGTAGTGTGTTTTTTTTTTCACAGATCAAAAGTTTACATCTATAATAATATATATAAAATTCAACGTCTCTCTGTCTGTCTGTCCGGTGGTGCGCTTATCACTGGAGAATCACTTATCCAATTTACATTCTTTTTTTTTTAAACATACATATGTTTTCTGGCCAGGTTATAGGCTATATTTCATTACGTTAGGTAACGTAAGGAATAAGCCAGGGGTCAGCAACCTCTGGCACGCCAAGCAATTTTGAATGGCACGCGTACCTATTCAAAGTTTACACATTAATTCTGTAATCTGTGACATATTTCGAAATTAAGTAAATAATCGAAGACAGTATTACTTTAACGATGCAAACAAAAACGATATATTATATAGGTCACTAGGTATTATTACCAACAACTACAAAATATATATTTTGTAATTTACAATTTTACTGAATTCATTGGTTTGGCGTTAATTTCGGCAAGTATTAAAGACGGCAAGCCTCAAAATATAAGCGTAGGCAAAAACACAAATAAACAATAGTCGTCGAAAAGTTTAAAAATTAAAATTACGTTGCGTTATGGCCGCGAAGAAACAGAAGGTAGACGTTCGATCATTTCAAACTTCATGGACAACAGATTACGGTTTTGTACAGCAAAACGATCGGGCCATTTGTGTCCTATGTCGGGAAAGCGTAGTTTTCCGGACATCTAGTGTTCAACGACATTTCCAGATAAAACATGAATCGTCATTTAAAGATAACGCTGATAAAAGGGAGGCAATACAAAGAGCAAGTAAACATACGAAAAACATTCAACATTCTTTAGCAAAGTTTTCCAAGGAAAAAAATGAGGTAACTGAATGCAGTTTCAAAATTGCACAATCGTTGGCACAAAAGGGTAGGCCGTTCTCTGACGGAGAATTTATGAAGCAAACGTTTTTGAGTACTGGCGAGATTTTATTGGACGACTTGCCCAATAAGGATACAATATTGGCCAGGATTAGGGATATACCGGCATCAGCGCGGACCATCGAGAGACGAATTACCGAAATGACACAAAATGTCCAAAAACAGCAGAGAGACGCTATCAAACGGAGTTTTGTATTTAGTGTAGCATTGGATGAATGTGTCGATATTATTGACATTGCCCGTCTGGCAATCGTTGCGCGATACTTGGCAGTGTGTATGAAGAGCTGATTTGTCTGCTCCCATTGCAGGGAACTACAAGAGGAGAGGATATATTTTCAGAATTTGTTAAACATTTTGAAAAGCGGAACATTGATTTAAATAAAATTTTTTGCGTAACGACAGATGGCGCTCCTGCTATGATTGGGAGACATAAAGGATTTGTTTCCCTTCTTATTGAACGCAGGGGTCGATCAGTTTTGAATTTTTATTGCATAATCACCAAGAGAATTTGTGCGCTAAAATCTCCGCTGGAAGTTTAAAATCCGTGATGGATAGAGTGGTTAAAATAGTTAACTACATTGTCGGTCGTTCTTCACTGATCCATAGACAATTTAAGGCGTTTCTGCAGGAATTAGAAAGTTCATATTCAGAGATACCATTGCACAATAATGTGCGCTGGCTCAGCCGTTGTAAAGTGCTCTCTAGATTTGTGCAATGTCTGGGCGAAATTAAATCGTTCTTGTTGGAAAAAAATCAAGTGGATGCTTATCCTGAACTAGAAGATAAGAACCGGATCTGTACGTTAATGTTCCTTACTGATATTACAAACCATCTCAGTGAACTCAACTTAAAGGTACAAGGTTCAGGCAAAACAGTTCTGGATTTATACGAATCCTGGAAATCATTCAAATTAAAAATAGATTTATTTATCAGCGATATTACTACAAACACATATAAATATTGTCCAAATTTAAAAACTTATATATCCAGTGTCGACGATGGTGCACTAATAGACGAAATTCTTAAATATATGACTAATTTAAAAGAGGAGTTTATCGAGAGGGGTAAGGATTTTGTAAACATGGTCCTATGTTCGCTTTTTTAATCAAACCAGATTTAATGGATTTTTCCAGCAGTTGCTTTGACATATCTCTTTTCTCATGGATGGACATTAATGATTTTGACCTTCAATACATTGAATTTAAAAGCTCCGAGTTATGGAGCACGAAATTTGTAGAATTAAGAAGGGTATTAGAAGGTGACTGCCAGAACCATTCAAACGAGATACTCAGTTGTTGGATGAGTTTACACGGAAGCATGTGTGACACTGAAAATAACCAGACATAAACCTGATATAAGAAAACTCTTTAAAGAACTTCAAGCACAGGGTTCACACAAGGTCCTACGACTAGTATAATAAAATTATTTGTTAAATGTTAAATTTTTTTTTTGTAATTAAACCTTCTAAAAGCAATATTTTAAGTTAATTTAAGTTAATTTTTGTTAATTTTAGTTGTAGTAAGTACCTATGTCGGCACGCAAAATGTTGTATGGATGAAAACTGGTACCCCTTAGTTAAAAGGTTGCCGACCCCTGAAATAAGCAGTGACGATAATAGTGAATCAAGTCGGAAAAAGTTTGCCGCTAGCGCAATACACTGCCTAAATCATTAAATGTCGAACAAGATCATGTGGCATACATGTTCTGAAATTAATGCTTCAAATCCATCTACTTTATATTCAAATTCATTAAGTAATTTAGATTGGAGATAATGGACCCAAATTCCTAATCGTGGGGAGGTTAATTCGTATTTTCTTAGTCAATAATGTATCATCTTAGCTACCTACTAGCCAATAAATCAGTCTGTCTCAATCTAAAATCTAGTTTTTCATAAAATCCAAATTAAAGATCTTTTTTGTATTAGGAGTCTTATTTAATAAAGGTAAAATTTATTTAATCAATTTATATCTTTACCACGAAACGCTTACGCGAGGATGATGAAGTGCCTCGTGTGCACAATTCCTAAATTAAATAGAAAAGCCAAACAAATTTATAAGTTTAATTAAATAATTAAATAACACAATTATCTTCAAAATAGAATTATTTTTAGAACGGTCATAGAGATATTAAACAATTATAGTAAAGCTTTTAAAACATTGTATTTTTTGCACAAGGAAAAACCAAATATTTCAAAAACTCAGTT
>CM032448.1:8327844-8335344 GCA_019049505.1 Pachyrhynchus sulphureomaculatus
ACGGTAATTTTGCTATTCTTCTTAGAATGCAGTTCTTAGCTAGATGATGTTGTGTGGAGTAGATGTTTGGTTTGTGAGGAGTGGGGGAACCGGATGGGGTGCGCGCGCCAAACTTGTCTTTGTCGTCAGTACAGCCATGACCGAGCAAGAGGTACCTTCGTCTGTTGCGCAACGTATTATCATCAAGTTTTTAACCAATGAAGGCGTTAAACCGTCAGAAATTTTAACCCGTTTGAAGGCACAGTTTGGGGACAGTACACCGTCTCAGAATCGTGTGTCTACGTGGGCGAGAGAATTTAAGGGCGGACGAGAACGGGTTGAAAACGAAAGTCATGATCGACGCCCTAGGTCAAGCCTTACAGATGACAACATTCGTGACATTAGACACCTTATCGAAGTTGATCGCCGATTAACCGTTGAAGAAATTTCCTCAGAAGTGGGTATCAGCTATGGAAGTGTTCAATCCATAATTACTGATCGACTCGGTTTCAGAAAAATTACTGCTCGATGGGTTCCAAGGTTGTTGACTGGAAACCAAAAAACAGGTCAGGTCGGAGATCGCTGAAAGGCTTCTGAATCGATTTCAGCAAGAAGGGGAGGCCTTTTTAAAGCGCATAGTGACATGTGAAGAGACGTGGGTACATCACTACACTCCCGAGTCCAAGATGACAAGTAAGGAGTGGCGAAGAAAGAATGAAGGTTCCCCAGTGAAGGCCAAAACTCGTCTCTCTTCTGGAAAAGTCCTTGCAACGATTTTTTTTGACTCTAAGGGAATTTTACTGATCGATTTCCTGCACGATCAACGTACGATGAATGCGGCTTACTACTGCCAGTTGTTACGGTTGGCAAAAGCCGCCTATCGAAAGAAAAGACGGAACATGCCCATCAAAGATGTCATTCTCCTCCAGGACAACGCCAGGCCTCACACTGCGGCTTTGACAAGGGATACACTGGAAGAAATGGGCTGGGAAACCCTCGAGCATCCTCCTTATAGCCCTGACTTATCCGCCTGTGACTATTTTTTGTTTGCGCCTATGAAAGAATCACTGGGAGGACAGCGATTTGGAAGCAATGAAGAAGTCGAGGAACACGTGCGCAATTGGCTTACAACCCGCCCTCAAACCTTTTATGACCAGGGAATACGGAAACTTCTAAATCGGTGGCAAAAGTGTGTAGATCACGCAGGAGACTATATTGAAAAATGTTAAATCAATGATTTGTGTATAAGGTTATTCAATAAACGTATAAAAAAAAATTACCGTTTATATTTGATTTACCCACGTATATATATATATATATATATATATATATATATATATATATATATATATATATATATATATATATATATATATATATATATATGTTACAATAGAGGTTTTCACGGATGGTGGAATGTAATATATTAAAATTCCGAATTTTAATCCGTTCGTCTAACACTGAATTTGCACGACGCTTCGCCAAAATCTCATTTGGCATTTTCAAGTGCTCCCTTTGCTGCCGCTACTCAATACTGTGATCTTCCTGCTGCTGCCGCTCGAAACTAACTCAGCTTAGCAGCGAGTACTACACTGTACTACAATCTTTTGTGCTTCTGACAATTAAGCCATACATTTTGTTCGTTTTGTTCGCTGTATAACTTACATGATAGTTAAACCTCAATTTGGACTCAAAGATCACCCCTAAGTCCTTTATCTTATCCTCATAAAAGAGTGGGACATTCTCAATACTATATGTAAACCTTATCGGCTTCAGTTTTCTAGTATAAGAAACAACAGTACCCTTTTTTACACTAAAATAAATCTTATTGTCAACTGCCCATTTTGCAATGTTGGCTATATCATTCTGCAAAATCCGGCAATCAGCGGGCGATCTGATTTCATAATAAAGTTTTAAGTCATCAGCAAATAACGGGCAGGATGCATTTTTAACCATACCCGTGATGCCGTTGATATAGAGTGAAAAGAGCAGAGGTCCTAGTGGTTTTCGGTGTATCATGTATCAGAACGGTTAATTTCATTTTCGAAACAGAATTGAACACAAATTCGTTGTTCAATAGTTTCTTCCATATGAAAAATCAAAGAATAGCAAAAAGTTGATGAATATTACGCGTGTTTGTTTTACGGGGGAGGTTTAAATTGAGTAAGGGTGTCCCAAAAACGAACGTATTCCCTTCGGAGACTGATAGGCCAGCTCACACCTCACCAGAATATCTAAATATGACCTAAAAATCGTAACTTTTCAAGTCACAGTTAGCTAACTGAAATGTTTTTACTCGTGATACTTGCAAAACAATTGTTTTCCCCCCACAAGCTTAGCACAGTTGTTTTATTTTGAACTGTGATCAACAGCAGACTTATTCAGGATTACGTAATAATAATTAGAATACTAGAATACGGATATTTGTAGTTGTGGCACGGATATTTGTAGTTGTGGCACTCGATAAAGTGACGTGTATATACACTAGACTCTCTGAATGTCTTAACTATTTTGTAAACTTGGGTTTTCTAGTAGTCAAACTATGCAATAATTTTTGAGGAGGATTATTCGACCCGAAGGGGTTCGAGTATTGCTGCTCATGTTTGATGCAAGTCTCAATCGTTGATACTTGGGTGACTTTTTTTTAAATGGCGAATAAAATATCTAATTACTAGGCATTAGCTACTAGTTTTGTAGCATATTTATTTATTGTGGTATCTCTGGTAACACTTTACCTTGTGTCGGATTGCTTCGTTACAAGAAGGGTAAAAAATTGATAGGATGTAAATAATGAAGCAGAAACATTTTCCAACTAAAATACCAAAAATTTAATGAAATCATTGATAAGACATCGTAACAAAATGTGACGCCGTAAGGTTGGGACAAAAGGCCTGTATCTATAGAAATCCAATTTTGTCATTATAAGCATTATATCTAATTATGTTTTTATAGCTTGCTATGATGGGACTTGATGCTGGTCGTATCGGTATAGCGTCTCAAGCCTTAGGAATTGCCCAAGCATCGCTAGAAGTTGCAGCTGATTATGCAGCCAAAAGAACCAGTTTTGGCAAATCATTATTAAAGGTAAATATGGTAAATTTAGTATAAATTTGATTCAGTATTTACTCGTTTTCAACTACTGCAATTAATTCTAGAATAAGGTTGTATGTAAAATTCAAATACGTATGTTGTATTTTAGTTCCAGACAATCCAAAACAAACTTGCGGACATGGCCTTAAGGTTAGAGGCCGCCCGGTTACTGACCTGGAGGGCGGCTTGGTACAAGGACAACCATAAACCTTATTCGAAAGAAGCCGCCATGGCAAAGTTGGCCGCAAGCGAGGCGGCGACATACTTAAGTCATCAGTGCATACAGATTCTGGGTGGTATGGGGTAAGTATTTTCGATTTTTGTGGCTTGTTAAGTGCCACTTGTTATTCTCCTCAGTAAGTTTTCTTACGGGCAAAGCAGACGTGCTGCGTGAGCGATGCGTGTGCGGAAAAAACCGATTCACGTTAGTCTTGAATCGTTGTAAATTGTACTCGGTGGGAAACACAGTGTTGGGCAAATGATTCCAAAGGGATAAGGTTCTCCATATAAGAGACTGCTTGAAAAGTGTTGTACAAGGAGTAATAAGCTGAACTTCATACGGCTGTGAAGTAGTTGCGCGAAGTACATTCCTAGCATGCTTCGCTACATCCATGGAGCACTTTCTATGAAAATACTTGTAGAAGAGACTGAAGTCGCCAGCTGTTCTTGGATGTTCCATTGAATCAAAGTTCCCAGTCAGTTCTGGGTCTCCAATCAAGCGAATACCTCTCTATGTTTGGGAGCTGAGCCTCAGACATGGGAGCAGAGCCCCAAACATGGGAGCAGTATTCCATTGTTGGTCGATTTTGAGCTTTGTACTGAATTAACAGTTGTTGTGGAGTGTAAAGATTCCTAGTTCGAAATAACCTTCCCAGCTCTTGAGAAGCTCTCTTTGCTATGCTCACAACATGTTCATGTCAAGACATATTTGTTCTCAAATTTTTGAATGGAGTGCCCCGACATAACTGTCGCATTCAGCAACGTTAACTTTTTTAGAAAAAACTGCCGCCTGGTTTTTTGTAGCGTTAAATTCTACTTGGTTACTGTCGCCTCAAGATAGAATTTCTTGCAGATTTTTGTTAAGTTGAATTACTTCCTGTTGTCTGCGGATATTTGCATGAATAGCCGATGTTCACGCGTTCAAGGTGAATGAAGAAATAAACGAACTATCATCTGCCAAGCTGTAGATTGAATTCCTGATCCTTTACAGCAGATCGTTAATATAAATGAGAAAGATTGTAGAAGACGGTATGGAGCCTCGGGGCACATCGGCATTGTTAGTGAAGCTGTTGGAAAGAAATCGTGCCACTGCCACTCGTAAAGAACGCTCTTTAAGGAAACACGAGAGCCATAAACAGAATTTTTCAGGGATACCATAAGAACGTAGCGTAGCCAAAAATCCATCGTGTCAAACCCGGTCAAATGCCTTGCATATATCAAGTGAAACCACTCGAGATTCTGCAAAGTATTCAATGGCGTTGTTCCAATAAAGTTATTCTAATTATTCTTATTCAAAGCATAGTTTCAGTCATGAAACAACTGCCTTTAAGTGCTACTATATAGATCAAGCTTGGGTGATGTAAGTCAAATTCAGTATTTACTTTGTAAGTTGTGTTTGCCAGGCAAGACCTGCGTAAATAACGTTCCCATTTTTTCTAGGTATGTGTCCGATATGCCTGCAGAAAGACACTACAGAGATGCCAGAATTACAGAAATATACGAGGGTACCTCCGAGATTCAAAGACTGGTAATCGCTGGAAACCTTATTAAAGAGTGGGGTTTCTAGTATTTAAGTTTAGATACGCTTAACTAGGATAAATATAAAGCATATCAAATATTTTTTTAAAGGAAAATATGTATTGGCAGTCAGGCCTAAAACCCACCGTACACTGTTAAGTTGGTTTATCGAAGAAAAGTGGTATTCGACATTTTTATTGGTTTAACAAACATTTTATGATCGAAAATTGGATCGTTTGGTTAAAACAAGGTTTGAGCGTCAGAGTTGGTCTAATTGTACAAATCGTTCTACCTCGGTGAAAATGATAAAAAATACCATTGTTCTTTGATAACGTTTTTATATTTTAATTTTAAAAATATTTTTGGATTATATCGTAAGTTTTGCTATTTTATCTACGGATTTCTTTTTTCTTCTTCTTAACGTGCCATATCCGATACGGACATAGGCGACTCTCTCGCCTTTTTAAGTATCTCCACAGACAAAGGGGACCTACAGTTTAATGCCGGTTTCGAACGGCCAAAGTGAGAGAGCTTTACTAGACATGATACTACGGGTTACACTCTCTTAATATTAAGGTCTAAAAACTTAAAACAAAATTACAAATTTCAAACGTTGAAAATCAAATAAAAGTCCTTGCATGAACATAAGAAATACTTTTTTACTATAACAATAATAATTTTCCTATATAAAAGCAATATCTCTATTATTGCTACTAAAACAAAAAAATATAACGTTTTCTAGACCTTTGTCTAAATCAAAAAAAAAATTAACTGAACTAAAATGCGAACACCTTCCTTAAGACAATTTAAGGATTGTCAGAAAATTTTCTATTTTAGTAAAAGAAATTTTAGAAAAATTCTAGCATAAAAAATTCTAGTAAAAATACTAATTCTAAAAAGAAAGTCTTATAAGACCATTTAGCCCAGGGGTGCTCAAACTTGAACTGCTGGCGATCTACCTCAATATTGTTAGACTACGATCGATCGACTCTGAGAGGCTGCAAGTAAGTGTGATGCAGGATTGTCGTCTAGGTAGGGTGTATCGTGGCATAGATATTAGTTTTCCGCACAATATGCATTTTTTTAGTCAAAGTAAGTGTAGGTCTGCTCTAAAATGACAATGAAAAAACTCATAACGAGTTCTAGTGTCTAAACTTAACTAAAGAGTGACTTTGGATGTTGAAGCGTGGCACTGCATGTCCTCAGCATACTTTTCATAAGATGGCACGTAATTACCGAGTGCTAATCGCAAGCATGATGACATATGTTCGTCAGTTAGTCGATTGCGATATTTTGACTTAATTATCTTCATTTCAGAAAATGCAGACTCGCACAAGTAAGTTGACCCAAACATTGCCGTCAGTTCAAGGGCGATTTGCCTTAGATTCGGATATTTATCTTCAGATATAAAACACCAGAATTTTGTATCAGATGCTGTGGCTTTGAGATGTATAATTGATATAATCTGCACTAACTCATTTTCAACAGAACATGAGTCCATGTTAAACTGACTTGCTATTTCAGTAGCTGATTCCTCAATGTTTTTTACACGAAAAAGGATAACTCATAAATGATGCGATATTTGCCAATTTACTGAAATCATAAAAAACGTATTTCGAATTGGCCCAAAATATTTGATAATTCTGCCTCATAAATATCATAATTCAACTGAGGAATCCTTACTTTCAAAGACGGAAAATTTTTCAGATCCTTTCTTTTCAGTTGATCTATCATAAGTTGCAATTTACTTTTGAATGCGTTTATTGCGCTAATGATCTCAATAATAGTTTTTCCATTACCTTGAAGCTCCAAATTAATGGTGTTTAAATGCATTGTGATGTCTGTCAAAAATTTACCATTTTCCGTTTTTCAGCATCTGAGTGTCATCACCTCTTTCGTCCAGAAAAGCTGTTATTTCGGGCAATAATTCTTGAAACCTTTCTAGGAATTTTCCGCGACTCAACCACCTGACGTCCGTGTGAATAACTAAATCAGTGTGTTCAGCTGACTCACTATCTTCCAACTGCAATTTAAAGAGCCGTCGTTGCAAGATACGTGCACGGATAGAATTCACAATTTTTATTGCAATGCCCATAATCTCCTCCATGTTTAGAACTTTTGAACACAAAACTTGTTGATGTATAATGCAATGGAAGGAGAAAAATGAAGGGAAATCATCATTAGCTTGACACAATGCCACAAAACCGTTTTTGTTTCCAGTCATTGCTGGTGCTCCATCGATTGTAATGCACACTAGTTTATATATTAGTAGCTTGTAGTTTGTTACAAAATTGAAGAAAACGTCATATATATCTTCGCCACGGGTCTTTCCTTTCAGAGGATCATTGTCAAAAACTCTTCCTTAGCCGACATGTCATTGAATACCATTCGAATAAAAATACACAGCTGGGCAGTGTCTGTCATATTGGTGGATTCGTCGAACTGTAAAGAAAAGTATGTACATTCCATGATACAATGTTTTAGTTTATCTGCCATGTCCTGGCTCATGACTTCAACACGCCTTGTGACTGTCGGACGAGATAACTGAAGTTCTCTAATAGCAGACATAATCTCTGTTTTATTTCTAAAATCTCCAAATAAAGTCTCACCCGCTTCAATAAATGCTTTTCTTAGTTTTTATGAACCGTTTTATGATGCCTCTCTAAGTTCCCACGCTTAGGTATTGCAACTGAC
>CM032448.1:8340344-8431991 GCA_019049505.1 Pachyrhynchus sulphureomaculatus
AGTGATAATGAAGGTTCAGAGTTAAGTACTAATACAAACCAGACTGTTAAGAACATTGTGAAGAACGATGAGGCAGTTAAAAGTTTCAACGTGTGCATGAGATGGGCAGAAGAAAATGATATCTCTCTAAGTGATGTTCTTGTACTTCAAAGATTAAAAGAAATTGCTTTTATGATGAAGCAGAGAAGGGTCAAGCAAACAAAAATTACAAATTTTTTTACAAAATAAGATATGCTTCTGTTTTAAATATTATTCTGTATGTACTATTTTTTAGTTGTTTCGTAATTAATGATTCGTTTTTTTAATATAAATAATGTCCTGCTTCAGTAATTCGAATTATTTACTAATTCGGATCACCGCGGTTTTAATTAGTCCGGATTATCGAGGTCGCACTGTATATATACATGTATATATATATATATATATATATATATATATATATATATATATATATATATATATATATATATATATACACGTGGGTAAATCAAATATAAACGGTAATTTTGCTATTCTTCTTAGAATGCAGTTCTTAGCTAGATGATGTGTGGAGTAGATGTTTGGTTTGTGGAGTAGAGTGGGGGAACCGGATGGGTGCGCGCGTCAACTCGTCTTTGTCGTCAGTACAGCCATGACCGAGCAAGAGGTACCTTCGTCTGTTGCGCAACGTATTAACATCAAGTTTCTAACCAATGAAGGCGTTAAACCGTCAGAAATTTTAACCCGTTTGAAGGCACAGTTTGGGGACAGTACACTGTCTCAGAATCGTGTGTATACGTGGGCGAGAGAATTTAAGGGCGGACGAGAACGGGTTGAAAACGAAAGTCATGATCGACACCCTAGGTCAAGCCTTACAGATGACAACATCCGATCAACGTACGGTGAATGTGGCTTACTACTGCCAGTTGTTACGGTTGGCAAAAGCCGCCTATCGAAAGAAAAGACGGGACATGCCCATCAGAGATGTCATTCTCCTCCAGGACAACGCCAAGCCTAACACTGCGGCTTTGACAAGGGATACACTGGAAGAAATGGGCTGGGAAACCTTCGAGCACCTTCCTTATAGCCCTGACTTATCCCCCTGTGACTATTTTTTGTTTGCGCCTATGAAAGAATCACTGGGAAGACAGCGATTTGGAAGCAATGAAGAAGTCGAGGAACACGTGCGCAATTGGCTTACAACCCGCCCTCAAACCTTTTATGACCAGGGAATACGGAAACTTCTAAATCGGTGGCAAAAGTGTGTAGATCACGCAGGAGACTATATTGAAAAATGTTAAATCAATGATTTGTGTATAATGTTATTCAATAAACGTATAAAAAAAAATTACCGTTTATATTTGATTTACCCACGTATATATATATATATATATATATATATATATATATATATATATATATATATATATATATATATATATATATATATATATGTATGTATGTATGTATGTATATATATATATATATATATATATATATTATATATATATATATATATATATATATATATATATATATATATATATATATGTATATATATATATATATATATATATATATATATATATATATATATATATATATATATATATATATATTCTCGACATAAGATTAGATTGGATAAGGAAATCAAATAGTGGAAATACCAAGGCGATTGCAGCTGAACTGCATTTCAAAAACTGAGAGTCATTCTAAAAAACAGCCATATCCCCATGATCTCAAAAAGAAAAGTGTACGAGAGCTGCATACTTCGAGGAAGTATGTTTGGGCTGTATGTATGCTTAAAAAAAATAGTCTTTTTCGACTCCAACGTACTCAATGGGACATGGAAAGACAGATGTTAGGAGTTAGTTTACGAGAACACATTAAAAGCGAGGATATCAGACGAACAAGAATTACAGATATCAGTGTGGTGTGTGATTAAAGTGGCAATGGGTGGGGCACATGGCTAGAACGAATGATCGTAGATGGACAACAAAATTAGTTAAATGGAGACCTTAGGAGACCAGCCAAAGTGTCGGAAGACCAGTGAAAAGATGGACTGATGATATCAGGTTGACAGCAGGGAGTAGATGGCTCCATCTTGCACAGGATAAAGACAATTGGAAGAAACTTGAGCTCCTACAGTGGACAAGCAGTGGCTTATAAAGAACCCCAAAATTAAGCTTCATTAGAAAAAATTACATTGCTCCAGTTTCGGTCTGTTTTTCTCTGCCCACGCGAGTCGTTTCTCTCTGCTCAGCAATGGTTTCCTGGTTGTACTACGCCATTTCAAAACGTTAGACCGGAGATGAGTGTGAATCGTTTCATAAGATATATCTAAACCTTTCTACTTCAGTTTTTTGTGCCCTTTGGAGCGAAGTTAATTAAGGATTTCGGGAAAACATGTTACTAATCATTTTTTTCGTCCCTGTTCGACACTTTTCCTCTCGAACCACACATCAACATTTTTTGGCTGAGAGTATGCTAACCAATACTCTCGACCTGCCCATATACTTAGCAGCTCCTGTAGGCATCATTTTTGGACCTTTTAGGATGATTACATAGAAACACAGCCTCGAACTGCGAAGCGTACGCAGCACATGCGGGATAATGTATTATTTGCAAGGGTGCCAACAACCTCAAAAAAAAAAAATAGAATTTCTCTTACGACGACACGTTCTTTTTTGTCCGACTGTATACAGGTAAATTAACGTGAAATCAAACCCCACTTCGTTAAATATATTTTTATTAAACAATACAATGTACAATAACATTCTGCGTGATATCAATCAATAAAAAAAAATAATTTATCTATCAGCTTCACCATAAAACAAAAAAGATACTAAGAAATTACAAAAACACCAAAAATTTTTAGATTAACTTGTATAACGTACAAAACGTAAAAATTTAAAAATGCTCCGTCTTCAAACTAAGTTGTAAAATTTACATCTTTTGTCGTGGATTGACAGTTGAAAAAAGTACTTCTAAGCTGACCATATGGGTATGTCGAATGTTCAACCATCTCAGTTTGGCGATTGGCTGACGAAATAAAAATTTAAAACTTTTGCCTATTTTGCCCACTATATAGAAAAGACGCATTCTAAAATGCATTCATATTTGTGTTTTTTTTTTTAGGATAATTTTCAATCCAAAATTCTAAAGTCAACCTCAAAAAATAGCATTTATTAATTCATTTCATTATTATTTTTTTATATAGAGAAATGATCCTAAAAGCTAGTCGTTAGCGAATCGCCGTGCGAAGATCGCCGACCTGTCAACATGCGCAGCTGATCAATTCAAAATGGCATTCTCCGTTATCAACCTGTTGCTAACCTAAGGCTGTTCTTCTGCTGATTACTGAATAAAACAAACAGTATATATACAGGGTGTTACGAAAACCATTTAATATATCACAGTCAAGAAGTTATATTGCTCATTAATTAGAACTGCAATATAAATTTTTGTAGCATATTGTCTTTAAACTGACCAGGCAGAGCTAACCTACTCTCAAATAGAATCTGACCTCCACCTTAAAAGATCGCGAACATTTAAAAGCGATTAGAATTCTTTACAACATTCTGCTTGCTGAGTATACTTGTCCCTCTTCACTACATATTATAAAACAAAGTCCTCCGCCGCGTCTGTCTGTCTGTCTGTCTGTTCGCGATAAACTCAAAAACTACTGAACGGATTTTCATGCGGTTTTCACCAATAGATAGAGTAATTCATGAGGAAGGTTTAGGTATATAATTTGTCAAGGTTTTGTGTAAACTGGTTGAAATATAACGATTATTGTTGGAAGTGCCGGAAAAAAGTCAAGCCGCCTGGGAGCTTTCATCGAAAACGCTGCCTAATCCTACCTAATCTACATAATAAAATACATTAAAATACTTCAAGTAGTGTAGACATTATATTACATTTAAATCTAATCCACATATTTGACGCATCAAGCTGATGCGATTCTACGACAGACAAAACATGTAGGCATTATATGCTCTACTACCCGTGCGAAGCCGGGTCGCTAGTTATTAAATAAAATAGGGTTACATATACCTTCGCGAGACAAATCGTCTTAATACCAACCAACAAAAAACCAACTGTGGACGTAATAATTTTGCTACGAGGCTATGGACAACGAATATCCTAAATTTGATTTCTTGTATGTTGTATTATTATTTTTTTTTATTGTGTACGGTATTATTATTGTTATGATTTATGTTAATTGTCGTGGTTTTATTATTAATATAAATATATTGGCATAAATTTTTCTCTGAATTTAAATTTTATATGAAAATGGCTTTGTTTGTTAATAAATAAATATAGCGAAATGGGTGACTTCTTGAGTCAATCTGGTTGAAAATTTTAGCGATCACTAGTTCCTGCCGACGTAAAAACATTGCAATTCATTGAAGACGAAAAAAGAACGTTATTACGGGCAAGAAGACGAAAGACGGCACATCGGTCACGTCACTTTCAATGACCATAATATGTTTTACTTGCATTGTGAAACGTGCTGGAAAAATTGATTCCATGAAAAATTCTACATTTTAAATCTTCTAATGTTAGTTAACATGTAATTTAAAACTTATGAAGTGATAGTTCTTACAGTGTAGAGTTTATAAGCGTGATACATTTCTTAATATAGAGGATAACAACTTGATTTTTTTTTATTTATTTGAAAGAACAACATGTCGGTCAGCTGATTAGATTACCTAAATTGGTAGACAGTATTTAAATTCCGAGTTAGTCAGGCAGTGATGACAGTTTTGGCGTAGAAGTTTGAAATTATCATGCATTACGTGTCCGCCTGAAGGGCGATAGTTATAACATCCTGTATAGACATCCTTTGTTTTATTAATAGATTAACAAGAGCAAAAAAAACTCTGAAAGTTTGAAAAGGCCTCCTTAAGTGGCTTACAAAATAAAGATTGCTATATTTCGTATTTTTCTAACGTATTTTCCTAAGGAAAATTCAAATTTCAATTCAGCAATTTCGGAGTTTCTTAATTAAGCCATTTTAGTGAAAATTAGAATTACTAATGAATTATAACGTCTTCTTTCCTTGACTTTTAGTTTTGTTGTTGTAATCGGACAACAATATATATATATATATATATATATATATATATATATATATATATATATATATATATATAAATATATATATATATATATATATATATATATATATATATATATATTATATATATATAAATATATATATATATATATATAATATATATATATATATATATATATATATATATATATATATATATATATATATAAATATAAATATAAATGTAAATATATATATATATATATATATATATATATATATATATATATATATATATATATATATATTACAGTTGTGGTCAAAATAATAGCAGTGGTTCAATAAAAATAATTAAAACTGTTGAAAGGTAACTGCAAAATTCCATTAACCCAGATATGCCCAATGACCTATATGTAGTACGCTTCAAACTCGGCAAATCTCAGCGACGATCGGCGGCAAATATCGCAGTATGTGGAATTTTTAGGTAGTTTGATCTTATGCGCCGTTGGTGATAGCACGGTATTATATTTCTAGAGAGAAATCTTGTTTATTGCGAAGCGTCAGTTAGTGGTTTTTTGAGAATGGCCGAGTTCGGCGTGAAGTTTGTAAGGTAGGTTATGTTTCGGCTATATTTTAAATTATCTAATGATATTTTATAGATAAGTTTAGTTAGCTAACAATGTAAGCAATTGATTTTTGTATGATAAACATGTTGATTTCAAGTAGTTGTTTGTCTATTAGTAATTAAAAACAGCCGTCCTATATTTAGTACGTTGGGCACATATAATACTATCAATATTATAGTATATTATAATACATCTGGGTTCCATAGAGAATTAAAAAATTGTTATAATTATTCAAAACAATTGTTAAAGTCTTTCGCCACATACCAAAAATGTATTGCCAATGTTTACCTACGTCATTATTTAAGAAATAATTTTTACGATTATCTTTTTTGTAGGGGGTTCTCCTTACACGAAGCTCTCGCAATGATTGAAGACAACGAAATAAATGCAGATACAATAACTCTATTTCCTCCCAACAATGCTACGGAAAATTTGACGGATGAGGACTCCGGCGATGAGGACAATGTTGACATAAACAATTTACCAGCCTCACAAATGCAGAACGAAGTCGAAGTTACTGCAAAGTACGTTTTAGAAGATCAAGAATGGGAGTCCGAAGATGAGGTCCCTTTAGCGAGACTGATAAGAAGGAAAGAATCAACTCTAAAAACCACAAAAAAGAAGAAGAAATACCAATACGTGAAAGAGGACTTAGCCACCAACGTTGTTCATGTTGAAGAACCCGAAGTTTTTCATAGACCTGAGTATTCTCCCACTGAATTGTTTTCTTTATTTTTTGACCATGAACTCGTAGAAAAAATTGCAGAGGAAACCAATCGATACGCCTCACAGAAAAATCAAGCAACTCGTGTCGATATTTGTGAAATAAAATGTTTTTTAGGAGTCCTTCTACTAAGTGGAGTTATTCCGATTCCAAGAAGGCGAATGTTTTGGGAACGTTCAAAAGACTCACACAATGAATTAGTATCTGAAGCAATATCCAGAAACAAATTTGAATTTATTGTGTCAAACATTCATCTAGATGATAATAATAAATTGGATACGTCTGATAAATTCGCGAAAGTTAGACCAATTTTTACATATCTAAATAAGAAATTTATTGAACACGCTTACACACAGGTAGAGCATAGTATAGATGAAGCCATGGTTCCATACACAGGCAGACATGGTTGTAAACAATATATACAGGGTAAACCAATACGGTATGGCTATAAATTAGGGGTTGGCACTACCCGCGAAGGTTATATAAATTGGTTCGAGCCTTATCAAGGAGCTTCCACGAATATTAGTCAAATTTATAAGGATCTTGGAGTTGGAACGGCTGTTGTTTTGGAATACGCTGATGCTCTTAGGTCAAATTGGAAGGATTTGAAGTTCCATTTATTTTTTGACAATTTTTTTTCCTCTGTTCCTCTGTTAGAATATTTGAACGAAAAAAAAAAGATATGTTCGGGACCGGAACTATACGTGAAAATCGTATTCCTTGTAGTACATTGCACGATTCAAAGACCATGAAGAAGTGTAAACGTGGGACTCATGACTATATAAAGATTAAGGATGACAATATTATATTTGTAAAATGGAATGATAACAACATAGTTACTTTTTGCTCTAATGCCGGTGGTGTAAATCCGTTACATTTCGTGAGAAGATACTCTCAGAAGGAGAAAAAAATTATTCAAGTGGAACAACCCCATGTGGTGAAGTTATACAACAGGAGCATGGGAGGCGTCGACCGATCAGACCAAAACATAAGTTTGTATCGCACCGCCATAAGAGGGAAGAAATGGTATTTTCCTCTTATAGCTCATTGCATAGACATGGCAGTTCATAATGCCTGGCAGATTCATAAATATCATGGCGGGACGATGGACCAGCTTTCATTTAGACGCGCCATTGCTAATGTATTGTTAGTGCAGAACAAAAAAAAAATTTGTGTATCAGAAAGGACATGCGTCAAAAAATCATAATTTAGAACTAAGGTATGACAGGTTGGACCATTTAGTGATATCGCAAAATAAACAAACAAGGTGTGCAGGATGTCATCAAAAAACGACAACCAGATGTCAAAAATGTGACATTGGGTTACACGTTAAATGTTTTTTATCTTATCATACTAAATAAATATTTTTGGAGTGTATTATATGCCCATTGTCCTATATATAGTACGGCTACAAAACCATATTTTTTAAATACATAACTGTCCAGCAAGAACAAAAATGTGTTTTATTTGCTATTTTAATCTCATTGAACATTAAAATAATAAAAAAAATAAGTTGTAATTATTTTGGGCATATCTGGGTTAAAGCAAAAAATATTTTATCGTTTAAAAACTTAACTGTGCTGAGGTTTGAAATAAAAAATATGTATATAAAATAAATATAAACAAAGTATTTACGTTTTTTGTAGCAGGGGATGAATTTTGCTTGGTCAAAATAAGCAGTGTTCGCTTAACACTAGTGTGTTTCAAACCTAAATGGTTTTTGCTCCTTGTGTTCGGTTAAATTGTCAAATTTAGAATAGTTTTGTGTCAGATCCATCAACACTTTTTCTGTTTTCAATACAACTATGGGAAGGAAGAAGCACTGTTCTCAAAGAAAAACGTGAATTGATAAGAAAATTGCGTCGTGATTACATGTAGATTCAAAATATATTTTGGGATGCTCAGCTAAAATGGTAGCAAACGCTTTAAGATGGCAACCTACACCTGAAAATCGCGGTCGTAAACGCAAAACTACATCCAGACAGGACACACTTATAGTTCGAGCTTCAAAAGCAAACCCATTTGCTTCGTTAACACAACTTCGGGAGATTGTGGGAGTAGATGTAGCTCCTAGGGGACGATACGACGACGACTTAAAGAAGCAAAGTTACCAGCAAGAAGTCCGCGTAAGGTACCCTTGTTAAATAAAAGATACAGAAAGAGACGTTTAGAGTTCGCGAAGGAACATATTGAATGACCTCTATTTAAATGGCGTAATATACTGTGGTCCGACGAAAGCAAAATTGTATTATTAGGAACCGCATATCAGCCCCGGTACACTATTAAGACAGTTAAACATGGAGGTTCAAAAATAATGGTATGGGCATGTTTCTCCTACTTCGGAGTAGGGCCTATATTTTGGATTAAAAACATAATGACCGCCAGTGTTTATGTTGAAATTTTACAGGACGTTATGTTGCCCTATGCAGAATATGAAATGCCACTTAAATGACAATGACCCAAAAACATAGCAGTCGATTATGTAAACAATTTTTAGAAAAGAAAAAAATTAATATCTTAAATTGGCCAGCTCAAATCCCAGATCTGAACCCCGATAGAAAATCTGTGGGGCGATATTAAAGATAGCGTAGCACGTGAAAAACCTAAGAATCAAGACGAGCTCTGTGCTGTAATCAGAGATTCTTGGAAAAGCATTCCTGTTTTTAGATGTCAAGATTTGGTTAACTCTATGCCGCGACGTTGTGAAGCTGTCATAGCCAATAAAGGGTTTACAATTAAGTATTAGGTGTGTCTGATGCTCATAAAAGAAAAATATTGTTAATTAGTTGTACAGTTTTTTTAACAGTAATTTTAGTAAAACACTGCTATTATTTTGTCCACCATAATTTTTAGAAATTTGTCGTTTTTTTTTGATTTTTAAGAATTTAATTAATTAGCCTTTTATTACTTTGATGCATCTTAGGTGGGCTTCAAAGTTACCATATTTATGTTTTAGTTGTTCTATAAAAAAAACTTAATAAATATGTTTTGATAAAAATTTAGTAAGCACTGCTATTATTTTGACCACAACTATATATATATATATATATATATATATATATATATATATATATATATAGTGAAAAAAAGTTTGTAAAATAAAATATTTAGGGGAGGATTATAAATTGTCTAATTACACCCCAAAAAAAAACAAGAAAATTAGGTATAATCTAACTTTGAAAAGTAATTTTTAGATGAAATTACAAGGATTTGATATATATCTTTTTAAGTTATTTCTCGATTGCTTATTTTTGAAACACTAAAAAACACATTTTCGCTTTTTATACATACAAGGGATATATAATTCCTAAAAGAAAATTATATTTCAATTTGTACGTTTTTTTTTTTTAAGTTTCAGCAAGTAAAATATATATTTTTGTTACAATATATATAACTCGAGTTTGAAACCAATATTATAATAAGACTCTACTTCATTTGGTCACCATTTAGCTTAAATTTGTAAAAATTGACCTCAATCGGCTTTTGGGGTTTTTTGAACAGGCAGTTTAAAAACAAATTTGGCTGTATTTTCTCTTAAAGTCCTAAATTAAAAAAAAAATAACAAAAACCGATTGCTAGGAAGGCTGATTATGATATCATCAGCTTGAAACCTAAATTAATCAATACAGTGACTCGACTTTAAGGGAGCTAGGAGGGGTGGCTGTCCCCTCCACCTCTTAGCATCAGCACCCCCCGCTTCATATTCTGTAAAGAAAACCACATCAATCCAGTGTTTTTTTAGATATTCCGTGTAATCTTCAGAGTGTGTGAATTATCTGTAACCTGTAATACCCTTTTTAGTTCATTTTTTAAAACCCACCTATGTATTATTTTTTAGATAATGTGAAATTTTTTATTCCATGGCTCGATATATCGATAATTATCGACATATCGAATAAAACAATAATTATCTTTATATCGATAGTTGCCCATAACTATCGGTAGTCATCATTTATCTCGTTTAAACATCAATTTTAAAGAGATAATGACTTTTTTTGAAGTGACGGTTGTTTTTTGGAAACCTCCATCGATTTTCAAATAATAGCTATCGATAAATATCAACAGTTATCGTTATATCAATAACTATCGATTTGTCAATAAGTTAAAATTATCAATAGGTGGGTGGCGTTTGACTATCGATAGGCCATTATCACCCATCCCTAGTTGCCAGCTGATTGCAGTTAGCATCATTTAAAAAAAACGTAACTACAACCCAACTTTGAAATTTCAACCGTTACAAGTTATTAAAAAAATTAGATCCCAGTAAATTTTTGAAACGTTACGTGTCCCCTCGGCCTTTACACTCACAAACCTGCGTATCTTCAAAACTTTGCGATATATACCTTTCGCTTGTCAGAATTTCAGCCCTAAAATGTTTGGGTATGTTGTGCGGAAAACCTGTAAACGGCAAAGTACTTTTGACGAGTTATATTGTCCACTGTATGTCTAAAAAGCGTTTTTCAGCTAAAGGACTATTAAGAAATAACATAAAAAAAAATATTAAAACCCAATTATTTCTCTTAAATGATATTAAAAAAAAAAACAATTGTCCATCCACGACAGTCAATAATTATTAAAGTTTTAAGGCGAGTTTATAAAGTTTTTTTTATTAATATTTTGTCAAAAAAATACGTTTTTTACATTACTCTCCTAATCTGCTGGTCTTTTCTCGCTGTGTTTTTTCGTATATTCTTCAGCATTTTTTGTAAATTTTTTCTTATCTTTGAGGTACTCCTCGGCGAGGTCCGCTCTCAGTGGATGTTCGGGTTCCGGTTCGTTAACTAGGGCGACTAGAGCTTGAATCACTGAAAAAAATAATAATAATAAGGGGTCGTTTCTGTTTCCCCAAAAACTATTACAGTAGAATCTCGAAAAAGTTAACTCGCGTAAAAGTTAATCGCTCGGGTAAGGACCGGGGCGTATTTCAGCCTCCACGTGCCGCTCTAAAAAGTTAACTCTTCAGTTAACTTTTCAGAGCGTATGAATTTTTCAAAACAACGTTCACGTTCATAAAAGTGGCAGTTTGGCCACTTTTAAAAAATTATCAGTGGCAGCACTGAGCTCTAATTTTGTTTGTTGGATTATGGTATTCCCCGTACTTCTTTTCTATTTTGAGCTGTGAAAACCTATGATCATCTTCATCGTCAAACAACATTGATTTAGTTAGTCGTTAGCGTATGAGTTTGTGAGTTGTGTATTGTTTACTTAAAAAATGTCAAAGCAGAACAAATCATCACAAATCAGATTAGATTTGCAGCAGAAAGTGGAGATTTTAAAAAAGATTGATCAAGGTATTCACGGAACATGATTGGCGTTGAATTATCGTGTATCTAAAGTAGCCATCTCCAAAAATAAAGAAAAAACGCCATGAAATTTTAGAGGCTGTGGCGAACACATATGAAAAAGCACACAAGAAAACACTACATAAACCGGAATATGCTGATCTTGAGGCAAGGTTGTATAAATGGTTCTTGAACCAACGACAGCGTAATTGTGCAATGACTGGTCCAATTTTAAAATCAAGAGCTAAGCACGAATTCGCATATTGCACCCTGGAAAAAAATTTAATGCCAGTGATGGATGGCTAGCAAATTTTAAGAGAAGACATGGTATTCGCCATCTCAAAATTTGTGGGGAAATCCTTTCAAGCGATACGTCGGATGTTACATCTTTCATTCATAATTTAAAAGCAAAAATTAATGAAATGGACATCTCCGACTCGCAACTATATAAACGCGGATGAATCTGGACTATTTTATCGTTTTTTACCGGATAAAACATTTGTCCCAGCAAACGAAAAGACCGCACCGGGCCGAAAAATTGCAAAGGAAAGAATCACATTTTTGTTGTATGCTAACGCAGATGGTTCGCACAAGTTAAAGCCGTTGGTCATTGGTAAATCTGTAAATCCACGTTGCTTTAAGGGATTTGAAAACCCATTGGAATACGTCAATTCGAAGAAGTCGTGGATGAATTCAGAGTTATTCTTCAACTGGTTCCATCATTCATTTATAAAACAGGTAAACTGATTTTTTTAGTTTCATAAAAAATTTTGCAGGTTATTGCATAAAAATTTTTGTAGGTTCGCCAATTTTCTGCTAAAAATAATTTACCACCAAAGGCATTGTTGCTGATTGATAACTGTACTGCCCATAAGCCAATTGACATGCTACAGTCTGATGATGGAAACATTGCTGCAATGCTTTTACCACCTAACGTAACAGCGGTTTTGTAACCCATGGATCAAAATCCCATAAGATTGGTCAAGTTAAGATATCGAACTAAATTGTTATGCAACATTGTCGCACAAGAAAACGTTCCGATTGAAAATAATTTGAAGGCACATACAATTCGTGATGCTATTTTGCTACTTAAATCAGTGTGGGACGAATTGCCGCAAGCTGTTCTTATAAAAGCGTGGAATAAGATAAAAAAGTGGGATGATGATCAGTACGATAGTGAAGACGACATTCCGCTCTCTAAATTGATTACATCAAATAGTGCATACAACGATACACTTCGAGAAGTTCAATTGTTGATGTCAAAGGTGGGTGATAATGTTGACATCAGCATTGATGACATTGGAACAATGATCAAATTTCAGAAGATAATGATGATTTCGAAGTGTCCGATAATGATAACGATGGGTCAATTATCGAGCAAGATATTCAACAACCAAAAGTGAGCTTCTCGAAAGCAGTTGAAAGCATCAATACCTTGATAAAATGGTTTGAAAACAATAACGATGCAAATCAGGTGGCAGACCTTATCAATATGCGCACGAAAATGGTCAAGAGCTATTACACAAAAGAAAAAAAACAAACAAGTCTCGACTGCTTCTTTAAACCACTCCGTACAAATTAATATAAAGTTACTGCGCATATTCCAGAGTGACTGTGAACTTTAAACCAACCGGTACAAATTAAATCTAAGTTTCTTTTTTGTAGTGATGACAACTAAGTCAATGAAATAAATTTAGCATGTCATTTCCAAAAAATCTAGGTTTATTCTTTCATTTTTTTCAATTTTGAAAACCGCTTAGAAAAGTTCGAAACGTTAATTACCCTTGGAACATTTCGGTTAAGTTTTTCGAGATTCTACTGTACACTCTCCATGATTATATTAGTACAGTTTTAAAATCAGACAGAACAGACGTATCTGGATTAAAATCCGTCCGGCTTACATTGACCTAATAATCTTCCCCTTAAACTGTTGCTACATTCATGAACATGAGTATGTCTGAGCCAAGGAAGGGGAGAGAGTACTGGAATGTTACAGCTAACTATCAAATTTCTCCTGTATCACACCGAAAGTTTCGTTTGTTGGGGAACCCAGCGTGTTAGAAGTTTTCAGTGGTGGCCAGATCAAGAGATAGACAAGAGTATTTTTCAAAATGAACCAATTGTTTTCCAATGAGACGGTACCAATTTTGTAACCGTTTTATATATACAGTCGACACTCTATATAGTGAAAGACCAAAATGTTGACCGAAATTTCACTATAGAGAGTTTTTCACTATATAAAGAGAAAATCCGTATATATTGCTATGTATGTAAGATATTCTAGGTCTTGAAAAAATTGCACTATAAAGAGTTCTTCACTATATAGAGTTTCACTATAAACAGTGTCGACTGTATATATATATCAAGGATTTTCTACAGCTGACGCTGTCTTCCTTCTCTCAGCCTTTGATTCCATCCGTTTCTATCTTCCCAGTCTCCATCTGTTAAACCCCCTGTCCTCCATAGCCTCGTCCACATCGTCTCGCCACGATCGTCTGGGTCTTCCTCTTTTTCTTCTCCCTATAGGGCTCCACTGCGTTATTTTCTTTTTCCACCTATTATCTTCGCTCCGTCTTATGTGTCCATACCATTTTAATCGTTTTTCTTCAATGGTGTTTATTGCATTCTCTTTGATGTTCATTCTGTTGCTTATTTCTTCATTTGTTATTCTCTCCATACGTGTCACTCTACAACATCTTCTCCAATACTCCATCTCTACCGCGTTAATTTTAGATTTATTTTTTTTTGTTGATCGTCCAGGTTTCTGACCCGTATGTCATTATGCTTTGTATTATTGATTTGTATATGCGTATTTTGTTTCTCTTTGTAATATGCTTGTCCCATAGGATCGAATTTAATTGTCTTATGCATGTTCGCGTTTGTCCTAATCTAGCTTTAATCTCTTCTTCTTATGTTGCGTTTTTTGAAATGATGGTTCCTAAATATTTCTCTCGGTTCCTTTGATTATTGTTTCGTTATCGGCTTCTAGATTCTCCATGTTTCCCTCCTTTGTTGTTAGATATTCCGTTTTATCAAAGTTTATTGCTAATCCAGCTTTAGTGTATTCTTCTTTCCGTTTTCTTACCATATAACTGAGGTCTTCCTCATCTTGCGCTATGATTACTTGGTCGTCTGCGAAACTTAGAGTATATAAGTAATCTTCTCGTATTGGGACTCCCATTCCACTACATTTTTGCTTCCATTTCTTTAATGTTTGTTCCAGGTATATTCTGAATAGTGTGGGGGATGTAGAGCATTCTTGTAATAAGCCTTTTGATGTTTGGAATCTCTTCCCTATTTTATGTCCTATTTTTATGTTCACTGTGTTGTTTTCGTAGAGAGCTTTTACTGCGTATATTAGTTCTTTGTCAATGCCTATTTCTTTCATTGCGTATCATAATCTTTGTCTTGGTATTGAGTCATAGGCCTTTCTTATGTCTATGAAGGCTAGATGAACTTCTCTATTCTTTGCCAGTTTTTTTTTTCCATTGTTTGTTTTATAGTGTATATGTGGTCTATAGCTGATTTTTCGGCCGTAAAGCCTGCTTGGTCTTCTCCAATTTTTCCTTTTATATTTTCCTCTATGATATTTTTAATAATTTTTCCATACAAACGACCCATACTCGATATTATGCTTAGGCCTCTATAGTTTGTGCATTTTCTGCGGTCTCCCTTTTTAAATATAGATACTATATAGGCTTTTGACCATCCTCTGGTATTTTTTCTCCATTTATCGCTCTGTGGAACATGTTTCTCAGCACTCGATGTAATTTATTAGACCCGTACTTAATTATTTCATTTATACACACCCCCAGGCCCTGCAGATTTATTATTTTTGAGTGTTTTTATTGTCTTCTTTACTTCTTCATAGCTTAGTTCTATCTCTTTTTTTTCCTTATTCTGTTCTTCTTCAGGGTTCTCTTCCTGGAATTCTTGTCTGTCTTCTGTTAGCAGCTTCTTATAATATTCTTCCCACTCGCTTTCTGGGATATACTCTATATACATCTTCTCTCTATTGTTGGTCCTTAATGCTTTAATTATTCTCCATGACTCTATGCTTCTAGTTCCTCCTATATACTGTTCTACATGTTCGCACGATTTTTCCCATCTCATCGTTTCTGCATTTTTCTCTTTATATTTCTGTAGATCTTCTTCTGATTTTGTATTCAGCCATTTTTCGTATAGTCTTTTTTTCTCCTTTATAGATTCTTTGGTTTTTTTCACAGATTCTAATTTTGTTTCTTATTATCGTTGTCTTCTTTACCTAATGCTTCTAGGGCCACCTGTTTGATGTATTCTTTTATGTGGTCATACATCTGTTGGAGATTGTCGTAGTTAAATTCATTTAATTTTTGATCTAATCGTCGTCTGTATAGGTCTCTTATCGTTTCGTCTTGCAGTAAGTGTATTTTGTATTTTATTTCTTTGTCTGCTTTTTCTGTTAACTCATTAGTGTTTCTGTTTTCTTTATCTATTGTTTCTTTCTACTTTATTGTCTTGTACCACGGTATTTTTATATTTGCTATTAATAGTCTATGGTCTGTTCCACATTCTGCCCCTCTCTTTACTCTTACGTCTTTTATTTTGATAGTGGTATCATTTTTAATTATAATGTAGTCTATTATTGATTTTAAGTTTCGTGTTTCTTGCATCCAAGTATATTTGTGGATGTCTTTGTGTTTGTAGAATCCGTTTGTTATTTTGAGGCCGTTTAGTTCACATAGCTCTATTAGTCTCTCTCCGTTGTCGTTAGTAATGTCTTCTCCGAATGGTCCTACGGTATTGTCTTTTGTTTTCCTTCCTGTTCTCCCATTCAGATCTCCCATTATTATTAATTCCTGGTTTTTCTTTACTTTTTGTATTTCTATTTCTAGTGTTTCCATGAACCGTTTTAATCAGCTGGTAATTTTGAAACTAACAAGAAATTAAGTATCAGCATTCTTATTCTAGATTTTCTGTTAATATTATTTAATAAGAATATTACCTATTGCAGATACTTATGCGTTCCACTAATCATAAAATGTTTAAAAACATGAAATATAATTTAAAAAAATAGGATTAATTCTCGTTAATACCCGTAAGACTTGTTTAATACCTGTCAAAAATTACTTTCTGTCAATATTACTACAAGCCAGTTAAGTCAAGAACCATAGACATAGAGAATGGACTGAGCATTCCGTATCAAGCTGTGAAGTAAATATGGACGCAAAAGTATGAGAGACAACGCGAATGTGCGGCCAGTACTGTCTCTTTCTAGAATGCCGCTAAACTACGGCGCTCTTGAAAATAATATTTCTAAGTATCCTATTTGAATTAAAATCGGGTGGGGGTTTTTCTTGTCTTGAATTCCGTCTCGGGGTACTGCGCCTTAGTTATTACAGGCCTATAGAAAAGAGACAGGTATTGGCCGCACAGTCGCTTTGCCCCTTTCTAGAGCAGGGACGGCAACCTATGGCACGCGTGCCATCTCTGGCACGCCAAGCAATTTTGAATGGCACGCGTACCTATTTAAAGTTTACACATTAATTCTGTAATCTGTGACATGTTTTGAAATTAAGTAAATAATCGAAGACAGTATTACTTTAACGATACAAACAAAAACGATATATTATATAGGTCACTAGGTATTATTACCAAAAACTACAACTTATATATTTTGTAATTTATAATTTTACTGAATGCATTGGTTTGGCTTTAATTTCGGCAAGTATTAAAGACGGCAAGCCTCAAAATAAAAGCCTAGGCAAAAACACAAATAAACGTCCTCAATTCAGATCAAAAGAGCCGCTATAAGGCGGTTTTTTGTTTGACTTGACTTCAATCGTTCCGACGTGCGCCGCAACTCTTTTTATATTGCCGAACTTTAGTTTTTGTTAGATTTAACTTCTAGGCGGCCCTTTGATTGCAATGGGCGCGTTGTAGATAATAATTTTTGTTCTACGAAATTTAATAAACGTAATTATTGGAATTTTCTGGAAACATTATTTTTCTATATATAGTTTCTATATATATTTAGTATAGAAGTAACATCCGTTCCAGTCAATAGTCGTCGAAAAGTTTAAAAATTAAAATAACGATGCGTTATGGCCGCGAAGAAAGGTAGACGTTCGATCATTTCAAACTTCATGGACAACAGATTACGGTTTTGTACAGCAAAACGATCGGGCCATTTGTGTCCTATATCGGAAAAGCGCAGTTTTCCGGACATCTAATGTTCAACGACATCTCCAGATAAAACATGAATCGTCATGACGCTGATAAAAGGGAGGCAATACAAAGAGCAAGTAAACAATACGAGAAACAGTCAACATTCTTTAGTAAAGTTTTCCAAGGAAAAAAAACAGGTAACTGAATGCAGTTTCAAAATTGTACAATCGTGGGCACAAAAGGGTAGGCCGTTCACTGACGGAGAATTTATGAAGTAAATGTTTTTGAGTACTGGCGAGATTTTATTCGACGACTTGCCCAATAAGGATACAATATTGGCCAGGATTAGGGATATACCGGCATCAGCGCGGACCATCGAGACGAATTACCGAAATGACACAAAATGTCCAAAAACAGCAGAGAGACGCTATCAAACGGAGTTTTGTATTTGGTGTAACATTGGATGAAAGTGTCGATATTAATGACATTGCCCGTCTGGCAATCGTTGCGCGATACTTCGATGGCAGTGTGTATGAAAAGCTGATTTGTCTGCTCCCATTGCAGGGAACTACAAGAGGAGAGGATATATTTTCAGAATTTGTTAAACATTTTGAAAAGCGGAACATTGATTTAAATAAAAATTTTTGCGTAACGACAGATGGCGCTCCTGCTATGATTGGGAGACATAAAGGATTTGTTTCCCTTCTTATTGAACGCATGGGTCGATCAGTTTTGAATTTTCATTGCATAATTCACCAGGAGAGTTTGTGAGCTAAAATCTCCGCTGGAAGTTTAAAATCCGTAATGGATAGGGTGGTTAAAATAGTTAACTACATTGTCGGTCGTTCTTCACTGATCCATAGACAATTTAAGGCGTTTCTGCAGGAATTAGAAAGTGCATTTTCAGATATACCATTGCACAATAATGTGCGCTGGCTCAGCCGTGGTAAAGTGCTCTCTAGATTTGTGCAATGTCTGGGCGAAATTAAATCGTTCTTGTTGGAAAAAAATCAAGTGGATGCTTATCCTGAACTAGAAGATGAGAACTGTATCTGTATGTTAATGTTTCTTACTGATATTACAAACCATCTCGGTGAACTCAACTTAAAGTTACAAGGTTCAGGCAAAACAGTTCTGGATTTATATGAATCCTGGAAATCATTCAAATTAAAAATAGATTTATTTATCAGCGATATTACTACAAACACATATAAATATTTTCCAAATTTAAAAACTTATATATCCAGTGTCGATGATGGTGCACTAATAGACGAAATTCTTAAATATATGACTAATTTAAAAGAGGAGTTTATCGAGAGGGGTCAGGATTTTAATAAACATGGTCCTATGTTCGCTTTTTTAATCAAACCAGATTTAATGGATTTTTCCAGCAGTTGCTTTGACATATCTCTTTTCTCATGGATGGATATTAATGATTTTGATCTTCAATACATTTAATTCAAAAGCTCCGAGTTATGGAACACGAAATTTGTAGAATTAAGAAGGGTATTAAAAGGTGACTGCCAGAACCATTCAAACGAGATACTCAGTTGTTGGATGAGTTTACCAGAGAAATTTATTTGTCTTAAGAAAGTAGCATTTGCCATGCTTACAGCTTTCGGATCATCCTATATCTGTGAACAACTTTTTTCCCATATGAGAGTGAGTTTAAACCCGTACCGAAGCAGGCTGACAACAGACAACTCGGATGCATGTGTGACACTGAAAATAACCAGACATGAACCGGATATAAGAAAATTCTCTAAAGAACTTCAAGCACAGGGTTCACACTAGGTCCTAGGACTAGTATAATAAAATTATTTGTTAAATGTTTGTAATTAAACCTTCTAAAAGCAATATTTTAAGTTAATTTAAGTTAATTTTTGTTAATTTTAGTTGTAGTGAGTACCTATGTCGGCACTCAAAATGTTGTATAGATACTGGCACCCGTTAGTTAAAAGGTTGCCGACCCCTGTTCTAGAGAGTGGTCAATTTTGTGAAGTTAATGCTTAGTTCATACTCTATGTCTATGGTCAAGAACATATGATATCTTACATCACTGCCAAGTAACTACACAATATGAAGAAACGTGTGAAGGGAACGCATTTGCGAATTTGACAATGGAATTAAAAACTGGAAACAAATATCCCATTATCTCAGAAAGAGTTGCTCGGAGCAACATTTACCAAGAGAGCTTTTTTAGACAGGGGAAGGCGGAAAATACGAATATTTAATTAAAAATATCATACAGAGTGGTATAAAAAAGTTATGACAATTAAGAGTATGCACAGTGCAATAAGTAGCGCCCCCTACAATTTACAACAAAACTGTGAGCTAATTTCGATTTCTCATCTCAGAAAACCCCAACCACCAAATCATATACAAATAGTATAATTATTAAGAAAGCAACTTAAGAAAAACTAAAATAAAAGTATAAATTTGACACCCTGTATCTGAAAAATTACAAATTTTTGGACTAAGGTAAGTTGGGTTAAATGGTCATATTTTCATCCCAGATAGTCACAGTAATTCTATGTACAGGGAATACTGGAACATCCTGTATATTTGAACTGGTATTTTCATTTGACACCCCACAAATGACCTTAGAAAATTTTTTTTTCTTAACTTCCCCTGCAAGCTAAACCCTCAAGTCAAAATTTAACTTTCAAAACTTCAAAACTAAGCGGCTCTGATTGGGACATTAGTACCTATATTTGTCCCAAATTTCAACTTTGTATATCAAATAGTTTTGGAGAAAATCGGGTGTGACAGATAGACAGACAGACCGACACCAAAGTAATCCCGTAAGTGATCCGTACGGAACATTAATAATGCACCAACTTCAAAAACATCCTGCATATATGTGGAATTGTGGACATGACCAAAAATGGAGGAAAAATAGACAAGGTTACGAAATTTAAAACCTCTAATTTTTCCTTATTCTTTAATATATCATCTTACCTTGATCGGTTTTTGTCGCCGGTTTCCAATTTTCGGCGCTGATGATCGGCAGACACACCTGACCTTTTTCGTCGATATTCGGATGGTAAATTTTCGTTTTGAAATTAATTTTCGGCGGTTTAAACGGGTATTCGGCCGGGAAGTTTATTTCGATTTTGAATGCGCCTTTGTTGTATGGTGGACTGTCCTAAAATTAAAGAAAAGAAAGATTGATTTTTTTCGGAACCGACAAACCTTATTTTTAGTTTTTTTTTGTGAAGGACGAATAATAATTTGTTCGTCAATCAACAATCGCAGACACTTCAAACTCTCCATGTGAGATATTGAAATACTGGTCATCATTAGTAGAATTCTAGACGCAATTTTTTTTTCTTTTATAAAACTTCACGTTCAAAAATTAATTTGAAATAAAACACAAATCATTAATTTATTCACCAAAATCTATTTGATCCCCTTCAAAGCAACTCCTCCCACTGTGCCACACTTATATCATTTTTTTTCAATCTCTTCCAAAAAATTGTTATACTCGATTTGCTGTATTGCTTTCAAAACAGCCAGTGATTTATCTTTAATAGCTTATAGATTCACAACGGTGTTCATAGGGTAATACTTTAAATATGGGGAACAGGACGAAATCACATGGAGCCATATCTGGTAACTACCGTCATGTGCAATCGTCATCATTTAATTTTTACTTAAATAGTGTAGAACCTCTCAAGAAGACTAGTTAGAACAATACTGCAACTAACCTGGATTGGCAGCTAAATTACCCACTTTGTAGTTGTTAGCATATAAAACAAACTTATTAATAATGTTCGGAGACATGATGTGGAGTCGGACTGGTTGATAAAATGTAATAAGGGAGGCAGTACACTTCCTTGAGGGACACCAGGATGAAGAATATATTGCCTAGAGGTAGCTTGTCCGACTCGAACTACTATTTATTAACGATCATTCAAAATAGGTGTCAACCAATCTCACATATTATTTCTAATTCCAAATTCTTCCATGTTTTCTATCAGAAGTTTTGGTATCATTTTATTAAAAGCCAGAATCAAGTAAAAAAACCAATAGAGCAATCCATCGACTCATATAAATTGGATTTAAAAACACAATTCTTGGGCACACTTATAAAAAGTATCCGCTAGAATTTAGTGTGGTTCTGTCCTACATATAGGCCAAAACAGTCAAATTATTTAAAAGATCTAACCATCGCACAATATGCAAATTTGTAGAAGTGAGCAAAATTTTGGAATCACCAAATGATACAATTTCTTGGCAAACTGACGATGTATGTTATGTGGTCAGATTGTAAAATCTTGCTCCGATGTTCACAGTCTATAAACGAAATGTTTGGGAATGAACTAGAATATATAAATACTCTAATAAATAATAATAGAGATGTACAGGGTGGTCCAAATTGGACACTTATATTTCAGTTAACAATTTTTTAATTACACGAAGTAGGTAAGTATTATTAAACAAATATATTTGATAAATGAAAAATATTATTAAATATAATGTATTAATTAATAAATAATGCAAATTATTCATAATTATGGATTTTTTAGTGATTAATTAACTTTATACGACGTATTATTTACCGAGACTCACGGTTGACCTTGCATTATGCTATGTATGGCTGAGCGCTGCGCGCTCTCCGCGCTCTATCTCAAAAACGGTTAAGCGTATAAAAAAATGTCTAGAAGAATTTTATGCTCTACAATTTTCATAATAGATGCAAATATCATTGAAACCATAGGAAGCAAGATATTTGCGATCAACCGATTTTTGTGACCTTTGACCTTGAATATCTTAAGACGCGGACACGAGATTTTATGAGACTTTTGAGACAACTTTTAGAATGCCTAAATAAAGGTTTATACAAGTTTACAACTTATTATCTCTCATTCCGAGGTGAAACCCCTAATGTGACTGGAAAATGAGGTCGGACGGGACTATGTAGAACAGGGGTGCTCAAACTTGAACTGCTGGCGATCTACCTCAATATTGTTAAACTACGATCGATCGACTCTGAGAGGCTGCAAGTAAGTGTGAAGCAGGTATGTCGTCTAGGTAGGGTGTATCGTGGCATAGATATTAGTTTTCCGCACAATATGCATTTTTTTAGTCAAGGTAAGTGTAGGTCTGCTCTAAAATGTCAATGAAAAAACTCATAATTATTTAAAATTGCGAGTTTATTGGTTCTTACAAAACAAACGAGTTCTAGTGTCTAAACTTAACTAAAGAGTGACTTTGGATGTTGAAGCGTGGCACTGCATGTCCTCAGCATACTTTTCATAAGATGGTACGTAATTACCGAGTGCTAATCGCAAGCATGATGACATATGTTCGTCAGTTAGTCGATTGCGATATTTTGACTTAATTATCTTCATTTCAGAAAATGCAGACTCGCACAAGTAAGTTGACCCAAACATTGCCGTCAGTTGAAGGGCGATTTGCCTTAGATTCGGATATTTATCTTCAGATATAAAACACCAGAATTTTGTATCAGATGCTGTGGTTTTGAGATGTATATCTGATATAATCTGCACTAACTTCTTTTCAACAGAACATGAGTCCATGTTAAAGTGACTTGCTATTTCAGTAGCTAATTTCTCAATGTTTTTACACGAAAAAGGATAACTCATAAATGATGCGATATTTGCCAATTTACTGAAATCATAAAAACGTATTTCGAATTGGCCCAAAATATTTGATAATTCTGCCTCATAAATATCATAATTCAACTGAGGAATCCTTGCTTTCAAAGACGGAAAGTTTTTCAGATCCTTTCTTTTCAGTTGATCTATCATAAGTTGCAATTTACTTTTGAATGCGTTTATTGCGCTAATCATCTCAATAATAGTTTTTCCTTCACCTTGAAGCTCCAAATTAATGGTGTTTAAATGCATTGTGATGTCTGTCAAAAATGCCAAATCAGTCAGCCATTTTCCGTTTTTCAGCATCTGAGTGTCATCACCTCTTTCGTCCAGAAAAGCTGTTATTTCGGGCAATAATTCTTGAAACCTTTCTAGGAATTTTCCGCGACTCAATCACCTGACGTCCGTGTGAAGAACTAAATCAGTGTGTTCAGCTGACTCACTATCTTCCAACTGCAATTTAAAGAGCCGTCGTTGCAAGCTACGTGCACGGATAGAATTCACAATTTTTATTGCAATGCCCATACTCTCCTCCATGTTTAGAACTTTTGAACACAAAACTTGTTGATGTATAATGCAATGGAAGGAGAAAAATGAAGGGAAATCATCATTAGCTCGACACAATGCCACAAAACCGTTTTTGTTTCCAGTCATTGCTGGTGCTCCATCGGTTGTTAATGCACACTAGTTTATATATTGGTAGCTTGTAGTTTGTTACAAAATTGAAGAAAACGTCATATATATCTTCGCCACGGGTCTTTCCTTTCAGAGGAATCATTGTCAAAAACTCTTTCTTAGCCGACATGTCATTGAATACCATTCAAATAAAAATACACAGCTGGGCAGTGTCTGTCATATCGGTGGATTCGTCGAACTGTAAATAAAAGTATGTACATTCCATGATATCATGTTTTAGTTTATCTCTGCCATGTCCTGACTCATGACTTCAACACGCCTTGTGACAGTCGGACGAGATAACTGAAGTTCTCTAATAGCAGACATAATCTCTGTTTTATTTTTAAAATCGCCAAATAAAGTCTCACCCGCTTCAATAAATGCTTCCTTCACGACCAATCCATCATCAAATGGTTTCTTGTGTTTCGCCAATATATGAGATATTTTAAATGACGCGATCGTTGCAGCTTTTGATTGTTTGGCTGATCTTGTGAACATGGTTTGTTCTTTTTTCAAACAAGTTATCAAATCACGTACTTTTCGTTTTCTTAATTCACTTTGTGACGGAAAATTCTTTTCATAGTTTTTTATGAACCGTTTTATGATGCCTCTCTAAGTTCCCACGCTTAGGTATTGCAACTGACGCACGGCAAATGAGACAAATGCACTTATCCTTTACCACACAAAAGAAAAATTCTTCCTCCCAATCATTATTAAAATGATAAGTTTTACTTTTCGTCGCCGTACTCATTTTGGACTATTTATTAATAAACTTTGTATCGATGTATCGCCTTCAAGTTACAATTTAGACTGACTCCTATTCCTGCAGGCGCAACATTTATATCGGCGCGAACGAAGTCTCGAATGTTCCCGTCAAACACGCCGCCCGAAGTTTCTAGAAAAATCGGCGGAAATCAAAAATGCGGCTTTTCTTTGACAAGTACCGCGCGTTCCTTTGATAAAGCCGCCTTTTGCCGCTAGCAGGGGGGGTTATTACGATAAAAGAAAGTGATGAGGGGGTTATTCTGGCCTAATTGTGGATCGAATAAATTTTAGTAGTTTATTCATTACATTTTGTTTTAGTTACCTAAAACAAAATCTGTGAATAGTTCTATGTCGGAATTTTTTCTCGAGATCGACTTAAAAAGCACTCGCGATCGACTTGTCGATCGCGATCGACCGTTTGAGCACCCCTGATGTAGAACATGTGAAGTAATACAATGCTTATTTTTCTATTTTTTTTTATTAAAGCAGTCCGGGAACTTTTCTTTTTGGGCAGCAGGTGTATGCTTATAACACATTTTGATACATTACTGCACGTCGTATTTTCCTTCCTTTTTGTTACTATAAATTTTAGACCAGACCTTCAAATATTTGAAAAAGTGTCTAATAACTATAACCGCTAAGTTTAAACAAATAATACTATTGTTCTTCAATTTACAGTAGAAACAAACATGGAAAAGGTCATTTTTTGGAAATTATTTATCTGAAAACTCTATTAAAACACAGAACCTTGTAGTATTAGAAATTTCTTAATTAAATCTAGTCCCAGAACACTGTATATATGCACATATTTATTGTTTACAGTAATAATTCATTTATTTACAGTTAATTTTATCAACTTTTCAATGTCAAAAGATAAATTTACAACTAGTCATTTTGAGACAACCTTGATAAATATAATATTCTTAACAATTTCAAAGTTTAATAATCAAAATAATTGTTTAATTATTAAATTTGATACTGCAGTTATTCTAAATTTGATAAATTACACATAATTTTTTTAGATAACAGTTTATTTAACAATATTAAAAATAGATGTATCCTTAGTACCCACTTAGTGAAACATGGATTTTGCAATCTGGAAAATGATATAATTTTTAGGGAAGGTCCCATTTCTCAATCTAGGAAAACGTGTATATGATTTGGGTTAAAACGAGTATGATCACAACGTATATAGTTAGTTTATAACGATTAATCTTTAGAGATAATTTTTATTTCTTACTCACATACAGCAAGCATAACGTCACCACATCTTGACAAAGAATGTCGACAGCTTTTCATTAGTTTATGACGGCCGGGCGCAAAGACAAACGTTTTTTGAATTATAAATTGCTAGTTCAGTTCCTGATTGACTATTAAGGAACAATGTCAGGTGCAAAATGGCGCTCGCTTTGCTTTGCGTAACAAGTAAAAAATGTTGAACTTAAAAAGTGGAAAATTTGAAGCCGATATCTGCAAAAATATACGATTGTCTGGTTCGACAGTGTCAACAATATGGGCACAAATTTCGGAAGCGGCACCAGGTAAAGAAAATATTAACTCAAATGGACTAAGACAGCCTGTAAGCCTCGACGTTTTTTTGACGGGCGTAGCACACACTACAGGAGCGATGCGTGTGCGGAAAAAGCTATTTACGTTGGTCTTGAATCGCTGTAAACTGTACTCCAGCCAGTCAGCTGTCTCCAGAATCTACAGACATTACCAAGAGAGTGGCGCCTTTACACGGAGTCCAGGATCAGGAAGAAGAAGGTGTACCTTAGAACGAGAGGAGCGTTTCATTGTTAACACAACTCTAAGAAATCGTCACTTGACCGGCGTTGAGGGCCAGCAGAAACTCCGACAAGTTCGTGGTCGCCTAAAGCGGCTCATAGAGGGTCAATATTATTGTGCAATATGTATTGCCGTAGACGTTCAATATTATTGCACAATAATTGGGTTTGTACAATAAATAGAATCATATGGAGGTGATATTGATGGTTGTGCAATATTTTGCGCAATCACCAGTACAGACGTACAATGTGCTTGGCAATATTGTCAGTCCCCGCCGGTATTATGAAGTGAAGTTAACACATGGGCTGAAAAGTCCCGGGCCTAACAAAGAAAACACGGTTTTTTTTTTTGGTTCAAAATTAGCTTTATTCATCAACGTAATCTCCATCAAGAGCGACGCAATCATTCCAGCGCCGCTCTAACATTTTAATACCACTTTTGTAGAACGATTTATCTTTTGCCTCAAAATAGGCCTCAGTTTCAGCGATAACCTCTTCATTCGTGGGAAATTTCTTACCGGCGAGCATTTTTTTCAGGTCTGCGAACAGCCAGTAGTCGCTGGGAGCCAAATGTGGCGAATACGGTGGATGTGGGAGCAATTCGAAGTTCAATTCATGTAGTTTTGCCATTGTTTTGATTGACTTGTGACACGGTGCGTTGTCTTGATGAAACAAAATTTTTTTCTTTGCCATATGCGGTCGTTTCTTTGCAATTTCGGCCTTCAAACGCTCCAATAACGCTATATAATATTCACTGACACAAGATAGTCGATGAATATTACACCACGCACATCCCAAAATATCGAGGCCATAACCTTTCCAGCCGATTGTTGTGCTTTCGGGCGCTTTGGACGAGGTTCACCAGTTGCTGTCCACTCAGATGACGATCGTTTTGATTCCGGAGTGAAGTGATGGATCCATGTTTCATCCATTGTCACATATCGACGCAAAAATTCCGGTTTGTTACGTTTAAACATGGCCAAACACTGCTCAGAATCATCAACACGTTCTTGTTTTTGATCAACAGTGAGCAAACGCGGCACCCACTTTGAACAGAGCTTTCTCATAGTCAAATGCTCATGCAATATAAAGCCAACACGTTCTTTTGATATCTTTACGATGTCAGCTAACTCACGCAACTTCACTTTTCGATCATTCAAAACGATTTTATGGATTTTTTTTATGTTTTCTGGTGTTACCGCCTCATTTGGACGTCCACTGCGTTCTGCATCATCGGTGTCTCTACGACCACGTTTGAAGTCAGCAAACCAACGTTTTATTGTTGTTTCTGATGGAGCGGAGTCCCCATAACACTTTTCAAGCCATTGCTTCGCTTGAACGGTATTTTTTCCCATCAAGAAGCAGTGTAAAATTAAAACACGAAATTGTTTTTGATCCATTGTTTTGGAAATAACAAAAGTAGCGTCACTCTTAGCACAATAACTCACAAACTAATGAATAGAATATCATGAAATTTTAACAGCTGTCTTTTGAAGGTTAGTATTAACTGAAAAAAGGTGACTGCAATAAAACTAGCGCCATCTATGTGTTAGGCCCGGGACTTTTCAGCCCATGTGTTATGTTGAGTGATACTAAACTCGGTTGTTTAATTGCTCTGGGCGTTATTAGTGCGAAAAAAAAGAAAAAGAAGACACGAAGGCATCCGGGTATTTTTTCGCGATATTTCTCTACCAGCACGTCATATTGCTCACCTTTTTTAACGCGATTAGTATAATCTTTGCATTTAACATCCCATCAGAACATCCCCGTTTATCCAATTTTTTATCCGCCATCACGACGCGTTGGCTACCACCTGTTGATACCGACTGACGGGATATTATACAATCCTGCCCACAGACGGCATAGTATTTTCCATGTTGCGCAATATATTTTAACAAATTTTGATTTCGTACAATCTATTGCACAACCTTTCAATACGTTCAATTATATTGCACAAACCCAATTATTGCGCAATAATATTGACCGTCTATGGGCCGCTTAATTCCGAAAAGACCAGCTAACGGATCCAAATTCACAGCAGCCTGTCGACAAGCGCGACTCAGATTTGCCTGAGAACATGTCGACCGGACCTTAGAGCAATGGCGCTCCGTTTCATTCTTCGAGGAGTCCCGAATGTGCCTACATGGCAATGTAGGAGGCCTGGGGAGCGCTATGCGCAGTGCTGCATTACTGAAGCGATCGCTTACGGAGGAGATTCTGTCATGGTGTGGGGAGACATCTCACTGGAAGCGAAAACCAATTTGGTTTTAGTGACTGAAGAGACTCGTAGCGGTGAATTAACTGCTCATCGGTACATCGAGGCGTTCCTGCAGGAACCGTTGTTCCTTACGCTGGGTTTGTTGGCGATAGAATCGTGCTAATGCACGACAATCCGATGCCCCATGCTGCTGCATGGTGGAAGAGTGGGGAGAATCTCACAGAGTGGTGAAAAAGCTCACCAATTCCATGAAAAACTGGCTGGAAGCAGTAATAAGGTCTAGGTAAAGTAATAAAAATATTGATTTTGGTTTTTATCAATAAACTTTACTGTTAAACTTAAAATTTGTTTAATTTTTTCTTTCTCTTACCCCTATTTTCAATCCATGTTCTCCTTGTTTCCCCTTTCAATTATTTTAATCAGTAAAAAGCATGAGATATTTGGTATCATTAGAAAGAGAACAGAATGGGCTTTCAAATGATACTAAAATTCGTAAAAATATATGAACACTAAATTCTAGGATCCTTGTTAAATGAAGCCATATAGTTTGAGTCCATTTTTTTGCTCACCAGTGTAGTTCGAAACAGTATTCTCGGCTTTTGAGCTCTCTCTTTAGCATATTGTTTTTCAACTGTAGGTACCAGTATGAAAATCAAAAGGGAGACTGCAGAAATTCAGATCAAAAATTCACTTGTACTACTGGATGGATCGATCGCTTCAAGAAAAGGATACAAGATTAAGTCGGGAAAATGCCTAATGAATCTGACAGTGTGGACACTTGAGCTCTCCAGCGAATGGATCAGGATATAATTCGTTCCTTAAAATGTTATTATAGAAAGTCTCCGATTTTAGGACTTAGATCACTGCTATAGAACGAAAGGAAGATGTTAATGATGCTACAATAGATGTAGTCACAGCGCTGTTTAGAATAATGTGTCTGAAAAACAATTAAAAACTACTTCCGGCAAGCAGGTTTTGAAAATGATGGATTTGGACTGGACGCCGACCTGCCACCTCTTGCAAAATTCAAATTATGACAGCAATGATGAAGATAATTTGGCGTTATCCGAATGGTGACCGCAGATGATAAAATGAAAGTTCCAACTCTGCCCGAAATATTAAAAGCATTGGAGATTGTTCAAAATTACATTTCTTGCATACCCGATAACACCAGGGCAATTTAGGCTTGGGAATTTCTCAATAAATTACTACAAAATCAAGTGGACACCAGAAAAATCAAAAAAGTGTTAATCTGCAGTTATTTTGTACCAAAATAAACAGAATTTTTCATTAATATGCAATAAATAATTGAAATTACGTAATTTTAACGCTTAATATTTATTTTGTTTATAAAGAACAAACCTTGTGGTCCATATATACAGTGGCGTGCAAAAGTTTCCGGCCAGTGACATTTCGTACTCTAATTTATTAAAAAAAAAGACTAATGATTTTTTAATCATTATGAGATGTGAGTATGAGATATAGGAAACAAAATAATATAGTAAAAGAATATTATTTATGTTTGTGAATATATTTATATTGACGCAGTAGGACGTTTAAAGACCTATTTACGAATAATAGCGCGTTGAATGTTTACATTTAGTTCATAAAAGGTCGTAGGAGAGTAATAAAATTTTCTAAAGAAGGAAAGTCTTCTCGTGAGATTGCTTCATTATTATCGATAGGTAAATCAACCGTGAACGATATTATTGTAAAATACCGTTGTGGATATGGTTTAAAAGATCGTCCGCGTAGTGGAAGACCAAGAAAAACGTCTAAAAAAGTAGATCGTATCATTAAATGCAAATCAACTGCGGATGTCAAGAAAACTGATGTCGAATGCACGCGAGCTAAAGGATGAAAACCTAGCTAATGTTAGTTGTAGTATTGTGACACGAAGACTACATGATATGGGACTTTTTGGCCGTATAGGTATTAAAAAACCATTAATCAGTAAAAGGAATAAGAAGGCCCGATTACAATTTGCCAAAGATCACCTAAATTGGACAATCAAAGATTGGAAAAAAATAGCTTTCTCAAATGAATCTAAATTTAATCTTTTTGGAAGTGATGGTAGACAACATGTACGACGTCCTATTGGTAAGAGAAATGATGTTCGGTACCAAATTCCTACTGTAAAACACGGTGGAGGAAGTGTGATGGTTTGGGGAATTTTCTCTGCACAAGGAGTCAGTCATTGATTGAGATCAACGGAAATATGAACGCTGATATTTACAGTCCCTGGCCAAATTATTAGACGCACTGCAAGATTTCATGTAAAATATTAATTACCGAGTGATATTGTACCGTTTTATTATTTTAAATTGATTTGTTTTTTATTTTTACATTATCCAATCAATTACCTATTTATTTGACATAAATAAAACAGCATTAATTTAGAAAAGCATAAGTTTATTAAGTTTTAAAGAAAAGTGAAATTAATGTTAGTAAAAGTCAATATTTAGTTGAGCCACCTTTAGCCGCTATCAAAGCTTTAATTCTGCGCGGCATGCTATCAATGCAAGATTGTACTGTCTCCTGCATTTGAGGATGATGATTCCACACATGAATAATCTTTTCTAGGAGCTGGGTTTTGTTGGTAATCACATCTTTAGCCACTTCTCTTTTCATCAGCTCCCACACATTTTCAATAGGGTTCAATCAGGGCTATTATCCGGCCAATCCAACAGAGGGATATTTTTTTCTGCCAAAAAAGCTTTAACAGACCGAGCAGTGTGGCAGGGAGCTCCATCTTGCATGAAAGTGAATGGTTCCCCATTTGGAAACCATTCTCTGAGCTGCGGAATCAACCGATTTTGTAATACTTCTTTGTACTGATCTTGCCTCATTATTCCTTTGACGACGTACAGACGTCCAGTGCCCTTGCCGCTGATGACTGACCAAATCATCACTTTGGTGGGATGTTTAACCGTCGGGACGACACAATGAGGATGAAACTTTTCTCCATGACGACGACGCACATACTAAGCTTTATTCTGCAAAATTTCGAATGTGCTTTCGTCACTGAAGCAGACCTGTCAAAAATAGGAAAAATATATAAACTTCCATGTTTATTTGCTTTATTTAACTGAAAATGATAATAATGTATCAATTATTGATTAAATTGCTGTATCTTACCGATCTCCAGAAGTCCACATCTTTGTCTTGCCATTGTTTGGCCCACTTCAGGCGCTTTGCTTTCATTGCAGCTGTTAACTTGGGCTTCCTGGCGGGGCGACAGGCCTTAAAATCTAATTCTTTCAATTTTCTTCGAACAGTGCGCTCAGAAGCATTTACGCTAGCATCCTGGAGTTTGTGATTTTATTACCTTTGTGGTAGCAAATCTGTTTTCTACACAAATTTTCTTCAAACATCTCTCTGACCGTGGAGTGAAAATTGGTTTTCTACCGCATCTTTTCTTTCTTTTCGGGCTTAATTCCTTCCCTGACTCAATTTTCTTTTTTATGCGTCGTACACTAGCTTCAGAAACCTCCAATCTTCGTGATATTTCTCGGTTTGTAAATGTTTTCGCAATCACAAGGGCCTTCACTTCAGCTTTTTTACGTGGTGAAAGATCGCCTTTTCTACCCATAATGAAAATAGTCCAATTACTTTTTTAAAACACTGCATACAAAATAAACTAATAATTGAGTAGTATAAAACTGTTAAACAAACAATCACAGTCCATAAAGCCACAGAAACACGTCCGTACCTGACTCGATTCCAATCGCGACTGAAACAGTTTGTACTTGTTTACGTTCATGTATCACTTTGTCAACACAGTGTTGCCATATGTTAAAAATAAATACAAATATGTAGTCCACAACAATTCTTTTAAATAAAAATCAATAATATTGTAGTTTAAATATACCATTATTGCATAAAAACTCTTAAGAAACATAAAATTACTAAAAAAATACAGTGCGTCTAATAATTTGGCCAGGGACTGTACAAGGATATTTTTAGAAAATAATTTATTATCATATGCTGAAGGAACATTGTCGCAGAATTGGATATTTCAGCAGGATAATGACCCCAAATATACATCCAAGTTGTTAAAACAGTGGTTTTCTGCTTCACATGTGAGAGTTTTAAGCTGGCCATCTCAATCACCGGACTTAAATCCAATAGAACACTTATGGGAAACGCTAGATCGTCAAGTTCGAAAGCATACATATTCAAATAAAGCCGCATTATTCAAATCATTGAAGGAAGAATGAGATAAAATTTCACCTGCTTGTATTAATCGATTAATTGAGTCAAAATGCCACATCGTTGTGCGGCTGTTATCGCTGCGAAGGGTATGGCTACAAAATATTAACATAAAAATATAATTTAAGTCTATTATAGAGCATATGGACTAATAATTTTTCTCGTAGGACAAAGTGGCCGGAAACTTTTGCACAAATAAATAATAATAATAATAAATATATTCACAAACATAAATAATATTCTTTTACTATAATATTTTGTTTCCTATATCTCATACTCACATTTCATAATGATTAAAAATCATTAGTTTTTTTTTTTAATAAATTAGAGTACGAAATGTCACTGGCCGGAAACTTTTGCACGCCACTGTATATCAGTCCCACTATATCAGAGTATTACAGTATTTTTCTTCTTTTTTATGAATTACTTCCCCGCCTGAGTAGGGATTTTACCGTTTTTCATATTCTAAGGATATCGGCGAGCATGTCTTAATACCCGTTAACGTTGTCCAAGTGCCCAAACATACATTTCTGTATTTCACAGCACCTTTTAGACAATGCGGTAGTTATTGCATTTCTGCGAACAACTACTACCTATGTACGTGGCTAGACCAAATATACTTAAATAAATTAATAAATGAAGTATACCGATCTGCCAGAATTGGAACCCGAGACCTTCTGCGCTACAAGCAAGTTACTACGCCAAGGAGCCACGGGTCGCCACATTCTATATTTATTTATCTATAATATATTCCGCTTTATAGCGTTATCTTCTAGTTCCCTGTCGCCAGCCTCGTTTGTCCTCCCGGTCGTAAATTTCTTTCCGATGACTCACTGCATGCCACCAATCCATGTTGTTTTCGACAGTCCTCTCTTTCATTGTGGGCTGGAGTTCATAGTTCTGTCCTTCTTTTTATGTGTCCATACCAGACCAGCTGTCTTTGTTGGATATCGTCCATTAGTGTCCTTTCTATCTTCATGTCTTTTCCTTGGCTTATTCTGCCTTCTATTTATTTTTTCTTCTACTGGCTTCATGAATTCTTGTTCCTAAATAGATGTAGTCATAACAGGCACCAATCACTTGACCTCCTTTTAAGGTAAGTTTCTCCACAGACATTTGGTTTTCTTATAGTTTACCGTTATATATTCTAGATCTTCCTTGTCTTGCACAATCACTATTTGGCCCATTGCAAAAAGACCAGTGTATATTGTTGTCTCATTATTCAACTGTCTTCCAATTACACTATATTTTCTTCTCCATCTTTTTAAAGTTTGCGCTTGGGTCAATTTTGAACAAGGTTGGTGATAAACACCAACTTTTGTTATTGGGAATGTGTCTGATAATGTGTTTCCTAGTTTTATTCTAGAGTATCGCTGATCATATAGTTGTTTTATTGTAGTGATTGCAGTATTATTTACTGGCAATAGCTTACCAGAGTTTTTTAACTGGAACAGTATCATATACGAGGCTGGTTTGAAAAGTCCGTGCAAAAATAAAAACTACTTATGTGTTTGGGGTAAACCTTTTTTATTTTTCGACATAGTCTCCTTCTAGGCTTATACACTTCGTCCAACGATGTTCTAGTTTGTTGATCCCTTCCGAATAATAGGATTTGTCCAAGTCTGCAAAATATCCATTAGTGTCTGCAATCACCTCCTCGTTTGAATAAAATCTTTGTCCCGCCAGCCATTTCTTCAAATTGGGGAACAAATAGTAGTCCGAGGGAGCCAAGTCTGGAGAATAGGGGGATGTGAAACGAGTTGGAATCCTATTTCCATTAATTTTGCGACCACAACTGCTGAGGTGTGTGCTGGTGCGTTGTCGTGATGGAAAAGGACTTTCTTGTGGGCCAATCGCGGACGTTTTTCTTGCAGCTCGGTTTTCAAACGGTCCAATAACAATGAATAATATTCACCTGTAATAGTTTTACCCTTTTCCAGATAGTCGATGAGGATTATCCCTTGCGAATCCCAAAAGACAGTCGCCATAACCTTTCTGGCCAAAGGAACGGTCTTCGCCTTTTTTGGTGCAGATTCCCCCTTGGTAACTCATTCTTTAGATTGTTGTTTGGTCTCAGGAGTATAGTAATGTATCCATGTTTCATCCACAGTGACGAAACGACGCTTAAAGTCCTCCGGATTCTTCTGGAACAGCTGCAAACCATCCTTGCAACACTTCACACGATTCCGTTTTTGGTCAAGCGTGAGTAATCGCGGCACGCATCTTGCGGATAGCTTTCTCATGTCCAAATGTTTATGCAAAATATTATGTACCCGCTCAGTCGAGATGCCCACAGCACTAGCAATCTCACACACCTTAACTCTTCTGTCATCCATCACCATATCATGGATTTGATCAATGATTTCTGGAGTCGTAACCTCCACAGGCCGTCCAGAACGTTCAGCGTCACTTGTGCCCATATGGCCAGTCCGAAAATTTTGAAACCACTTATAAACTGTTCTAATCGAAGGTGCAGAGTCACCATAATGTTTATTAAGCTTCTCTTTAGTCTCCTGAGGCGTTTTGCCTTTTATAAAGTAATGTTTAATCACCACACGAAATTCTTTTTCATCCATTTCTTGAAAATCACTCGACTTCCTTGATTCACACGAATGCCAAACACAAAGAAATAGACCAATATGGCTGAAACTTGGTGTGCGTTCATTCAAGAGATGCTATTAACTAAACATGACCTCGATACGCGCCGGTGGTGCCATCTCTCGGACTTTGCACGGACTTTTCAAACCAGCCTCGTACTTTTGTTACATCTATGAATATTAAGTGAACTTCTCTGCCTGTTGTGTTTTCTTTTCTTTGAGTTGGCGTAAGCAGAATATATTATCCAAACCTGACCTCCCTACTCTAAAGCCTAACTGCGCTTCAATTTCATGTGGGCTATAGCCATTTTTAATGATATTTTGTAGTATCTTGCCATTGGTTCTGCTTAAAGTACTAGTTACCGATAGACATCTGTAAGTTTGATATTCAGATTTGCTTCCTGTTTTTGGATGTTATTGAGGTTTTCTTCCAAGTTTGTGTTATTGGATCTTAATGTATATATCGTTTTAATAGATGTCTTAACATTTTTATTAATTCTGAAGTACCACTCTTTAGTAGTTCGGCAGGTCTTCCATTCTTCATTGAATTAACTACCTTCCAGACCATATCTCCTGTTACTTCTATTCACTGACCGCGTATTTGATTTATATATATATATATATATATATATATATATATATATATATATATATATATATATATATATATATATATATATATCAGGGCTGTCAAGGTCATTCAAGCCAATTTCAGAGGTAACGCCTCCCGCTGCCCCCACCACTGCTAGACGTTAAGCGGCCGAGCCGCCGATCACGGCTCGGCCGCTTACCAAACACAATGCGCTCCTCCTATGTCTTTTATAGCCGCTCCTGAGACTGCGCGAACGGCGGCGGTAGCAGCAGTGGTGGGGACAGCGGGAGGCGTTACCTCCGAAATTGGCTCGAACTGTGCATGACCTTGACAGCCCTGATATATATATATATATATATATATATATATATATATATATATATATATATATATATATATATATATACATACATAGTAGTCAAGGGGGGGCTAAGGTTCACATGGCCCACAACCCTCTGGACTTAGAAATATGCTCCTAAGAACCGAAACTGTTATTTTAATTAAAGATTCTCTTTTGTGAAAAATGTTCACCCCTTCCATTAATTTTTAAATTAAATATAAGTTTTTAAAGTTCCATCGTAAGTAGGGGTTCATTGTTGTGAAAAATCTCCTCCTCCCTCCCATTACCAATTCAGATCTTTGGACCCCAGTCATCAGTTTTTAGTTTAGTGGCTTGAGAGGTGTCTAAGCATTTAGAGTTTCAGTGCAAGATATATTTTTTTAACAAGAAATTCTGCCCCCTCTATAAGTAACTCTTTAGGTTATGTTTTTTCCTTAAAAAAACTAACAGTTCCTCAAAATTATGTGACATTTTCTTCCCACTTTATATTAAAATGAAATGACTGCGATCCTGTATTAAACAACTGTAAAAAATATTAAAAACAACACCACAAAATAAATTATTCCTATTTCTTTTGTGACAATAGCCTGGTGTTTGACCTCCCAAGTTACGTAAAGCAGTAATTGCCCTAACATAATATGAGTTTTTAAAATTATGTTATTTCTTTAATATTTGTAAATTAAAAGAAGATTTTTTTTACACATGTTAACAAATGGTCAAGTAATTTGCAAAAAAAGTAACAATTTTATTAGAATACTGAAGAAACTAAAGTCTGCTGCAGAACTTTATATTGATATTTGCAATCTACACTCCAAAATATGTTTATTATGAAAAAATTGTAAAACTTGGCATGGGACAATATAAATATAACATAAAATTCTTAAGAACACCAATCCTTGGCCAATATCCAAATTGTAACATTGTACTTCCTCTAGGAGCACTGTCCATAGAAGAATACTGACGAAGCACCGTTAGACATATAAAAAACTTAGGACATTAAAATGTAAGGTGATGGCATGGACAGAGCCCTGAACTCTAAGGCGAAACAGTCTGCAGCAGAAGGCGAAAAAATTTGGTAAGTAAAAAAAGTTTTATTATGTACAAATTGAAGTATTCTGCCCATATCATGTTTATAAAAACTCTCAGACTTTAAATTAGCCAAGAAATTAATTTAAAACTATAATTTAAAATATTAAATGTTATTCCGAAAGAATTAAGTCAACTTACCGGTACGATAAGTCCTTGCCAAGTTAGAATGTTTGTTTCATCCACCTGAATATCTCGAAACGATTTTAAACCTGAATTCCTTATATCTCCTAATTCCTGCAAATAATAACAGGTAAATCTGAAGCATATTTAACACAATTTTTCACTAATTTTATCATCTACACCTTTGTTTTATGATGCGGAGACAGTTATGAGTCCATTGTGACTCATAAATGAAGAATGAAAAATTATTTATTTTTAGAACAGACAAAAAATCACCAACATGAAATTTAAAAAGAAAATATATAAATAAAATAATTAAAGAGCAAAAATGGGTGTTTATGAGGTCAAAGCCTTGAAAATAAGCAAAAAAAGACTTACTTTTTGCAACCTTCTAGTGGCTGCCATTTTGTAATAATATCTGGCAAGTTACCTAGTGCAGACACACAACTACTTATCAGAACACTTAACGACAAATAAAGTTAATTCAATTTGCGTATTATAATAAACTTAAATTCACTTGAAAATTTTCTAAGAATGTTTCATAATTTTTGCAGATTCCAATTTTTACTGTCCTCGAAGTAACTTGACAGGTGACAGGAAACCACAAGTATACCACAAGCGACACCGCCGAAAAATAACAAATAGAAAAAGTCACTAGAATCTGGACTAATGTATCGCCAGACGGAAAATCAGAATTAATATTTATCCGGCAAGATGTTCAGGGCATTTTAAAATATATCTCGACGACGAACTGATAAAAAGACATAAAAGCCGATGATTCAAGTAACGAAGCACTTTTTATTAAATGGTTAATTAGCGTTTATTAAAGCTATGTTAAAAATTGGTATTAAAAATTAATAGGCTGATAATATTTCATCTTCCTTTAGTTACGCCTTAAACTACAAATAAACATATGAAAGTAAGGAATATTTGCACCAAACAAGCAAGTTATCTTTATTTCCGAGTCATGTGCTATACAATTAACAAGGAAACTGGAGATCACAAGACAAATATTACATATAACATGAATTTATCTAAAAATTTTGTGTACTTATCCCTTACTAATATAAATAGTGTTCTACTCTTTGAATAAAGGGAATTAGTAACCAAGGCTAAGTTAATTACTTGCTTAAACCCTAAGAATGCATTTCTGTAGAATCTACTAATCCACAATAAAGTCCTAACATCAATTACTGCTTCAATACAGAGAATGGAAGGATGGAGAGCACGTCTCCTCTATCGCGATTTAGTATAAAACATAGACATAGAGGATGGACCGAGTGTGCCGTATCCCGCTGTGAAGTAAATATGGACGCAAAAGTGTGAGAGAGACAAAGCGAATGAGTGGCCAGTAGCTGTCTCTTTTTAGAATCCCGCTAAGCTACGGCGCTCTTAAAAATAATATTTCTAAGTGTTCTATTTGAACTAAAATCGGGTATGGGGCTTTTCTCGCCTTGAATTCCGTCTCGGGGTACATCGCCTTGTTTATTACAGGACTACAGAAAAGAGACAGGCATTGGCCGCACAATCGCTTTGTCTCTTTCTAGAGAGTGGTCAATTTTATGAAGTTAATGCTCAGTCCATCTTCTATGTCTATGGTATAAAAGAACACAGACAGTGCCGCCATTTTGAACTAAATGAAAAGCGCCATTTTCGAAAACATTTAAATTAGATTGGAGATTTTTATATGAATACTTTAAAACTAGTAATTCTTATTTTTTTAATTAACTTTTGCACCATTAATATACATCAGGAAGAAATATTACCTAAAATTTGCGAAATAATTGGCCAGATTTTTTACATAATTATTTGAAATGTCTTAAAACAGTGTGTTTTCTTGGAGCTAGGTATCGTATTTTTAAACGATACAGTACCTAAACAATGTCTTAAATGAAATACCTTGCCAGGAATATCTTTTTTTTTTGTTAATACTTTTTAAAATGTAACATAAAATAAGTAAAATGTAACATAACATAAGTTTTATAAAACAAAAAAATAATGTATAAATCGCAAAAAATGGAAAAACACTAAAATTTTTCTTAAATGTATTGTGAGGTTATACTAATGTGAAATTAGTCGCATAACATAGTGATCTAAAGATTGATATGGTTGAAAATGGCCTTGGTGAAAGACGCCGTTAAAAAAAGGAAATTTGAGAAACATAAAAATATGCGTTAATTTTATTAATAATTTAAATATGTAATTTTAGGTACTTTTAAAACGATATGAAACTTCTTCAGAGAGGTTTAATATGCTTTCTCACAAAGAAATTCATACATTTAATTTGGGAACCCACATGAACTTTTTGAATATTTCCTAATATTGTCAACCATCGAACTTCGATGTCCTTGACATCAGGCCCTTTTTTGCTAGATTGTTGTGTATATCTTGTTGCTGTCGATCAGAGGTCCCGTAAGTATCGAAAAAGAAAAAGTATCGAAACCGAATGTATATTTGAACATCCTTAATATGAATCTAGCCTAACAAATATTCAAACAAAATTAGGATTTTTAAATATTTTTTACTTAAACATACCTTATTTGTTTAAATAAAACAATTAATGGAAGATGTTAATACCGTCGAAAATTTTTACGGAGTATATTTATTATATTGTTTAAACCCTAAATACAAAGGACGCACTTACATAGGTTATACTGTAGACCCAAATCGAAGGATAAAACAACACAACAAAGGGAAGAAGTACGGCGGTGCTTGGAGGACGAGTAACAGGGGACCCTGGTATGATTTAGGAACTGTTTTTTAATATATTATTTTTTCTTTCATTTACTATGGTTATTATTTTAGGACTATGGTAATGATCATTCATGGATTTCCCAATGATATATCGGCCTTAAGAGTGAGTAAATTATCTTTAAAATACTTTATTTTTATCCCCGCATTATTATTATATTTGTGACTATTGTTTAAATTTTTTTATTTAGTTCGAGTGGGCTTGGCAACATCCACAGTCTTCCAGAAGGTTACGTCATGTGGCAAAGAAGAAAGCAAGAGAAAAAGTTTATGATTTTTGTCTTAGGGTCTTGTCTGAAATGCTACAGGTTGGTCCTTGGAATAGACTACCATTGACAATTAGATGGTTAAATGAAGAGTTTGCTAGAGACTTCCCGGTAAGATTTTATTTTAGCTGTAGAACCATATACTGAGTTATAAAAAAGAGTTGGAATGACCAATTCAATGATGTTATTGATTTTTTAAAATTTACTACATAATTGTCACATGTTAAAGATGGGTAAATTGAGATTCTGGGGTTTCAGTATGTTTGGTTATTTCCTATAGATTAGGTGGGATGGTTCACAGTTGATTAATGGAGAATATCAAAAATTAACTATTCATATCTGATTCAATTAAACATATAGGTATGAGTTAATGACTAAATAAAGGTTTACAGGTCTTCAGTTTTTTTTTAGGTAGGTAGGGGTCCCCCCATGCATATGCCAATCTGTTATGGCCCAGTTATAAGCAAAAAACTGACAAAAATAAAACCTAACCAAGCTGCTCAACAGCTATCACAAAATTCTATACAAATTGGCAACTCTGAGGACATAATCTTGTGTTATGTATGTTTCAAATCAGTCGAACTGAATAAAAAAATGACATGTCTAAACAGCGACTGCACAGTGACATGTCATATATTGTGTATGTCAAAATATTTCCTGCCAAAGGGTGAATATGTACCAATTGAAGGCAGTTGTCCGAAATGTAAGAATGAATATTTATGGGGTGACATCGTGAGGAAATTTAAGGGATGTTATGGTAATATGGATTTGAAAATTAATGTGGAGGGTGCGAATGATTTTTATTGTTCTGATGAAGAGGAAGAAAGCTGATAGTTGAGGGTAAAATGATAAATTTAATGAAATACTGGCTTAAAAGTCTGATAAATTTACGGTAGGATTAATTAATTTTGCAAATTTAATTGTTTTTAAGCAGTTTTATTTTTTAAAAGAGAAATAATATGGGTAGCAGTTTAAAGAATATCAGGTTAAAACATGAGAATCTGATTTTTATGGGTATTTTCAATTGATAGATGAATTAAATCCAGTCAAATAACCTAGTCTTAACACATGGGCTGAAAAGTCCCGGGCCTAACAAAGAAAACACGGTTTTTTTGGTTCAAAATTAGCTTTATTCATCAACGTAATCTCCATCAAGAGCAACGCAATCATTCCAGCGCCGCTCTAACATTTCAATACCACTTTTGTAGAACGATTTATCTTTTGCCTCAAAATAGGCCTCAGTTTCAGCGATAACCTCTTCATTCGTGCGAAATTTCTTACCGGCGAGCATTTTTTTCAGGTCTGCGAACAGCCAGTAGTCGCTGGGAGCCAAATCTGGCGAATACGGTGGATGTGGGAGCAATTCGAAGTTCAATTCATGTAGTTTTGCCATTGTTTTGATTGACTTGTGACACGGTGCGTTGTCTTGATGAAACAAAATTTTTTTCTTTGCCATATGCGGTCGTTTCTTTGCAATTTCGGCCTTCAAACGCTCCAATAACGCTATATAATATTCACTGTTGATGGTATTTCCTTTCTCAAGATAGTCGATGAATATTACACCACGCACATCCCAAAATACCGAGGCCATAACCTTTCCAGCCGATTGTTGTGCTTTCGGGCGCTTTGAACGAGGTTCACCACTTCCTGTCCACTCAGATGACGATCGTTTTGATTCCGGAGTGAAGTGATGGATCCATGTTTCATCCATTGTCACATATCGACGCAAAAATTTCGGTTTGTTACGTTTAAACATGGCCAAACACTGCTCAGAATCATCAACACGTTCTTGTTTTTGATCAACAGTGAGCAAACGCGGCACCCACTTTGAACAGAGCTTTCTCATAGTCAAATGCTCATGCAATATAAAGCCAACACGTTCTTTTGATATCTTTACGATGTCAGCTAACTCACGCAACTTCACTTTTCGATCATTCAAAACGATTTTATGGATTTTTTTTATGTTTTCTGGTGTTACCGCCTCATTTGGACGTCCACTGCGTTCTGCATCATCGGTGTCTCTACGACCACGTTTGAAGTCAGCAAACCAACGTTTTATTGTTGTTTCTGATGGAGCGGAGTCCCCATAACACTTTTCAAGCCATTGCTTCGCTTGAACGGTATTTTTTCCCATCAAGAAGCAGTGTAAAATTAAAACACAAAATTGTTTTTGATCCATTGTTTTGAAAATAACAAAAGTAGCGTCACTCTTAGCACAATAACTCACAAACTAATGAATAGAATATCATGAAATTTTAACAGCTGTCTTTTGAAGGTTAGTATTAACTGAAAAAAAGGTGACTGCAATAAAACTAGCGCCATCTATGTGTTAGGCCCGGGACTTTTCAGCCCGTGTGTTAGTTCAGGTTAGAGATTTGTCTAAAATTTTACCAGTTGGTGTTTAAAACATACTACCATTAAATAAAGAGTTTCCCAGAGACTTCCCATTAAGTTATTTCTTCACTTTTAGAAATATATGCTGAGTTAAGAGGAGTCCGAATGGTTAACTTAGTGACATTGTCAAGTTTTTAAAATTTCCTAAATTTGGCCATATTTGAGAAATGGGTAGCTAAATGGAAATTTTAGGATATATAGGATAAAACATAAGAACTTGAATTTTTCTTGAATATCGTAAATTGAAGAAGGAAGATTGGAGTCACATTTTATTTATATTTTTAAATTTGAATAACACCATTATTTTTCTTTTGGAAAATAAAACAAGACAGGGCTTTAATTTAAAAATCTAAACATAATTGAAATAGGGATACAAATTCAGTGTCATTAATATAATCCAGCAGTTTATATGACAAGCTATATTTTAATATGTATGTTTTTGTTAACTGCATAACAATATTTGTGAGTTGAGGACTGTCCAAATGGTAAATGGGTTTCCCATGTAACTTTTAACTTTGTAGAATGAAGTATTATTTTTTCACATTTCCGTCCCACCTAAGAATATAAAATAATCTAGGCATGGTGACCCAGTATTAACTAATATTTAAAACTGTTGTTGGTTCAAGTTAGTCCATAAACATATTAAGCTGGATTTTTGAAAAAAAAGTTTTATCCTTACTGAGAAGTCAGGTATTTTGAAATTAACTAAAAAATTAGGAAATTGGCAAAAATCTTAGGAACACACACAAATTTGAGATTAACTTTTCTGAAAGATTATTGAACTTCTAAGAGGACGGTGGGATTGTAAGTGAATGTCAATGTAGATTTTGTTATAATAGACCAACCGACACAACCATTTCTGGTAGTCTTGAGTTCATTTATGATGGTTACAATGGGAAAATTCAGTGATCACACTTTCTTATAATCTAAGCAAACTGTTGTAACCAATCGTTGCTTTACCGGTTTGTAAGTCGAATCAAAAATAACATGTGATAAAATTTCTAACTTTTTATTAAGTAAATTTTATAATACTTATTAGCTTGATATGAATATAATAATATCAATGCTCGTAATAACAATATTTAATACTTGATGTTATTGTTAATAATAATGTCTTTTATGTCTTTTGTTAATTAACTAAGAATAATAATAATATAATAATGTCTTCTCTAGCTGACCGCCTATTGTTTTATACATTTACTCTCTAAAATTTACCATAGGCGTACTCGTTAAGTTTACCTACCAAATATTTACCTATCATCCTAATGATTACAGAGTTTGGCGACTTCTCGACGCCATCAAGAAGTTTACAAAGAAAATAATTAATTGTAGAAAGTAGTTGTTTTACTGAGGTATTAGTAAGTGTACATAGTATATCTTTTATTGAGAATTTAGTTATTGTTAAACTATGGCTTTGTATTAAACTCATAGGCGTAGCTAAAGGGCAAAACAATAAAGTAATATAATGAATGTAATGAAAGACTAATATCGTCAAATTTCCACTTTATTTAGTTTCACTGAAACTGTATGACGCGTTTCGCTATACTATAGCTTCTTCTGATACAAAATGATATTTGAGTATTAGTGTTGTTACATTTATATAAATACCCTAAGGTAGATAGGTAATAAAATTAATACTATATGCTAATGAATATAGCTGGGAAATCCATTCTGAATATTAATTGTATAAATTGAGTAAAGGGGAGTTACCATGGGCCAGACAGGTATCTTTTTGTTCGTTTAAGATGATGTCTGAATTTTTAATTCTATTTATTTCTAAATTTTCTAATAGGTTTAATTTTACGCCTTTGTTTTGTATGTGTAGAATTTTAAATTTATCGTCAAAAAGATATTCGGTTAAATGATTACTGTACGCTGAGTCAGTTTTGTTTTTTAAATAGCTTCTTTTATGTTCTAAAATCCGAGTTTCGAATGAGCGACCTGTCTGACCTATGTAACTTTTATGACAAGAACCACAATTTAACTGATACACTCCAGATTTTTTTGATCTATTTTGTTTCCCTTTGCGTTTTTAATGAAATTTCCTAACGAGTTATTTGTTCTAAAAGCTATGTTGATATTATATTTGTTTAAGTGGTGTTCACTATGGAACTAGAAGTCGACAATAAAATTAATTTTCTTGACTTAACGATAACCAGACATTACAACAAACACAAATTCTCTATTTTTCACAAACCCTCAAATATGGATACTACAATAAACATAAAATCAGCTCACCCCCTACAACACAAATTGGCAGCTTATCACAGTATGTTGCATAGACTGGTAAGTGTCTCCTTATCTGTAGATGATTTTAATAAAGAATTCAATCTAATAAAACAAATTGCTGTTAACAACGGATATTCTCCTGACACCATAGATTCAATTCTAAACAAAAAAATAAAAAATAAAGCTATTTCTTTAGTATATCCCAAGAAAGAAAACACAGGGAAAAAATTTAATGTTTTAACATATTTTGGTAACACGTCAGAGAAAATTAAAAACCACTTAAACAAATATAATATCAACATAGCTTTTAGAACAAATAACTCATTAGGAAAATTCATGAAAAACGCAAAGGGAAAACAAAATAGATCAAAAAAATCTGGAGTGTATCAGTTAAATTGTGGTTCTTGTCATAAAAGTTACATAGGTCAGACAGGTTGCTCATTCGAAACTCGTATTTTAGAACATAAAAGAAGCTATTTAAAAAACAAAACTGACTCAGCGTACAGTAATCATTTAACCCAATCAAATCATCTTTTTGACGATAAATTTAAAATTCTACACATACAAAACGAAGGCGTAAAATTAAACCTATTAGAAAATTTAGAAACAAATAGAATTAAAAATTCAGACATCATCTTAAACGAACAAAAAGATACCTGTCTGGCCCATGGTAACTCCCCTTTACTCAATTTATACAATTAATATTCAGAATGAATCTCCCAGCTATATTCATTAGCATATAGTATTAATTTTATTACCTATCTACCTTAGGGTATTTATATAAATGTAACAACACTAATACTCAAATATCATTTTGTATCAGAAGAAGCTATAGTATAGCGAAACGCGTCATACAGTTTCAGTGAAACTAAATAAAGTGGAAATATGACAATATTAGTATTTCATTACATTCGTTATGAATTTCCATCAAGTAACAGCCACAACAATCCAAAGTAATATAATAGTAAAGAATAGTTAGTTTACAACAAACCCTTTTGATACAATATCCTGTTAAAGAAATTATATCTTCTAACTAATGTAACATTTCTTTGGAACAACGCAATTAAAGACTTTGAAGAATCTCGAGCGGTTGCATTTGATGTATCCAAGGCATTCGACCGTGTTTGGCACAATGAATTGTTGGCTCAGCTATGCTCTTATGGTATATCTGAAGAGTTCTGTTTGTGACTTTCGTGTTTCCTTAAAGAGCGTTCTTTACGATTGGCGATCGGCGGATTTCTTTCTAACACCTTAACTATCAACGTCGGTGTGGCTCAAGGCTCCACGCTGTCTCTCTTTCTCATTTATATTAACGATCTGCTGAAAAGGACCAGGAATCCAATTTACAGCTTTGCAAATGACAGTACGCTTATTTCTTCATTCACTTTGAACGCTTGAACATTGGCTACTCATGCAAATATCCGCAGACAGTAGGAAGTCGTTCAAAATAACAGAGACCTGGAAGAAATTCTATCTTGGAGCAATCTAGGCGAAATGGAAAACGATGTATAGACCTCTGAGACATCAGTCGTCTATACATCCTTTTCATTAATGATGTTGACAGATGGCGTGGAGGCGCTGATCCATCTTACTTGCTCATGACACAAATGTGTCTTTGACTCCAGTGAACTTGCTCCAACTAGTTGATAGCTGCAATTATATATCTTGATATACTGATATACATGATAATGGTTTCGTTATTAATATGGAAAAAATTATACAAATCTCATAGTTAATTGAAGTGAATTTAAATTTAAAATACTCTAAGGATCTTTTAACTCTAAATATTTTGGCACCGATGCCGTATTCATTGTGAGATAGGTAAAAGAAAAGTCCATAGAATACAAGATTCCCGCGTACTTTTGCCTGATAGACTTGGACAAATAGAAGACGTTATTCATCTATAATATATATAAAATGCAACGTCTCTCTGTCTGTCTGTCTGTCTGTCTGTCTGTCCGTTAGTGACTTTATCACTGGAGAACCACTTATCCGATTTACGTACTTTTTTTTTTAAAACATACATATGTTCTCTGGCCAGGTTATAGGTTATATTTTATTACGATAGGTAGCATAAGGAATGAGCAGTGACGTAAAATAGTGAGTAAAGTCGGAAAAAAGTTTGCCGCTAGCGCGTTCCTTTGCAATACACAGCCTAAACCGTTAATTATGGAACAATATTATGTAGCAGAGAATATCTATAATCTATAATCTACAATATATATAAAATGCAATGTCTCTCTGTCTGTCTGTCTGTCCATTAATGCGTTTATTACGAGAGAGCCACTTATCCGATTTACGTGTCTTTTTTTAAATTCATACATATATTCTTTGGCCAGGTTATATAATATAATAATAATAATCTATATAAAATGCAACGTTTCTCTGTCTGTCTGTCTGTCCGTTAGTTCGTTTATCCTTCGAGAACCACTTATCCGATTTACGTGATTTTTTAAATTCATATATATGTTCTATGACCAGGTTATAGATATACATTTTATTACATCTATAATATATATGAAGTGCAACGTATCTCTGTCTGTCTGTCTGTACTGTCTGTCTGTATGTCCGTTAGTGCGCTTATCACTGGAGAACCACTCATCCGATTTTCGTACTTTTTTTTTAAAACATACATATGTACTCCGGCCAGGTTATAGGCTATATTTTATTACGATAGGTAGCATAAGGAATGAGCAGTGACGATAATAGTGAATGAAGTCGGAAAAAAGTTTGCCACTAGCGCGTTCTCTTGCAATACACAATCTAAACCATTAAATATGGAACAATATTATGTAGCAGAGAATATCTATAATCTAAAATATATATATAAAATGCAATGTCTCTCTATCTGTCTGTCTGTCCATTAGTGCGTTTATCATGCGAGAACCACTTATCCGATTTACGTGTCTTTTTTTAAATTCATACATGTATTCTTTGGCCAGGTTATATGTAAATGCAACGTCTCTCCTTCTGTCTGTCTGTCTGTTCGTCCGTTAGTGCGCTTATGACTGGAGAACCACTTATCCGATTTACGTGCTTTTTTTTTAAATATACATATGTTCTCTGGCCAGGTTATAGACTATATTTTATTACGTTAGGTAACATGAGGAATAAGCAGTGACGATAATAGTGAATCAAATCGGAAAAAAGTTTGCCGCTAGCGCGTTCTCTTGCAATATACTGCCTAAACCACTAAATATGGAACAATATCATGTAGCAAAGGATATCTATAATATATATAAAATGCAACGTCTCTCTGTCTGTTTGTCCGTTTGTGCGCTTATCACTGGAGAACCACTTATCCGATTTACGTGCTTTTTTTTTAAACATACGTATGTTCTCTGGCCAGGTTATAGGATATATTTTATTACGTTAGGTGACATAAGGAATAAGCAGTGACGATAATAGTGAATCAAGTCGGAGAAAAGTTTGCCGCTAACGCGTTCTCTTGCAATACACTGCCTAAAGCATTAAATATGGAACAATATCATGTAGCCAGGAATATAATATATATAAAATGCAACGTCTCTCTGTCTGTCTGTCCGTTAGTGCGCTTATCACTCGAGAACCAATTATCCGATTTACGTGTTTTTATAAATTTATACATAGGTTCTATATAATTCGATATAAGCCTAGATAATGGGAGATAATGGGAGATAAGGAGAAATAATGGGAGATAAGTCGAGATAAGCCTCGATAATGGGAGGTAAGGTGAGTTATGAGAGATAAGTATAAATAATAGGAGATAAGGAGAAATAATGGGAGATAAGCAGAAATAAATCTAGATAATGGGAGTTATGGTGAGATAATGGGAGATAAGGAGAAATAATGGGAGATAAGGAGAAATATTGCGCGATAAGTCGAGATAAGTCTAGATAATGGGAAATGAGTTGAGATAATGGGAGATAAGGAGAAATAATGGGAGATAAGGAGAAATAATGGGAGATGAACAGAGATAAGCCTAGATAATGGAAATTATGTAGAGATAATGGGAGATAAGGAGAAATATTGGGAGATAAGGGGAAATAATGGGGGATATTTTATTACGTTGGGTAACATAAGGAAAAAGCAGTGAGGATAGTAATGACTCAAGTCCACGCGAGCGGAGCCGCGGGCCCGGCTAGTCTGTTATATAACAGGAACATCTCATTAAACCTAATCAAAATTATTGAAAATATATATAAAGAGAATAAAGTAGTCGCAAGATTAGCAGAAGGAATGCCAGAACCAATCAACTATGAATCTGGAATCAGGCAAGGAGACTCTAAGTCTTCTGTTTAATATTGTCATGGATCAAATTATAAAGAATGTCAAAAGAAAGAAGAGATAGAGAATGGGAACAATCTGCAAAGGCTGCTATACGAATTCTGTATAGCAGCGAAACAATATGTCAGTCTCAACTGAAAAACCCAAGACAATAGTAATAGCAAAAGAGCCGATCAGGTGCAAGTTGGTTAATATCTAGTATCGGAAAAATCGAGGAAGTAAAACATCAAGTCAATGTCTCAATGATACCATATTTAGAAATAAATTTCTCTCCGTTGAGACCAAAACAAGAATATTCAAGAGCGTGATACGACCAGTAATGATTTACACATCTGGAATAAGATCCGATACAAGTATAATACCGAGGATGCTGGAATCAACTGAAATGAGAATACTTAGGAGATGTACAAACAAGACATTGAGGGATAGAGAAAGAAGTGAAGACATAAGACGCACATGTAATATAAAAAATATCAACCAGTGGATAAGAGAAGGGAAAATGGAATGGGATCAACACATAGGAAGAATGACAAACAACATGATAGTACGGATAGCAAGAGACAAGTTGCCGAATGAAAAAAGATCAATAGGACGTCCAAGAAAGATATGGAGCGACGATATATAGATCAGGGAATAAAGAAAATAATAATAATAATAATAATAGCTTTATTACCCAACAGTTTCCCATTAATAGGGTAAATATTTAGACATTTACATATTCAATGACAGTCTGTAGTAATTGCTTCTTAGTACAACAGTATATATCACAAACACTACAAATATGATTAAAATTAGTACACATTACATGAATAGGTGAATTCAATAACAAATTAGTATTAGGTCTGTTACATCTAAAAAACAAACTTGATCGTGAGTGTATCCGTGGCACATTGATGTTAATACGAGACAGTATATCCGTGCAATCAATCATATTGTGCAATACTTTATATAGGAATAATATTGAGGCACAAACTCTCCTGATTCCCAGGCTAAGAATATTTGTCTGTTCACACAAATAATCGCTGCTGATTCCCCGTTCAGGATACATTCCATTAATCTTAAACAACAGAAATTTCAGAAATCTCCTCTGCACTTTTTCAAGTGAAATTCTATGCACCTCGTACATTGGACTCCAGACAATACTTGCATATTCCAGTTTCGAGCGAACAAAGCAGAAATACAAAATCTTCAGTGATGCAATATTAGTGAAACCCCCACAATTCCTAATGATGAACCCGTAAGACTCTATTGCTTCAGAAACTTTCAATGCTATATGCTGAGCAAATGTTAGTTTTGCATCAAAAACAACTCCCAAATCCTTAGCTGTGCTACACCTACTTAAATTATGGTCTTGAATTCTATATTGAAACTCTATTGACGCTACCCTCCTAGTATATGTTAGAACTTTGCATTTTTGAGCATTTAGATGTAGTTTGTTGTCACAACACCAAGAATGCACGAAATTCAACTGGCTTTGTAGATAGGAACAATCCTCAGTTTTTTCTATTGGCATAAACATTTTTAAATCATCAGCATAAATTAGCCTGTTACATTTTAAATCCTCGCAAAGGTCATTTATGAACATAATGAAGAGCAAGGGTCCCAAATTTGAACCTTGTGGAACGCCGGAGGTAGCCACAAATCTTTCTGATTTGAATCCGTTGTAGGCTACAAACTGAGTTCGATTAAACAAGTAAGAACTTATAAGAGCCCTCGCACCATCAGTGAAACCAAAGAAAGACAACTTATTGATGAGAACATGATGGTCGATCCTATCAAAGGCCTTCGAGAAATCTGTATAAATAACATCAACCTGCTCACCATCATCTAATATTTCCGAAATGAACTGTGTCATAACAGTTAGATTTGTTACCGTAGATCTCTTACTAACAAATCCGTGCTGATAAGGAGAAATTTGATTTTTAATTTGACTATAGATACGTGCATACAAGACTGACTCAAAGACCTTTGAGAAGTTACAAAGTAGAACGACACCCCTGTAATTTTCAACATTTCCCCTGTCTCCGTTCTTAAAAATAGGACTTAATCTACCTTCTTTCCATCGTTTCGGATAAAACACCCTGTTTAATTGATAAATTAAAAATATACTTTAAAGGTCTTACAAGGACAGTCGCACAGTCCCTAATGAGAAACGAGGGAATATTATCAGGGCCAGAGGTCATCTTATTCTTTAATTTTTTCGTGGCCATCAATATTTCATCCCCAATGATGGGCGAGAATTCTACAATTGTCAACGACGTACTAAGCGAATGACAAGTCCCTGCTGGTTCCGACAGTGCGAAGACACTCTTGAAAAAATCTGCAAACGCGTTAACAATGCCCGACGGAGACTTCAGAATGTCATTTCTATACATCATCATACTGGGAATCCTAGAAGATTTACTTTTGGAATGGACATAATAGGCAATAGTGCCTAGCTATAAGTCGGAAGAAGAAGAAGATATTTCCGCTGTAGGGACGGAAGTGTGCTAAGTCGAGCAAAAAAACTTTATAACAATTTTAAATATGAAAAGAAAGTAATATTACTTAAATAATTCTTTATGACTAGATAATCTGTCTGATACGTGTTAAAAGTTACATGGAAATACTCAAATGTGATATATTTTTTAATGAATATTGTTTAATTGTTTCAGTAGTTTTAATTTTTAATATTATTGTTTTTAAACGAAATATGTATTTAGCGTCCGTGAAAAAATACGCAGACATATGTAGCGGCTTATCGAACAAGACGGTGAGTAAGTTTTGCCGTTGCATTAAAGCACAGGAGTATAAATATAATGGACGACTCGGGCGTATCATCTATCAGTCCCCAAACTCGAGCATGCCATATTTCATTCCATTTCACAGCTCATCAGGTAGCCTAGGTAAAGAGGCAGTCGCAATACCTTATTGCCTATGGCGTAGCATTACGAATTTTAAACGTTTTGGTGTTTCCCATGACGCTAAGGTTTGTTGACTACTAATGTCTTTAGATACATACAGTCCCTGGCCAAATTATTAGACGCACTGCAAGATTTCATGTAAAATATTAATTACCGAGTGATATTGTACCGTTTTATTATTTTAAATTGATTTGTTTTTTATTTTTATATTATCCAATCAATTACCTATTTATTTGACATAAATAAAACAGCATTAATTTAGAAAAGCATAAGTTTATTAAGTTTTAAAGAAAAGTGAAATTAATGTTAGTAAAAGTCAATATTTAGTTGAGCCACCTTTAGCCACTATCAAAGCTTTAATTCTGCGCGGCATGCTATCAATGCAAGATTGTACTGTCTCCTGCATTTGAGGATGATGATTCCACACACGAATAATCTTTTCTAGGAGCTGGGTTTTGTTGGTAATCACATCTTTAGCCACTTCTCTTTTCATCAGCTCCCACACATTTTCAATCAGGGCTATTACCCGGCCAATCCAACAGAGGGATATTTTTTTTTGCCAAAAAAGCTTTAACAGATCGTGTGCAGTGTGGCAGGGAGCTCCATCTTGCATGAAAGTGAATGGTTCCCCATTTGGAAACCATTCTCTGAGCTGCGGAATCAACCGATTTTGTAATACTTCTTTGTACTGATCTTGCCTCATTATTCCTTTGACGACGTACAGACGTCCAGTGCCCTTGCCGCTAATGACTGACCAAATCATCACTTTGGTGGGATGTTTAACCGTCGGGACGACACAATCAGGATAAAACTTTTCTCCATGACGACGACGCACATACTGAGCTTTATTCTGCAAAATTTCGAATGTGCTTTCGTCACTGAAGCAGACCTGTCAAAAATAGGAAAAATATATAAACTTCCATGTTTATTTGCTTTATTTAACTGAAAATGATAATAATGTATCAATTATTGATTAAATTGCTGTATCTTACCGATCTCCAGCAGTCCACATCTTTGTCTTGCCATTGTTTGGCCCACTTCAGGCGCTTTGCTTTCATTGCAGCTGTTAACTTGGGCTTCCTGGCGGGGCGACAGCCTTAAAATCTAATTCTTTCAATTTTCTTCGAACAGTGCGCTCAGAAGCATTTACGCTAGCATCCTGAAGTTGTGATTTTATTACCTTTGTGGTAGCAAATCTGTTTTCTACACAAATTTTCTTCAAACATCTCTCTGACCGTGGAGTGAAAATTGGTTTTCTACCGCATCTTTTCTTTCTTTTCGGCTTAATTCCTTCCCTGACTCAATTTTCTTTTTTATGCGTCGTACACTAGCTTCAGAAACCTCCAATCTTCGTGATATTTCTCGGTTTGTAAATGTTTTCGCAATCACAAGGGCCTTCACTTCAGCTTTTTTACGTGGTGAAAGATCGCCTTTTCTACCCATAATGAAAATAGTCCAATTACTTTTTTAAAACACTGCATACAAAATAAACTAATAACTGAGTAGTATAAAACTGTTAAACAAACAATCACAGTCCATAAAGCCACATAAACACGTCCGTACCTGACTCGATTCCGATCGCGACTGATACAGGTTTGTACTTATTTACGTTCATGTATCACTTTGTCAACACAGTATTGCCATATATTAAAAATAAATACAAATATGTAGTCTACAACAATTCTTTTAAATAAAAATCAATAATATTGTAGTTTAAATATACCATTATTGCATAAAAACTCTTAAGAAACATAAAATTACTAAAAAAAATACAGTGCGTCTAATAATTTGGCCAGGGACTGTAGTTTTGTAATCTTTGCTGCTGTCATGATTGTGTTGCGATTGCTTCTTTACCTAGGTAGCTGATTAATTCTGAAATAGTCGTAGTTTGATGATTGATAGTCGGCACACCCGGGTTATCTATTATTCTTGGACCTTCTGTAACTTTTAAGGGAAGGGCAGAACTTAGTGACGATCTTAGCCCGCTTCTAATTATTATTTTTAATGTATGCATGTATTAATTTTTGAAATATTTTGAAAGAAAACAATAAAGTTGTATAAATATTTTTTTATTCAGTTTATAAATATTTTAAAATCGTATGGAACATTTTGTAACAAATTATTTTGTTGAATAAACTATTTTATTGTGTGTAGTGTACATCAATCTCAGCTTGAGCATACGGAAATGTCCAGTACTACCGCTCACTTTAACAAAAACTGACGTACTACATGAGGTGAAAAATCTGGAGACTTTTGAAGAAAAAGCAATGTTTTTGTCAAAAATCGGTTTTATTCTTCAACATAGTGTTCTTGAAGATCGATACACTTATTCCAGAAAACTTCCAACATTTGGATACCTTCATAGAGTACCATTTGTCGACATCTCTAAAATAAGCCTCAATTTCCCATTCGAATTCTTCATTTGAGGCATATCGCTTTTTCTGAAGCCACTTTCAAACTTGAAAAGAGGTAATAATTGTTGGGAGCCAGATCTGGTGAATAAGGTGGATGAAGAAGCAATTCATAGGCCATTTGGTCCAATTTCACCATCGATTTTCTCGACTTGTGCTAAATACGGCCTTTTTGTTTGTTGTTCAAACAATAAATCAACGTAATAGTATCCGGTGATTATTCGTCCCTTCTCAAGATAGTCGATCAGTATTATTCCATGCACATCCTAAAAAAATACTTGCCAATACCTTTCCAGCTGGTCTTTCGTCCAACGCACAGTGTCTCGACTAGTACAAGCTAGCGGGACAATATTATTTCTTCACTTATTTCAATTGTTTATGTATATTCCAGGTATCTTAAGCTATTTTAAGAAAAAAAAAAGTTGAAAAATGTGTACTGTATGTGTATTAATCGAAATATGTAGCTGCAAGACGGAAGTGGTTTACTAATGTGTCTCATTTGTTCACTATTGTCGCTAATTGTTCTTTAATTAGCTACTACTCATTATATGTGAAAAGCACAATCATGTTTGTTTACAAAGAAATTTCTAGGAAAAAAATAAAAATCATAATGATAGTACCCACATTTATTAATTTACAAAATAATATTTCTTTTAAAATAAATTAGTACAATAACAGTATCTATATATCAATTATTTACAATAACAAGGTGTATAAGTAAAAGAAATATAATATTAAATAACTTATATACTAAAGCATGAATTATAAGCAACTACAACACACAATAAAATAAGAATAATAATTACAATAAAAAAATACTTAAACCTACTAATCACCATCAGATGAGTCGTCATCACCGCTCTCCCATTCAGTAGAATATTCAGAGAGTAAATAATCCTCCTCATTTAATTCGTGATGATGACTTACTGATGGACGGATGGCAAGGAAGGTGGGATAATCAACTGCAGAACCTCCGATGGCAAAGAAGTAAATTTTCTTCGCGGAATTCTCTATACGAGTTGATAACAGGATCAGACGTAATTAAAAGCATTCTCAAAAGATCTGTATTTGTGGCAATACGTGACCGCTTCCTGGTGTGCCGTTCACGGAATATACGACAGTCTTTATTTCTTGCCTCCTGGGCTTCTTCGGAGAGTTGTTCAATGGGAAGAAGAAAAGACTTTATAACTTCCGCGCTGTGTACAAGAATTTTATGCACAGTAACGGGCATGGAATACCACGAATACAGATCAAGGTATAATTTTCTAGTATCAACACAAAACTTTTCGAATTCTATATAATTTATGTCATATCCCGAGTTCTTAAAATTACATGAAATCTACGAATAAGGTTTACGTCTAATCCTGTAATTTCGCTGCTCAATTCAGCTTTGGAAAAAAAATCTACGTGCTGTGGTTCCATCGTTTGTGTCACCATACCCAGGTTTTGGTTTATCTACAATGAGACCCATACAATCTTTAAACACTTTTTGTATCTCTTGTGAGCGTTGCTTCACAATAGCTTTGTCGTTATCTCCCCTGACTTGCCACTTTTTTATTTCTAAACGATAGCTGATGTGAAGCAAACATTCAAACGTGCGGATTCATGCATGTAAAGTAGATAAACCAAATGCAAGGCGTTCTTCGTTGCTGGGATATTTCTTTGACTCCTCGTTCATAGTAGACGGGGTGGCACCGCAAATATAACACTTTTGTGTTGAACTTGTGTCTGTTAAGGCATTGCACACTTTGCCATCAGTGATTGTCAACAACAAATCGTGTTTAACAGAGATTTGAGATCCAGCAACGTTGCATAATGTTGGAAGAAGCTGACTTACTTCATCTAAAATTTTAGAAGTTTCTTCTTTCGTAAACTCTTTTGTCTCCTTGGCAAAAATAAACTTAATAGGACGGCAATATAAAGTAGAGGAAGGTCTTGGATTTTGCCAGATCACAGTTTCGCCATCAAGCAGTCTCAAAGGGACAAATGAGTATACGAACACAAATTCGTTTGTAGCGTTACTGTTCTCAAATTTCTGCTTATACGTGCTGTGCCCCGAACTCCCATCACAGCCCCATTTGCTTACCAACGTATAATATGAACGAGGTAACACACTTCTAATGACTTTCGTCTGAGCTTTAACTAATCGTTCAGCCGTTTTATCCAAAATCGCGTGAAGTTTAATTTCAGCTCGAGATTCAGTCACAGAAATATATGATTCAGTCACAGAAATATATTCGTCAGAAGGACAAGAAGCTTTGGACTTACCTAAACTATAAAACGATGGATACACTTGATGTCCCGCTTTCATTGACCATTTTCTTGTTTGTTTATATGAGTGAGAAGTCGATTTCGAGTCCACATAATAAGCTAAAGTTCGTGTGGTGTTAACTACCGACTTTGTTCAGAACACTTATTCTTTTCTCTAGTTTCACTGACCGCGACGTTATGGATCTGTTTAGCAACACTTCGATGCCCTTCTTTTCGAGTAGCTAACTCAGCTGCTGTAATAAGCTCACTTGCACTTCGCGATTCCAAAAGATCTTCTACTCTCCGTCTCTTCGTTTTCGTTGATGAGTCTTCAAATGATTTTCTGGGTCGCCCTACGGAAAGAGCCGCTGATGATGTTGAAGTGCACGGCTGGTTAACACACATCTTTATTTCGATTCCGGATCCCTCTAACCAATCTTTATGTTTGATTAGAAACATTTCTTTGTTACATTTTAAAGAAGTCCACTTTTGATTGACTTTTGCTGAAAGGCTTGATATTTTCATTTTGAGTCGTTTTAGAGAATCGTCAGAAACATCAGACATATTGAATTTTTCACTTATATAATAAAAAATGCCACTGTTTCGTTCAGTTTTGTCATGTTTTAGCCATTCTTCAAAAAACTCCAATTTCGTCATAGTCACGACTCGTTCTGAAAAAAATAAAATAATTTTACTTTCGGGCCTATAATATATATGAATCTGTGCCTGAATGTTGTAGGTATTACATATAGAAAAATCTAGGTGGATATATGTGGATAAAAAAAGTTGCTACTTTTAAAGTTTACAATTAATGTAAAATTTGCTGGATTTATCTATACATTTACAAATTGATATTACACCAAAAGTATACATATTTTTTATAAAAAATATAAGTCATAATAGAGTACATACCTTCAACAGAATATTCCATCACAAAAAACTCGTTTCACTTTGCTACCAATTTTAAAATATGTTATCACAAGTGTGCATAAAATGCAACTGATTTGCAAATGAAAATGACCTCTCTTATAAGGGTTACTTTGACCCCCTGATAAGATACCTTTATGAGGTGATAAACAAATTAATTCTTGGAATTCGTTAAATGGGGGAGGGTTGTTTACAAGTCGTTATCAGTGGTTCCTGGAAATTACGTCATGAATATTGTCCCGCGAGCATGTTCTTGCCGAATCACTGTGCAACGTTTTGAATTGTCGCAAAAACTCCTTTGGATTACGCCGAAACAGTGCCAAATAGCAACTCGTTGCTGTCTTTGACTAATCGTAAGAGTACGCGGCACCCATCGGGCACATAGCTTTTTCATGTGCAAATATTCATGCAAGAAATTTTTAAGTCCTTTTTTTTATCACTCGTGCGTTCCCTGTCATACCAACAACATGGTTGCTAACGCGATCGCTGGTTGTTTTTACATCTGGATTTTAAGGAGAGTCTTTTTTTAACGTGCTCCGAAGTTATTTCTTAATAATTTTCCAATAAGTAAATGACTCGTTTGACGTTATAATTGAAAATAATTAGAAATAACAGGTCAAGTGCGAGTTGCACTTGCACAATTAGTGTTCCTTTAATAAGAAAAAAAAACTTCTCGTTTTTTTCTTCCTTTCTATCAGCAAAATTAATTTTTTTCTATAGAATAGAATTTTTCTTGAAAGAAAGAATTTGAATATTTCAAAAACTCGCGGGCATCGTACCAGCAACTCAGCGACAGATCATGTGATCATTACAAACTCGAACCCTTTGAGATCAAAGGTGCCGAGTCGGATTGTCGCTACTGTGTTTTATGTTTACTATGTCTTCACGATGTCGGCTATCTCTCTCGCTTTCACTATGCGGTCATTCAGAACAATGTGGTGGATTTTTTTTGTGTTTCTTGGAGTGACTGCTCGTACGACCATGTTTAAGCTAACTAAAACCATCGATATATAGTTGCTTTCGGTGGAGCAGATGTGCTATAATACTTATCAAGCCATTCTTGGGTTTTGGCTGTATTTTTTCCCATCAAAAAGCAATATTTAATCAACAAACGAAATTCTTTTTGTTCCATCGTTTTGCAAAAATCAAAAGTACAACTATAGTTCGTAAACTAATCGACAAAATGTCATCAAAATTTTACGCGAATCTTCTGAGAGTTGACACTAACCGAAAATCACATGTTATTTGTTTGTGCTGCCATCTTTCGGAAAGTCTCGGCACTTTTCACACCATGTAGTAGTGGTAAAGTTTAATTAAAGAGAATTACGCCGGGAAATGTATTGGATGGTAGTAAAAAATACATCTCATAGTTAAATATAATTTATATACAAAAAATATATGCGATATAACAAAATAAATAAATAAATACTAATAAATAACATAATGAGTTTTATCAGGGTGTCTATCACTTATCACACGTTGTACCGATTAGTACTTCATTATGGCAGAACAGGATCATTTGAAGTCTGAAGAACTTGAGACATTTTATTTAATAAAATTTAATCTCAAACTGATATTTTTGATGCCTTGATGTCATTTTCTATCTTAGTAATCATCACCTGTAAAAAAGGAAACCATGAAATTGTTTTATCATAAGTAACTACAAAAAAAATGTATCTACAATATATATAAAATGCAACGTCTCTCTGTCTGTCTGCCTGCCTGCCTGTCTGTCCGTTAGTGCGCTTATCACTGGAGAACCACTTATTCGATTTACCTACTTTTTTTTTAAAACATACATATGTTCTCTGGCCAGGTTATAGGCTATATTTTATTACGATAGGTAGCATAAGGAATGAACAGTGGCGACAATAGGGAATGAAGTCGAAAAAAAGTTTGCCGCTAGCGCGTTCCCTTGCAATACACAGCCTAAACCATTAAATATGGAACAATATTATGTAGCAGAGAATATCTATAATCTATAATATATATAGAATGCAATGTCTCTCTGTCTGTCTGTCTGTCCATTAGTGCGTTTATCACGCGAGAACCACTTATCCAATTTACGTGTCTTTTTTTAAATTCATACATATATTTTTTGGTCAGGTTATATAATAATAATAATCTATATCTATAATATATATAAAATGCAACGTCTCTCTGTCTGTCCGTTAGTGCGCTTATCCCTCGAGAACCACTTATCCGATTTACGTGATTTTTCAAATTCATATATATGTTCTCAGACCAGGTTATAGATATATATTTTATTACATCTATAATATATATAAAATGCAACGTATCTCTGTCTGTCTGTCCGTTAGTGCGCTTATCACTGGAGAACCACTTATCCGATTTACGTACTTTTTTTTAAAAAATATACATATGTTCTCTGGCCAGGTAATAGGCTATATTTTATTACGATAGGTAGCATAAGGAATGAGCAGTGACGATAATAGAGAATGAAGTCAGAAAAAAGTTTGTCGCTAGCGCGTGCTCTTGCAATACACAGCCTAAATCATTAAATATGGAAGAATGTTATACAGCAGAGAATATCTATAATCTATAATATATAAAATGCAATGTCTCTCTGTCTGTCTGCCTGTCCATTAGTACGTTTATCACGCGAGAACCACTTATCCGATTTACGTGTCTTTTTAAATTCATACATATATTCTTTGGTCAGGTTATATAATAACAATAATCTATATCTATAATATATATAAAATGCAACGTTTCTCTGTCTGTCTGTCTGTCCGTTAATGCGCTTATCCGATCTACGTGCTTTTTTTTAAAAACATAAATATATTCTCTGGCCAGGTTATCTATCTATAATATGTATAAAATGCAACGTCTTTCTGTCTGTCTGTCTGTCCGTTAGTGCGTTACGTACTTTTTTTTTTTTAAACATACATATGTTCTCAGGCCAGATTATAGGATATATTTTATTGCGTTAGGTAACATAAAGAATAAGAAGTGACGATAATAGTGAATCAAGTCGGAAAAAAGGTTATCGTTAGCGCGTTCTCTTGCAATACACTGCCTAAACCATTAAATATGGAACAATATCATGTTGCAAAGAATATAATATATATAAAATGCAACGTCTCTTTGTCTGTCCGTTAGTGCGCTTATCACTTGAGAACCACTTCTCCGATTTACGGGTTTTTATAAATTTATACATATGATATGTTCTATATAATTCGATATAAGCCTAGATAATGGGAGATAAGGTGAGATAATGGGAGATAAGTATAAATAATGGGAAATAAGGAGAAATACTGGGAGATAAGTAGAGATAAATCTAAGTAATGGGAGTTATGGTGAGATAAGGAGAAATAATGGGAGGTAAGGAGAAATTCTGCGAGATAAGTCGAGATTAAGTATAAATAATGGGAGATAAGGAGAAATAATGGGTAATAAGCAGAGATAAGTCTAGGTAATGGGAGTTATGGTGAGATAATGGGAGATAAGGAGAAATAAGGGGAAATATTGCGAGATAAGTCGAGATAAGCCTAGATAATGGAAGATAAGGAGAAATAATGGGAGATAAGGAGAAATAATGGGAGATGAGCAGAGATAATGGAAATTATGTAGAGATAATGGGAGATAAGGAGAAATAATGGGAGATAAGGGGAAATAATGGCAGGTATTTTATTACGTTAGGTAACATAAGGAGTGAGCAGTGACGATAGTATTGCATTAAGTCCACGCGAGTGGAGCCGTGGACACGGCTAGTGTAAATATATACTCTTAGATAAGACAGAACAATTAGATTAAAAAAATAGTTATGTCTTTATTGTCAAATTGTAACTCAAAATGCTTCGTGGAAAGACATTCATTATTTATGGTTAAATAGTACATTATCAAACATGAGTGTTGCATGTGATTCGTGCTTCGAGGTTGTGTTCTTAGGTAATTATCCAAAAGGTCCGAAAATGACCCTACACGGGCAAGTCGAGGGCATTCGTTACCAAGTGTGTGAAACGATGCTCTCAGTTAAGAAATAATGATGATGTACCAGAACGTGGTTTGAGAGGAAAAGTATCGGACATATCTTCAATTAACTTTGCGAGAAACGACTCGCATGGGTAGAGGAAAACATAGATCAAGATTGAAACAATGTACACATGTTCAAGATAGAACAGCTCCTTTAAACAACATTATACACGAGGAACATTTGTATGTATGTGTAGATTGTGCATGAGTAAGTGAGAAAGACTGTTGTTTCTCGCTCACACTTCGCGCGGAACAATTTAAAAATCCGGGAATAATAAAATTTAGGTTGCTTCACTTAACTTGGTGACGCCTTGTTTATTTACTCCTGTATAGCAATCGGTACCCAACCCAATTAAAGGACCAACATATTGTTGTTTTTCCTATCTAGAGTCCCAAATTCTCTCCCCGCTCTCTCTGGGATTTTTCCTGGAATATTAATGTATTCAAATCCGTTCCTTGTTATGTCTACACTTTCTTTTATTAATCGGATTCTTATAGGTCTACAGAGCATCAGCGATGATGACACTTGATTACGCCAAACAGCTTGCAGGCTAAAACCTTCCCAGCCGACTGTTGTGTCTTTGGTCGCTTTGGGCGGCTTTCACCGGCTGCTGTTCACTCAGCTGACTGCCGATTTGATTCCGGTGTCTAGTGGTAGATCCATCTTTCATCCATTGTCATATACCGCATGAAAAAGTCCTTTTTATTGTTCTTAAACAGGTCCAAACAGCGCTCAGAATCATCAACACATTGTTTTTGGTCCACTGTGAGCAAACGCGGTACCCATTTCGAACAGAGCTTTCTTATGCCCAAGTGTTCATGCAAAATACAACCAACACGTTCTTTTGACATCTTTAGGGTGACAGCTATCTCACGCAATTTCATTTTACGGTCATCCAAAACAATTTTGTGGAATTTTTTGGTGTAACGACCTCATTTGGGCGTCCAAAGCGTTCAGCATCTTTTGCATCTGTACGACTGCTTCTAAATTTGACATACCAGTAAATGAGTGATTTTCCAAGGGCAGAGTCCTCGTAACAGTTATCAAGTCATTGCTTTGTTTGGACGGTATTTTTTCCCATCAAAAAACAGCGTTTAATCAACACACGAAAATCGATTCTTTTGATTGTTTTGAAAATATCAAAAGTAGCGTCACTAAAACCACTGTAACTTGTAAACTAATCGTCGAAATGTCCTGAAATTTTAACACTTATCGTTTGAAGGTTGGTACTTCCTAAAAATAATATGGGTTTTTTGAAAAGGGCGACATCTATGTGTCAGACCAAAAACTTTTCAGCCTACATTTTTGTATTTCACGGCATCTTTTAGACGATGCGGTAGCGCTGCCGGGATTGAAACCCGAGACCTTCTGCACCGCAAGCAAGTACTACGCCACGGAGCCACGGGCGGCCACCTTTTCACATTTCATATGCAAATATTCACGCAAAATATGTCTCAAGCGTTCTGTTGATATCTTCACGATGTCGGCTGTCTCTCCCACTTTCTTGCAGTTATTCAGAACAATATCGTTGTTTTTTTGTGATTTTTCGAGTGACTGCCTTATCTCATTTAAGTTCACTAAACCATCGACATACGAGGCTGGTTTGAAAAGTCCGAGAGATGGCACCACCGGCGCGTATCGAGGTCATGTTTAGTTAGTAGCATCTCTTGAATGAACGCACACCAAGTTTCAGCCATATTGGTCTATTTCTTTGTGTTTGGCATTCGTGTGAATCAAGGAAGTCGAGTGATTTTCAAGAAATGGACGAAAAAGAATTTCGTGTGGTGATTAAACATTACTTTATGAAAGGCAAAACGCCTCAGGAGACTAAAGAGAAGCTTGATAAACATTATGGTGACTCTGCACCTTCGATTAGAACAGTTTATAAGTGGTTTCAAAATTTTCGGACTGGCCATATGGGCACAAGTGACGTTGAACGTGCTGGACGGGCTGTGGAGGTTACGACTCCAGAAATCATTGATCTAATCCATGATATGGTGATGGATGACAGAAGAGTTAAGGTGCGTGAGATTGCTAGTGTTGTGGGCATCTCGACTGAACGGGTACATAATATTTTGCATAAACATTTGGACATGAGAAAGCTATCCGCAAGATGGGTGCCGCGATTGCTCACGCTTGACCAAAAACGGAATCGTGTGAAGTGTTGCAAGGATGGTTTGCAGCTGTTCCAGAAGAATCCGGAGTACTTTAAGCGTCGTTTCGTCACTGTGGATGAAACATGGATACATTACTATACTCCTGAGACCAAACAACAATCTAAACAATGGGTTACCAAGGGGGAATCTGCACCAAAAAAGGCGAAGACCGTTCCTTCGGCCGGAAAGGTTATGGCGACTGTCTTTTGGGATTCGCAAGGGATAATCCTCATCGACTATCTGGAAAAAGGTAAAACTATTACATGTGAATATTATTCATCGTTATTGGACCGTTTGAAAACCGAGCTGCCAGAAAAACGCCCGCGATTGGCCCACAAGAAAGTCCTTTTCTATCACGACAACGCACCAGCACACACCTCAGCAGTTGTGGTCGCAAAATTAATGGGAATAGGATTCCAACTCGTTTCACATCCCCCCTATTCTCCAGACTTGGCTCCCTCGGACTACTATTTGTTCCCCAATTTGAAGAAATGGCTGGCGGGACAAAGATTTTATTCAAACGAGGAGGTGATTGCAGACACTAATGGATATTTTGCAGATTTGGACAAATCCTATCATTCGGAAGGGATCAACAAACTAGAACATCGTTGGACGAAGTCTATAAGCCTAAAAAGAGACTATGTCGAAAAATAAAAAAGGTTTACCCCCAAACACATAAGTAGTTTTTATTTTTGCACGGACTTTTCAAACCAGCCTCGTATAGTTGCCTTCAACGGAACAGATGTCCCATAACACTTCTTAAGTTTATTCTTGGGATCTGACTGTATTTTTCCCCATCAAAAAGCAATGTTTAATCAACACAGGAAATTCTTTTTGTAAATCGTCACTTAAACAGATGCAACTGGCAAAATAATACACAAAACTTTACACGAATCTTCTAAGAGTTGACACTAACTGAAAATCATATAGGGTTTTTGTTTGTGCTGCCATCTCTCGGAAAGTCTGGGAACTTTTCACACTATGTAAGTAATTCAATTCATTAATTAAGAGTAAAACAAATATATTTCAAATTAAATTTATTTAAAAAATTAAATTATCTTATTCCTACTTGAAAAACCTGAAAAATTAAAATTTACTTCTTCTAAGTTTTACTTCACCTTCTGAGATCTAACACCCACAGAAGACAAATTGAACAGGCCGACGATGTTGGACAATTGAGGGGTAAGTTGAAGTTATACTCTGTCCGTTTGCAAGGCGAAGTAATAAATCATGTAAAATTATGCAAATTAGTAATAAAAGTGACCCAGTGGGTAATAAACCAAAGGCGGGTTGTTTTACCTGATGGGGTTAATTTGGATTATAAACCGTATCGAGGGTATACTCTCAGTTTATTTTCTCACGTGACACTTAGTCACGAAGCTTAAATGAAAAGATCATAATTAGGAATGTATTGAATTACATCAAAAGTGATGAAAACCTTAATTTAAGTGTCGACGATAGTGTTCAAAAGTGTCCCCTAATGACCGGAGTTGGAAAAACAGCTATATATCGAATTTTGAAGGAAGAAAGGGCAGGAGGAGTTACCGCGCCAAAGCTAAAACCCGGTGAAATAAGACTGGAGCTGACAGAAAATGTAAAAAATTACCTGCGAAGAATCTTTCATGGGTTTTGGGCTAGAAACAACGTCACCTACAAATTAACAGACCTTAAAAATCTATCTGGAAAAGCAATATGTAATGTCACTCTAGAAAACTGGCAAAATTGTGTTGAACACGTAATTAAAGAAGAATATAAAATGTGGACACTAGATTCATCAATGGACCAAATTGTAGAACCACTAGTTATACCATTAGGTACAGATGATGCTATGTCAGATTTTAGTTCGGATATGTCTGACATGTCGGATATAGAAGGTGTTTAAGATTAATATAGCACTAGAGCTAGATATAATAATTTTATTTTGTCATTAAATTTAAGTTATAGTTTAAGGTGTTATTTTATAAATGATAAACTTTTAATTGTTAGCCTCAGCAGGGCATGTCGCGTGGATAAATAAATAAATAAATGAATATTAATGAAAATAAAAAACCAGTCAACATACAGTTATTGGGTCTTCCCTGTGTGACATTTGTATTTGTTTTCTTTTAGATTTTGGGCTTTAAATAGTGTTTTGTCAAGGCACATACAGGAGCATGCACCTAGGTGCGTTTATATTTTAAAACTTGTTTATATGTAATAAATTTCCTATTTATTTGTAAATTTATGTGTTTTAATAAATTTGATTTGATTTGATCTGAACTATCATATTGTTTTGTATGCAGGTAGGTAATCAGCTGGCATTGATGGGCGCCATTCTGTCATCTTATTATAATTCCTCAATTTTGTTTAATACTAGTTTTAGTCTTGTAATATTATTGTAATATCTGTAATATTTTGTAGTATATTTTTTTAATATAACCAACCTTTATTATAGCTATAATTAATACAAAAGAAATCAGTCCATACGCCACTGCTCGGTGATTCTTGAGATTTTCAAGGCAAAAATGCCATAATTCTATTGTAATTTTCCATAAATGTTAGTCCAAGCTAATACTACCGGTACAAATAATCTTGTTGTAACTTTTTTGCATAAAATGTACTGTGCGGTACCGAGACTCGTACTATCGCGTGAAGTTAATTTGCATAATTGTATATGATTTATTACTTCGCCTTGCAAACGGATAGAGTATAATTTACATAAAACTCGTAATAGTAGGGATTATTTTTAACATAATTTAAGTCCTCTTAAGTTCCTAAAGGACCAACAGATCTTAAAACCGATCCTTTTTAAACCAACTTCAAAAAATGAGATCTCATCTCATTTAGTATACATGTATGCAATATTACTCGATTTGTTGTAATATGTTATTTATCTATATACATATACTCTTAAGAACCGACATATGAAATTTCAGTAAGGTACGTATGTACACCGTCTGTCCAAAAAGTACCGGATTGATTTTTCCCCCGACCATTGAGCAGGGCCCTCTCGTAAACAAGAGTAAACGTTTGAACTCGCATCTAAAAACAACACGTTTGCATTCAACCAACCAGTTGTGATCAGTAACTGCTGAGTAGAAGACTTGCGAACTGTATATGTCGTAGTTGTATAGCAACCAGTGTGCAAATTTCATGTTAAAACTGCCTACCTACCTGTTTATAACAATATAATTAGCAAAATAAATATACGGCATTTTCAGTCTAAATGCAAGAAACGTACGCAATATACAATTATTACTTCGTACACAAAATATAATATGTAAACACAGAGGGTTAAATAAAAGTTTATCGTAAAACAACTGAAAATAGGCAAAGCCCATATTTCAGCAGTCTACCCACTGTTCTCTTATTCGTCCATCCATCCCGAGACGCGTTTCACCGTATCACGGCTCATCAGTCAGGCTAGGTATGCGTATTTGGTACAATTGGTACAATTCGTTGTATCTTACCGTTGTGTTCCGTAAATGCCGGAATAAAGTTTTTAAAATTCTGTTTCTCTTCTTTGTCGATCCTAGCCCGACTGATGAGCCGTGATACGACGAAACGCGTCTCGGGATGGATGGACGAATAAGGAAACAGTGGGTATGCTGCTGAAATATGGGCTTTGCCTATTTTCAGTTGTTTTACGAAAAACCACATAAGGTCTGAGGTTGATCCCTCGCAAATCTCGCTGCCTGGCTGTGCCAACCACTCTGTCGGTTTGTGGCTGCTGTGTCAGCCTCCGATTGAGTACTAGGTATGCGTATTTGGTACAACTCGTTGTATCTTACCGTTGTGTTCCGTAAAATTTATGAAGTTTGCGGTTGGTTTTAGGTGAAACATCTTAATATTTACACTTTTCAAATAAAATACAGTTTCACTGAATTTATTCAGATCGTTCTGATACGTGTTTCGGTCTCGCAACCATTTTCGAAGAGGTTTATAATGAGATTAAACTTAGGTTCTAAAAGATATAATTCAATTATTATAGATAAACCAGAAAGAAAAACAAAAAACATAAAAATATACTTAAACAATTTTGCGTACTAGACGTAAACCACGAAAGCAGAAAATGGTTTCCTACTATGTCGGTGGCATTAGTAACAAAATCAACAATAGCCGTAATAAGTTAGAAATAAACTGTATAAGTGTTAATAAAAACAATATCTAGTTAATAACAAAGAATATATGAACTTAATTCTGATGACTGTGACGCTGTCTATGTGGGACCAACGGGACGGATCCTACAACAAAGATTAAAAGAACACAGACACTCTATTTTAAATAAACAAAAATTAACAGGCTTTGCTCAACACTACATAGACAATCACCTTTTTAATAACGAGAGGGTAAAGCTGCTCAGTGCTCAAAAAGGAAAACACATGGATTATTTAGAAATTCTTAGCATAAAAAGCAATTAAAAATAATATAAAAATAACGAACACCCAAACAGAATTTGGAAATACTCTCATATTAGACGCCTTGTTAAGATAGACTACCTGTAATTAACCCAATTTTATTATCTCTTAATTTAAATTTAGTACTAATTAACCATCCAAATGTAATATCTTTTAGAACTTAAGTTTAGTCTTATTGTAAATCTCTTCGAAAATGGTCGCGAGACCGAAACACGTGTCAGAGTGATCTGAATACATTCAGTGAAACAATTATACTGTATTTTATTTCGAAAGTGTAAATACACAAACTTAAGCAAATTTTTAAGTTGACGCAAGTCTCTCACATAAGAAGAAACTTAATAAATAAAGCTTAATGTCGAATAACAATTCACAAACTTATTAGGAATGTACCTAACACTAGTATATGTTAGATACTCTTTTTCAAAACTTTAACATGTGAAAACCACTGTATATTCTTTACAAGAATAATATTACACTTGTATGCAAATTAATCGGAAATGATAAATACTTAAATTGCCAAATTTCTTCTTAAATTCGAAAAACCAAGAATGAAATATTAATTAACGCTCTTGCTTTTAAACGAACTTTCTCGTGCCAACAGAGGCGGGTGGTTGGTGGGATGCTCGTGCAGTGTCGCAACAGTACGATCGCGCCAACTTTAAAATTGTGTCTAATTTTGTGTGTTTTCGTATAATATTTTGCGTATTAAGTATTAATTACATACTGTTTACATTTACTTCATATGAAACAGTGAAGATTTCTATTGCTAATTATATTTTTCCTTTGTATGTAGGTAGGTATTAACTTTTTAAGATTGAGAAAAGATATTATTTTGTACTATTATTGAGATAGGCCAATCGATTTTGAGATCTGTTGACCAACTATTTATAAAGGTGATCCCAGCTTTAAGTAAATTTGTTTCAATTGCTCCTATATCAAAAACCTAAATGTACTGACCTATACAGCGTGTTGTCCAAATCGACGCGTGTATTATTGCTGTACTCCCATGGGTGTTGACCCTAATCTAAATATTTTACCCAATTATAATTAATGTTATCTATAAAAAAATTGTAAAGAAAAGATAGTTTTAATCAGACTCTTCATAATAATATTCAAAATCGCTAAAGTCGAATAAATCATCTTCATCTTTGCGCTTTTTGTGAGTATGTTTTTTTTTGGGAGGAGTTTTTTTAAATAAACCACTATTACCATAGTCATCATAATCATCATCAACTCCGGGAGGGACAAAAACTCCGCCGAGGGCCTCCGATATTTGATCTCCAAGGCCCATTCTGGTGGCTAGTCCATAAATAAGTCGCATAGCAGCAAGTCTAGAAATGAAAGAGTGTAAATTCAGTTTTTTTTTATTTAGTAAACTATACAGAGTTTGGTTGCCACAGTTACCATTCTAAATAATTAAAAAAGTACCAGGGTGTTCTATAAATAAGTTCAAATTTCTTGGTATATTGTGCGAACTGTGAACCCAACGGACGGGGGGGAAGGTGTGGATCCCGAGGGTAACCCTCGTGCGAATAACATCCAGAAGTTATGCAAAAGTGCAAGGAGTTCTAGTGTCGGTTCGCAAGGGCGTCGACCTCTTAATATGCAAACGATCAAGTGCCATAAATGTGACCAGAAGTCCATTAAAATGCATCTTCGCAGAGCTTTATATCTGCACGTTAATAAACAGAATTACCGGTATTGGAGTACGACAAATTCAAAACTAAACCCCGTGAATTAATTGGCCCGTACAAGATTCCGCTTATATACATCTAACCACGATTTGGGGGGATACGGTATATTCTATGCACAAAACAGCATTAGAATGCTGTCCAGTGTTTTCTACTTGTCCTTACCACACTCATTGCTGTTTCTAATGCATTATTCTTTTGGTAGGAAATGATGTTATGAATGATAAACTCTGTCTATTCATTGTTGGGTCTGGGTTCTCTAAGGATAACTGAGTCGCACAACAACTGTTAATTCGGAGAGATATGTAGAAACAATTAGGAACTCATACCTGCCTTACAAAATGTAGTTGTTCCATTTAAAAACACATATGTTATATCGGCCACACTTTTTTGAAATACCCTGTATACCCAAAAATAATTTTAAACTGTGCACCTTAACATCCCCTAAAACTATTGTATTTAACATTTTTTCGTCATTCCCAAAACAAATGAGATAATTAACTTTTCTCTATCATTGACTCACCCTGTACATTACCCACCAAATACAAATGAAAGATATAGTGAGTGTCCCAAAAAAACACGCCGAATACCCAAAAAAAAAACGTATTTAGTTTGCATTCCTGATGGACTCTAAACTGCTGACTAAATTATGTTTTATGAGTTATATACTTTGACGCGAGTGACACTTGTTATAGAGCCGGTATCAGGCGCCATTTTGTCCAAAATGAAATATCAAAGCTGTCTAAAACCTGTCAAGTTGTGCATCAAATTGAATGTCATGTTACTAAGATTAAAACTGACAAAAGGATAACCGATTATTTAAAACCTGAACTAAACAGGTAACCAATTATTTAGAATTAGAACAACCAATTGCGTTGCAACTTAATTTAAAAACTACAGTGACTCACAGCTTAAATGATGCAGTCGCTATAAGAAAAGACTAACTGGTCTCAGTGCCTCTTTATTTATTTGGAAAAAACAACTTATTGAAATTAAATTAGTAAAGAGTCTTCTAAAAAAGTATGAATTACTTTTTGTCTTAAAAATGCCTTACTTAATTAACAATAAATAATTAATCAAATCATATGCAATTTTAACGTCACAGCTTAAATGATGCAAAATAACAACAGAGGTCAAAACTTACCGCATTTTGAAATTTACGAAGGCGGCGTTGCTTTGATTTCTTAGTGCAATTGTTTTTTGTTTTGTTTGACATTTTTTTCATTCAATAAAACGAAATTCTTTAAGAATGGGTCATCGAACTACAATTTATGAGAGCAATTTAATTATTACTCATTACAGGAATGGATACAGCCAAAGAGACATAGCCAAAATGGTAAATAAATGTCCCTCAACTGTTCAGTATATCATTGAACGTTACCGGAATGAAAATAGAGTCGAGAATAGGTCAAGGTTGGCTCCAAATAAGATCTTCAATGAACGTGAAGAAAGATGGATTTTAAGAGAGGTATCAAATAATCCAAAAAAAAGTGCGCCAAAGTTGTGCGCCGAGGTGGAAAGACAGTTTGGAAAAAGGTGTAACCCGAAACAGTTCGACGGATCTTGCGAAATAATAATTTCCATGGTCGAACTGCTAGAAATAAGCCTTTCATTAGCCAAAGAAATAGACGCGTGAGATTGGAATTTGCCAGAGAGCATATCAATAAATACTTGAACTTCTGGAATCCAATAATATTTGCTGAGGAGACCAAAATAAACTTATTTGGGTCCGATGAAAAAATATCAGTGTGGAGAAAGCCTAACGAAGAATTAATAAAATTGAAAAATATGAAAGCTACGGTAAAGCACGGTGGAGGTGGAGTGATGTTATGGGGCTGTATGTCATCTGCAGGAGTAGGTAACATGCATTTCGTCGAAGGGAATATGAACCAATATGTGTACTTGGATATACTAAGGCAGCATCTCGTCGCTAGTGCCCAAAAATTAGATATTGAAAACAATTATCGGTTCTATCACGACAATGATCCAAAGCACACGTCATTTCGAGTCCGCAGTTGGTTGCTTTATAACTGTCCAAATGTTATTAAAACACCAGCCCAGTCACCAGACTTAAATGTAATTGAAAATTTGTGGCTGACATTAAAAAATAAAGTAAATAGTGCCCCAATATCAAATAAAACTGAATTAAAAGTAAAAATTACTGAACCATGGAATACTATTTCCCCGGAGTACACTAGAAAGTTAGTTGAATCAATGTCCAGAAGATTTCAAGCCGTTATTGATAATGAGGTAGGCCCGACCAAATATTAGCAGGCTTATTTCAAATTCTACATTTTGTTTTCTCTAATAATTCTGGTATATTGAATTTTGCATCATTTAAACTGTGACGTTAAAATCGCATATAATTTAATTAATTATTTATTGTTAATTAAGTAAGGCATATTTAAGACAAAAAGTAATTCATACTTTTTTAGAAGACTCTTTACTAATTTAATTTCAATAAGTTGTTTTTTTCCAAATAAATAAAGAGGCACTGAGACCAGTTAGTCTTTTCTTATAGCGACTGCATCATTTAAGCTGTGAGTCACTGTATATGAATAGTGAGTAGTAGTTCTTCAGGTTATTTCTTCTAAACCTTCCGAAGCAGGAACATTTGTATGGTTATTTCCGAAATTAGTTGTAATTAAAGTCAGCAGGTATATGGCATTGTGCTACCGGAGAGACAACAGTTACAATATTGGTTACAGATATCAATTAGCCATTAATTAAAGCTTCTACTAATTTTTAGTTGTTAATTTACTTACGTACAAGTATAATATGGCGTTAAGAAACGTTTTAACGCAACAGAGGCCGTAACGGCACTAATAAGCAGTAGAAAAAAGAGCATTACTTCTCGTTTCGGTTCTTTTAATTCTGTGGAACATTTACTGTTAAAATAGACAAATAATTATTTTAAAAATAGTTAAATATTTGAAATTGCTTTCGCTTACTTGGCTTATTTGAATTTTGTAAACAAAACAATTGGTTGAGGTTGAGTGTGTATAGGAATGTCGGCCTCGGATCGACAATTTAAATAACGGTAGTTGTATTCTTATTTGTTAAACTTGTTTATGCACTCGTGTTTGCACCACTCAGAATCAATCAAATTTAGAAAAAGTAATTGATTGATTTACTGATGTTTCCGATTTTGGTAACTGATAATAGAAATAAACTTGACTTTTAGCTAGGACAGTGCTCTGGATTTTTCTGCGTGAAGTAGTAGCCTAGGTATTTGCCTTTCGCATCGTTGGATTGGCATGACCCGCTGCCTTCTTTAAAAACTTCTGTTGCATTCTATTATTGCATGGTAACTCGGTCTTGATATCTAGATCCTGATGTAACATGTGGGTATAGACTAAATTGCAACCCTGTCCGACCTTCAGTGCATCATAATGGCATGCAAAAAGTTATTTTATTCCATGCAACTTCGCAAATAAACCGAATGGTCACTTGCTATTTTGTAGTATCTTGGACTAAAGATTTACGATATTATTTCCTATAAGATTGTGTAATTCAATGTCAAATTTGGACAGCGTCCCTGTTTACTCTGTTGAAAAGGATGTGAACTCTTACAACCAGAAGGTTTTCTGTGCCACATTCTATTCCTCTATACCAGGGGTGCTCAAACGGTCGATCGCGATCGACAAGTCGATCGCGAGTGCTTTTTGAGTCGATCTCGAGAAAAAAATTCCGATATAGAACTATTCACAGATTTTGTTATAGGTAACTAAAACAAAATGTAATGAATAAACTACTAAAATTTATTCGATCCACAATTAGGCTAGAATAACCCCCTTATCACTTTCTTCTATCGTTATAACCCCCTGCTAGCGGCAAAAGGCGGCTTTATCAAAGGAACGTGCGGTACTTGTCAAAGAAAAGCCGCGTTTTTGATTCTCGCCGATTTTTCTAGAAATTTCGGGCGGCGTGTTTGACGGGAACATTCGAGACTTCGTTCGCGCCGATATAAATGTTACGCCTGCAGGAATAGGAGTCAGTCTGAGTTGTAACTTGAAGGCGATACATCGATACAAAGTTTATTAATAAATAGTCCAAAATGAGTGCGGCGAAGAAAAGTAAAACTTATCATTTTAATAACAATTGGGAGGAAGAATTTTTCTTTTGTATGGTAAAGGATAAGTGCATTTGTCTCATTTGCCGTGCGTCAGTTGCAATACCTAAGCGTGGGAACTTAGAGAGACATCATAAAACGGTTCATAAAAACTATGAAAAGGATTTTCCGTCACAGAGTGAATTAAGAAAACGAAAAGTACGTGATTTAATAACTTGTTTGAAAAAAGAACAAACCATGTTCACAAGACCAGCCAAACAATCAAAAGCTGCAACGATCGGGTCATTTAAAATATCTCATATATTGGCGAAACACAAGAAACCATTTGATGATGGATTGGTTGTGAAGGAAGCATTTATTGAAGCGGGTGAGACTTTATTTGGAGATTTTAAAAATAAAACAGAGATTATGTCTGCTATTAGAGAACTTCAGTTATCTCGTCCGACTGTCACAAGGCGTGTTGAAGTCATGAGTCAGGACATGGCAGATAAACTAAAACATGATATCATGGAATGTACATACTTTTCTTTACAGTTCGACGAATCCACCGATATGACAGACACTGCCCAGCTGTGTATGTTTATTCGAATGGTATTCAATGACATGTCGGCTAAGAAGAGTTTTTGACAATGATTCCTCTGAAAGGAAAGACCTGTGGCGAAGATATATATGACGTTTTCTTCAATTTTGTAACAAACTACAAGCTACCAATATATAAACTAGTGTGCATTACAACCGATGGAGCACCAGCAATGACTGGAAACAAAAACGGTTTTGTGGCATTGTGTCGAGCTAATGATGATTTTCCTTCATTTTTCTCCTTCCATTGCATTATACATCAACAAGTTTTGTGTTCAAAAGTTCTAAACATGGAGGAGAGTATGAGCATTGCAATAAAAAATTGTGAATTCTATCCGTGCACGTAGCTTGCAACGACGGCTCTTTAAATTGCAGTTGGAAGATAGTGAGTCAGCTGAACACACTGATTTAGTTCTTCACACGGACGTCAGGTGGTTGAGTCGCGGAAAATTCCTAGAAAGGTTTCAAGAATTATTGCCCGAAATAACAGCTTTTCTGGACGAAAGAGGTGATGACACTCAGATGTTGAAAAACGGAAAATGGCTGACTGATTTGGCATTTTTGACAGACATCACAATGCATTTAAACACCATTAATTTGGAGCTTCAAGGTAAAGGAAAAACTATTATTGAGATGATTAGCGCAATAAACGCATTCAAAAGTAAATTGCAACTTATGATAGATCAACTGAAAAGAAAGGATCTGAAAAATTTTCCGTCTTTGAAAGCAAGGATTCCTCAGTTGAATTATGATATTTATGAGGCAGAATTATCAAATATTTTGGGCCAATTCGAAATACATTTTTATGATTTCAGTAAATTGGCAAATATCGCATCATTTATGAGTTATCCTTTTTCGTGTAAAAACATTGAGGAATTAGCTACTGAAATAGCAAGTGCAGATTATATCAGATATACATCTCAAAGCCACAGCATCTGATACAAAATTCTGGTGTTTTATATCTGAAGATAAATATCCGAATCTAAGGCAAATCGCCCTTCAACTGACGGCAATGTTTGGGTCAACTTACTTATGCGAGTCTGCATTTTCTGAAATGAAGATAATTAAGTTAAAATATCGCAATCGACTAACTGACGAACATATGTCATCATGCTTGCGATTAGCACTCGGTAATTACGTACCATCTTATGAAAAGTATGCTGAGGACATGCAGTGCCACGCTTCAACATGCAAAGTCACTCTTTAGTTAAGTTTAGACACTAGAACTCGTTTGTTTTGTAAGAACCAATAAACTCGCAATTTTGAATAATTATGAGTTTTTTTCATTGACATTTTAGAGCAGACCTACACTTACCTTGACTAAAAAAATGCATACTGTGCGGAAAACTAATATCTATGCCACGATACACCCTACCTAGACGACAATCCTGCATCACTCTTACTTGTAGCCTCTCAGAGTCGATCGATCGTAGTCTAACAATATTGAGGTAGATCGCCAGCAGTTCAAGTTTGAGCACCCTGCTCTATACGCTCTAGTATATAGTAGTAGGCATTTTGTATTTTGCTTTATTATTACGAAATCAATTACTGATTAATTGTCTACATAACATAATTCCTCTAACCGTGTTGTCCATTTATATTTATATTAATTTCAATATCTGGTTATGTACGGTTATATATAAATTGTTATAAAAATTTATAAAACATCCAGCTGTTCATTGTGAATATAATATTATTTGGTTTATTTTCGATTAGATAAAACTGGGCATTCCGCATTCCTTGAACAAGATTGTCCATCATTTGTTACCAGAGAATTCTCGGCTTCTTTGGTCACATAGCAAGAAGATATCCGGACAATTTGGAGAGGCTGGTTATGACTGGAAAGGTAGAAGAGAAGAGACTACGTAGCTGATCACCTAACTGCTGGGCCGATCAGATAAAATCAGTAACGGGGCTTAGAGTGACCGATGCCCTGAGGCAGGTAGAGAACAGAGACAGATAGCGAAAATTGGTTGTTAAATCTACTAGAAACAGGTTTTAAACTATTTATATTTATGTACATACATCTATATGAGTTTTCAATTTTTTTGACGTGTTGAATACAGTTTCTCCAGTTTTCAGCGGTTACATTTTGACTTCTGTTAACTCAATCACACTACTTTTAAAGTGGGTTTATTATTGTGAGCACGTATATTAGACTTTATTTTATGCCATATTTCTATTGGTGTCCATCACAACACGGTGGTATATTCGACATTAATTTGTTTTGAAGCCAATCTTCAAAATGATAATCCAAGCTGGAATCTGAAATATTCTTGGCTGCTAGAAATAGACTTTTTGGTATCCAGCCTTCTTCTGACCCTGCATGTAAAATAGTTATTCTTTTACCTTTATTTGATGGAGTTTTGGTGTAGCATTTTTTGGATTTATCAATCCATCTTTTACTGGGTGTATCGTGGGTGTCATACCAAGTCTCATCTAGGTAGATTATCGTTCGATTTTCCGATCTAGCTGTATTTATTTTTTCAAGATATTCCATTCTGAGTTGTAAGCGCCGTGATTCCATTATAACTTGCCTTTTGTCAATTTTTGTTGAACAAAAACCCCAAACGACGTAGAATACGCCATAAAGTGGTAGTGGAAGATTTTATGTCACAACTCTCCTCGGACAGCCTCCGTAAAAGTGACAATAACATAGGAACTTTTTGTTCTGCATACATTTCATAAATTTTGCGGCGAATTAAGTCTTCTTGACAGAAATCAATACATTTCGACACAACTTGGTCTTTTCGTCTTTTAGGCGCTATCGAATTATTTACAATTTTCCAAACTGTACTTTCAGGGCTGCCTGTTAAAGCTGATGTCTCCATCAATGAAAAGTACTTTTCGTGGCCTCGCTCCGCTAACTTTAAACCAACACTTTTACATCAGTTGTTGTCCGTAAACTAGTGGTAATATCACTCTAGTTTGTCGGCGGCGACTCGTTCGGTCTATCGGGGCGCAAATGTCTGATCGCAAGAGACTTACAGACTTACGTTAGACTAACTCATGACACAACTAACTAACCTTGACTTAGTTTAGGTTAAGGCCGTAGGTTAGTTGAGCCACTCCTTCTAGTTATACGCAAATTAATGTAACACAACACTCCATTATTGAGGAAATAGCTTAGGTGAGGATTAGGTAGGTTAAGTTAGTTTAAGTCTAGTGAGTGAAAATTTACATTAGTGTTAGTGAGTGAATTAGCCTAGCGTTAAACCCAAACTTAAACAATCTAGTGATTAGAAATAAGTCAGTTATGTAAAAGTAGTAAAGGGTTTTACCCGGCTCACAAGGAGTTTTAGTGGGTATGCCAACTCTTCAGGTTGGAGAGCCCCACATAACTGGAGCACTTTGGGGCACCCTTATGGTGACGCAAATTGCTCTTGAATCCATAAGGCGGATTTCTCCTTGACAAAAAAAAACACTTAACTATTACTTCTGCCTCAACGGGCAAACATTTGCGGCTTCTGATGGAAAGGGCTTCGGACATTTTAAGACACTATTGAACTTTATAATACACACTATTTCAGTATAATACTGCAGATAAAATGAAGAATATTCTTTATATTTATAAACACGAAGTAGCGAATAAAATGTTAGTTTGAAAGGTAGGCATATATATATATATATATATATATATATATATATATATATATATATATATATATATATATATATATATATATATATATACATATATATAGTATAGTCCCTGGCCAAATTATTAGACGCACTGTATTTTTTTTTTAGTAATTTTATGTTTCTTAAGAGTTTTTATGCAATAATGGTATATTTAAACTACAATATTATTGATTTTTATTTAAAAGAATTGTTGTAGACTACATATTTGTATTTATTTTTAACATATGGCAACACTGTGTTGACAAAGTGATACATGAACGTAAACAAGTACAAATCTGTATCAGTCGGGATCGGAATCGAGTCAGGTACGGACGTGTTTCTGTGGCTTTATGAACTGTGATTGTTTGTTTAACAGTTTTATACTGCTCAGTTATTAGTTTATTTTGTATGCAGTGTTTTAAAAAAGTAATTGGACTATTTTCATTTATGGGTAGAAAAGGCGATCTTTCACCACGTAAAAAAGCTGAAGTGAAGGCCCTTGTGATTGCGAAAACATTTACAAACCGAGAAATATCACGAAGATTGGAGGTTTCTGAAGCTAGTGTACGACGCATAAAAAAGAAAATTGAGTCAGGGAAGGAATTAAGCCCGAAAAGAAAGAAAAGATGCGGTAGAAAAACCAATTTTCACTCCACGGTCAGAGAGATGTTTGAAGAAAATTTGTGTAGAAAACAGATTTGCTACCACAAAGGTAATAAAATCACAACTCCAGGATGCTAGCGTAAATGCTTCTGAGCGCACTGTTCGAAGAAAATTGAAAGAATTAGATTTTAAGGCCTGTCGCCCCGCCAGGAAGCCCAAGTTAACAGCTGCAATGAAAGCAAAGCGCCTGAAGTGGGCCAAACAATGGCAAGACAAAGATGTGGACTTCTGGAGATCGGTAAGATACAGCAATTTAATCAATAATTGATACATTATTATCATTTTCAGTTAAATAAAGCAAATAAACATGGAAGTTTATATATTTTTCCTATTTTTGGCAGGTCTGCTTCAGTGACGAAAGCACATTCGAAATTTTGCAGAATAAAGCTCAGTATGTGCGTCGTCGTCATGGAGAAAAGTTTCATCCTGATTGTATCGTCCCGACGGTTAAACATCCCACCAAAGTGATGATTTGGTCAGTCATCAGCGGCAAGGGCACTGGACGTCTGTACGTCGTCAAAGGAATAATGAGGCAAGATCAGTACAAAGAAGTATTACAAAATCGGTTGATTCCGCAGCTCAGAGAATGGTTTCCAAATGGGGAACCATTCACTTTCATGCAAGATGGAGCTCCCTGCCACACTGCTCGGTCTGTTAAAGCTTTTTTTGGCAGAAAAAAATATCCCTCTGTTGGATTGGCCGGGTAATAGCCCTGATTGAAAACGTGTGGGAGCTGATGAAAAGAGAAGTGGCTAAAGATGTGATTACCAACAAAACCCAGTTCCTAGAAAAGATTATTCATGTGTGAAATCATCATCCTCAAATGCAGGAGACAGTACAATCTTGCATTGATAGCATGCCGCGCAGAATTAAAGTTTTGATAGCGGCTAAAGGTGGCTCAACTAAATATTGACTTTTACTAACATTAATTTCACTTTTCTTTAAAACTTAATAAACTTATGCTTTTCTAAATTAATGCTGTTTTATTTATGTCAAATAAATAGGTAATTGATTGGATAATATAAAAATAAAAAACAAATCAATTTAAAATAATAAAACGGTACAATATCACTCGGTAATTATATTTTACATGAAATCTTGCAGTGCGTCTAATAATTTGGCCAGGGACTGTATATATATATATATATATATATATATATATATATATATATATATATATATATATATATATACATATATTGTAACCTTCTAAATTGTCCTCTGTTTGAGGCATCTTTTTTTTTTTTTGTACCCTGTGAGAAGTTGTTTGTCCCACGCTTGAGCGCAATTTTGTACCGTTTGAATATTGGATGCCCCACGCTTGAGCACAATTTTCTTGCAGCCCCGCTTTAATTTCTGATAATGAATCGAGTGAATCCTGATTTTAAAAGAACTAAATAAATTAAACACACACTAGCTCAGTTTTCTTTGGTAGAAAGATATGGGTAAGAGATAATTTTTGTACGTCTTTTTTGGAATTATATTCTATTTTTAAGGAAACCTCAGCTGTACGACTTTTTGGGCACCATTCATTTTAAAATAGAAAGGATCTAACTTCAGCTAAAAAAATGAAAAAATACTGAAAGGGTGTATTGTTGGTAAATAAAAAATCAGTTTGGTACAGCCGTTCTTATCCTGAAAAGTAAGATAGGTATTCAGTGAGACACTAGCTTTAATCAACAAAAAGAAAATTTATTCAAGTTTTTAAAGATAAAAAGTTCTAACCTTTGCAGTTTTACAGGATTAAAAAAAAAATTTAGCCTAACTGGTAGTTATGACATTTAAATTCTAAACTCTGACTACTCACGAAGACGAAAAATAGTGCTTTTCACTTCACTTTTTAGTCAGTTCATATTGCTGTCAAGGCACTACTCAGGGATAAGTCTATGGGAGGATGTTTTGGTAACTTACTGTTTTTATTTTCGGTCTCGATGGAACACGACCGATTTCACACTTTTCTCGTAAACACTTAGAGAGCCCACTACGGCTTTTCGTTATAAAACTTGTGCATTATTTAGCTCTCATGTTTGTTGTAATGAGCCTTTACTGCAGCTCACTCGAAGGAAGCTCTTTGGCGGCTTCGATGAAAAATCGCCTGGCTGCGGCTTGATGGTACTCAGCCACCACAGTAGTTCCTCGGACCCTTAAATAAGTCCTCGCCTTCTCTCGGTCATCTCGCGACGCCGGAACCAAAAATCCGGATACACATTTTCAACCAATCGGCGTGCCGATAGATTTGGTCAGAAACCCGCACAGCACACTAATACACCGAACGGCTTGGAATCTCTTATTAATATACCGTTCGATACAAAAATGAAAATAAGTACAATTTGAAGTGAAAAATCAGTAACATTACATGGTCTTAAAATCTAGGAAAAACTGAATGTTACAATATCAATTACGACCCTGTTACAGTCAGGTACGTGCGAAGATCCTGTCGGTCGTTTAATGTTTTTATTGCATCAATTTACCAAATCACTTTCTTAGATCTTGAAAATACTATACGTTGTTAGATGTGGCTGAATATTCTGCTGTATGAACGATGGCTACGGATACAATTTAATTTTTGATTAAACGCCGAATATTTCTGTTTCTGACTGTCGTGAAATTGCTTCACGAACAACTTTAATAAATCAATTTACTCACCTAATAAAGTTAATAGGATTGGTTTCTTTCTGCCTCAAAATCATTCCTTTGGCACTTTTTTTAAGTTTTCTCTTCTTTTTCGCCTCACAACTTATCAGTATTAATAACACAACAACGATAACAAGAAAAACCTTTACTTTTGAGCTTAAAGACATAGTTAATTATTTTCTTTTTACGAAGAATAAAAATAAAATAATGATTCAGGTATCGAGAGCGAATATTTAAAGGAAATGAATATCTATAAACTTAGTTTTTTTAACGACATATTACTTTATTTAATTCACTGGTAATACACACACGATAGTTGTTTAAATGACTTATTGATAAAAAAGTTTCGCCGAATACACACTTAATCATATCACACTACAACTACGAGACGACCTAGACAAAAGTAGGGCCCAATATTTTCACATAATTAATATTTTGAGCGTTTTTGGTTAAAAAGGCATTTCTAAACTTATTTGCAACGCTTTTTATTGTAACACGTTTCGTTTAGACTGTGAAAAGTAATAAATTATTATTTAGATCGCGACGTGCGATGCCCAAAGTGGAATTAATTCATTTAAAAGGAGAGGAATCGCCACGGCGAATTTTAATGAATTTTGAGTACCGTTAGTGCCGCCTTTAGTGGGTTAAAGTAATGTACTTATTAATCGGTTCCTGCTATCCGACGATGATTGTGGTAAATATTGATAAAACATGAAAGCGGTTAAGAAAAGTCGGATTCCGTCGCTACCAATTATGAGTGTGAATCAAAAAGTAATTTAGTCTACGCATTTACCGAACAAAAACGTATTTAAATATAAATAATTACCTAACAACTCGTATTACTCGGTTGTTTTAAACAGTTTTGGAATCGTGGTTCATTTTTAACAATCCGGCGCAAGTTGGCCAGCTATTTGTTTTTTTTAGCGAAAGTTATATTTTCTGTGCTTGTACAGGGTGAGTCAACAATAGAGTAAAGTTCATTATCTCATTTGTTTTGGGAATGACGAGAAAATGTTAAATACAATAGTTTTAGGTAATGTTACGGTGCACAGTTTAAAATTATTTTTGAGTATACAGGGTATTTCAAAAAAGTGTGGCCGATATAACATATGTTTTTTTAAATGGAACATCCTATTTTCTAATTTATTTTTTAATTTTGCGTAAAATTTTATAACCTTTTTATTAATAATGTTATATACCTAAACCTAGTACTTTTTCTAATATTTCAATTTTTTTTAAAAAAAACTAGTTTTCAGTTTTGTAAAATATTGCTAGTAGTGCCATTGTTTCTGAAGGTGGTACGAGCGCTCTATAGAGTTAAAAAAAAGATATATGTAAAGAAATTTGAGTTAGAGATGCTACAGGGTGTTCAAAATAAATTTATACATTTCGACTATTTTAACCCTTAAGTACCTACCTGGAGTCTCTCAGACTCTGGCGGAATTTATTTTGGTTATAACTAGTAGCATGTGCATCTTTACTGGTCACGTGCCCCTGTACCTTCCGCTTTCTACCCATAGTATCACGTCTGTGCTCGTCGATGATACAGGTGATCCCGCTCGCTCTTGAACGGCTATAAAAGTGGAATGTGTGGAATCTGCCACGAAAAATTGTAAGGTCTGAGGCTTACAATTTTATAGAAATTTGGCCATTTCGGCTATAATTTTTATAAAAAACTTCTTAGTTATTTCCTAAATTTTTATAAATGAATGCAAAAAAGTTCTTAATTTACGCATTTGTTCTTTATTCTTGGTCTCATTGGAGTAACTCGTTAATTTTTTTTTCTTTCATAATTATTTTTTTAAATAAAAAGCTTTAAAAAATACATTTTTTATTTTCATTCATCTTCCTATTTTATAGTTTATATTTTATATAGTTGAGAATAGGGGAGTCTGAGAGACTCCAGGTAGGTAGTTACGTAACTGGTTTAAGGGGTAGGTACCTAAGGGTTAAATTGAAAAATCTCAAATTTCTTAATGGCACACCCTGTATCTTATTAATTTTTTCTGATAGATTTTACAAAACCCTTCAACTTTTATTAAGTACACCATATACCTATTTCTAATAATTTTCGATTTATTTTGAATTTTTCAATTTTTTGCCCTTGTTTCTAATACACTTACGCTATAATACAAATGGACGTTTTTGTTTTCGATCCGATAACCCATCTGACTGCACCAGGGAGGTCTCCGATGTTATTTTGGCTGGTATGGAAGCTTACATCCCTTTTTCGAAGAAATGCTCCTCCAACGGCAAGCCTTGGTTCGACCGAAAATGCAAAGAAGCTGTTGCTTCTAAACATATTGCCTACCGACAATGGCGTGAAAATCCTAACACCGTAAATCGAAACATCTTTGTTCATGCCCGGAACAGATGCAAGGGAATTATCGACGAAACCAAGGAGGCACACAATCAACGAATTAGAAACAAACTTCTCGCTTGTCCCAACAATTCCAGGTCCTTTTGGGCAGTCGCTAAGGCAGTTAGTCAAAATTTTACCAAATCCACCATACCACCACTCACACGGCCAGATAATTCCATTGCAACCACACCTGTTGAGAGAGCGAACTTGTTGGCTGAACTCTTTGCTTCACATTCTACTGTCGATTTCCAAGGAAAAACACCACCTACTATTCCCATATTGCAGTCAAGGATGCCCGATGTTGTCTTCAGACAGCGCATCATAAAGCGTATTTTAATGAAGCTAGACACCAAGAAGGCTTCTGGCGCTGACGGAATACCTGCCATAGTTCACAAAAACTGTGCAAGGGAACTAACACCAGTTTTCTGTAGACTTTTTAAACCTATCCTACAGAAAGGGAATATTTCCGTCCTGCTGGAAATGTGCCACGGTTCAGCCGATACTTAAAAAAGGTAAGAAGACCTTGCCAAATAACTACCGACCAGTTGCACTGCTTTCAATAATATCGAAAGTCATGGAAAAGGTTATCAATGAGCATCTTCTAAAATATCTTGAACGATTCAATATTATTAGCGATCACCAATATGGTTTTCGTCAACATAGATCAACAGGAGATCTTCTGACTTATGTAACACATGTTTGGAACAACGCAATTGAACACTTTGGAGAATCTCGAGCGGTTGCTCTTGACATATCCAAGGCATTCGACCGTGTTTGGCACGATGGACTGTTGGCTAAGTTGCGCTCTTATGGTATGTCTGAAAGGTTCTGTTTGTGGCTCTCATGTTTCCTCAGAGAGCGTTCTTTACGAGTGGCGGTCGACGGATTTCTTTCTAACACCCTCACTATCAACGCCGGTGTGCCCCAGGGCTCCATACTGTCTCCTACTCTCTTTCTCATTTACATTAACGATCTGCTGGAAAAGACTGGGAATCCAATCTATAGCTTTGCAGATGACAGTACGCTTGTCTCTTCATTCATCTTGAACGCTCGGACATCGGCTGCTCAGGCGAATATCCGCAGACAGCAGGAGGTCGTTCAACTTAACAAAGACCTGGAAGAAATTCTATCTTGGGGTGACAGTAACCAAGTGGAATTTAACGCTACAAAAACCCAAGCGGCAGTTTTTTCTAAAAAAGTTAACGTTGCTGAACCCGACATAGTTATGTCGGGGCACTCTATTCCCCTAGCATCGTCGCTCAATTTGTTGGGCGTTAGTTTGGGAGCAAATATGTCTTGGCATGAGCATGTTGCAGGCATGGCAAGGAGAGCTTCTCAAAAGTTGGGAATATTATTAGAACCAGAAAGCTTTACACCCCACAACAACTGTTAATTCTTTACAAAGCCCAAATTCGACCAACTATGGAATACTGCTCCCACGTTTGGGGCTCCGCTCCCAAACATACACTGCATTTTTTTAGATTCTGTTCAGAGATAAAGAAGAGCGGTCCGTCTGATTGGGGACCCGGAATTGACCGGCGGCCTTGATTCGCTGGAACATCGAAGAACGGTTGACGACTTGAGTCTGTTCTACAAGTATTTTCATGGAAGGTGTTCGAAGGATGTAGCCCGCTTAATTCCTCCCAAAGCGGTGCATGTTAGAAATACACGTCGCGCTAGTGCTTCGCATCCGTATGAGGTTCAGCTTGTTACTCCGCGTACAACGCTTTTCAAGCAATCTTTTATATGGAGAACGTCATCCCTTTGGAATAATTTGCCCAGCGCTGTGTTTCCCACCGAGTACAATTTACAGCGATTCAAGAACAACGTGAATCGCTTTTTTTCCGCACTCGTGCTAGACCAATAAAAAAAAAAAAAAAAAACATCATAGTTGCCAAGACAAAACAAAAATGTAGGCAGTGTCAAATTTTGACATGTCTATTAGGCAAGTAAAAAAGTTTAATTTGTTGTAGTAAGTGACGTATAAAAGTAATAGTTATGGATTTTCCTAAAAATGAATTATTTGATATGGTTTATATATACTGGGCGAAGCGGGAAAAAATTGTCTTTTGTCAGTAAGGCTTTACGGAGCGAAGTACCCTAATAGACATATACCATCTAGAAAATCTTTTCAGTGCTTAATGGAACGGTTTGATGGTAGTGGTAGCGGTGAGTATACGAAACGGAAAGTAGTAAACCAGAATGCTACCAATGAGGAAAAAGAAATGGAGATTTTACTTCATGTTGAAGATAATCCCCAGGTCAGCAGGCGTTAACTAGCTCACTTATCTGACACATCTCAATCCACGGTTAATCGCACCACGTGAAAATATAAGTATATATGGAACTACCCCCAAGAACTTCAAGACCGTGATTTTGAACGACGAGTAAACTTTTGTACCACCATGAATGGAGCAATAGAGGCCAATCCAAATTTTTTATCCAAGATAATGTTTTCTGATGAAGCTACTTTTCGCAATAATGGAGCGGGGGGGGGGGGGGGGGGGTGGTTAGTTAACAGCCGTAACATGCATTATTACTCAACAGTTAATCCATTTTGGGTTCGGGAAGTTCAAAACCAAAACCATTGGTCGCTTAATGTATGGTGTGGAATATTAAATTTTCGAATTATTGGTTCATATTTTTTCCACGAATCGCTTAACGGGCCTAGATATCTAAATTTTTTGCAAAACGAATTACCCCAGTTTCTTGAAGAAGTTGATAACTTTGAAAGGGAACAAATGTGGAGTCAACAAGACGGAGCTCCTGCTCATTGCCACCGGGAAATTCAGGCATTTTTAAACGATCGTTACCCACAAAAATGGATCGGTAGGGATGGATTCATTCACTGGCCCCCTCGATCATGTGACACCTTTAGATTTCTTTTTGTGGGGATACATTAAAGATCGTGTTTATGTGAATCCCCCTACAACACCAGTAGATATGGAAAATAGGATACGTGGCCAAAGATGCTTTTTTTGGCTTAAAGTGGCCGAACCCGAAGCTTCGGTTGGATATTACATATAATTAGTTTTTGCAGAGTGAAGAAACTCATAAATTGCCTTTTTCGATATTTTAGTCGATGATTGTAGCCCTAGGCCTTGAGCATGGATGAGATACATATAAACATGTCGGCCAAAAAAGAAGTATGCAATTTATATAGTTTAAATCATTAAGATATACGTAGATAATACAATAACGCTAACCTAATAAGGGAAACATTATAAATAATATTAAATGAATATATCAATAATTTTTGTACTGTTTGAGAGCATGTAAAATCGTTTATTTATCTCAGAGTTTGATTTGCTACTACCGCATGCTTCACATAATCTTCCATTAAAGAGCCTATTAAAGTAAATGTATTCTATTAAATTTTCGAATTATTAGTTATATTTTTTCCGCGAACCGCTTAATAAGCCTAGATATCCAAATTTTTTGCAAAACGAGTTACCCCAACTTCTTGAAGAAGTTGATAACTTTAAAATTGAACAAATGTGGATTCAACAAGACGGAGCTCCTGCGTATTACCACCGGGAAGTTCGGGAAGTTTAAACGATTGTTACCTACAAAAATGGATCGATAAGGATGGATTCATTCAGTGGCCCCCTCGATTATGTACGGGCATATTTTTACACATTTATTACGTCATAACAATTAATCATTAGATTAGTTAAACTATATTAAAATTATTATTAACTATTTGTTTATGTTTTCACAAGAGCGTAAGTGTATTAAAAACAAGGGTAAAAATTGAAAAATTCAAAATAAATCGAAAACTATTAGAAATAGGTATATGACCTACTTAATAAAAGTTGGAGGGTTTTGTAAAATCTATGAGAAAAAATAATAATATACAGGGTGTGCCGTTTAAAAAAATTTGAGATTTTTCAATTTAAAATAGTGGAAATGTATAAATTTATTTTGAACACCCTGTAGCATTTAACTCAAATGTTTTTACATATATCTTTTTTTTCATCTCTATAGAACGCTCATATCAATTATGAGTATTCCACCATCAGAAACAATGGCGCAATTTTCTACAAAACTGAAAACTAGTATTTTTTTTAAAAAAATTGAAATATTAGAAAAACTACTAGGTTTAGGTATATAACATTATTAATAAAAAAGTTATAAAATTTTACGCAGAATTTAAAAATAAATTAGAAAATAGGATGTTCCATTTTAAAAAAACATGTTATATCGGCCACACTTTTTTGAAGTACCTTGTATACTCAAAAATAATTTTAAACTATGCACCTTAACATTCCCTAAGACTATCGTATTTAACATTTTTTCGTCATTCCCGAAACAAATGAGATAATGAACTTTACCCTATCGTTGACTCACTCTGTACACTCGGTCAAGTAAAAATGTGTCGCGCATTGTTCATTAAAAAATGTATGTACCTAAATGTAAAGGATTGCCATTAAAATGCTAATGATTCAGTAATTCGTCCAGTTCCCATCAGCGTTGATGATCTCCTGGCATCTTCGGCGCTTACTTTCGACTATATTTTTCGTGTATTCGTGGGAAAAAATACTTCAAAATTGCCCGAATTTACCCTGGCAACTGTTTCACTGTGCACATCTTTTTACTACAAAGCTTCTGCTGGATGTATGGCCATGCGTTCTCGATTGAGTTTGCATCGGGCGACTGGGATGGCCAATCTAGTGTGACGATACCAGATTCCCCTTTCCACTTTTCCTTTTTATCGACAAATTACCATTTGGAAGTCGATACTAATGCCTTCTTGAAACTCTGGAACATTTTTTTATGATTGTATCCGGTCACTTTAACTCGTTAACCCATAGAGGAGTGCGAATCGTTTCATACTATTTATCCAAACCTTTCTGCTTTAGAATTATATAAAAACAACACTATGTTTTAATTTCCAATATATTTAAAATAACTTGACAATTGTTTCACCATACAATGGCTTCTTCAGAAGTGAATTAGAAAGAAAAATGTTTGGTAATAATACTGGTTATATAGTGCTTAAAACTATCCTAAATTACATAAGATTATGTTAATCGTTGTATTATATTATTTACTGACAAAGTTATTTTAAAGACGCAAATCTGTGGTACTATTTTAGAGAACTAATAAAGCTTAAGTAAGGGTGAATGGTTTAAGTCTACCTGTTCGTTTAACAATAGATTGGAGTTTTTTCGTTTGTTAATTTCAAGACATTCAAGCATATTTAATTTTTTAGATCTATTTTCTATATACCGGATTTTGAATGTATCATCAAAATTATGGGATTCGTTTATTATATGGGTTGCGTAATGTGAATTGTTCTTGTTTTTTAAATAACTATGTTTATGTTCTTTAAAGCGAGTTTCAAAAGATCTAACAGTTTGTCCTACGTAGGTTTTAGTACAAGTTCCACAATTTAATAAATAAACTCCTGATTTTATGGATTTATTAGAGTTGGTTTTGTTATTCAAAATTAAATTTTCTAAGGTATTACTGGTTTTAAATGCTATTTTATTGTTCTTTTTTGTTAAATGTTTTGAAATTGTTCTAGGTTTTTTCCCCGTGTACGTGAGTGTGCTAAATTTTCCTTTTTTGTCATTAACGGTGGGATAAATTAGAGAGATTGCTTGTTTAAACGATTTTTTATTCAAGATATTATCTATAACGCTAGGGTCATATCCATTATTAATTGCTATTTGTTTGATTATGTTGAATTATTTGTTAAAATTAGTTTTAGTAATAGGAATATGTAACAGTCTAGTATGAAAGAGTTAAAAGCTGTCATTCTGTGAGTATAAGGGTGAGATGAACTATTGTGTATAACTGTGTTAGTATGTGAAGGCTTGTAAAAAATCTAGAAATCGTGTTTATTGTTCACTTTAGATATAGATATGTCTAAGAAATTTATAGAGTTATTGGTTTCTAATTCTAAGGTGAATTTAATGTTAGGATGCAAATTATTTAGGAAGTTAAGGAAGATTGTTAGTTGTCTATCAGTTCCCGTGAAACAGGAAATGATATCATCAACATATCTATGCCAGTAAACAATATTTTTGCTTACAGAGTTTTGATGAATTCTTTAGTTCTAAATGATCCATCAAAATTTCCGCTAGGAGGATCACCCATTATTAAACCTTCTTTAGATGTATAAAAGTTATAGTTAAATTCAACATAGTTTATTTATAGTTTTGATCCAAGCACGTCGTAAGTAAATCTAAAATATCCCGTTTAATAATTTCGTTTACTTTATTCTTGATTAAGAGTATATCTACTAATTCTGACTTCATATGGTGGGATACTAGGAAACAAATTTTTGAACATCAAATTCTAGAATTTAATGTTTTTAATTTTATCTATTAGTTCATAATAAGTATTGGATATACTATTTTTTTTTGTGATAATTTGATTGATGGTGCCGTAACAAAAGATACAACTGGTCTAATAGGGAAATCCTTTTTATGTAATTTAATTAGGGATTATATTTTTGGAGCTTGTGGGTTCATTATTGTTAAAGTACCTTTTTCAAAATCATTGAAAATTGTGAGATCTTTCAAAGTAGATTTTATTAGTTTTTAATAGATTTTTATTGGGTCATTATTTAATACTGGAAATTTGTCTGTATTAAGAAAAGAAAGAGTTTTAAATACATATTGTTTCTCTAGAAATAGCTACTACAGACTTACCCTTATCAGTTCTAGTGAATATTATGTTGTTTTCTTTGGCTTTGATCGATATATATATATATATATATATATATAGTATATATATATATATATATATATATATATATATATATATATATATATAAATATATATATATATATATATATATATATATATATTATATATATATATATATATATATATATATATATATTTATATATATATATATATATTGGCAATTAAAACATAGTGTGTTGTTTTTATATAATTTTATTATGAATTTCCAACAAGTATCGGCTAACACAATCAAAGATCTTCTCTGCTTTAATTTTTCCGCCCTTTGGCGCAAAGTTAATTGAGGATGTCAGGAAAACATAAGAATAATAATTTTTTCTTCCTTGTTCTACACTTTCCCTCTTGAACCACGTTCTGGTAGATCAACATTTTTTAACTGAGAGTATCATTTCACCCAATTACTAACCAATACCCTCGACTTGCTCATATACTTAGCAGCCCTTGTAGGAGTTATTTCCGGACTTCTTGAATGATTACATAGGAACCATGCCCGCCGTAAGCGGGCGTGCATCGCACGCGGG